>CM024614.1:21474459-22099293 GCA_014182575.1 Eucalyptus decipiens | reverse complement strand
GGCGATTCTCGATTGTCGTAGAAATCTCGAGGTTTCGATTACGGACACTGGGGGTACCCAAAACGATAGAAGAATCGGTCTAGTGCCGGTCGACGAGGATATTGCGATCGGGTGGAATCACCCACACTCTAATCACATACTTGCCGAATCGACCTATAACCGATCTCCGTTCGATTCGACAGTGTCGTAATGATCCTTGCACATTAATACGGTCGAGTAGCCGATTCATGGTCGAATTCTCAAGTCTATTGCGTTTAAATTCCTTAACGGCTTCACCGATAGACTAGTTATCTCGTGAGTGGCCAACTCAGAGAAGAAAGCTATAGACGCGAAGATGAAATGCCCGACTTATTTAATTGAAACCAGAATTGGAAAATCGGGATGTCACAGTTTTGATGTTGGTTAAGCATGGTTTATGTATGAACTTCCGTAATAGAGATGTAGATTTGTATTTGGATACAAACTACTATGGTTGTGGTCACTTTCTAGATGGTTTCATTGTATTATATGTTGACTGTAGTGATGTCAATATAAGTTGTTCCCTTGTTTCACTTCTTCTACTTAATATGATAGTGATGTGAATATGGTGGCATGCTAGACTTGGTCATATGGGCCAACAACATATGAAAAGACTAGCCAAAGAGGGCTTGTTGGGCAATATTGAAAAAGTCGATTTGCCCAGATGTGAGTATTGCCTAGTAGGGAAAATGACAAGGAAACCATTTAAAAAGGTAAAAGAGCTGAATTTCCTCTGCATTTAATCTATTCTGATGTCTGTGGTTCAATGAATGTGAGAGGAAGGCAAGGGGTTGTTTGTTTCATCACTTT
Source organism: Eucalyptus decipiens (assembly GCA_014182575.1). Lineage (NCBI taxonomy): Eukaryota > Viridiplantae > Streptophyta > Magnoliopsida > Myrtales > Myrtaceae > Eucalyptus > Eucalyptus decipiens. The sequence continues at coordinate 22,098,465 of CM024614.1, read as the reverse complement.
TATAGATGATTCTACTCGATTCGGACATGTCTATTTGATTTCTCATAAATCTGAAGCATAAGTTGTTTCAAAAGGTTTATGAACCTGGTAGAAAATCAATTAGACAAGAAAATAAAGGTATTTAGATCCGATCGAGGTTGAGAATATTTATCTGATGAGTTCAGAAAATTATGTGATGAAAAGGGAATAGAAAGACAGTTATCTATTTCATATACTCCTCAACAAAATGGTGTTGTAGAGAGAAAAAACAGAACCCTACTGGATAAGGTTAGGTCCATGATGTGGCATGCTAACTAACTTATCACTTTTTTGGAGTGATGCGTTGTTAATTGTTGTCTGCATACTTAACCGAGTGCCTTCCAAATTAGTTATTTCCACTCCATATAAGTTATGGATAGGTAGAAAACCGGACTTAAGTTTTCTTAAGTCATGGGGTTGTGCTACCTATACTCACGAGTCCTGTTACAAGTTTGGGAAATTGGGTCCCAGAGGAAAGAAGAGTATTTTAATAAGATACTTTGAACACTTGAAAGGGTATGTGTTCTTAGGTGAGTAGGAAAGTAGGAGTATAATTGAATTTGAATCACAGGATGTCACATCTTAGTGGATGAATTTCCTAAGAAGGGCGAAATAGGTGAAGATTACTCCCTATTTGAAACCTTGGATCAAGATAATGATATTAGTGGAGTTCATCCAAGTGGGAATAATATGAGAAGTGATGAATTGAATTCAGCTCATTCTCAATTGCAACCACTTGATGAGACAACATCATCATTACCTAATCCAAGTGGGAGCCTTATGAGGAATGATGTGCTAAGTGTACAATTTCCCAGACGGTGAACAAGTCGCCAGAGTATTCCCCGTCGACGTTTTGACATTGAAGGGGAAACTTTTATGATTGCTCCGGAAGATGGGAATGAGCCAAGAAATATTAATGAGGCTTCGAATTGCCCTAATAAGGAAACATGGATTTATGCAATGAAAGAGGAAATTGAGTCAATGAAGTCAAACCATGTTTGGGAACTGGTTGAACTTCCAAAAGGACGCAGAGCTATTGGGAACAAGTGGGTTCTCAAAATAAAGCGAAAGACTGATGGCTTGATAGAAAGGCATAAGGCTCGCCTTGTTGCGAAGAGGTATAATCAACAGAAAGGAATTGATTATGAAAGTACATTTTCTCCTGTAGTGTGATTTATCTCGATTCGCATTATTCTGGCAATAATGGTTAGTATGGATCTTAAGTTACATCAAATGGATATAAAGATTGCTTTCCTCAATGGTGAATTAGATGAAGAAATATATATGGAACAACATGTTGGTTTCATAGTGAAAGGCCAAGAAGAAAAGGTATGTCGACTTTGGGGGTCGATATATGGCCTTAAGCAGTCATCAAGACAATGGTATATACGTTTTCATAATGCCATAGTGGCATATGACTTTACAATGATAGATGATGATCATTGTGTATATATCTAAGGATCCAAGGATCAATTTGTGATCATATCATTATATGTTGATGATATACTAATTGCCGGAAGCAATATGGAGTTTGTAAACACTGTGAAGAATTAGTTATCTTCCAACTTTGAGATGAAAGACATGGGTGATGTTGCATACATTCTTGGATTTAAGATTTCAAGATTGTAAACCCATAGATACTCCTATTGCAAAATGTGAAGTATTGAGCCATAAACTGTGTCCAAGGACTCTATAAGAGAAGGAACAAATGAAACATGTTCCTTATACTAGTGTTGTTGGAAGCTTTATGTACGCTATGATGTGTACAAGACCTGACATATGTTTTGTAGTTGGAATAGTGAGTAGATACCAATCCAATCCAGGTCAAGCACATTGGAAAGCCGTTAAAAGAATACTGAGGTATCTAAAGGGACTGCTGATTATACGCTGAGTTATTAAGGAAATGATCTGCAACTCAAAGGCTATTTTGATACTGATTGGGAAGGAGATTTAGATGAAAGAAAATCTATCTTTGTGTTTGTTTTCTTACTGAATAATGGCACCATATGTTGGAGCAGTAAGAAACAAAAGTGTATAGCCTTGTCCACGATGGAAATTGAGTTCGTGGCATTGTCAGCAGCAGTATAAGAAGGTGTTTGGCTTAAGAGATTTTTTGGATCATTTAGGTGTTATTGGAAGTGCTGCAGATTTGTTATTCGTTAACTGTGATAGCCAAGCAGCAAAATGGTACACCAAAGATCCAAAATATCATGGCAATACCAAACCTATAGATACCAAGTATAATTTTGTCAATGATATGATTGCACGAAATACTACGCATAAAATGGTAGCAGATCCTATGACAAAGCCAATACCTAGAGATGTGTTTTTGTGGCTATATGAAATCTCTAGAGTTGCGTAGAGGGTGATGTACTGAATATTGTAATTTCCCTAAGTGTTCACAATTTGATGAATTTGTGTTTTCATCATTAATGCCTATGAATCTTTATTTGATCTTTATGCATCTTAATGCTCAGTGCATTACTTTAAGTTAAGAAGTATGTCGGATAGATATAAGATTAGCCCACTCACACGGGTAATCGCCTCTGTTTACTGTGTGATAAATAGAGATGAGACTGTTTTTAAGCTTATTATCTAGGTGATAATCGAGAGCTCAAGCTTAAAACACGAATGTCGCCTTAACTGAGTGTTAAGATGAGGACATAATACTTACGATGTCCGAAAGTAAAATACCCAACATATTTTACTTTATCTGTCTAAGATACCAGATGTGAGTTCTGATGAATTTTGTGAATGAGTAGATACGTGAACTCAAGTTAGACATTGGGTATGTCTGAACTATCATCTGTACGGTATTGAAGGTGTAGACATACGCTCCATGGGAAATGAGTTAATACCGTAATACGTATTTCATACTACGTATGCATGAGACGACCAATAAGAGTGGCAAAAGTTTGATCTCAACTTTTTATGTCATGTGAGACTCTTGAGGAAAAGAGTTCCTCAATTTTTTAGTCCCCTCATGACTCTTACTTATTCTCAAGATTTTTATTTAGTGTTTACTATCTTAGGATGTTGCCAATGATCATGAGTTTGATTCGATCTAATGGGGCATTTCTAGAAAAGCAAGCTGAACTGAAATTGAGAGTTTGAAGGAAAGAGGAAGATCGATTTTGGAGAATCACATTATAGTTTTGTATTCACCGGTTAACCAATTATGACTGTCTTTGGGATAATCATAATTGTGAATACAATATATATATATATATATATATATATATATATATATATCATTGTTTAAAAGAGATCAAGAGAGATATAAATGTGATCGATCGATCTAGGGTACTGCATACTAAATCTACTCGGAGTGTGACGCCCATTATTGAGCTGTTATATATTCCTAACAGATGTATAGCAACGAGCTCTCAAAGTATGCTGATCGCACGGATTATTCACCAGTATGAATGTTGAAGAGAGGTAAAGAGAATTCTGTTCGGCCCACTATGTTAAGAGAGAGTCTATGATGGATTATTCTCCGATGGGCTGAGTAGGCCTGTCGTCCGCCCATGTTGGTTTTGGACCACCATGTGCGAGTGGGAGATGAAGGATTTATTTAATAATTGGGCTTAAGGCCCGTCCGGCTAAGTTGGGCCCAGAAAGCCCGGCCCATGGGAATATGGCCCGTGGAAAGAGGAGGGTATAAAAGGGAAGAGAGAGAGAGAGAGAGAGAGAAGATGGTTTTTGGATTGGAATCAACGTACGGTTCTCTCCCGCGCGTTTTCTCTCCCGAAGAACAGTAGGCATACGGCTTCCAATTTCTTCCCTTCAAGGCTTCATCGACCGGATTCTCTTCCTTCATTGACGACGGTGTTTAATCTGTGGCTAACAAGGTACGCTCGAATCCGTGGTGTGCTTTACAATCGGTGATACGTGTCGTTTCCCGGGCTTCGTCTTCCGCATTGATTTAGGGGTTCGATTCGGTGTCGAATCCGCGTTTTCGGGGATCCGTTATTCCCAACAATTTTTAAAAAAAAAATTCCAAGAATGACTGACAATAACTATAAAAATCAAGAATGCATGAGGTGTGTTGCTGCACTATCCTCAAGGATTATTTATGTCTTTCACAAAGTGCAAAAGGTAAGATGCGACCATCCTCTAAGATTCAAAATTTTCAATAGTTAAAAAAAAGGAGAGAAAATAAGAGTAACTCGAAAGGAGATTACAATCAAGATAGTGGAGTGGAAGAGGTATTTAAACTTTATGCAAGAACACCAACGTGCATACTTTTTTGGCGGTTCTCTCAAATTACATTGGTAAATGAAATATTCGTAAAAACGTAGAAAATTAGTGTAAGAAGAAAGTGGACATTATAGAAGTTAGAGTGGGGGTTAAAGTGGCAATTACGTGAGAAATCGCTCCTTGAACCTTTTTGCTTATAGGCGGGTTAGATAATAGATTGCTCCCATTACAGCTTTCATGTTGAAAAACGGAAAGTCCCACACTAGATTTAACTTAATAAAGCATAAAAATCTATGTTTAGATTACTCAATCAAATTTCAAGTGACCGACTAGTTTACTGGAACATTATGGTGATTGCAAGTCAAATGAGATCCCTCGTTATGGAGGCGAAGGACATTTGGATTTCTATTGAGAGTAAAACTTATCTATCACTTTTCATTTTTTGTCAGCAGTTGAAGCAAGAGAATATTCAGAAAAGGATTTCGTTGAGGAGTTCCTCAAGAGTGCTTATTGAATAACCAATCATGAAACTTGTAGACACGAAGAACTGATTTTTGTTGTGTTCAATGCAATTAATGTTTTGAGAATTGAAGAATTTTTCTATCTTGGGAAGCAATCACGGCTCTAGAACGTTGGAATTTTAAGTGAAAATGAAGGCAATATCAACATCGGCCAAGTTAATATTCGGGTAAGTTTTCAGGAAAACCCTGCACACTCTCTCCAACGGTCGTAATTGATGACTCGGTCTTCCGATGTGATGACTGTCACACCCCAAACCATCAGAAATGGGGAATGACACGGCCATCCTTCCACTCAAAGGACGCAGCCTCAGAGCTCCCAAAATCCAACTCTTAAAAGTCCCCACATCCGCATCGCTCTCGAACCTACTCATCGTTAATCGAGGGACCTGAAAAACATTGGAAAAATAGAGGGGTGAGCAACCACGGCTCAGTGAGTAGTGCATCTCTTCTAAGCGGATCGAGCACTCACTATGCATGTTTATTCAATTAAACTGCAACTCTTTTAACCCAAATCTAGGATATAACAAACATAAAGTAATAAGAATAAGTTTCATATGCTTCCACATAGCTATATTTATAGTAAAAATAATCATTTCATAATAACATCGAAATAAACATCAATGGTCTAATCCACTGATCAATCTCATTAATTCACACGCCAATGGTCCATTCCATTGGTTAATCTCATACCACACCAAACCTAGAAATTTAACAAACCTTCAAGGCTAAAGTATAACTTTTCTTACTTTAACACAATATGTTCAAAGCAAAAAATATTCAAGATAATAATGGGCAAATGCCAATGGTCTAACCCATTGGTCAATCTCATAAAACATGTATCAATGTTCTATTCCATTAATTAATCTCATCAAACCACACATTGATAATCTAATGAAATTACACGTCGATGGTCTATCCAATGACTAATCTCAAATTACACGTCGATGGTCCATTTCATCGACTAATCTCAAATTACACGTCGATGGTCCATTCCATCGACCCATCTCAAATTACACGTCGATGGTCCATTCCATCGACCAATCAATTGTTCAATATCAGACCATGGTCACGATACAACGCCTAGTGACGAGGCGACCAAGATTCCCCCCTTGGCAAGGTCTCCACTTATTATTAGCCGGTGGCTCGGCCCACAAGGATATCCTAGAATAGTATGCGCATACCCACAAGCCCCTCGCTAGGCTCACAGCGATATTGAGCATTCACGTCAATCCAAAACAACACCATCTATAATTCTCAAACCAAATCCATAAAGCATTTCATATATCACGAAAAGATTTTGCAGCTCAACTTATCCGCTCGAAATACTTTTCATAAAACATTCTCAAATAATTTCAAGCCCCGTCTCATGAATCAATTTCAAATCAAATACATGTCAAGAAAACTCATCACAAATCAATATCTATATAACCTTCCATAAATCATTTCAAAGTCGAGCTTTTCGTGAAATGGTTTCACAAATCTAAAACATGTAATATTTCTCAACTCCGTTTATCAAACATAATATATATTAATAAAAAGTTCTCGTACTATTTTCAAATATCAAAACTTAGTAAATGCCCGATCCAACTTTTATGCAATAAAACATGAAACATTATTTATAACTCATAAAAATATCAAATCTTTATCATTTTGAAGACATGAGCTTATAAATTCTTAGAAGAGATAGCACCACTCACCTGGGAAAGTCGAAAATCAACTACGACGCTCACTCGAATCAACGCACTCGGATCCCTAATAATTAACGGAAAAACATTATCAAAAGGCCGAGTAAAAAGGATATTTGCATAATGACTCGTCTATACTAAGCCTATTTGTCGATAAAACGACACCTATGTGCCACGAAAACTCGCATTTATCAAAAATCCATCAATTTCCCGCAAGGCGCAGCCCATGCGCCAACTTTGTCGCGCGATAACTTCCTCCACAAAATTCTGTTTCAAGCCGTCTTATAGTCTTTAGAAAGCTCTCTTAACGTACAACAACAACCCCAACTCAGCCACCCCAAAGCAATACCGAAAACAACAAAAAAAAAAGCTCAAAGCTTACTGTTCGCTACAGTACCAGCATGCTCCCCCGACTTCAAAATTCCGTTCCGGACAAACCGCAAGCTCAAATCACGATCCGTAAGATGCTATAGCTTCACAACATCCCAAAGTACCATTTCTATAAAAATATGCAGCTTAACGACTCAAAAATCATACTTCGCCACTCGATTTTCCTAAAATTCCGAATTTCAAGCCCTAGCTCCGAAATTACTCCAATTGAACAAATGGACGGCACGAGTGCTTACCGGGCGTTGCGTTACATAGTTAATGCGGCTTGGCAAGGCTCCCGTGACGAAAACGCGCAAAGCCCCTCTTTTTCTTTCTTCTTCTTCTCTGAGTTCGAGCTCTCTGCCGTCCCTCTCTCCCCTTCTTTCCTTCTCTCTCTCCCTTTTATCTCCTCCTTTTCTTTTCTTTTTCCTTTTTTTTTTTCTGTCTTTTCTTCCTCTCTCTCTCTCTCTCTCTCTCTCTCTCTCTCTCTTCTCTTTTCCCTCTCCCGAAAACTCTCGATTCCTCTCTCCTTCTTTCTCCTTTTTATTTTATTTTATTTTTTGACTGGGTCAAAACCCATATCTTACAATGACTGACTTGGCTTCCGCCGAGGCATTGGCATCAACGAGAGTAGGATTATAAAAACCGGTAAGGCGAGAGCCAGAGGAAGCACAGATTGGAGAAACATAAAAGATGAAAGCGGCTGTTTTGTGTTTTCTTTCAATTCCAATGGCCTTGGCCTTGGCCACCTTTACCGAGGAGGACAACTGCGACCGAATGTGCGGCAACATGAGCGTGCCTTTCCCATTTGGGCTCAATGAAAGTTGTGCGCAGAGCCCCGACCACGTCCTCCTCTGCGAATCAGGGAACCTGTCCCTCGGCGAGAACATGCCGTTGTTTCACATATCTGTGGAGAATGGGACAATGACCATGGGCATGTACATAGCTTATGACTGCTATGACGAGAATGGCAAACAGCTTGAGAACTCTTTCACTGACCTATGGACCAGATTGGGCGAAGCTGCGCACTATACATTCTCGGACACCCGGAACAAGTTCACAGTCTTCGGTTGCGACACTTTGGCTCTTATGACAGGTGACGGCAAAAATTTTTGGAGTGGATGCTTCTCCCAGTGCTCCGAGGACGTGAACTTCACGGCCGAAAGCACTTGCTCTGGCGTCGGGTGCTGTCAGATGTCGATCCCCAAGAGCCTTAGGAATTTCAATATATCCATCGCAAGCTCAACGAATTATACCTCAGTTTCGAACTTCAGCTCTTGCGGATCAGCGTTCCTAGTGGACCAGGAGTCGTTTAATGTCTCCTATTACAAGCTCCCTGTCCCGGCTGATATGGACGCTAAAGAATACTCAAGGGTTGTCCTGGATTGGGTAGTTGAACGGGATATGAACTGTGAGGAAGCGCAATCGAACCAATCGAGGTATCCCTGCGGCGCCAATAGTTACTGCTCTTACTTCGAGAAAGGGCAGGGTTATCGTTGCTCCTGTAAGCCTGGGTACAAGGGGAATCCCTATGCCCCACCGCTGTCCCCTGAGTCCACGGGATGTGAAGGTATTCTTCTGTTCTCTTTGCCAGCCAAATTTTTTTTGTTTGGATTGGGCCATAATTTCCGTGATCAAACCTCCTCAAGCCAGTTCTTCATTGAGTTTGATTTAGATGCTTCGATACAACCAAGACGTTATTTTTAAGAAGCAAAAAAGCACATGAACGTACACTTACAGTTTCGCCTTTTATTCTGTTTGATATAGACATCGACGAGTGCCGGCATCCAGAACAATATCCATGTCATGGGAATTGCAAGAATACGCAAGGGAACTACACATGCCACTGCCCGTTTAGCATGGTTGGTGATGGCAGAGTCAGTTGCCAAACTTCTCGTCTCGTCATAATCGCCGCAGGTAACTCTAATTTCCTTGTGACGGTCGCTCAATAATCCAAAGCCACTCTTGCTTTAGACTACGAGTCCACTTGCCATTGATCCGGCTTATGGTAACATGTTCTGAAATTGTTCTCACTCGTGCGATTACTGGTCACGAAGCCTTTACTTTAACAAACCTTATCAACTGTTGGAAATTTGTTTGTAAAAACAAAAAAAAGAGTGCATTTTCTTTGTCCCACATAGGAAAAATGAGGGGAAATGGATCAATTTATAAGTGTGAGGTTTTTTTTTGTATACCAAAAGGAATGATTGGGTGTGAGCTAGATCTCACCATGTACGTGAATAATTGCGTAATTTTGGCACTCGTGATTTAATTAGCATTAATCCCTTTGTTATTTTTATTTTTATTTTTATTTCGTACGGTTATCTTATTAACTTTAATCAATTCAAAGGTTGTTTTGTTTATTGAGAATTTTCAGAAATTAATTAATTAATAAATAATAATTTCGAAATTTTATTTATTAAATAATTATTATTATTTTTATTCCGAATTTTTTGTTTGTGTCTTTTTAAGACAACCTTTGAATAAGATACCCGTTCAGTTTGCAACATTTCCTGAAGGGTTGCATTTGTTCGGTTTTTAACTTCTTACAAATTGACGCCTTTGTTCATTTGAGTAATTTTTGAAAGAATGTGTTTGTTCATTTTTGCAACTTTTCACAAAGAGTTGTCTACGTTTTTAAGACTGTTTTATATATACTTGTTAGATTGAGGAAGAATGTGTGTGATCATTTTTCATCTTTTCAAGTCTTTTTTTTTTTTTTAAAACTATAGCCATCCTTTCGAATTGTTTTAGAGAGATCTTGGAGAAATACTAGAATTGTTATATAATATTCTCATTTTGAGACTTTCTTGTATTCTTGATGATATTTGCCGGTGATCATTAACAACTTTGTGAGGCAAATAAATCATTAAAGAAAGTGATATCACGTCTCAAAGTTCGACTTGAATACTCTAAAGATCTGTCTTCATTGTTGTACCCTATTCGAAGCAGTATTTTCCCAACATCAACTCCTCAATGTCGACTCTCCAAAGTTTTTCCATTAAAAGTGCCAACTCTCCTCCGAGGTGTTTCTCAAGATCTTTGGAGAACGGGTACCCAATCACTCGATGATCAACACATCAAAAAAAAAAAAAAATTAAGATTTTGTGTAAGGTGATATCTTGTATGGAAACTCCGAAAAACTGGATTCCCTTCCAAATATCTCCCTCTTTTTTTTTTTTTGCTTTTCTTTCTCAGTCTTCACCGAGAGACACACAAGGCCAAACTCTGTTTACCTTTCTTTTGGTCGTATATCCATTGCACCCACCATTTGGTGGCTGATGTGTCGGGTATTTATGGGGATAAATTTAAGAACATATATTAGTTCTAAAATTTAGAAGATCCAAATTCGTTATTTGTCAAAGTAAATCAGAGAAACTAATCCCTCCATTCCTCAATTTTGTGTGGCAGCCATTGTAGCGGTGACATCATGCGTAATTGTCAGTGGCCTAGTCTTGTTCATATGCAAGAGGAGGGCTAAAGAGAGGCACTTCAGGCAAAATGGAGGAGAGATCTTGAAGCACCAGAGAGTGAAAATCTTCACTGAGGCACAGTTGGTTAAAGCCACCAACAATTACGATGCTAGCAACAAGCTCGGTGAGGGTGGTTTTGCTTCAGTTTACAGTGGTCGAATTGACGGCGATGTCATAGTTGCAGTCAAGAAGCCTAGAGATATCCCCGTCAAGAAGCCAAAAGACATGAACAAAGACTTGTCTTTGAGCACTCATGATGAATTCCTACACGAAATCAGCATCATTTCACAGGTGAATCACAAGAACTTGGTCAAGCTCCTAGGCGTATGTTTGGAGACAAAAGTGCCATTGTTGATCTATGAATTCATCCCGAATGGGACTCTCTATCACCACATTCATGACAAGACATCAACGGTCTTGCAATTGTGGAAGACTCGCCTGAGGATTGCCTTGGAAGCCGCCTTGGCCCTCGAGTACTTGCATTCCCTAGCTGACCCGCCGGTCATTCACAGCGATGTCAAGTCTTTGAATATACTTTTGGATGAGAAGTACTCTGCTAAAGTATCCGATTTCGGAGCCTCGGTTTTGATATCACCCGGAAAGACTCATGTAGCTGAAAGAATACAAGGCACAATAGGTTACCTCGACCCTGAGTATCTCAGCACTGGTGAATTAACAACGAAGAGCGATGTTTATAGCTTTGGGGTCATCCTCATGGAACTCCTCACTGGAGAAACGCCAACTCGGCGGGCAAAATCTGGGGAAAAAATTAACATCCTCCAACTTTTCATCTCTGCTGTGGAGAACCAGACACTCCCCCACATAATAAATTTTGAGGCATCCAATGAAGGTGAACTGCAAGAGATCGAGGCAGTTGGTTCACTCGCTAGAAGGTGTTTGAACTATAATGGCATGAATAGGCCGACAATGAGGGAAGTGGCCGAGCAACTAGCTATGATCAACAAGAACTTGTGGGCTGATAACCAGAACGATGAAGAGACTCAAAGTTTACTCAACGAGACGAGATGTGATTCTCTTTGGACTTCAATCAGTGAAATGAACAAACCAGAGTCGACTGATCTTTTGGTATTTGACATCGAAGCAGCCAATACTAGTTCCAGCATCTGATTCGTGGTTTCTAGTGCGGGGCTATGTACAAGAAACAAAACCAATGGTCCTATGTTCGTCCTTGATCTTTTGATTGAGAGCCTGATTAATTAGCAACTTTGATTTATTATTATTATTATTATTAAGGGATGGTTCTATTTTAAACTAAGTACGGGGGATGCATGATTGTATTCACTTCCGTTCTAGCTATAGATTTCAGAGCTCTGAAGAATAGCCATTTTATTTAATGAATGGATAATTATGGAAGACTGCTTGAATGTCTATATGAACAATTTAATGGGAAACTACTCTTTTGAATTTCAGTTTCACATACACTTTCTTCCCTAAATAAAGCACGAAGACAATTTCCTACCTTTCGGCATTGCATCGGAATTTTTTTTTTACTTTTTGGTCGCTATAGCAAAAAATGCTGCTTCATAGAGAAGCAAGAGCTGCAAGAGTGCATTAATTATATAAGGGTTAATACCACGGAATACCTTAAATTTGTACGTATGTGGCAATTTTACCCTCCGTTAGTTTCTGTTAAATTTTACTATTAAGTTACTAAGTTGGATGACACATAACATATAACGGGTGTACCAGTTTGGGGTTTTACTTTTCATTTATCGAAGGTGTAAAAATTTATGATTCTTTGTGATATTAATCCAATTTAATGGAAATTAATGGACGGTAAATTTCTTATAAATGTACCAGTTTGAGGTTTTTGATAGTCAAAAATTAGTTTGGAGTAACTTGATTATATATGTACTAGTTTCAGATTTTTTATAGTATTAACCCATTATACAAACCTACTCACAAAACAAAATATTTGCTTTTGAGTATTACCACCCTGTCCAATTGTTAAAACTTTTGGAAGTAGAGGAAAAACACCATGTATAAGAGAACAGTGCGTGCGAGACTGAATGAAATTCTATTCCCGATTCTTACCAAAATGGGAAGTTATCTTCCCACGACCTAAATTAGTTGTTCTCAGTTCATGGACAACATATTCCATAAATCAATTAGTTTCGTGTCATCCAAACACTGAAAAATCATAAAACAAATTTCCAGAAACAAATTTAATTCAAAAACACTAACCTAGTCTCAGAAATTAAAACAGGTTCTTAAAACCTCGTCAACAAAAACTACAAATTGTCTGAAAAAAACATGACTCAAAAAATAGATTTTAACTTAGGAGGTACATACTAGACTTATGTAACATAAACTTACAAGACAATGTTGTCCTTAGATTCACGATTCTTTTAGTAAAATCATTCACTTGCTGACATTAAGTTCGAGTTTAAAAATATAGCCATTATGATTATGACTATGGAATCATACTGACAATGTCTTATGTAAAATGATAACAAAATCATTGCGTAACAGCCTGAAAGTAATTTGCATAAAGGTGGACTACATATGAAATTTTTAATTTGGCTCTTTAGTCCCCACATTGTTTAGAGCTTCCATCTGCAACTAGATATCGGCTTTGTTTGGGAATTGCTTTGTCGAGGGTGCTATGGGTCCTTTGGGCAAATATAAATTGCATTTGACATATTTTTTGGGGTTTGTGGAAGATGTAATTGCATTTTCAAAAACTTTTAGCCTTAGATAGGTCTGAAGGTACTTTGAGATTTTAGTATTTCTGGAATGCAAATACATTTTTATTTTCTTCCAACTTTGCCCACGTGATAGGTGAAGTTACGCTTTTGAATTGGGAGACAGTGAGTTGATGGGAAGAGTATATACTTGAATAATTGAAATTGCCAGCTAGAGACCTCAAATGTTGGAAGGAGCAATATCTTGCATAAAATGTGTAAAAAATAAACCGTGATTTAAAATGCCAATTTTTTACTATTTTGACGGTATCTGATTTTTTGTAAGGAAAAAAAAAAAAAGCATATTGTATTGCACCATTAAGAAAAGCACATATCTGTTTTAATATCTATGTTTAAAAGTAGCGTGGCATTGGATCATAGGCTAAATAATGCACGTAACTCTTTCTTGAAAAGCAAGTTCACTTATCCTCGCATCTAGAAGTCCGTAGTTTTACCACATTGCCCGTTTTCCTTAATTATTTACATTAGCGCTTTATGCTTTTTCTCGCTAATTTGTCAAAAGAATGCAATGTAATAGAATCGCGATTCTATTTCATAGCTTAGTGACAATAAACATAGATCTTATATTGTATTGAAAATGGAAAGATTAATAGAAAGGTAAACTCTAATATTTTAGAAAGTGCTATAAATTAGGCTTTGTTCGTTTCGCGAAAAATGTGACTTTTCCGAGAAAATATTTTGCTCTGTCAGGTAAGAAAAATCTTTTTCTCCATGCACTCTTTTTCAATATTTTTTTATTTTATTTATTAAAATCAATATTTTACTTATTTTAAAAAATTTCAAAAAAATCGATTTTTAATTATTTTTTTATTTTTGTTTTTATTTTCTTTCTTTTTTTGCTTCTTCTTCTTTGGACGGTCACTGGCCATGGCAACTACTGGCAACTGGCGCTAAGTGAGCTTAAGCCTCGCCATAGGCTAGAGAGGCTCAAGCTCAATAGATACCGACAAGGTTGAGGCTTGCCCTAGGTTGGCGACCTAAGGGAGGCTCGAGCTTGGCCCAACTTGCTAGATCTAGTGAGGCCCGAGCTCCCTTGACGGCCTTGAGCGAGCTTGCCTAGGAAGCAAAAAAGAAAGTTAAGAAAAAGAAAAATAAATTAAAAATCGTTTTAAAACAAGAATAAAAGAAAATTAAAATATGAAAATACAAGGAAAATGTATTTGGTGAAAGAAAGTGAGGAAAAAGAAGATATGAAAAATATTTTCCCCTTTCTCCAAAACGAAAAACATTTTCCTCTATTTTAGAAGACTTTTTTTTATTGATGGAAAATATTTTCCTAACAAATTTATTTTTCGTGAAATGAACGCCGGAAAATTCAAAAATGTTTTATTGGAAGTTTTTTTTCTGTGAAATAAACGAAGCCTTAATATTCTATATTATCTTAATTTTAACTAATCGTATCATTAAAAAGAATGTTTGTGCATGGGAGGGGTCCTCAAGCTAGTCCTGGGTCAAAAATTAATAAAATATCTATGATATTTAGGAGGACTAATAAACTTTCTCAGGTCAACCTTCCTCCTTCTAATCCTCAACGGAATCTAAGTTCTGCGATCTGCATCTTCCCATGACTGGTGGTAAGGTGATTTAACAAATATAGGTCGCAAATACGGGTAAATGTTGCGGATAGCATCGTGAGGGGATGACTTGACAAGTCGTCGGAGAAGACAGACTTCGCGAGTCGTCATCGTTTGGACGTTTCATTAAAAGAAGGCGGAGAATTCTCGAGCAAGTCCTCGTCCCGCACTGCCGTACTCGTAGAGAAAATTCATTAAGGAAAAAGACATTTTGGAGAAGTGACGAAGTAGTAGTCCTTGCCAGCTTTTGTTTGGTACGCGGGCACGAGATTTGTCCACTCCCCTTACCACTACTCACGGGAAGATGCAGACCGCAGAACTTAGATTCCATTGAGGATAAGAAGGAAGGCTGACCCAATAAAGTTTCTTAGTCCTCCTAAATATCAGCTGATATTTTATCAAATTTTTTATATTATCGTAATTTTAATTGATTATATCAATAAAAAATAATAAAAAGAATGTTCCTATTGTTAGCCATTAAACCAAATTTATTGGAAGTTATCGATCAATTAAAAAAGTTATCGATTCATTAAAATGTTCGTTTGACTCCCAAGACTATTGCACGTGTTAAAGAAAAGTCATCATTCTAGCGTTGCTTTTAAGAAGTTTGTTCATAGTTCTATGTCATAACTGTTCATATTTCTACTTTAATCACTTTTTTGTAAGTTACTAGAAATTTATCTCTTTGGAACACTAACTATTTTATGAGTCATTAAGTTTAAAAGTTATGTATCAATCTATAAAATGCGACTTTTGTAATTGTTTCTAATAAGGTGAAATATCGCGTTATTAAGCAAAGGCTTCTTCGTTTCCTTCTTTTAACCGTTGTCAATCAAAGCTATTCACCTTTTAACTCTATTGATCAAAGTTTAAACTTGCCGATTCAAGGCTTTCTCCAATCATGCGCACGGCAGGGGTCCTCAAACTAACCTCGGGTAAAAATTTGATGAAATATCAACTGATATCTGGGAGGACTAGGGAACTTTCTCGGGTCAACCTTCCTTCTAATCCTAGAATGCATCTTTCCAGGGTGGCGCAAGGAACAGTACAAATCTCAGGTCTACGACCCACAAAAAGTGGCAAGGACCACTTTGTCACTTCTCCAAAATGTCTACTTCCTTGATGAACCTTCTACGGTCTGGTGGCGCAGGATGAAAACTTGGTTGTCATCGTGAACTCCGCCTTCTTTGTTGAGACGCCCGAACGACGACTTGCGAAGTCAGTCTTCTCCTCCCGACCCCCCCAAAAAAAAAAAAAAAAAAAAAAAAAGAAAGGGAGAGAAGAGAAGTCCGTCTTCTCCGACGACTTGTCAAGTCATCTCCTCGTGATGCTATGGAGCCAGACGTTTTCATTGTTGGATATGAACTTCCTACTCGGGCGATATTACCCGGATTCGCAACCTAGATTGTTAGAATACTAAGAGGTCTTCTTCGGTTTATGTGGAAAATTCTGAAAACCTATCTGGGGATTGACTCAACCGCAAGGGCGTCCCATGCTTTCGGCTAGAAAAACCGGTGATTGTGGGTTCGAAATCTTTCCTAAGGAACTCAACTTTAAATGGGTGTTTACTCGAACGATAAGGATGGTGTCATGCTTTTGGCTTCAAATACCAATGACTGTAGTTTTGATTCGTTTCCTAAGGATATCAACTTTAAATGGGTTCACCTCACAGATTATCGGGTGCACGCATATTAACAATCAAACCATACATTAACTTATTAAAAATTGAATTTTTCCATTAATTTACATCATTTGACTCTGACGAATATGGATGAGTAATCTCATGAATAATACATGCCTTTTCGCGATATCACTAACAAAGCATACTTTCCTTCTCTGTCAGTATCCAACTCTTTTAATTTCTACTTCTACTCTATGTAACATATCATAATTTAAACCTTCATTTCTATTCTTAAGCAAAAATATTTTTGAATAATTAGAATGGCAATCAAGGCTATTCCATAATATTTCTTACCACCTCTAATTATGGACAGTTTCGAAGCCACCAAAGTTCATATGGATTATTCTAATTATGCAGATTCTACAAGCAGATGCACTTTACTTTTTAATCTGTTTAGTTGCAGCACATGTTTCACATTCACTCGTGCTATCAGAATTCATATAAAAAAATTAAACCCATAGAATGCATTTTCAGTACAGATGACTTATCAACATGTCCTAATCTAGCGTTACCTATATAAGTCGTCAATAAAATTGTTTATGAAATTTATTTGTGTGCCTCTATTGGTGCTGGTCGTTTTTTCACCAAATTAGCTTTGGAAATCATCTCTTTTGACTATATTACATGCAGCTCCATAGGTTGGTCTCTTCTATGACGATCTGGTAATAATCTTCGAAGGTGGCAATAACCAACAGAGATCAGAAATAGAAGATAGAAGTTGGTGTATGTATTCTAGTGCATCAATAATGAACAATATGGCAGGTATTTATGGGCAAACAGGCAAGCTACCAGAGTACATGTCACAATGGCTAGAAGAATAAATAGGCAATGGGTAGTTCGACTGGGAATAAACGTCACAGCAGTTAGCTAGTCGAACGTCAAATGGTACTAGCCTCTTGAAATAATCTATGTATGTCGTCTTCAAAAATGTTTAGAAGGAGAATGAGAAAAGATAAAAGAGGACAGAATTTTTTTGGTCGAGAGAAAATTGTATTAATTACTCAAAAGAATGCAGAAGTACATAGTTTTCATAACAAAACAAATCAAAACAGAGCATGAGTACTGAAAAACAAAGTCAAATCCAAAATACAAGGAGGATCAATGGAGCATTTGCAAAGCTAAGTACAAACTCGTTTAACATGAGCAGATCTGTCAAACAAAATTAGTGGCTAATTACTAGATCTCATATCGTTGTCAGTGCTGAGCACACACCATAAATTCGTTCTTCAATAATTACGACGTTGCCAATTGATGGTGCATGCCTAAGTTTGGCTTCCTTTACACCATCGTCATATAGGGACAACTATAATAGGTTAAACAAACACGAATCTTGTTGGAGAAATCTTCCTGGAGTATTTTGAAGCGACAAAACGTTTTCCATCTGCCCACGAAGATTTGCAGACTCTACTATTTAAAGTCGAAGACCTCGGACTGCGGACTCAAAGTTTATTCTCATTGATGGTTCTAATCCGTCAAAGAAGGGGCTATCCGAACTGGGTGTTTCATTAAGGATTTGACCTTATCGACTGGAGAAGATTTCTTGGCTGGATATGACATAACGGAATCCTTTACTTGATCATGATTGATTCAGAGATTAAGGATCTGATAATTGGTGAAGTATACTTGGAAGGTTCTACTTATAGAAACTGAGATCCTGATTGTATGGGCAAGCAGGATTGATGGGCTATTGACATGTTCCTTAAATAGCTCGAATGATCTTCCTAATTGATTCTGTCCAATGGGAAGGTTGGAAGAATTCATTTGGTAAGTGCCAACGGGTATGATGGCATAAATGAGTATATAAGGAAGACGTTCCAATTGTTCGAGTGTGTCCACGATAGAAGAATTTCAAAGTCGAAGCTCTTTGTTCTTAGTCAATTCATTACCGAGCGAAATCTTGTACGCAAAAGAGAGTCTATATTCTAAGAAACCTTAAGGAAATGTGGTAGAGTATCTACACTGTGGAATCAAGGGAGAGCCTTGCTGTAACAACTCTTTTGTTCATAGTGAAATCCAGCCAGTGGGCTGTCAGTGCGGAAGAGTGGACGTAGGCTTGGAATAAGCCGAACCACTATAAACCTTGTGTTCAATTTTCTCTTCCCTACTCTCTGCTTTACTTTGATCATAATTCGTTTTGTTAACCAAAGGAGAACTTCCTTTCTATTGTCTGCTTAATATTGCTCTCTTATCTCGAGAAATTATTTTTACACCTATTCACCCCCCTCTAGGTGCTTATACTAGCTATATCAATTGGTATAAGAGCTTGTGTACTCACTTTGTTTGAAGTGTTTTACTTCAAAGTTAAAGATCCATGGCTAGTATGTTAGCTCCAAGGCTGGTAGAAGGGCAAAGAAATACCAGACCGCCTTACTTTGATGGAAAGGATTACAACATATGGAAAAACAAGATGAAGGCGTTCCTAAGATCAAAGGATCCTCTGGAATGGGACATTGTAAAAAAAGGAATCATTCCTAAAGCTACACCTGTCTCAGAGAGAGGAAATGAAGCTGTTGAGTCTAATGAAATGACTCAGGAAGAGATAATCAAGAGACAAACTCTTGATGCAAAAGCAATTTATTCTTTATATTGTGCTTTGTCACCTACTGAATATAACAGAATATCTTCTTGTGTTACAGCAAAAGAAGTCTGGGATAGATTACATATTACCTATGAAGGAACCGATCGTTTGAAAGAGATCAAAATCAACATTCTCCTCGGTCAATACGAAGCCTTCAAAATGAAATCAGGAGAATCTATAACTGACATGTTTAGTCGTTTTACAGAAATCGTGAATAGTCTTGAAAATCAAGGTTAACCAATTTCTGATCCCATGAAGGTAAACAAGCTACTGCGTGGACTCTCTAAGGATTGAAATAACATAAAGACCTCAATAAGAGAGACACAAAGAATCATGCCACTATATGTTGATGAGTTGGTTGGGACTCTTTAGTCTTATGAAGTAGAACGAATCAATGAAGACGAACATCCTAAAGGTAAGAAATTCATTGCATTAAAATCCAATGATGATTATGATATTATAGATTCTGAAGACGATATAGATGATGAGGAGCTTGCTCTCATGATAAGAAGATTCAGAAAGCTGAACAGAAAAGGAAGAAGATTCAATCCAAAGAAACAGAGTTTTCAAAAGCAACAAACTAAGTCTGTTTGAGGATGATGAATCAAACAAATATGTAGTCTACTTTGAATGTAAGAAAAATGGACACATCAGACCCAACTGTCATCTTCTGAGGAAGAAGAAATGAAAAGCTGAAAAGTATTGAAAGGCTCTTAAAGCAGAAACCTGGAGTGATACAGAGTGTGAAGAAAGTGATGATAATTATGGCAATATATGTTTGATGGCACAATCGGATTCAGATTCAAACTCCGAGACAGACTCAGATTCAGACAGTGAATTTGAGGTGAGTAACTTTAAAATCTCTATTAAAGTTTCTAAATACATTGATGAGTTGTGTTTTAGTCTTAAGACTTCTCTTAAAAGGATTTCCGAACTTAAAAATGAAAACTCTGCACTAAAACAACAGAAAAATGTTTTGAAAGAAAATGTGAAATGTTTAGACATGAATGTTTCTTCTCTTAAAGAAAGTGAAGATAATCTTTTAAAAGAAAATGTATTTTTAAAAAATGACATATCAAATATTTCAAAAGATTTTCAAGATTTTCAATAGGATCCGAGAAACTTGAGAAAATTCTTTCAAAGACAAAGACCTTATTTCAATAAATCTGGTTTGGGAATGACTATGGAAACCATTCCTTTAATTGATTTTCCTAAAGTGAAGGAAAGAATTAAGCAAAGACCCTCAAGAGACGCTTACAAAAATCATTTTAAAAAGATCTTTGTAAAACCAGTAGGTCGCAATGCTCTCAGATGTTCAAAGTGCAATAGTGCAGATCATTTTGAAAAAGAATGTCCCATGGTTTGGAAACCTGTTAAGAAAGTATGGCAAAAACCGCATATCATACTAACACCAATGGACCCAAGAAAAATATGGGTACCAAAGAAAGTTTGAGTCTCTTTTTTAAATGCAGGTCACTATCAAGAAAAATGTAAAATGGTATCTGGATAGTGGATGCTCAAGACATATGACAGGAGATTCAAATTGTTTCATAAAGCTCGTTCAAGTAAATGGTGGAAAAGTCTCATTCGGAGGAAACAGTAAAGGAAGAATTGTGGGATTTGGAACTGTAAAGATTGGAAATCTCACAATAAGCAATATTTCTTTAGTGGAAGGACTCAACTACAATTTGCTCAGTATCAGTCAGCTGTGTGATACCGGTTTCAAAATCAACTTTCAAGAGGGAATATATTCAGGAACTAGTAAAGATTCTACTCAGTCATTTATGAGTCGAAGATATGGAAATATCTACCTCTTGGATGTGAAACCAAATAAATCGCAATGTCTAATCTCAATTCAAGACGAAGTGAATTTATGGCACAGAAAGCTTGGGCACATCAATATGAAGCAGATAGCCAAAATTTCAGTAAAGAAGCTTGTTCGTGGTTTACCCAATCTATCATACCAAAAGTCTGATCTATGTACACCATGCATATTGGGAAAGTAGGTAAGAAATTCCTTTAAACCAATAAATCAAGTTTCCACTAATCGTGTACTGCAGCTTTTGTATATGGATCTCTTTGGACCAACCAGAACTCAGAGCATTGGAGGTAAGAAATATTGCCTAATAATTGTGGATGACTACTCACGATTTATTTGGGTATATTTCCTGGCAAATAAGTCTGAAACCTTCTCTTACTTTGAAAAGTTTGCTAAAAAGGTTCAAAATAAAAAAAAATGGTATATTATTTCAAGTATAAGAACAGATCATGGAGGTGAATTTGAAAATCAAGATTTTACAAAATTTTGTGATGAATCTGGTTTTCAGAATGTGTTTTCCTCTCCATATACTCCGAGCAAAACGAAGTTGTGGAAAGAAAGAATAGGTCGCTTCAAGAAATGGCTAGAACTCTTTTAATTGAAAGTAACATCTCTTCACGATTTTGGGCTGAAGCAGTTTCTACAGTCTGTTATATTATTAATAGAGTTTTCCTAAGGCCTATTCTGAAAAAAAAAAAAAAAACCCCTATGAGTTATTCAAAGAAAATAAGCCTATTGTTTCATACTTTCATGTATTTGGATGTAAATGCTTTATATTGAAAAATGCAAGTGATCGAGTTGGCAAGTTTGAAGAAAAATCAGACGAAGGCATCTTCCTTAAATATTCTATCTCAAGCAAAGCCTACAGAGTCTACAACAAGAAGACTCAATCTGTGGAGGAATCAATGAATGTCAAATTCCAAGATTCTATGCAAAATGAATCTATTCAGACTCATTTTGAAGAATCTGAACCTACTCCAGACTCTACAAAGTCTAAATTTTGAGAAGCAGCTCAGACTTTGAAAGATCAGCAACAAGTGATTATTGAAGATTCACATGAAGGAAGTGATCATCAACCTGACAAATCAACCAGTAACTAGAAGCATAAGTTTAGTCATCCCAAAGATCTCATTATTGGCGCCATTAATGAAGGAATTCGCACAAGATCCAAAAGGCGCGAAGAGTCTAGTACTGTGGCTCTTATTTTTGAAATAGAACCCAAAAGCATAGAAGAAGCTTTATCTGATGAAAGCTGGATTGAAGCTATGTAAGAAGAACTCAAGCAATTCAGCATTAATGATGTCTGGGAGTTGACTCCTAAACCGAAAGGTAAATATATTATTGGAGCTAAATGGGTTTTCGGGAACAAAATGTGTGAGAAAGGAAAGGTCGTAAGAAACAAAGCAAGACTCATGGCCAAGGGATATATACAAGAAGAAGGGATAGACGTGATGAGACTTACGCACTAGTAGCAAGGTTAGAAACAATTTGATTATTACTTACTTTTGCTTGTTATAAGAATTTCGGGTTATTCCAAATGGACGTCAAAAGTGCTTTCTTGAATGGATTTATCAATGAGGAAGTTTATGTGGAACAACCACCTGGGTTTTAAGACCCAAGGAAACCAGACTTAGTATTCAGAATGAAAAAGGCCTTATATGGATTAAAGCAAGCACCTCGAGCTTTATATGACAGGCTGAGTAAGTTTTTAATTCAAAACGGTTTTGTAAAAGGTAAAGTAGACACTACTCTGTTTATCAAAAGAGAAAACAAAAGTTTTCTGCTTGTTCAAATATATGTTGATGATATTATTTTTGGATCCTCTAATGAAAGTTTGTGCAAGAAATTCTCTAAGTTTATGCAAGATGAATTTGAAATGAGCGAACTAACATTCTTTCTTGGACTTCAAGTGAAACAATTGAAGGAAGGAACTTTTATTCATCAAGAAAATATGCTAATGATCTTGTCAAAAAGTTTGACTGGAAAATTGCAAAAAGACTGATATACCAATGTCAAGTTCTTTGAAGATAGACAAAGATGAAGGAGGAAAGAAAGTTGACCGAAGCTATACGGGAGTATCATTAGTTCACTTATTTATCTTACGCTTCTAGACCTAACATTTTGTTTAGTGTTTGCATTTGTGCTAGATTTTAAGTAGACCCTAAAGAATCTCATCTATGTGCTGCAAAGCGTATTATCAAATACATTGCATCAACTTCGAGCATTGGTCTTTGTTATCCTAAAAAGGGAGACTTTACTCTTCTTGGATACTTAGACGCAGATCTAGCCGGTTACAGAGTTGATAGAAAGAGTACTTCGGGTACTTGTCAACTACTTGGAAGCAGAATAGTGTCTTGGTTTTCAAGGAAGCAAAATATATTAGCTCTTTCTATAGCAAAAGCAAAGTATGTAGCTCTTGGAAGTTGTTGTTCACAAATTATGTGGATAAAACAACAGCTAAGAGACTTTGGAATTAAAGATTCATGCGCGGAGATTAACCGTGACAACACTGCGCAATCAATCTCACCAAAAATCTAATTCTTCACTCAAAAGCAAAGCATATAGAGATTCGACATCACTTCATTAGAGATCATGTTCAAAATGGAGAAGTTTCGATTCAGTTTGTTGACTTAAAGAACCAACTGGCGGATATATTTACAAAACATTTGGAGAAAAATCAATTTGAAATCATCTGTTCTAGACTCAATATCTTGAAGTTTGAAGAAAAAGTCTAGAGACTCTCAGACTCAGACAAACAAGATTTTTGACTGTAAGTTATTTTATTCTCTCTCATATTATATCTCGAAAAGGTACGATCATCTATCTATAATTGATTTTTGCTACTTTCAATTTCCGTGATAAGTGCAATCTTTCTTTTTCAAAAAGGAGTTAATTTCTTAAAATGACAGTTATCTATTTTTGAAAAAGGCAATTATTTTATTTAAGGCATCTTTTTACTTTCCATTACGACGTTTTGTATGCCTCTCTTCAATTGACCTATATATTGTCCGTTCCTCTCCATTTTACTCCAAAAGCCCTAAAAAACATCGATCTTCCACTCTTGTCTTCTTCTCTTGTTTAATCTTCGAAAAGTTGTCATCTTTCTTGGAAAAGTCAAGTTTGGAATCTTTCAAAGACTGTGAAAGATGTCGTCTCAAAGGAAGTCTTCGAGGATTGCAAATAGGGGATCGCAGCAAATGCGTGAGGGGCCTACGCACTTTGATCTCACCGGGGAAGAAGAGTCTCCTAGTCAGCAGCAGAGCCCACAATATTCTCAACAGCGTCCATCTCCTCCATCTAGTCCACAGGATGTTGCTCATCGAGAAAATGAAGAAATCATCGAAGGCGCAGAACCTGTAAGAATTCATAAGCCCTCTTTTACTTATGAGCTTTACCGTGCTTTAAAGAGGAGCGATACTCCATTGAACTACATCGATGAGTTTCTTAAGGAAAAATGGTATGGTAGTGAGTACATCTTCTTACGAAATATGGAACGTTTGGGAATTGCCCCTGCGGGGTCGACAGAAGAAACCATTGCTAATATCCCAAGTGATCCGCATGTTGGAGGGTTGAATCAGATAGATGAGAATGATGATGACAAGTTGTACAGTCAGTTTCAATCGAGAATGGGTGTTGCGGCAAAAATTCGGGGAAAAAGGACATACTTGTTTTGATCGGACGAACAAACGCATCTATACTCTAAGTTGTTGAAGCGTGGGGTGATAAACCCTAGAAGTGTGGATTTTGATTTCCTTGATGCTGTGAATGTTAATTTAAGGGAAAAATTCAGTCTTCTTCAACTTGAACAGTTACTGTTTCGACTCTACGAAGCCTATCTTTGAACTCACTTTGCTTATTTCTATTTGAATCTTAGTTTCTTGGATGCGAATAGATTCTCTTTTAGTGTCTGAGATCAAGACTATGTGGTGGATGTAGATATGTTGGCTAATGTGATTGGGGTTGAGAGAGGGAGATATCAACCTATCAATGTCTCTATTGCTTGTGCTACGTTGGAACTTGTTAAGGATAGAAGGACAGAGGGAAAGATTTCTTACTCAAGGATGAGTGCATTTAACGTTCTGCTTCACAAGATTGTGATTAATTGCCTCAGACCAAAATCTACTTCAAAGACTAATGTTTCAAACTCAGAGGCAAAGCTGATGTATGCTATCAATGCTGGGAAAATTTTTTCTCTTCATCACACTATTATGTTCCACATGTATAGAGCAGTGGTAAAGGATAAGGGTCAACTTCCTTATCCAGCTCTTGTGACAAAGTTATTCAGACATTTGAATGTTCAACCTCCACGAATTCTTTGTGTTCGATCTTGTGATCAAATGGTGGTGGGACTAAAAATTGTGTCTAAAATGCGTCTGAAGAAACTCAACAAGGCGTTGGAGAAATTCAAGAAGAAAACCCCTGTCAAAACTCATCAAATCTCTTCGGCAAAGCAAAAAGAAAAGGAAGGAGCCCATGGATACTCCATCCAAGAAAAGAAGAGTTCTCATCATTGAGGATGAAGATGATGAGGAATACATCACAATTTTTGCTATGGCATTGAAGAACCTAAGTCGTTCTATTCCAGAATCAATGGAACGACAAGAGAAAGACTCAGAACAGAGGACTGGAGAAAGAGAAGATTTGGAAGCAGAAGAGATAGAAGCAGAGGAGAAAGATACAGAGGAGAGAGAAGCTGAAGAAAGAGATGCAGAGAAGGAAAGATTTGAAGAAGAAGAAAAAGAAGAGGAAAGAGGAAATCAAGAGGAAGGAGAGCATGAGGAACTCTCTTCTCCACCTGAAGGCATGGAAACAGGGGGAGACCGTGAGAAAAGAGGAATGTCCTCATATTCTGCTACCAATGAAGGAGTCAGTCACTCTCCAGCAGATCCAGAGGACATCTATGCCTCTCAATTTCCTGAGGAGGGACATGATGTTTCATCGCCCAATCTGCGTGACTATGCTGATTTGCCATCGTCTGCCTTTACTCCATCTGATCGTGCAGAAGCCAGTACGCAGACTGATAATTCAGCAAATTTTCGCAGAATTCTTGATGTTTTCTTGGAAATGTGGGGTCAGATATATGCTCTGGGATGCGAAGTTCAGAATTTGCAGATTGCAGGTCAAGCTTCTTCAGTTTCTTTGAATGATCAGATTCAAGCCCTTGCTCTTCAGATTCAAGCAAATGCTAAGGGTGAAGAGGTGGCTCAACTGAAGGAAGAGTTGAAAAAGCTGGAAGGCATTGTCTAGTCAATGGGAGATTTCCAGCTTGTTCGTGTTCCCAGGTATTCTTGATTCCATTCTCTTTCCATCTCAACCTTTTTTATGATGACAAAAAGGGGGAGAGATGCAAGATTTGAAACTTTGAACTTGAACTTTTGATTTATTTTGATGTTTGACTTGACTTTTGTATCCGGATGTGGACTAAATTTGTGATTTGGGTTTGACTGCTTATATTAAGTACTATTGATATCTTATGAATGGCTTTACTCACATGCAAGACTAACCTATTTTCTGTGGTTGCAGATTCTAGTGTTATCAATAAGCCATTTATCTTTATGAGATATCCATATTTGCTTGAGTAATGTTTTGCAGGTTAAAGTTATCCAAATCTGCAAGAAAGTTTTGTCACTATCAAAAATGGGAAGATTGTTGGAGAAATCTTCCTATAGTATTTTGAAGTTGACAAAACGTTTCCATCAGTCTAGCCTGAAGATTTGCAAACTCTACTATTTAAAGTCTGAAGACCTCCGGACTGCCAGACTCAAGACTCAAAGTCTATTCTCATTGACAGTTTATAATCCGTCGAAGAAGGGCTATCCAGAACTGAGTGTTTCATTAAGGATTTGACCTTATCGACTGGAGAAGATCTCTTGGCTGGATATGACATAACAGAATCCTTTATTTGATCATGATTAATTCAGAGATTAAGGATCCGATGATTAGTGAAGTATACTTGGAAGGTTCTACTTATGGAAATCGAGATCCTGATTGTATGGGCGAGCAGGATTGATGGGTTATCGACATGTTCCTTAAATAGCTCGAATGATCTTCCTAATTGATTCTGTCTAACGGGAAGGTTGGAAGAATTCCTTTGGTAAGTGTCAACGGGTATGATGGCATAAAGGAGTATATAAGGAAGACGTTACAGTTGTTCGAGTGTGTGCACGATAGAAGAATTTCAAAATCTGAAGCTCTTTGTTCTTAGTCAATTCATTTACTGAGCAAAATCTTATACGCAAAAGAGAGTTTATATTCTAAGAAACCTTGAGGAAGTGTGGTAGAGTATCTACACTGTGGAATCAAGGGAAAGCCTTGCTGTAACAACTTTTTTGTTCATAGTGAAATCCAGCCGGTGGGCTGTCAGTATGGAAGAGTGGACGTAGGCTTGGAATAAGCCGAACTACTATAAACCTTGTGTTCAATTTTCTCTTCCCTACTTTTTGCTTTACTTTGATCATAATTCGTTTTGTTAACCAAAGGGGAATTTCCTTTCTATTGTCTGCTTAGTGTTGCTCTCTTATCTCTAGGTGCTTATACTAGCTATCTCATATCTAACATGTGGAGAATCAAATTTTCATAATTCAGTGAAACGCCAAAACTTCTATGATCATCATTAAGACTAAAGGCAGAGAACCTGTATATGAATAGAGTAGAGGGGCATCGAATCCCTAAAAGCATATTTATTAAATCCTAGGTCTAGATCGAGAGAATCTAGTACCCAAATCTAAAACTAGATCAAAAAAATTCAAAATCTCAAATTGAGAACTAGACTGGGAGAATAAAACTCCCAATCTAAATCGAGAGAGAATAAAAAATAAGAAAAGAACAATAAAATGCAAACAAAATCAACAAAAGAGAAAGGGAGGGCAGGCTGAGACTAGTTCAAACCCGCCCCTATGGCTGAAGGTTGAAGAAGACAATGAGAAAAGAGGGAGAAGAGAGAGAAAAAGACTTTTCGTCTCCCTAACGGAACAATGAAATTATTCATTTTTTGATAATGATGTTATCGTACACATCTTTTTGTTTCCTTTTCAAGTGACTAAACATCTTTTTGTTTCTTTTTCAAGTGACTTTAAGAGGTTCCCAAGAGTACTTATTGAATAACCAATTGTGAAACTTGTAAGTTCAGAGAAATTATTTTTCTTGTGTTATAAATGCTCTTAATACTTTGATAATTGGAAAATTCCCTACATTGTGGAATAGTCACGGCTTTAAAATTTTGCATTTTGAGTGAAAATGAAAGTGACTATGAACTCACACGTATATTTAGTCGCATATAGATAATATCTACTGACTTGTATGGAAATTTAAAAGTATGATTTGCCGGAAAGCAAGGCAATCTCTCTCCCACGGGTCAGTTTCGATGACTCAGTTAGTAAATGCCGCTGAAGCATCGGCGTTGAGACTAAATCTACAAATACCGGGAAGAGGAGAGCCACAGGAAGCACAGACTGCTAAAAGGTAAGATGAAGGCGGCTGTGATGAAGGCGGCTGTGGCGTGTTTTCTTCGAATGGCCTTGGCCTTGGCCACCTTTACGGAGAAGGACAACTGCGACCGAATGTGCGGGAACATGAGCGTGCCTTTCCCATTCGGGCTCGACGAAAGTTGCGCGCGGAACTCCGACTTCATCCTCATCTGCAACCACACTCTTTCTCCCCCGACGCTGTTTGCACTCAACGACTCGCTGGTGTTCGACATATCTGTGGTGAACGGGACGATATCCATTGGTATATACATATCGTACGACTGTTATGACCGGAGTGGCAATCTGCTTGACGAATCTTATCCTGTGACGTGGTTCACGGCGGGCGAAGACGGGCACTATACACTTTCGGACACCCGGAACAAGCTCACAGTCTTCGGCTGCGACACCTCGGCTCTTATCTCAGACGATGCTGGGACTTTTGGGTGTGGATGCTCCTCCTATTGCCGCGAGGCAATCAACTTCACAGCCGAAAGCGCCTGCTCTGGCCTCGGGTGCTGTCAGACGTCGATCCCCAAGAGCCTCAGGACCCTCAACATAAACATGAGCAGCACAACGAATTACCAGTCAGTTCAGGAATTCAGCTCTTGCGGATCAGCGTTCGTAGTGGACCATGAGTCGTTTCATGTCTCCGATTACAAGCTTCCTGTCCCGGCTGATATAATAGAACACGTTGACTCAAGGATTGTCCTGGATTGGGTCGTTGAACGGAATTTGAACTGTGAGGAAGCAAAATCGAACTCATCGAGCTATGCATGCGGCGCCAACAGCGTCTGCTCTTACTTCAGGAACGGGCAGGGTTATCGTTGCTTCTGCGAGGCTGGATACATGGGGAATCCCTATGTACACCCAACTTCCCGAGGATGTCGAGGTATTATTCTGCTCTCTTTGCGCCCAAAATGTAGTTATGTTTGGATCGAGCCATAATTTCCACCGTCCAACTTCCTCAAACCAGTTTTTCATTGAGTCAAATGCTTCAATACGACCATTACTAATTTTACGAGTCGAAAAAGCACGTAAACGTACATTTACAGTTCACTGTTGATTCTGTTTGATATAGATATCGACGAGTGCAAGGATCCAAGACAATATCCATGTCATGGTTATTGCAAGAATAAGCCCGGGAACTACACATGCGACTGCCCATTTGGCATGAGCGGTGATGGCAAAGTTGGTTGCCAAATTTCTAGTCTTGCCATAATTACTGCAGGTAATTCTAACTCCCTTGTGATGATCGCTCAGTAATCTAAGCTATTCTTGCTTCAGGCTACAAGTCCACATGCGATTGATCTGACTTATGTTCAGTTGTTCTCAAATTGTTTCTGACTTTACGTTGTGACTGAGAGATCACTGGTTACCACCACCCACCGCGCATGCCTCTGCCAGCCACCGCCAGCTAACCGCCTTCAGCCATTGCCAATGTTGCCTCCTCCTCATTGCAGCTCTCTCTCTCTCTCTCTCTCTCTCCTCTCCAACCATTCCAGGTTCGATTTGAGACTGACGGCTCGGATTGGGACCTTCAACCTCTGATCTAAGGGTCAAAGGTTGATCAACTATGAGATCCAGGGATGTCGACCCTGACATGTGACTACTGTAGAGAGAGAGAGAAAACAAGGAGTTTGTGGGGCTGTGATGACCATGGTGGCCCTCATCTTGGCTGCACAGTGGCTTCGGCGGGCATTTGACGGCCAATGGCTAAGGTGGTGGTGGGCTACTGTGGTCCAACGGGTCGGCAAAGAAGGAGAGCAAAAGTTGTAATTGGGGATTTCACTGGTGCGCTCTCACATGTTTATATGTGAGTTCTTAAAAAATGGAAGTGAATTTCAGTAAAATTAGAGGCATAGTTGGGGTATTGTTTAATCCGGATCCTCTATTGGTGGCGTAAATATAATATCAAAATCTAGTTCTTAAATTTAGAAGGTCGAAATTCATTATGTATCAAAGTAAATCAATGGCTTGAAAGAAAAGCTAATCCATCCAATTCCCAATTTTGTGTGGCAGCCATTGTAGCGGCAACGTTGTTTATAATTGTCATCAGCCTAGTCTTGTTCATATGCAAGAAAAGAGTAAAAGAGAGATACTTTAGGCAAAATGGAGGAGAGATCTTGAAGCACCAGAGAGTGAAAATCTTCAGTGAGGCACAGTTGGCTAAAGCCACCAACAACTATGCCACCAACAACTATGATGTTGGCAACAAGTTAGGCGAGGGTGGTTTTGCTTCAGTCTACAAAGGAAGAATTGATGGCGACGTTTTAGTTGCTGTCAAGAAGCCTAGAGATGCTCTTGTCAAGAAGACAAAAGACATGAGCAAGGACATGTCTCTAAACACTCACGATGAATTCCTACACGAAATCGGCATTATTTCACAGGTGAATCATAAGAACTTAGTCAAGCTCCTAGGCATATGTTTGGAGACAAAAGTGCCATTGTTGATCTATGAATTCATCCCAAATGGGACTCTCTATCACCACATTCATGACAAGAGATCAACTGTTCTGCGATTGTGGAAGAATTGCCTTAGGATTGCCTTGGAAACTGCCTTGGCCCTCGAGTACTTGCATTCCTTGGCTGACCCGCCAATCATTCATAGCGACATCAAGTCTCTGAATATACTTTTGGACAAAAAGTACTCAGCAAAAGTATCTGATTTCGGAGCCTCAATTTTGATTTCACCTGGAAAGTCTCATATAGCCGATAGGATACAGGGCACAATAGGTTACCTCGACCCTGAGTATCTCACCACTGGTGAATTAACCACAAAAAGTGACGTTTATAGTTTCGGGGTTGTCCTTGTGGAGCTCCTAACCGGAGAGACACCAACTCGACGTGCACAATCTAGGGAAAAAATCAACATCATCCAATCTTTCATCTCCGCTGTGGAGAATCGAACACTCCTTCATATGACAAATTTTGAGGCATCCAATGCAAGTGAAGTGCGGGAGATCGAGGGGGTCGGTTTGCTAGCCAGAAGGTGCTTAAACTATAATGGCATGAATAGGCCTACAATGAAGGAAGTGGCCGAGCAACTAGCTAGGATCAACAAGAGCTTGTGGGCCAATCAGCAGAACAATGAAGAGACTCAAAGTTTACTTGACGAGGCGAGAGGTGATTCTCTCTGGACTTCAATCAGTGAAATGAATAAACCAGAGTCAACTGATCTTTTGGCGTTTGACATCGAAGCAGCCACTTCTAGTTCCGGCATATGATTCGTGGTTTCTTGTACGGGGCTATATAGAAGAAACAAGTCCAATGGTCGTACGTACATCCTCGATCTTTTGATTGAGGCCTTGATTACTTAGCTATTCTGAAGTCTATTGTAAGTACAGTACGGTGGGTTGTACATGATTGTACTCACTTCTGTTCGAGCTATACATCGCAAAGCCCTGACGAATACCCATTCTACTTAATGAATAAATAAATTATCGAAGATTGCTTGGATATCTATTCGAACAATTCAGTGGGAAATTACTTTTTTGAATTGCAGTTTCCCAAATAGAGCTCGAAGGCAATTTCCTACTCTTTGGCATTGCATCGGATTTTTATTCTTCTTTCACTTTTTTTGTCGCTATATTGAAAAAATGCCGCTCAAAGAGAAGCAAGAGCTGCAAGAGTGCCAGAATGACACACTCCTAATCCCAATATAAAATATCCGTTCTCGAGAATTATCCATCCCTTACCAATTGCACGATATAGTTACAACTTTCAGAAATAGTTCGGTTCCACGACACAGCCACAAGGAAGAACACCAGAGCTTTTAAGAATTGTGCGAGGCTGAATGAAATGCCATTGATGGTTATAAAGCTCATAGGAGTTTCGTTTCGTATTTGGTAACGTTGTCTGTCGAAGCATTCTTGGGAAGAGCCAAAAGATTCAGGAATTTTTTTGCAAAACTTCCATTTTCAAAAGGAAAAGATCCATGAGATAGAAATGCCACTTCCCTTTCTCTTTCTATAGTATTTCATTCCCCAGCGAATCTTCATATCCAGACAGAGTAATAGTTTCTCAGTACCATCAAGTATCAGCCACATCTCAGTACCATCAAGTCGGTTCTCATGCATAGCATGGGCCTCGTAGCTAGTAGAACAGTAAAATTAAGGGATAAATACACTAAAAACCCTAAATTCCAGAAAAGTGTGATTGAGTATTAAAATTAAAGAAATGTAATTAAGTTCTAAAATTTATTAAATTTACACAATTGAGTTATTTCAAGATTAGGCTAACAGAAAAAAAAAATGCTACATGACTTTCTTTATAATTTCCTCTCTCCTACATGAATTTTTAAATTATTTTCTTGACCTTACTAAAACATGAAGTATAAAACTAAAAAATGATGTTGTTTTGGTCCAAGTCCTATTTTATTAACCAAAATCTTAATTAAATTAGGTTTGGAAAAAAGTTAATTTTTCTTTAAAAAAAAGAACAGAAAAAGCAAAAAGAAAAAGGCCAAGGCTACAGGCCCACGCCGTTGATAATCAAACCCCAGCCCTTTTTGGCAACAGAGGGGCGGCGGTGGGGAGGGCCAACCTCCTCAGCCTTTTTTTCCTTCTTTTTTGTGTTGTTTTTTTAAGAAGAGTTAGCTTTTTTTCAAATATAATTAATCAAAATTTTGGCTAAAAAATTAGGATTTGGACAAATATAACGTTGTTTTAGTCTTATGTAAGTAATGCCAATGCCATTTAGGAGAGATTTTTTTTTTTTTAAAAAGGTAGAGAGAGAAAATTATTAAAAAAAAAAAAAAAAAAAAATCATGTTAGCGTTTTTGTTCGTTTGATTGGATAGAGTTAACGGAATAACTTCATCTTAATATGATAAGTTTTAAGACTTAATTATACGTTTTGAAAATTTTATGACTTACAGTATACTTATTTTAGAAATTGATTTGTCGTTTGTGGATATCACAATCACTAAAGAGTCATTCAAATGGGAGAGATGGCACTTTAATTGTCCCCAGCAAGTATCGACATTGCCCCCACCCCGCTACATGGGCCTAGAACCCATTTTATGACTCATGTTTGATGAAGTGGGTAGAATATGAGTTGCTTGAAGTTTTAATTAGGGTTTTGAATAGATTTATCAAAATAGAGACCCAGCTAATGAATGGTTTCTAGCGGTTCAGTGACGGACCAATCGTTAACCCACTAATTACTCAAGACCCACAAACTTTATGGCCGCGAGCGAGAGTTCCCTGCTGCATCTCAGTCTCGATTCCTTGGCCGTGCATCTCTCCCTTCGAAGTCATTCACTGTCTGCTTCCATTGAATCTCCTATAGAGCACGAAGTTTTTTTCCCTTAAATCATTCAATAGAAGAACTTCTTCTGGTAAAACCAAGTTACCAAGTTGCTTGCTTTCTTCGTCGTAAGAAGATCCAATTTCTCATCTCTCGAGCTCCGCCATTGGCTCTAGGATCGCAATCCATGGAAACTGCTGAGAAAACTGACGAGGCCATCGCCACCATAGGCTTTGATTCTCGTATATTTGGGAAAATTGGGGTAAGTCGGGAATGCATCTTGCTGAGGCCAATTTGTTCGAACATATATTGCGCATGTCGTGCGGCATCTCCCGATTCTTTGCGCATCGAGCTTAAGTGATTAATTCAATACGAAAGAGTTGATTATTGCTGCTTGGTATTCTATCATTCAAATGAGTCATGGGTTTTTTATTAGTTGGAAATGCACGTTGTCGGCCACATGCTTGATGAAATGCCTATGGGAACGTCCGGTTCTGACTTTTCCTAGTGACTGTGCGGGAATTTTCAGCAACGTGACTAGCATAATTGGTTCGGCCAATTGAATCACAGCTAGTATGTGAAGGTTTATCTGGATTAGCTTATAATTGACGTGAGGAAGAGAAAAGCTTAAGCTGATCGACTATTCAGTCTTCATGACTTAGAGGAAATCATATTGATCAGCTGGTGGATGGGGAAGTTTAATGCACCAGTCAGACGATAAGTTGTATAGGAGCAAAACATAAGAGTGTAAACTGCAACGTGTGACGATGACCTTTGTGTGTTCCTGTGTAACTAATTTAGATGTCAATGTCATGTGCCAAATTGCATACGGGTCACTTAACATTTTATTCTTGTGTGACTAATTTACATTTCAGTATTGGTTAGAAACCATTTTTCAACTCACTTTTTATGTGCCAAAAATGCTATTGAGTCAATTAAAATTTTACAAATAAGTAGAGATGAGTTTAAAACCCCGATCAGTTTCACTATTCATGCATTCATTGGGCTTGATTTCACTACCACTTTCATGCTCCTATTTGTAATCGATCACCGAGCTCCCTCACTAACTCAATGAACCAAGGCATGAAGTCACCTATTCTTCAGAGGCAATAATTTAAAAAGAAAAATTGCTATAAAAAAAATGATCCTTATTCAGGTCGAATATCAATTGCCAAAAGTGTATTGTATGTAATGGATCAATTTTGGGTTAGACTATTTTGGACCTTGACCCGATCCACATGTCTGCCAAGTTTAGTTTTGGGAGGGGAGAAAAGAAAAGGATAGTGCGAAGATGGATGTAATCATTGCTCATGGCCTGCCCCACCCTACATTCTAGATGCTTTAAATATTAACCTTAGAGTTTTTATGTCATACGTTTTAGGGAAAATTCTAAATAAAGACGAAAAATGATATTATTTTCTCAAATAAAAACTTATGTGAAATCATTTTAAATAAGGACTTGAAGTGGCTAAGTAATCTCAAATATGGAACCTAAACTCGCCAACTAGCCAAATGTTTGCCAGCTAGCGAGTAGCGTGTAACATTTCAGGTGATCAGAATATGAGCAATTTTGTCCAAAAAATTTCAGGTAAAAATTAACAAGCCCTAAAATGGGGAAAAAAACCAATTTTTTCTATGCTTTCTTCTTCTACGTTCTTCCCTCTTACTTAGAGCACCCGTCTTCTACAACGTTGGAGCACCCCATTCTATGTTTGTGGAGCACGATTGGAGCACCCAAATTATTTTTCGGTCTTCTTCCCTCTTGTTGGAGCACCTAAATTGCATTCGGGGGAGACAAAGAAGGAGGGAGCAAGTGAACAATGGGTTCGCCTCTTGTCAACTCTCTACTTCTTCTCGTCTTCTCTCTACTTCTTCTCGTCTTCTCTCTCCTTGTTGCTATTCGCTCATCCCAATCCTATCCTAGACTCCTCGAGTTTCAAAGGAACTTGCTCTCTCTCTCTCTCTCAATTGGGTCCGTGGAAGTTGACTCGAATTGTTTTCGAGATGTGGGTACTCAAGGTTGACGATTCGGATTAATAAACATGCTGCTCATCTTGCACGATTCGAGATGTTGGTACTCGAGGTTTGTCTCTGTAAATGTTTGTTTATTGATGTGTGGGTGGTGAATGTGCATCTTGTGATTGACCCATGGACAAGATATCTCGTGGTTTTGGGTACTAGAGGTTCGCCTCTCTTACTGTTTGTGATTCGTAAGTCTGATTTCTATCAAATTCCTTCTTGTTGCCATAGCAGTCGACTCAAGCTTATGCTATTTCGGCCGTCTTTGGGTCTGTGATTACGTTGAGTAATTGATAGATGGTCTCATGCTTGCACGAACCGAATCATCTTGTCCTGGAACGGCAATGCGTGATACACATACCCTGACAAGTCACCTTCTCTTTGATCTGCTTCAACTCCATATGCTGTTCCTGCTAGAGTGAGTAGAAACTCTGTTTCAAACGACAAGAGAATCAAGTTGATGTAGATGACTGAGTGCAATGCCTATGACATCTCCTCACCTTTCATAGTTTCAATTTCTGGAATGATGGCAGCATATCTCTGTTCTTTATTGAATTTAGATATCTTGCTTGTGTCATTTACTTATTGCTACATCATGAACGCATGACTCTGAGTTCTTAATTTCTTGCCTTTGTTTCCTTGTTTGTTTAGATAACTAACAATTTAGTTTTGTGACGACAAATATGCAGATCAAAGATGCTTGACAATATGCATATCAGATAAGATATTTACTGGACTGGACACTTTACAAGCAGCCCTGCCATCAAGGACAATGTGTTATGTATATTAGCCATTACACAACACGACGATGCAGTAAGTGGCACTAAGATAGCATGTCTACACCAAGTGACTCTTGGTAGGCTACACCGACTGCCGGGTTGATCAGCAGAAGATGTCCCTCTTTGCCCTGCCACTGAGCCAGGGAGCAATGAGAACTCTCACCAAATCATCCCTAAGTTCTTTTGAAGAACAAGATCGATTGAAATCGACAACAAAGCAGAACTGAAGATAATTTAATAGGTATAATGTACTACATTTAGGAATGTGGGAGGGGTGTGATTGGTTGTTGTATGTCTTCTGAGCTTTGTATTTGCATAAACAGGATGGGTTGACGTAGCGTTGTGCATGCTGTATGCGCATAGTAAAGTTGTAAACTCCTTTGTTGTCTTTTTCTTAAATCTAAATATCAAAGTTCAATGAGTCCAATTGTTTAATGATGGGTTAATGATGGTTGCCTGATGATGATTATGTGTTGATATTGATGATGATGGTGGCATATCTATAGCCAGTGAGCATTCTACGAAAAGCATAAGCATTCTGCTGAGACAGCATTATCAGCATAAATTTGCAATCAAATACTTGCCACAATATTAGAGGAGCTTTTATTATAAAATCACAATGTAAAAACAAGTTTTGCTGCAAAAGTTTCTTTTAGAGCATTAGATATTAGTAGTAAACCATGTCAAAATAGGACCTTTATATATTAAGGTGATGAGAAGCTGATTCACAGTGTTTGATGGAAAAAACAAACATTCCAACACAAGAAATCTTCATAACAAAGGACATCAACTTCAAGGCCGAGAGCGCTTGCTTCGGCCTCAGGTGCTGTCAGATGTCAATCCCCAATAGCCTCAGGAGCCTCAATATTTCCATGGCCCGCACAACGAATTGCACCTCAGTTCAGGACTTCAGCTGTTGCGGATCAGTATTCATAGTAGAGCAGGAGTCATTTAACTTCTCCGGTTGCAAGCTTAGTTCATTTAACGCCTCAATATTTCCATGGCCCGCACAACGAATTGCACCTCAGTTCAGGACTTCAGCTGTTGCGGATCAGTATTCATAGTAGAGCAGGAGTCATTTAACGTCTCCGGTTGCAAGCTTACTGTCCCAGCTGAAATGCGCAGACATTTTCTCAAGGGTTGTCCTGGATTGGTTAGTTGAACGGGATTTGACCTGCGAGCAAGTGCAATCGAACCGATCAAGCTATGCCTGGGGCACCAACAGTTACTTCCCTGACTTCAGGAACGGGCAGGGTTATCGTTGCTTCTGTGAGGCTGCGTACACGGGGAATCCCCATGGCTCCCTAGTGTCCCCAGGATGTCAAGGTTTTCTTCTGTTCTTTGCAAGCCAAAAATTATATGTTTGGATTGAGCCATAAGTTCCGCAATTCAACTTCCTCAAACCGTTGATTCTACTTGATATAGACATTGATGAGTGCATGGATCCACGAAGATATCCATGTCATGGGAATTGCAAGTATAAGCCTGGCAATTACACATGCGACTGCCCATTTGGCATGATTGGTGATGGCAAAAATTGGTTGCCAAACTTCTCGTCTTCTCATAATTGCTACAAGAAATTCTACTTCCCTTGCGAAGGTCACTCTCAATAATCTAAGGTTATGTTTGATTGTCTGGATTTCTAATCTGGATAGGACTAGATATGATAGGATAGGATATGGAATCCTGAAAATTTTGTTATATCCTATCCACTGTTTAGTAATTGTAGAAATAAAGTCGGATATATTTACATCATATCATATATATAGTGTTTAATATAAAAAATATATCAATATAAATGAACCACAAATTTTAAAAATGGATATGGTAAAAATCTCTTACAAAAATTTTGTCTACTTTTATCTTTATTTTCTTTTTTATTTTATTTTACTCTTTTTTAATGAATTTTTTAATTCTTTCTTCCCCTTCCATCATTCTCTAATAAAATTTTATTAAGTAGGAAACTATACTAATATACTTAAAATACTAAAACACCTAAAATATGTAATAAATATATATTTATATAGTGAATTTATATTATAAGATAGAAGTAAATTTGAATATATAAATAAAATTAAGATTAAATTAAAAACCAAATTCTTATTCTTTTGTTATTTTGAATTTCTTATATTCAAATATTATTTATATCAAAATATAATTTTAGATTTGTTAATTTAA
This sequence comes from Eucalyptus decipiens, assembly GCA_014182575.1. Lineage (NCBI taxonomy): Eukaryota > Viridiplantae > Streptophyta > Magnoliopsida > Myrtales > Myrtaceae > Eucalyptus > Eucalyptus decipiens. The sequence goes on along the minus strand of CM024614.1, from coordinate 22,060,133 downwards.
GAATTTTGTTAAGAAATCTTATCCACATTTGTCCTATCTCCTCTATAAGATAATTTTATCCGGCCCATATTCTTCTTATATCTGACTATATCCTATCTTGAGCAGGCACCAAATGCAAGAAATTATAAATTTTATTCTATCATGTATTTTATTCTAACCGCCGAATACCGCCTAAGCTATTCTTGCTTTAGCCTACGAAGTGGCTTGTGTTGAGATGTTCTGAAATTGCATTTGGTTCAACTTAAAAAAGAACAAGAAGAAGAAGAGAGGCAAGCCTCGCCTTTTGATTTCAAAGGCGTAAATTTTTGTGTCTTAGGATATCTTATACAGGAATCACAGAATCTTTGTGAGGAGTCGCGTCCATTACAATCCGGAAATCTACTCCAGGTACCCCAGAACTGGTCCTCATCTGACGTTTTCTTCTTCTTTTCCTCAGTACCACCAGGAGACCCACACGGTCTGATTTTATTTCTTTTGATCGTATATTCACTGCACACACCACACTTTTTGCTTTTACTTCAAAAACACCCTAACCCTTTTTGAATTAAAGGCTAGTTGAAGGTCCACCCTCTATCTCAAATTTAGTTCTTAGTGGCCAATGGCTAAGGTGGAGGTTGGCTACATTACAAGGAATTTGATTGGCGTGTACGCGCGTGTGTACATTTTTGTGGTGTAGCTTAATCCGGATCCTCCATTTGGTTAAGGGAGTCAATTTAAGATTAAAATTCAGTTCTCAAATTTAGAAAGTCCGAATTCATTATGTATAAAGAAAATAAATTTTTGGGAGAGACTAATCCATTCATTCCTCAAATTTGTGTGGCAGTCATTGTAGCGGTAACATTGTGCATAATTGTTAGTGGCCTAGTCTTGTTCATATGCAAGAGGAGAGCTAAAGAGAGATGCTTTAGGCAAAATGGAGGAGAGATCTTAAAGCACTTGAGTGTGAAAATCTTCACCAAGGCACAGTTGGCTAAAGCCACCCAACAACTATGATGCTAGCAACAAGGTTGGTCAGGATGGTTTTGTTCAATTTGCAGAGGAAAAATCGACAGCAACATCCTAATTGTGGTCAAGAAGCCTAGAGTTGTCCCTGTCAAGAAGCCTAAAAAATATCAATGACATATCTTTGAGTGCTCACGATGAATTCTTGCACGAAATCAACATTATTTCACAGGTGAATCACAAGAATTTGGTCAAGTTGCTAGGGCATATGTTTAGAGACGAAAGTGCCATTGTTGGTCTACGATTTTATCTCAAATGGGACTCTCTATCACCACCTTCATGACAAGAGATCCATTGTCTTGCGGTCATGGAAGAATCGCCATAGGATTGCCTTGGAAGCTGCCTTAGCCTTTGAGCACTTGCATTCTTGCACTGACCCAGCAGTCATTCATAGTGATGTCAATTCTCCAAATATACTTTCGGATGAGAAGTACACAGAAAAAATGTCAAATTTTGGAGCCTCAATTTTGATTTCACCCAGGACTTATATAGCCTAAAGAATACAAGACACAATAGGTTACTTCAATCCTAAGTATCTTGGTGAATTAACCATGAAGAGTGACGTTTATAGCTTTGGGGTCATCCTTGCAAAGCTCCTCACTAGAGAGACACCGTACAACAGGCAAATTCCAGGGAAATAAATCAACATCATCCAATCCTTCATTTCTGCCATAGAAAACAGATACTCCGTATAATAAATTTCGAGGCATCCAATGACGTTGAACTGCAGGAGATCGAAGTGGTCGGTTCGCTTGCTAGAAGTTGCTTGAATTATAATAGCCTGAGTAGGTCAACGATGAGGGAAGTGGCCAAGCAACTGGTGAAGAGACTAGATTTTTGCCGGATGAGATGAAATGTGATCCTCTCTGGACTTCAATCAATGAGATGAACAAACCGCAGTCGACTGATCTTTTGTTTATTTGACATCGAAGCAAGCAGGTACTCCCAGCATCTAATTCATGGTGTCTAGCGTGCGGCTATGCACAAGAAACAAGTCCAATGGTCGTATGTTTATCCTTGTTCAGAATGCGGAACTCTGTTAGGCCATTAGATTCGTGATCTTCAAGGCTTTGATGATTCTTTTCACACTTAATCACAATGTTTGAGTTGATATGCTGCGAAATTATTCAAGTAGTTCATGGCTCAACCAAATATGCCCATAAATGAGCATGAATTGGTGCATCTCATGACTTGCTTTGTCAGGGAAAGGCCCACACTTTTGTCAATCTTGAACAAAACCATCATGTTGCATGTTTAACAAAAAATGGATGACTGAGTTAGTCGTTGCTCAAGAAATCTCTATTGGAACGATTACAACCTTACCCTCTCAAAGCATCGTCCTGTGGATTAACCTGTGAAAGTGATTAAATGAAGAGATAAAATATTGTGCAGGTTCTTCTTGAAACTCATTTTCAAACATTTTGAAGCTAAGGCATAAAACTCAACCCAGAAGGTCTGTTTGAAACACTTCAAGTGTTTTAAAGAATTATCATTATTAAAAAATGTGAGTTGTATGATTTATAAAAGCATTTGATTGGGTCCACAATCAAAACCCAAAACGCAAAACATGGTTCCTAATAGGAATAATGACAAGGATAAAGTACAAGAAGCTCTTTCATAGAGGAGCATAATAAGCACAATTCTCGTCCTAGCTTTAAAGTCCACTTTATGGTCAAGCAAGAGGAGTTCAAGGAATGGTTGTCATGCATGACCTGCAAAAGGAAGATAATGTCAGTACATGAATGAAAAAATGATCTTTTAATAAAGCCGCCTCTTACAATGAAATCAAGGCGATGATACCTTCTCCGTAGTATCCACTTACGAGAATTTGATATTTCGTCAAGATTTTATTAGTAAGAGGAGATTTCATTAAAAGATCGATCCGCAGCTATCAATTGGATGCCCACTCTGTTCGAAAAGTTTCATACACAAATGGGGCATTGATTTTGAAAGATTAATTTGTAATTTCACTCATGCAAAGGTGAGGTGATTTTTACTTTGAGAAATCAATACACAAAATGTGATTTGAATTTCGAAATGCGACCAAGAATTTTCTTGAAAATTTGATTAATTAATTAAATAATTATGGAAATTAATTAAATAATTTTAATAAATACCAAAAACACATACTTAGGCCCGTAAAGCCTAATTATATGTCGGAACAGACTTGGAAAAATTTTGAGAATCGTCAAATAAATATTAGAGCCTATCTACTCGCTAATTACACGAAACTAACCACCTAACGTGCATCGGTAATTAACTAATTCACTAAACCGTTCTAATTATCCACTAAATCAATCTTAGTCTAAACTAAACAACCCTTAAGTGTCATTAACCTACTAAGCGAGGATTAGTGAGTTAAATTCACTTTATTAACAAACCGCTTGGTTCGAAACAACGGGGGTGCGACAAGGCTCAACTATCTTCAAAGTGGGCTTAGCTTTCAGGGCCAGGAACACCTCCAAAATGGGCCTAAGCCACTGTTGGAAACCCACTGGTTCGGGTTCTGCTCGGGTCTGGTTGAGGCAGTTTCGGTGGCTAGCTTGGGTTGGGAATAGGTGGAGGAGCTGCAGCAGGGTTAGGCGGCCAACAGCGGGGCCTCACGATGGTTGAGGCGAGCTGGACGGCGACCTGTGCTGGCTGAAAGGCCTCCTAGATGCACGGACAGAGGTGGATGGAGACGGTTGGGCATCGGGAACTCATAGCAAACAAGCATGCGAGTGAGCGGTGTGGCCAAGGCGTGGACGGCGTGTGTTGGCGCTGGGCTTGCGAGGTTAGCGGCTTTGGCTTGCTGGGTGTTGAGCAGTGAACGGAGGGAAGGAGAGGAGAAGGTCGACGGCAGCAAGAGGGGGAAGAGGATGCAGGAGAGAAGGAGAGAACAAGGGGCCTACCTTGGCATTCTTATCTTCTTTTGGTCCCCTTGACCAACCCATCCACCAGCTGAGTTCCATGGCCTAAATTCAGCCACTAAGGCTCACTTCCAGAAGCCCGAGATGGTCCAAATGTCGTGGGTGGTGGGGGCACACGAATTTAGCTCAATTTCTCTTCAATTGGACACTCAAAGCTTCTTGAATTCACTCAATTTGGCCTCCATAAATTCCAATATCGAGTCTATAATCAAATTGGTATTGTTCCTCACCAATTGAACCATCTTGCAACCTAATTGCGCGATAAAAAACGGTCCATGACGATTTCTGAACAAAAACAGCCCTATGACAACTTTTTCCCAAAAAATCTCGATTTGTAGAAAAATTTTCGGAGATTGAGTCGACGATCATAAAATGACTTGTGACATGGCAGAACTTTCAATTTTTGAAATTGGATTCAAATTCGTGGTTAATTTCAATCTAGCGCGATTTTAGCGTGACCTAGGTTACCAGGTAACTTTTAGAAATTTTTAATGCAATTTACATGTGGTTAATTTTCTTCGAGACATAATGCACCACTTTAACACATTAGCAACTCTCAGTGATCGTGAAAATTTCAAGGGTTCAATTATGGGTGTAGGGTACTCAAAACAACAGAAAATTGGTCTAGTGCCGATCGACAAGAATTTTGCAATCAGGTGGAATCACTTACACTTTGTTCCCACATCTCAGTCGAATCGACCTACCCCTGACCTTTGATCGATTTTGACAATACCGTAATGACCCTTACAAACTAGCACGATTAAGTAATCGATTTCTGGTCGAATTCTCAAGTCTATTACATTAAAATCTCTTAATGACTTGCCCAAATAGTCTAGTTATCTCACGAGTGATTGGTTCTGAGAATAGCACTATAGGCGCGTCGATGAAAGGCCCGATTTATTCAATTGAAAACAGGATTGAAAATTCAGGATATCATAAGAGGTTCAAGATGAGCCTATTATTTGTGAGAATGTAGGTCAAAAGGAACGCAATGATTCGAAACAAACTAACAACCCTAAAGTACCTATCTTGAAGAGGTCTACATGTGTGAGAAAGCCAAAAGTAATTTTTGATCCATCACAAATACTATTATGAGCCATGTCTTATATAAATATTCGAGAGAATTGGAGACTTAGAGACTTGTAATGAGGTAAAGATAGACACATCTCACATGCAATAGGAGCCTGTTATGGAAGACAAGATAGCTCGTTACTTTAGAACAAAACTTGGGAGTTGCCTAAATTGTCCATAGGTAAAAAAGCTTTGATAAATAAGTGGGTGTATGTGGTTAAAAATGAAGCAAATGGTGGTATCAAATACAATGCAAACTTGTGGTCAAAGGCTTTTCTCAAAAAGAAAGGATCAACTACTGTGGCATCCCAAAATTCATGACAATCTCTAGATACATTAAGGCCTATGAATAGGTGATGGAAGTACCATCAAGTTGTATTGTAGTCAATTGATCCATGATTTGTAATAAGATTTATGGCCAAGCTTTTAATGGATAATTTATTTGATAGGAAATAAAATTCTATTATTGGCCATGTGTTTTATAAGTTGGAATTTATTGATTTATGATTTCAAGTTTTATGGCCAAGTGAATAAGGGAAATTAAGTATTTATATGAATGGAAATTAGGTGATGATTAAATGTGAAAAAAAAAATTAGAGAAGAGTGGGCCAAAACTCTTAGGCCAAGACCAGCCCACAAGACCCCACCATTCAGTCATTTGGGCCTAGCCCACGAAGCCCAAAGGGGAGAGGAGCTGCCGTTGACCAAGGCTGGCCCAAGCCTAGCCGGATGAAGCCCATCTTGCATGAAAATTGCCAAGTGGCGCTGGCATGCAAGATCAATGATTGTTAATCATTGAAAGGAAGAAAATTAGAGAGGAAGAGGGGGGCGCATTAAGCGAGGAAAGGGAGAGAGAGAGAGGGGTGTCACACGAAGAGAAAGGGGGAAAGAGAGAGAGAGAGTTACTATCCAAGAGAGGGAGAGCGAGCATGTGAGAGAAGAAGAGGAAGAAGGAGGAGGAGTTCGCTGCCTAGTCGCCGCTGTTCATTCGCCGCCTTGCCCGCTGTTTGTCGCTGTGTTTGTGCTCGGATTTGAGGCAAGTAGAGTCCTAAAACCTACCCTTTGCTGCTGTGATATGTGTTGTGAGGGATGATAAACTTTGGTTGTGGTAAAAGTGAAGAAATTCGAAGCTCTAGGGAGATATATGGTAGCCTTGCATTCTGTTTTCTAGGAAGGCAGTCCAACCTTTCATAAAATTGTGAGCTGCATGCGACTTTTTAGTTGGAATATTATTTCAACTCCTTGATGAAAGTTGTAGAGAAATTCTTGGAGAGTAACATATCAAAATTTCAGAAGAAATAAACAAGTATATACCGGTGAAACTATTTTTCTTTGGAGAAGTCAGATCTGGAATCGAAATGCTGACCTAGTATGATTCTGTGAATTTTATAAAATTCTCCGGTTGAAATTTGATCTTGTATTCCGAATGAAAGTTAAAGATGACATGTTAAGGAGTAACATACTAAAATTTTAGAGGAAATGGATGAGTTTAGATTGGTGAAATGATTTTATTTGAAATGGTCAGATCTGGGAATTTTTGCCGAGGGTTAGAGATGGCTACGGTGATTATAGTTTTTATTTTATCCCAAATCTGATTTTTAGTTCTAGATGAAATATTTACTTCTGGACCTTTTTTATAACATATAAAAATTTCAGAATTTTTGGAGCTGATTTAGGATTTTTACCGAATTTGTGAATGAAACTGTGTATGGCAATATTCCGAAATTTTAAGGACTGTGATGCGTGGATTGTACTGATTTGTGTGATGTTCTTTTGATATGGTGTTCTTCATGGAATAATTTCCTCTAGATCTTGTATATAACATGTCAAATTTTTAGAATTTAAAAAGGCTGTTTACTAATTTTTCAAGAATTATGACCAAAGGAGCGCAATCTATTTTTATCCGGAATTTTGTTATATTTTCAAAAATAAATGAAATTGCTCCATGTGATATGATGTTTTGAGTGGTTAATTATGCTGCATATGTGGTGAAATTGACATGTTATATGATATCAAAAGCTGGTTGAGACTCTTGATATTGATGCATTAAATGCCATATTGAAATTGAAATACATGTGTGAATATAAATTGAGATAATAACGAGACCGTCAGAGGTGTGAGTCGATGATACCTTGGGAGTATTGGGATGCCCGGAGTGTGAGGCCGAATGCCCGGAGTGTGTGTGCTGGATGTCCTCGGTAGTTTTGAGATGCCTGGAGTGTGTGTACCGGAAGCCCTGAAGGTGTGTGCCGGGGGGTTTCCTCGTGATGCTAGTTGGGGTACAAGATGCCCGAAGTGTGTGTGCCGAATGCCCGGAGGTGTGTGCTGGAGGCTCCTCGTGATGCTAGGTTGGATGTGAGCGATAAATTGTCGGATGCAAACACTGGTCCTTGGAAAGATAAAAATTGAGACTGTATCATGCACATGGATGTGTACATATGGCATGGGATGAACCTCATGGGAATGCAAGCATGAAGTGCATGGTGGTATATGCACGTTGCATGATGATATATGCATGACTGCTTGATGATAAGTGCATGGTGGTATATGCACGTTGCATGGTGATATATGCATGGCTGCTTGATGATAAGTACATGGTGGTATATGCACGTTGCATGGTGATATATGCATGGCTGTAAGGTGAGGTATGCTTGAATGCATGAATGATATGTGTTTTATTCATGATACCTTGATTATTCTGTTTGACGCATTGTTTAGTTTGGTGGATCTTTACTGCTGAGTGGTTGTACTCACCCATTTTGGGGATTAACATTTCAGATTAGAAAAATGCCGTTGCTACCAGTTGCACGCGGTACCTATTATGGATTGCCATCTGATGTTGAGGTGGAGTGCACAGAGCATTCCTGTGTTAGTTTTCCTGGTCTGGTGTATGTCCGAGTTCGTGTCTTAGTGATGTACGATGTGGGTCTTGTTGATGGCTCGGTTATCCAGGAGTTTTTGTCTGTTCATGTCCGGCGTGGTGGAGTGATGCTAGGGATGCTGTCACCGCCGCCGCTCGATACACCGAGTTGGGTGTGATGGCACGTATAGTTGGTGGGAGCTGACACTTTTTGGGGATAGCCGACGCTTGTTGATGGAGAGGTGTACATGTTGATGTAGGGTCGAGTTCTCTTTTGAGTTATAGCCAAGTATAGCTAAAAATCTTGGCCTTTTGCTGTACCGACCCGAAATATCCATCGTGAAAATATAAATAAAAGTGACTCGGCTTTGTCTTTTCATTTGAAGTGTAGGTAGTGTGCATTGCATTATGGTTATTGAAGTGAGAAATTGTGAGATACGTTTATGCTTCCGCTGATGAACTGCGCTGGGACCTTAAAAAAAATGGAAAAGTATTCTATTGATCAACCTCTATGAACTATGGTTTCACTTTAATTAAAAAGTTACCTTACTGGTATGTAATAGGATGAGTGACAAGTACCTGTGGTGACCCTAATGGATCGAGGGCCGTCGAGGGGTGCCACAACTACTCTGAGATTTTTCACTAGTAATGAGAATGACATTAATCAGGGTTCTACTGAGTATGATTACAGTGGAGGATGTTCATCTCGAGTAGTTAGGCATGGAAATGGCATCTTTACACGGTGACCTAGATGAAGACACAACCTAAAGGTTTTGAAGTCAAAGGTAAGGAGCACATGGTATACCACTTGAAGAAAAGTTTGTATAGCTTTAAACAAGCTCTGCAACAATGGTACTTAAAGTTTGATCGTTTCATGGAAGACAATGGATTTGCACATTGCAAGGCTGATCATTGTGTCTATTTTCGCAAGTATGACGATAGTGATATTGTGTATTTTTCTTTTTATGTGGATGACATGCTGGTGACTAGCTCCAATATGAAGAGAATCGCAAAAGTGAAGAAAATGTTAGCATCGCAATTTGCTATGAAGACTTGGGAGAGGCCAAGAATATCTTAAGCATGAAAATTATCAAAGACAAGAAAAATAAGAAATTATGATGGTTGCAAAAAGACCGTATGAACAAGGTGTTAAAGAGATTTAATATGGACAAGGCAAAAATGGTTGCAACTCTTCTAGCGAGTCACTTCAAACTTTCCAATAATATGTGTCTGACAACTTAGGGCTTTGAAAGATGAGATGGCGATATTTCCATATGCATTAATAGTGGGAAGTTTGATGTATGCTATAGTAAGCATAGGACTAGACATTGCACAAGTAGTAGGAGCTGTGAATCGATATATGTAGAACCTGGACAAAGAGCATTAGAATGCAATAAAATGGATATTGAGATATCTAATAGATATATCAAATTACTCTCTTTGTTATGGTGGTACATCTCTAGAGTTACAAGATTATGTGGATGCGAATCACTCGGGTGATCGAGATAGTGGTAAGAATACTACCGGATATGTCTTTATAGTTGCAAGTACAGCAATGAGGTGGATATCTCAACTACAAAATATATTGGCTCTATCAATGATAGAAGCGGGGTACATGACGATCATAGAAACCTTCAAGGAAATCATGCGGTTACAAGATTATATGGAAGAGCCACATCGAAAGCAGCCAATGAACATGTGTAGTGATAATCAAAGTGCAATGCACTTAGCAAGGAATGCAAGTTATCACTCAAGGACTAGACATATCAAGAAACATTATCATTTCATCAAGTCACCCTAGAAAGATAATGAGTGAAAGTTATAAAAGATTGATGGCTCAAGAATCCAGCTAACATATATACCAAGGTAGTAGATAGAGAAAAAACATATTTTCTAGTTTGATGTATGCCACAGTAAGCACGAGTATAGAGATTGCACAAGCAATAGGAGTTGCAAGTCAATATATGCAAAAACTGGGCAAAGAGCATTAGAATGCATAAAATAGATATTGAGATATCTATTAGGTACATCAAATTACTCTTTTTGTTATGATGGTACATCTCTAGAGTTATAGGGCTATGTATATGCGAATCACTAAGGTGATTGAGATAGTGATAAGAGTATCATTAGGTATGTTTTTATAGTTGCAAGTACAGCAATATGGTAGGTATCTCAACTACAACAAATAGTGGCTCTATCGACGACAGAAGTAGAGTATGTGGCAATCGCGGAAGAATCCAAGGAAATCATGTGGTTACAATATTAGATAAAGGAGTTACATCAAAAACCGCCCGTAAGCACACTATGGAGTGAAAGTCAAAGTATAGTGCACTTAGCAAAAAATGCAACTTATCACTCAAGGACTATATATATCAAGAAGCATTTCATCAAGTCACCATTGAAGGATAATGAGTTAAAGTTACGGAAGATTGATGGCTTAAGAATCTAGCTGACATACTTACCAAGGTAGTAGATAGAGAAAAACATATTTTATGTACTACTACCATTAGTATTACTCTATGTTGATTGATAACAAGTATTGTAGAGGCACAAATTTCAATTACTAGCTTTTGAAGAAGATGGATGCAAAATTGCTAGGTGCATCAGGTGTATTTGTTTTCAAGTGGGAAATTGTTGGCGGATGAAACCAAATATTTTTTAAGGGCTTTTTTGTCTTTTCTATTATTTTTGCTTTTAGTTGAAAGCAACACATTTATATCAGCGATAGTTAGACGCTAGTTGTCAAAACGTTGTAAAAGAAAATAGAAAGGGAAAAAAAAAAGAGAGAGAGAGGGAAAAATGAGCTTTTTTCTTTGTGAGTATTTTCAATCTCTTTATACCCTGATATTAAGAGATAATCATCGTTGTATTCTAACTTTCTTTGAAGTCTAGTGGGTTCACAAATTGCCTCTGCGCGAAAACATAGCTTAGGTTTAGGTGAACTTCAATAACGATTTCTTGTTGTGTTGTTTCAATTATTTTCCTTATTATTATATTACACGCGGTTGAATTGTTTGCAAGTGTTATTTTTCTAAATTGGGACATGTGATTTCTTAACATTATATACATCCTTACTAATAATAGATACAACACTTACGCAGCACACACATCCCGAGACATACAGTAAATGGACGTTGCTTTCTTCACTTAACTATTTTAGATACACTAATTGAAGATGGGATACCTACACGATATTTAAGTTGACGACTAATGGCGATCGCAAGCCATCTGAATTATTGAGGGCCATACTATATAGAGATGGAAACCGAAGTTTTCTAGGACATCAAGAGTGGGCATGATGGCCCAGACGGCATGCGGTGAAGAGATGTTGAGCCATCACCCAAAAACACAGCATACCTCCATCTTCCGAAGATCAACCCCATCACCTGCCATCTATTGTTGTTGGAAGAAAGTCGGTGAAAGATGACTTACCTCTTTCGGATGCGCAATGAATAATTTACCTGGGAACGAACATTGAATTGTGGATGAATCACAAATAATATTACTTCACATTGGTCTGAATGTAGTCACAAGAAAAGCATCTAATTTTCATAGCGTAAATGCCAATTATTTTCGTAAATGAGAAATGGAATGTCTTCTTTTTCTTTGATAGAAAGAGGACAAGAAAATGAGAAGAATTATTTCGGAGCGTACGTTCTACCAACCGTATCAACAGTTATCTTCAAAAGAATTTTATATGACACCCTCATATCCTTTCAAAGGGTGTCTTTTCATCGTAGTATATCAAGACGAAACTGTGTGTTCTAATCACATCCTATTATGGACGTACTAATAAAGTATAACAATTGTAAAGAACAGGATTGTGTAACAGACTGATTATTTAGCTCCAACTTCGCAAGAAATATTATACAGCAATGAAGGACAATCTGAGAGCAACGTTGTGTAGCACAGATGTGATTCTTTTTTTCTTTTTTGGTGAATCAGATGTGATTCTTTTAGAAGATATACCCACGTGGACAAGAACCAATACGATGAGCATTGAAGGCGTGGTTACTGCAATAACAAACAAAATGTGGACATCCAATGCCATTCCAAAAATTCATCGACGCACGAAATGATGATAGAAAAATCATCTTTGAAAAGGTGACTGCGCACAACACTTCCAATAAATTTCAGTGTCCCAGTGAAGTTCAGGTAAAGTATATACAATCCCCATCAGGAGCAAGGTATACATGAGAAAGTGATATTGCGAAAGGTGTACGTTAGAAAGACAGAGACAGGGACGCATTCAGATTAGAACAGGATCAAGTGGACTATCCGTCGCCAATGCATGAATGATAACATATTGCAAAAGTAACCAGGCGACTAAAAACCAGACAACCTAAGAGAGAAACATTTCTTGTGACATACTCAAACGCACGATTTTCCCATTACTAAAGCCCACGTGACATGAATTAATGCTAATGATAAAAGTTTTGCGAAGAAAGACTACATAACAAATTACTCCTCAGACTAAGAGTTGCCTCATGGATAAGGGATGATATTCATATATAACCATCTTTTTGAAAGGTAAAAGAATCAACTATAGTTCCCCCGGGGGGTTGGAAACAATGTACAAAAAGAGCTCAAAAAACAGCACCAAAAGAGAGCTCAACCGCAGGACAGGTCATGAACAACATGACCCCAGGCATTTACATCCAAGGGAGTTGGTAATGACCGACTCATTGTCAATCTGAAGATTCAATATCGAATGCATAGATGGGAAATCAGATTCTATGATAGTTGTACATTTATGAAGTGGTACTAGGTTTCAACATTTTCAAATCTCACGTCATGAAGGTACAAAACAAACCGTCCCAAACTCTTATTTAAAAAGCTTGTGAGCGTCTGTGAATGGGGAAGATAATGAACCTGATCCAGCTAGCTCCTACTGACAGCAGATTAAACAATGCTCAAACACAAAGTTGTTGTTCGACCCAACCACCCAATTTTAATTACGCCAGATGGGGAGCAAAGAAACGCTAGTTTCGCCCATTCGCTTCGACTGCAGCCAAAACATCGTCGTCGAAGGAAACCGCCTTGTTGCTTCCCATGCATACGCAACGAACAGCGACTTCCATTATTTTTTACCATAATTTCCATCATCTTCATAACCCAACCATAACTATTACACAACAAAAGGATTAGATTGTAGCATTCGAAGGTTGGTTGTTTCTTGAAGAAGCAAAAATCAGATACGAGCGACCATGCCGCTGAGAATACTACCACTTCAAGGCCATCATTGTAGCAGGTAATAAACTTGTGTATTTTACATTAAAATCCCGACAATTGATTATCTTAAATTCGATTATCTCGCTTACGGAAAATACATTCTTTCTATTTCCCTCAATATGATCCCCAAATTTCTGTGTCTTATGCTTGATAAAGTTATGGGGTTGTTCACTGATGCCCACGATCTCCTGTATCCCCCCGATATTAGGCTGATCGGGCACATGTACTACAAATCCCCTCAACCAAATCCCACATTCTGTCCATTACCTTTGCTGACGGTCGAATTACCTAGCGTTTTTCAGGTGATCACAGCACGAGAACTCTCCACGTGTCACATTGTAAAAGATTCGTCTCTTTTCAATTTTTCTTAGTACTCATAACACTCGGACATCACTCTTTAATTGTTTTAGGTTCTTACTCGAAGTAGGGATCGGAGGAGATTACCTGCTCTCGGCGACAATCCTGTTGGAGCATGCTAACAAGAGAACACGCGGCGCCTTCATAGCGGCCGTCTTCTCGATGCAAGTGTTTGGGATTTTGGCGAGCTCGGTTATGACGACAGTAGTGTGCAAGATATTTCGCCAAATTTACCCTTCCTCATCGGAAGATCCGACACCGAAGGAAGCTGATATCACCTGGAGGTTAATATTGATGTCGGATGCTATTCTTGCCGTGATAACATATTACTAGCAGATGCTGATGTCTGAAACTGCAAGGTACGTCGTAGCTTGCTTTTTTAATAGATTGTTTAAATTGATTAATTCGTGTCATTTCCAAGAATTTGAATTTTTGTTGAACATGCTAAAAAGGATTGGATGGTGTGATTTGCAATTATTTGCTAGTATTAGCTTTGATAGTTAGTCAAAATTGCAAAGCGATCAGTCCCTCCCTTGATAAAAACACTAGTCTCGACTTTCTATAATTTGTTAGTATTAGCTTTCATAGACTAGTTTAAATCGCACCGTGATCGGTCCTTCCCTTGATTAAAACATTTTTCTCGCTTCATGTGACTTTTAATAATTTTCTGCAACCGTACGAGATAAACAGAGTCGATCATTAGGACGTATCTTTTGGATCTAATTAGGCACACCCCTTTGGTGGAGCAAAATGTGCTTCAAGCTGCCAGGGACAGGGAGTGAGTCCAAGACTTGCCCTTGAGCCAAATTGCCGAGGACCATCCCTTCCCCCGAGCCCGCCGTCCTACCCTCTCTTCTCCAATCAATTCTTCCTCCACCATGGTCGCGACCTCCTTGCCTACTCTGCCGCATGGTTCCTCCTCGATATCATCTTCCACAGTAGCAACCTCTTCGAATCCAAGATCTACAACGAGTACCTCCACGACGAAGGTGCTGGCAAGGCAGTAATAGGCTTTGAGGCTGCCATCAAGGTCGCTAGCCTCGAAGCCATTGTAGCATGCTCCTCCACGATTCCTGGCTACTTCGCCGCAGTCTTCCTCATTGACCTCGTCGGCGGGGTCTAGATCCAAGCAATCGGTTTTGTCTTCATGGCCATCCTTTACTTCTGCATTAAAGTGCCATATGAATAATATTGGAGGACCAAACTAGCAAGCCGTCATGTTCCTATACGGCCTAACCTTCTTCTTCGCCAACTGTGGACCCAACACGACCAAAAGTTCATCGTGCCAGCCGAACTGTTCCCTACACGATTCAAGATGACGTTCCACTGGATTGCCGGGGCCGCATGGAAGGTTGGGGTGATGATCGGTGCCATGGTGTTCTCGATTACCTCACAGGCGAGGGGGATGGGAGTTACGTTGAGCATATTGGCTGGGATTTGCATGGTTGGGATGGTGGTGACCATGCTAATCACGAGGGAAACTGTGGGAAGATCGCTTGAGGAGAATGAGAACGAGAATGAGAATGAGAATGAGTCAATTCAAGGCAAGTGCTTTACACGTTCTTAATTACATAGTTATTATAGGGTCTTTTGTAATTATATTTTTATCTGTACCCCGACCTTAAGAAACCTCTTTGTGAGTACATATTGTCACGTCCCGAACCTCGGGCGCGCCAACATCCTACCATGGTCATTCAAATGCGACATTCCTAGGTAGTGTCGCCGACCCCATTCATTTATTATTGCACAAGCGGAACGTGTTATAAAACCCTGACAATAAAATATAGAATAGAAAAAGTAGGAAGCAATTTCACCACAATACACTTTCATAAACCAATGGAGTTTACAAACAGAGGTCTACAACCAAAAGTCTACAAAAGACCGGCTCTTAAAAAAAATTGTCCTACGACCTATAAGTCGGACACGAATTCCAATCCAACAGACTTCACCCCTGCAACTCCACAAGGCCAACCATAACGAACTGGCCGCTCCGTCTACTAGGGACCTGAAAATGTAAGCCCACAACCGGGGTGAGACATTGTCTCAGCAAGTTCAACCGCCTAAACCCTTATTAAAAATAAAATACGCCCAAATGTGGCTTAGCCACACCACATAGAGAACTTACCTCGCCTCAGTTTCTTCCTACAGGTTAGCACAATTCAAATCACTCAATCACAAGTAATAATAGGAACTTAAACAACTGGAACGTCAACAAATATCATTTCAAATGACCACAGGAGTCTGGATTATAAGACCAAATCGTTATGACACGTCCCATACCATGCCACACGATTCCGTCCCATAATCTGACCCGTCAATAACACTCAGCATGCGATCCAATTGATTATTCACTGCCACGCAAGGGCACAGTCTACTTGCAATTCGGCTATTTACTGACATTAATGCCAGGCATCGCCTCCCCCTTGGAGCGTGGCTTCGTCACTACGTCAACAGCATTCCCGAAGGAGCATGGGTCTAGTTGGCCTAGCCTCTACTGCGACCCGAGCCTCATTATTATTTTGACGGCGTTTCTAAATGAATAAAGGTCTAGTTGGCCTAGCCACTACTGCGACCAAGTCTTTCAATCAGCACACGACAATTCAATATTGGCCCCTAGACACTTTGCATTTCACTAAATGCTTCCATTTAAAATAGTGATCCCGGCCATTTTTCTTCATATTAAAAATATTGCATATATTATTTACGTGTGTGGAGAGCACGTTAATTTCGAATCAGAAAGCCAATATCTCACTTTTTCAAACCCCACTATTTAATATAATTCTTAAAATTCAATTTTGGTATTAAAACCCAACACCTGAGATTTTCTGAATAAAATCCATATTTTCACAATCAACACTCAATTTGCAATATCCACTCATCAAATTCACAATCTGAATACACAGCAACGATCGGCGCGAAATTTTGAGAATTTAGGGTCCCGACAAAATTTTCAAAATTTAATAAATAATTAATTTTATTCCGAAAATAATTAAATAATAGTATTTTAATCATTTCGAATAAATATATATTATTAAATTGTTTAATAATTTCAGAATACTAAAATAAATCAAAAATAAATTCCTTTAAGTCATATCAAGGTTTATATTAAGATAAACATTCACTTAGGCTTAAATTAAACACACTTTAAGTTAATTAAGCACCTTAGTATAATCTACACTTAAATAAATTAAACTAACCACCTAATAACACTTAACATAACTAAGCACACCTAAAGCATAATTAACCCTCTAATTGAGTTTTAATGAGTTAAACTCACCTAATTAACGAACCGAGCGGACCAAAACGACGGGGACACCGCGGGGAACAACTTTCATCAAAGAGGGCCAAGCGTCCGGGTCGGGAAGCCGGCCAAAACGGGCCAAAACCAAGCTGGAATACCCATTTTTTTGGCTCACTGTTCGTTGCTGGTTGAGGGCGGATTCAGCACCGGTTTGAGCTGGACAGGGTCGGTGGTGGTCTGGTTGAGCTTCAATGGTCTAGGTGGTGGCATACGGCGGTGGAGGGAGTTATGATGATGGCCCACAGTGCTGGACAATAGCTTTGGACGTCGGCCAAACCAAGGAAAACGCGGCTGGAGGTAGAGACGCGTGAGGACAGCAGCACGGCGACGAACAGTGAAGGGCGGTCCGGCACGATGGCGAGGGAGTGCGACAGCGAGAGCTGATCCTGCTTCTCTTCTGTAGTTTCTAGGTTTGAAAAACACAACCAGGAGGAAGAAAGGGGCTGGTCAACCGGCAGGAGAGAAGAGATGGAGGAGGAGGGCGAGCGGGCTGAGCGACGGCGAGGCGTGCGACGGCGAACGGAGACGGGCGGAGCTGCTAGCTACTGCTTCGGCCCCTTCGGTTTCTGGGTGTCGAGCAACGAGAAGAGGGAGAGAAGGTGGGTGTCGACGGGAGAGAGAGAGAGGGAGGAGAGAGAAGGAAGAGGGGACCATTTCTTTTCTTTTTCTCTTTCTTTAATTCAACAAAAACGGCCCACCATGACATCACTTGATGATGTCATACTCCACTATCTCCAATTTCCCACAACCTTAGTCCAATGGTTGCAAATTTCATTTTCCACCGTGGCATGAAATCTTGTACACTTAATTCAATCATTTCTCAATCAATTACATCTAATTGAAGCTCAATTAAATTAACCCATGTGTCCTCAACCTTCTTATGAATTTCCCCCATCAAATGATCCAACTTGCATCTCAAATATTAGATTAAAAACGGCCCACTGACAATCTCCAACAAAAACAGCCTTACTTTGCTTTTCCCATTAAAAATCTCGGTTTGTAGAAAAATCTTATGAAGATGAGCCGATGTTCCTAAAATGAATTGTGACACACCATAACTTCCAATTTTTGAATTCAATCTCAATTTCATGGTTAATTTAACTTTGGCACGATACTAGTGCGTCCCGGTTTACTAGGTAGCTTTTAGAAATTTTCATGCATTTGACCCATGGTTTATCAATTCAAGCCACCACATACATCTTTGACACATTGACGACTGTCGGTTGCCGGGGTATCTCAAGGTTTCAAATACAGACATAGGGTACCCAATCGACAAAAAAGTCAGTCTAGTGCCGATCGACAAGAATTGTGCGATTTTGTGGAATCACCCACACTTGATCACATGCCTCTGTCAAGTCGACCTATATCCGGTCTCTAATCGATTTTTAATTGTGCCGCAATGACCCTTGCAGATTAGCTCGGTCAAAAAGTCGCTTCCTGGTCAAATTCTCGAGTCTAATGCATTAAAATCTCTTAACGGCTTCACCTGATAGATTGGTTTTCACGTGAGTGGTCGACTTAAGGAAAATAACTATATGCGTGCCAACGAAATGCCCATCTCAATTTATTGAAAATAGAATTAGAAAATCGGGATGTCACACATATAATGCAACCTTAATTATGGGTTGGCCACTATAAATACTTAGTGCTTATTCTCTCTCTAAATCTAAAGATCAATATGGTATCTAAGTAGAAATAGGCATCAAATTCTTTGACATCTCTATCCCAAATCAACACTTCCTTCGATCCTTTTTCTATCTCAATAATGTCTAATGCATCCCCATTTTTTCTTCTTCGCTGCCACCTCTTTACCCATCATCTAAATTTTGTCAAAATGTGAATTTTAGATTAGGTTTCCTACTTACAGTATTTGTCTTTGATTATGACCGCTTTCTAGTTACTGTCTTTAAGCTTTGTACGTTGTCTGTACACTTCTTGATCACCATTAAGAAGTTTATGAATGTAAAAGTCATCTGTTTTGACTCAAGGAATGAAGTTCCTTGCAATTTCCTTATTTGTTTTCAAGTCACTGCACGCATTATTTTAGTAATTCTGATTTTACAAAGTTCTTGAGACTTCAAAGCATAAATCCATATGCTCTTGATTGGACTTTAATCATTGAAGCCATTGGGTTTCTGAATATCGCAACTTGACAAAAACACAAACAACAGCTATATGGTTACTTGTGTCAGATTGAATTCAAGTCAGATTTCGACAAAGGAAAAGGAAATGCATAATTGTAAATTGAAAAAATGACACGAAAAGGGGGAGAATTCTAATTTCTGGTCGACGAAAATGAATTCTCAGATGTTGAGAGATGCCACTTACATTGAATTGAATCTCGAAAACTTGGATTGCAAAAGTGGTGGAAATGTAACAATTTATATGGATTCCGTTCAAAAGTCATCTCATGGCACTCGTATTTGGTAAGTAGCTCCATTAAAAAAAAAGAAAAAAAAGAGGGTAATTATCCTTACGATATACTCAATCAATATTTCAATAATCGATCACAAATACCCGGGACACTTCTCAATCAGGCCTCCAAAAAAACTTAAATGGTGGAAAAGTTTTTGTTATTTTAGTTTGGATAGGATAAGATGCCATCTTATTGATGCCACATAGATCCTCAAACTAAGATGGCATTCTATCCGGATTTGAGTCCAAATAGATGTTGCCGTGCCCGATGGGGCGGGATGATGCCCAGCTATGCTGGAAGACCGCCAATTCTTGTGTTGGCCGTAGCCCGAGGGTTTGCAATAATTGGAACACATGTGAATAATTGTGATATGTTGCGCTTGATTATAGGGAAAAATTGCTAAGCATGGTATGGGACGTGCTAAAGCAGGTTTTCCTTATAATCGGGACCCATGTGAATACTTGGAGGGTGAGAATTACGTGTCTTGGTTATTGATTATGCTTGTTGTATTTATAATGGCATATGTGATGCGCTAATATGCAAGGGTGTGCTGAGGCGAGGTGAGTTGTTTGTGGTTCCTGTTTAGGCTGCCTTCAAGGTGAATTTGCGTCCTAGTAAGGGCTTAAGGTTTTAACTCGCTAAGATTTATCTCACTCCATTATGGTTAAACATTTTCAGGGCCTAGCGTGGAGCTCTGTTGAGTGCGGATGTGGTGAGCGCGAGATGTGACACCTTTTGGTTAGCCCTGCCGTTAGCAAAGTTTAAATTAACCTTGATCCCTGAAGGTTTTTGAGAAGGTCGATAGGAAGTGGCCATAGAAAGGCTTGTTCATATTAAACTTTCTAGGGTTAACAGTTGATAAATGAACATATTGTTTTCGGCAATGTTTGTCCAGTTTTACTATCCCTATTGTTTGTTTATTGACCGGGGGTTTATTTAATTCGTTTCCGCATGCGTTTAATTGAAAAATAAAAAGAATGGGTCAGCGACACGCCCTAGGACGTCGCATTTTTAATCGACTACCGAGGGATGTGCACACACTCGAGGTTCGGGGCATGACACTTTACTAAACAAAGCGTAGAAAATATCAATGGGAGTTTGATTTTGACGCAAAGGAAGATATGCTTGGAAAATGATTCCAAAAGATAGTGTTTATTTTGAATAATGAAATGTAGATTATAATATCTTAATCATCTATTTATAGGGACATCGCGATTAAAAAGTAATTAAATAACTTAAATCAAATAAAAAAATTAAGGAAAATATATTGATAAAGGGGAAAATTTTTCAAGACGCAACTAAAAAATGTACAAAACACAATTGAAATTTTTGACATCCCGGAATTTAAGGAAAACGCATGAATATCGTAACCCGTTTGTAAATTCAAAGACCTGCTCTTATGATGTTCAAAAGTTTTTCTTTTTTTTGGTAACTGAGGATTCGCTAGGCCCCCTTTCGCTTATGCTATTCGGGGCCCCACAGCCCCTACAGTGCCCAGGTGGCACTTGCGGCCTGATGACTATATGTCGAGGTAGACTAGCATAGGACCCTAACACATGGCTCCACTTACAACGCTAGCAACTGTGAGTTTCAAATCTTCGACTTCGGTGATGAAGGAGAGACTCTAATCTAGCGCGGGATGTTTGAAAGTTTTTATATAAGCCTTTGCCAATTATTCTACATTAGCTTTGATTTTGATTGACAATCATTTGATATTTAATTTGCATCTCTCTTTTCCTTTATGTTGTAAACCCGTCCCTCGCCTTGCCCTCGTATAAATTATTCCTTACCCATCACCAACAGTCACAATCCGAATCTTTTTATGAGCATAATTAGTGAGCATATCCGGTCGGGAAAAGAGTCTGCATATTTACTTGGGAATCTTTTTCGGGAGTTGTTGCATAAAATAAAGGTGGCATTACGTAATGACCAACCATTTAGGTGTGATTGCTTAAGAAGTATTTGACAACAGCGAATGAGAATCTTCAGCAGTGCCGTGTAGTCCATAGATGCGATTTTTTTTATAAGATACAGCAATGTGGACAAGGACAAGAACCAATACAATGAGCATTAATGCAGGGCTACTGCAATGACAAACATATAAAGGGTAAATCACGTCATTCCAAAAACTTATTTACGCGTAAAAGGATCACGTCATTCTGAAAACTCATTTACGCGTAAAAGGGTTAGGATGAAAGTAAAACCATCTTTATGAGTTGACGATGTATAAGAGTTTCAACAAATTTCAGAGTCCCAGCAAAGTTATAATAAATCATCAGTACCCATTAGGAACAAGTTGATGTTACATAAAATGAGCAAGTTAGAAAAGAGAGCGACGCTGACCTATTCAAATCAGATTAGATCATCAAGTGGAGTATCTTGCCAATGTCTACGTGAGAAACATGTCAAAAAATAGAGCATGCTACATGATGAACTTTTTGAGAAGCAAGAGTGCATGACAATTTACTCCTCACACTGTAAAGGCTGCCTCACACAGATTAGGAGTAAAAGATATCCCTATTTAACATCCTTTCTGAAACGTAAATGGATCAATAAGGGGGTGCATGACAACCCAAAATTTCTGTTCTAGAAATAGTTTTTTCTATTCCAGACCTGTTTCTAGAAGAGAAATCCGTTTGATAAACTTATTCAGTTTTTATTTGGAATAGATTTCATTCCGAAATAGGTTTGGAAAAGAGAAATCGGAAAAGCCTAAAATTTTATACTTCGATTTCGGAAGAGAAATCGAAATAATTTCTCTCACTAAACCCCTAATTTCGGTGAGTCTTCCCTCATCTCCTCTACGTCTTTGCCTCCTTCTCTTCCTCCGCCTCTCCTCATTTTATTAAAAATAAAAATAAATAAAAATAAATATATTCATTTTATTCATTTAAAAATAAAAATAAATTTATTAAAATAAATAAATTATTTTTATTTATCATTTTATTTTTATTTTATTAAAAATAAATTTATTAAATTTATTAAAAATATGTATTTATGATAAATAAAAATAAATTAATTTTTATTTGCCTTGAGTGTTTTGCCAAATAAATTTTTTTATTTTTTATTTTTATTCATTTTAAAATAAATTTATTCGTATAATAAAATAAAATAGAATAAATAAAATAAATTTATTTTTATATTTTAATTTTAAAATAAAATGATATTTTATTTTATTTTTAATGATTTATTTTATTTTATTTTATTCATTATTTTTTTTGTTACTAAATCATTTTTATTTTTATTTTTTATATTAAAGGTCGCGCCGCCGCCGTCCGTAAGGAAGAAATTTGTGTCGTTATCAAATGAATTTCTATTTTTAGAGTAGAAATTTTGTGTAGTTATTAAACGATTATTTTTGCTTAGAAACTTTTCTAGAAATAGAAATAGAAAAATCATTTACATTAAAAAAACTATTTCGGAATGAATGGTTGTCATGCGCGCCCTAATAGTCCAGCAAGGGGGGTGCAACAGTATATACAAAAAGAGCTCAAAAAACTCAGGCCATATTCAAAACAGTTCACAAAACTAAAACGGATCTCAACTACAGGAAAAATCATCGACTATATTACCCAACATTTACATCCGAGGACTTAGTAAAGACCAACAGATGGTCGATAAGAAGATTCGGTATCTAACATATAGATTGGAAACCAAATTCTACAGGAGTTCGGCGGGCTTCAACGAAGACAAGCCAATCTGCTCTGAAGCACGCGCGGTACCAGGTACAGTGTATCAGCATTTTCAAATCTTATTTTATGAACGTTAAAATAAACTGAGTGAAACTCTTATTCAAAAAGAGTGTCAGCGTTTATGTGATTGCTGAAGATGATGAACCTGACCTATAGCTTCTGCCATTAACACATTAAATAATGCTCAAACATAAAGTCGTATGGTAAGTCCGTGGTCGCAGCAAAGTCCGAAGGGAGCTTTTGTGAGCTGCTAGCATAACTATACTGTTATGCTCAAATCGAAACGGTGAACTTCTGGCCACCATTTTAAGATAATGTTAGATAGGCAACCCGGTTAATTGAAAAGGCAAAAATGGGTTTATTGTTTAAAGGGCAACCATATTAGAGAAATAGTGGGATTATAAACAAATCTAAGTGAATAATATTCATATAATTTGTAATTTATGAAGGATTCATTTGCAACTTTAAAATTGTGGACATTGTTCTCTTGTCTAAAAGAAAATTTTGGTAGATATTGCTCCAAAATAAAAAGAAAAGATTAAGAACTCAAAAAAGTAGAAAAAGTGAATATCTAGTATCAATTTCCAATTATTGTAGGATTTGTAATCGATTAACACATATAGAATTTGATTGAATTTGTTTTCCAAACTTTAGTCTTGACTCATGCAATCCTAAAATTGAACTAATTTCTTTTAGGTCCTTTCACATCTTCATCTATGAGATTCCAATCGATTGAATAATTTTTTTCCTTAGTAATTAATTATTTATATTTTGATCTTTTCTTTATTTCATCTGTAATTATGCAAAATCGACATCACCAATCTTGATTTTAAGTCACCAAATACTCCTTATAAAGCAACTTGATTTGAACAAAAAGGATAAGGAGCCATTCGAACATCCAATGATATATTTATTAGTCCCAAAATAAACATTTGGAGTTCTTTTTTAAAAAAAAAAATCTTTAAAATTTATTAGATCTTTCTAAAAAAATTAAAATCTATTTTTGCTAGCGATAATATTTTTCTGTTTGTGATCACCTCTGTTTTGGTGTTTAATTTGCTTTACAATTATATGTTTGTTATGTTCTTTAATTTATTTATGCATATTTAAGGAATCTCACTTGGGGGGGATTGGAGGAAATCTCGCCAAGGGAGATTTTCCGATTTTAATTTTTCTAAGAAACCAGTTCAAAAAGTCAACAGGTTTCCTTGAAAATTTTTTAGGTGGAGAAGCCACCGTTTGATCTGCAATTCTCACGTCACCGTTATCTCATTTTTTGCCTTTTTGGTCTCTCGCCAAAGGGAAGCAAAGAAACGACGACTCAGTCATTTGCTTCGACTGCATCCCAAACATCATCGGCAAAGGAAACCCCCTTGTTGCTTCCCGTGCTTACGCAATGAACAATGGCTTCCATTAGTTTGTGTTATCTCCACTATCATCTTTATAACCCGACCCTAACTATTACACAGCAAAGGCATTAGATTGTTGCATTCGAAGGTTGTTTCTTGAAGAAGCAAAAATCAGCTACGAGCAGCCATGTCGCTGAGACTTTTCCATAGACTCGACAACGCCAAGACACAGTACTACCACTTCAAGGCCGTCATGGTGGCCGGTAATCAACTCGTGTTTTTTGCTTCACAATCCCAGTGATTGATGTACGCAACATGGATTGTATTATTTCATGAATCCGTTTTAGTTAATGATTCTGCATATCTTATATTTGATTATCTCGCTTTCGGAAAAAGCATCGTTCTGTTTCCGTCAATATCATTCCCAATTTCTGTGTCTTATTCTTGATAAAGGAATGGGGTTATTCACTGATGCCTACCATCTCTTCTCTATCACACCGATCATGAGTATGCTTGGACACATATACTACGACAATCCCCACCACCAAATCCCGCAGCCCGTCCAAACAGCCATGCTGGCCGTTGCTCTCCTTGGCGCTGCGATTGGTCAACTCATCTTTGGCAGGCTCGGCGATCTTGCAGGGAGGAAGCACTTGTATGGCCTCGCCTTGATGCTCATCATGGCTGGCTCCATCGGGTGTGGATTCTCCATAGGCACTCCAAAAGGTTATATTCTAGGGAGTCTAGGTTTTTTCAGGTGAACGTAACATTAGAACTCACCGCGTGTCACATTGTAAAATCAGTCTGTTCAAATTTTCTAAGTATTCATAACACGCGAACATCACTCTTTAATTCTTTTCAGGTTCTTGCTCGGGGTAGGGATCGGAGGAGATTACCCGCTCTCGGCAACGATCATGTCGGAGTATGCTAACAAGAGGGTGCGGGGCGCATTCATGGCAGCAGTCTTCTCAATGCAAGGGTTTGGGATTCTGGCGAGCTCGGTTGTGACGATGGTAGTGTGCAAAATATTTGGCCGAAGTTACCCTCCGTCATCAAACGATCCGATACCAAAAGAAGCTGATATTGCCTGGAGGCTGATATTGATGCTAGGTGTTATTCCTGCTGTGATGACGTTTTACTGGCGGATGAAGATGCCTGAAACGGCAAGGTAATTATGTGTCTAGCTTTGCTTAATCGATTGCTTAAGTCGTTTAATGAAGTGATTGTTTCATTTTCTTGAGAAAAAGTGGTTTGGTCTATGGTCTTTACTGCTATGATCAAGCATGACTTTCTTTGGTTGCTGGGATTTGTGTTTGTCCTTCTGGAGACATTGTACCCAGAATCTCTTAGGATCAATTGCTGGGTGCTGTCGAATAGGATAACCGAAAGGACGAAACCAGAGTTTGGCTGGTCGTGCCAAATAATTCGTGTCACTTCAAAACTCTAGATTTGCGTTGAACATGCTAAAAAGGGTGATGCATCTAAACTCAGTTTACTCGTGTCAGTTTCAAAATATTTACTAATCTCAGCTTCCATAGATGTGTCAAAATCGAGCAATCATTTGGCTTTCCCTTGAGAAAACAATTGTGCCAGATGGGTTTAGTATTTCATGTGCATTATTTTAACAATAAGAGAAACTCTATAGCGGCTCATATCTAAATCTGTACCAGATAGACAGAGTTAATAGTTACGATATGTCTTTTGGGTCTTATTAGGTACACCGCTTTAGTGGAGAATAACATCCTCCAAGCTACAGAGGACATGGAACGAGTCCTAGATATGCCCCATTGCCAAATTGCTGAGGGCCGTTTCTTACAGCCGAGCCAGTCATCCTACCCTCTCTTCTCCAAGCAATTCTTACTCCGCCATGGCCGCAACCTCCTTGCCTGCTCCACCACATGGTTCCTCCTCGACATCGTCTTCTACAGCTACCCCCTCCTCCAATCCGAGATCTACTCCATGTCCCAGCACGAAAAAGACACCACAGACACCGTCTTCGACGCCGCCTTTAAGGTCGCGAGATTACAGGCCATCGTGGCATGCTCCTCCATGATCCCTGGGTGCATTGCCGCCTTCTTCCTCATTGACCGCATCGGGCGGCTCATCATCCAAGCTGTCGGGTTCGTCCTCATGGCCATCGTTTACTTCTCCATCGGAGTGCCATATGACAGATATTGGCAACACCATCCGAACGCGCTGTTCATCATGTACGGCCTGACATCCTTCTTCGCCAACTGCGGGCCCAACACAACCACGTTCATCTTGCCGGCCGAGCTTTTCCCCGCACGGTTCAGGACGACATGCCATGGGATCGCTGGGGCCGCGGGAAAGGTCGGGGCGATAATTGGCGTCGTCTCGATGGCCTCATTGGGGACGGGAGTTACATTGATCATATGGGGTGGGATTTGCGCGGCGGGGATGGTGGCGACCAGCATGTTCACGAAGGAGACTAAGGGAACATCGCTTGAGGAGAATGAATGAAGATTAGTTTGTTCAAGGTGAGTAATTTCCCCAGTTCTTAGGTGTATAAGGCGTACTAATATATAATTGATATGTTTATGGAGTAATTCTGTAATTTTATCTTTACATGTACTGTGACTATAATAAATCACTCTTATTAATACACTCGACTTTAATTTGAGTTAAGACACCATAAATACTTAGTATTATTTACTCTCTAACTCTAAAATCAACAGTATATGTACATTTCTAGTTTTTCTTTTCTACCACATACTTACCCACCATTCAAATTTTAGGATAAGTTTTAGGATTGAATTGCATTTTTCAATAACTTTTAAGACTTAATCACACTTTCGTGTCAAGTTTTAAGGCTTTTAGTGCATATTATTTCTTAATAAAATGACATAAGAAGAGGAGAGTTTTAATTTCTCATTAACAAAAATAAGTTCTCAGAAATTGAGAGATATTAGATCGAATTAAATGTTGAGCCCTGGGAATTCAATAATTAAAAAGAGATTCTGTTAAAATGTGAACTCAGGGCACTCGTACTTGATAAGCAACTCAATAAAAAATGTCGTTGCAAACATGTTTAATAAATGCCTGGTGCACTCCTCGATAAGACCTTAATTAGAATTCAAAACTTTAAAAAAATTGGTCGGGGTTTTAACTTTAGCTTGGCTTTGATAGGAAAAGAAACAATTTGAAATGATGCCCCACAGACCCTCAGGCGTTCCTGTATTCCTCTTCATCCCGATGTGGCCCTGTTCCGCACATTTGGGACCCACGAGTTCTTCACTATGATGTAATCAGGCCTTTGGATGAGCGGTATCTAACGGCTGCCACCCCCATGATCCTTCTCAATCCCAAAACGTCCATCAAAACCCACTGCAAAGTATAAAGTAGTTAGTAATCTCCACCATTTATAGTATAGGCAGCGCAAAAGTCAAAGTAAGTACGAAAAGACCAAATTTAGAATGGATAGACTTCTTTGAGATATTTTCGCCAGTAGTAAAAATGACATCAATCAGAGTTTTGCTGAGTATAATTACAATAGAGAATCTTCATCTTGAGTAGTTAGATGTGAAAACGGCATCTTTACCCAGTGACTTAGATGAAGAGTTATACATTGCACAATCTAAAGGTTTTGAAGTTAAAGGTAATGAGCACATGGTATATTGCTTGAAAAAAGCTTGTATGACTTGAAACAAGCTCCACGACAATGGTACTAGAATATTGATGGTTTCATGGAAGAAAATGGATTTGCACACTATGAAGCTAATCATTATGTTTATTTTTGCAAGTATGACAATGGTGATATCATGTACTCTCTTTATATGTGGATGAGATATCAGTGGCTAGTTTTAATATGAAAAGAATTGCAAAAGTGAAGAAGATGATAGCATCGTAGTTTACTATAAAAGACTTAAGAGAGGCCAAGAATATATTAGGCATAAAAATCATTAGTGATTGGAAAAACAAGAAATTATGACTGTCACAGGAAGATTACGTGAACAAGGTGTTAAAGAGATTTAACATGAATAGGGCAAAATTGGTTACAACTCCTCTAGCAAGTAACTTCCAACTTATCCTATCTAAGTGCTTAGAACTTTGAAAGATGAGATGACAGTAGTTCCATATGTATCATTAGTGAGAAGTTTAATATATGCCATTATGAGCATGAGACTAGACATTTCACAAGCAGTAGAAGTTGTGAGTTGATATATGCAAAACTCGAATAGAGAGTATTGTGAATGCAATAAAATGGATATTGAGATATATAACAAATACATCAAATTATTCTCTTTGTTATGATGGTACATCTCTCAAGTTACAAGGTTATTTGAAGGCAAATCACTCAAGTGATCGAGATAGTGGTAAGAGTACCATTAGATATGTTTTTATGATTACAGGTATACTAATGAGGTGGGAATCTCGACTAAAAAAAAGTAGTTTTATTGACAATAGAAGTGGAGTATGAAGCCTCCAAGGAAATCATATAATTACAAGATTATATGGAGGATCTACATCGAAAGCAGTCACTAAGCACAATGTGGATTGATAGTCAAAATGCAATGCACTTAGCAAAGAACACAACTTCTCACTCAAGGACTAGACGTATCAAGAAGCATTATCATTTCATTAGATCAGCATTGAAAGATAATGAATTAAAGTTACGAAAGATTGATGGTTAAAGAATCCAGCTGACATATTTACCAAGGTAGGAGACAGAGAAAAACATATTTTTTGTATTACCACCATTGATATTATTCCATGTTGATTGATGAGGAATACCGTAGAGGCACAAATTTCAGTTACTAGCCTTTGAAGAAGATGTATGCAAAGTTACTTGGTGCATCGTGTGTATTTGTTTTCAAGTGAGAGATTGTTGGTGGGTTAAACCAAATATTTTTAAGGGCTTTTTTTTTAATATTTTATATTATTTTTATTTTTAAGTTAAAAACTACATATTTATATCAGCAATAGTTATACACTAGTCGTCAAGGCACTGAAAAAAAAAAGTAGAAAAAAAAAGAGAAGAAAAAATTAAGTTTTTTCTTTGTGAATGTTCTCAATCTCTTTATTGCCTAATCTTGAGAGAATATCATCAATGTATTATAAATTTTTTCGAAATCTAGTGAATTCATAGAGTGCCTCTATGCGGAGAAATGACCCAAATTTAGGTGAACTTTAATAACAAATTTCCAAGTGTGTTCATTCAATTATTTTCCTTATTATTATATTATGCCCAGTTGAATTATTTGCAAGCATTATTTTTCTGAAGTCAACATGTGATTTCTTAACACTATACACATCCTTACTTATAATAGATACAACACTTATGCAGCTTGCACATCTTGGGACATGCAATAAAGGGACGTTGCTTTCTTCGCTTAACTGTTTTAGATATATGATTGAAGACGGGATACCTACACGATATTTAACTTGACCACTAATGGCGATCGCAAGCCATCTCAATTATTAAGTGCCATACTATATAGAAATGGAAACCTAAGTTTTCCAGGACATCAAAAGTGGGCATGATGGCCCAGACGGCGTGCAGTGAAGAGATGCCAAGCCATCACCCAAAAACACAGCATACCTCCATCTTCCGAAGATCAACCATGGAATGCACACTTCATCACCTGCCATCCATTGTAAAGAGCAGGATTGTGTAACAAACTGATTATTCAACTCTAACTTTACAAAAAAATATTATACAGCAATGAAGGACAATCTCACTGTGTAACACAGATGTGATTCTTTTAGAAGATATACCCACGTGGACGAAAACCAATACGATGAGCCTTGAGGGCATGGTTATTGCAGTAAAAAACAAAATGCAGACATCACGTCATTCCAAAAATTCTTCTACGCACGAAAGGATGATATTAAAATCATCTTTGAAAAGGTGACTCCGCACAATAGTTCCAACAAATTTCAGTGTCCCAGTAAAGTTCAGGTAAATTATATATAGAATCCCCATCAAGAGAAAGGTACACATGAGAAAGTGATATTGCGAAAAGTGTACGTTAGAAAGACAGAGGCAGGGACGCATTCAGATTAGAACAGGATCAAGTGGACCATTCCTCGCCAAATGCATAAATGATAACATATTGCAATAGTAACCAGGCAACTAAAAACCAGACAACCTAAGAGAGAAACATTTCTTGTGACATACTCAAACGGATGATTTTCCCATTACTAAAGGTTACTGATATGAATTAACGCTAATGATAAAAGTTTTGCGAAGAAAGACTACATAACAAATTACTCCTCATACTAAGAGTTGCCTCATGGATAAGGGATGATATTCCTATTTAACCATCTTTTTGAAAGGTAAAAGATTAAACCATAGGTCCCCAAATGTACAAAAAGAGCTCAAAAAACTAAAGCCCTATACAAAACAGCACCAGAAGGGAGACCAACTGCAGGCCAGGTCATGAACAACATGACCCAAGGCACTTACATCCAAGGGAGTTGGTAATGACCAACACATTGTCAATCTGAAGATTTGATGTCGAATGTATAGATGGGAAACCAGATTCTATGGTTGTTGTACATTCATAAAGTGGTACCAGGTTTCAACATTTTCAAATCTCATGTCATGAAGGTATAAAACAAACCGTCCAAAACTCTTATTTGAAAAGCTTGTGTCTGTGTGAATGGGGAAGATAATGAACCTGATCCAGCTAGCTCCTACTGACTGGTGACAGCAGATTAAACGATGCCCAAACACAAAGTCGTCGTCCGACCAAATCACCCGATTTTAATTACGCCAGATGGGGGGCAAAGAAACGCTAGTTTCGCCCATTCGTTTCGACTGCAGCCAAAACATCATCGTTGAAGGAAACCGCCTTGTTGCTTCCCATGCATGCGCAACGAACGGCGACTTCCATTAGTTTTTACCATATTTTCCATCATCTTCGTAACCCAACCATAACTATTAACAAAAGGATTAGATCGTTGCATTCAAAGGTTGGTTGTTTCTTGAAGAAGCAAAAATCTACAGGCGACCATGCGGCTGAGAGTACTATTCAAGGCCATCATTGTGGCAGGTAATAAACTTGTGTATTTTACACTAAAATCCCGACAATTGATTATCTTAAATTCGATTATCTCGCTTACGGAAAATACATTCTTCCTATTTCCCTCAATATGATCCCAAATTTCTGTGTCTCATGCTTGATAAAGTCATGGGGTTGTTCACTGATGCCTACGATCTCTTCTGTATCCACCGGATCATGAGACTGATCGGGCACATGTACTACAAATCCTATCAAAACCAAATCCCACGTTCTGTCGAATTACCTATGCTGACCGTCGAATTACCTAGCTTTTTTCAGGTGATCACAGCACAAGAACTCTCCACGTGTCACATTGTAAAAGATTCGTCTCTTTTCAATTTTTCTTAGTACTCATAACACTCGGACATCACTCTTTCAACTCTTTTTAGGTTCTTACTTGGGGTAGGGATAGGAGGAGATTACCCGCTCTCGGCGACGATCATGTTGGAGTATGCTAACAAGAGGACACGAGGGGCGCATTTATAGCGGCCGCCTTCTCGATGCAAGGGTTTGGGATTTTGGCGAGCTCGGTTATGACGATAGTGGTGTGCAAGATATTTTGCCAAATTTACCCTTCGTCACCGGAAGATCCGACACCGAAGGAAGCTGATGTCGCCTGGAGGTTAATATTGATGTCGGGTGCTATTCCTGCCGTGATAACATATTACTGGTGGATGCTGATGCCTGAAACTGCAAGGTACGTCGTAGCTTGCTTTTTTAATAGATTGTTTAAATTGATTAATTCGTGTCATTTCCAAGAATTTTGAATTTTTGTTGAACATGCTAAAAAGGATTGGATGGTGTGATTTGCGATTATTTGCTAGTATTAGCTTTGAAGATTAGTCAAAATTGCACAACGATCAGTCCCTCCCTTGATAAAAACACTAGTCTCGATTCACGTGACTTTCTATAATTTGTTAGTATTAGCTTTCATAGACTAGTTTAAATCGCACCGTGGTCGGTCCTTCCCTTGATTAAAACACTTTCTCGCTTCATGTGACTTTTAATAATTTTCTGCAACCGTACAAGATAAACAGAGTCGATCATTAGGACGTATCTTTTGGATCTAATTAGGCACACCCCTTTGGTGGAGCAAAATGTGCTTCAAGCTGCCAGGGACAGGGAGTGAGTCCAAGACTTGCCCTTGAGCCAAATTGCCGAGGACCATCCCTTCCCCCCGAGCCCGCCGTCCTACCCTCTCTTCTCCAATCAATTCTTCCTCCACCATGGTCGCGACCTCCTTGCCTACTCTGCCGCATGGTTCCTCCTCGATATCATCTTCCACAGTAGCAATTTCTTCGAATCCAAGATCTACAACGAGTACCTCCACGATGAAGGTGCTGGCAAGGCAGTAACAGGCTTTGAGGCTGCCATCAAGGTCGTTAGCCTCGAACCCATCGTAGCATGCTCCTCCACGATTCCTGGCTACTTCGCTGCAGTCTGCCTCATTGACCGCATCGGCCGGGTCCAGATCCAAGCAATCGGTTTTGTCTTCATGGCCATCCTTTACTTCTGCATTAAAGTGCCATATGACAAATATTGGAATGACCAAACTGGCAAGCCGTCATGTTCCTATACGACCTAACCTTCTTCTTCGCCAACTGTGGACCCAACATGACCACGTTTATCGTGCCAGCCGAGCTATTCCCTGCACGATTCAGGACGACGTTCCACGGGATCGGCAGGGCCGCAGGGAAGGTTGGGGTGATGATCGGTGCCATGGTGTTCTTGATTACCTCACAGGCGAGGGGGATGGGAGTTACATCGATCATATTGGCTGGGATTTGCATGGTTGGGATGGCGGTGACCATGCTGTTCACGAGGGAAACTGTGGGGAGATGGCTTGAGGAGAATGAGTCAGTTCAAGGCAAGTCCTTTACATGTTCTTAATTACATAGTTATTATAGGGTCTTGCTTGTGATTATATTTTTATCTGTACCCTGACCTTAAAAAACCTCTTTTGTGAGTACATATAATGCAACCTTCATTATGGTTTAGCCACTATAAATATCAGTGCTTATTCTCTCTCTAAATCTAAAGATCAATATGGTATCTAAGTAGAAATAGGCATCAAATTCTTTGACATCTCTATCCCAAATCAACACTTCCTTCGCTCCTTTTTCTATCTCAATAATGTCTAATGCATCCCCATTTTTTCTTCTTCGCTGCCACCTCTTTACCCATCATCTAAATTTTGTCAAAATTTGAATTTTAGATTAGGTTTCCTACTTACAGTATTTGTCTTTGATTATGACAGCTTTCTAGTTACTGTCTTTAAGCTTTGTACTTTGTCTGTACACTTCTTGATCACCATTAAGAAGTTTATGAATGTAGAAGTCATCTGTTTTGACTCAAGGAATGAAGTTCCTTGCAATTTCCTTATTTGTTTTCAATTCACTGCACGCATTATTTTAGTAATTCTGATTTTACAAAGTTCTTGAGACTTCAAAGCATAAATCCATATGCTCTTGATTGGACTTTAATCATTGAAGCCATTGGGTTTCTGAATATCGCAACTTGACAAAAACACACACAACACCTATAGTTACTTGTGTCAGACTGAATTCAAGTAAGATTTCGACAAAGGAAAAGGAAAAGGAAATGCATAATTGTAAATTGAAAAAATGACACGAAAAGGGGGAGAATTGTAATTTCTAGTCGACGAAAATAAATTCTCAGATGTTGAGAGATGCCACTTACATTGAATCGAATCTCGAAAACTTGGATTGCAAAAGTGGTGGAAATATAACAGTTTATATGGATTCCGTTAGGAAGTCATCTCATGGCACTCGTATTTGGTAAGTAGCTCCATTGACAAAAAAAAAAAAAAAAAAAAAAAAAAAAAGGTAATTATCCTTACGATATACTCAATCAATATTTCAAAAATCGACTATATTCTCATTAAATAATAGATATGTTAACAAATACCCGGGACACTTCTCAATGAAGCCTCAATAAAAACCTTAAATGGTGCACAATTTTGTGTTGTTTTTTCTTTTTCTTAGTTTGGATAGGA
This sequence comes from Eucalyptus decipiens, assembly GCA_014182575.1. Classification (NCBI taxonomy): domain Eukaryota; kingdom Viridiplantae; phylum Streptophyta; class Magnoliopsida; order Myrtales; family Myrtaceae; genus Eucalyptus; species Eucalyptus decipiens. Next base: position 22,025,903 of record CM024614.1, on the reverse strand, counting down.
TAAGATGCCATCTTATTAATGCCACATAGACCCTCAAGCTAAGATAGCATTTTATCTGGATTTGAGTCCAAATAGAATAACAAATTACATTATCCAATGTTTGATGATGTCATTCAAACTGAATATATATGAATAAAATACCGGATGAAAATTTGGGATAGGAATGGAATAAACTCAAATCGAATAAAAAAAATTTAAAAATAACTTAGGGTGTGCATTATATCCATTTTGTTTCTAGTCAGATTTATTTTTATGTTCCCGAAAACGGGTTTGAAATAGAAATCCGTTACCATAATTTCATTTTTCTATTTCTAGAACAAATTTTATATAGAAATAGAAATGCACAGTGAAATTTTTTTAGTTTTCTTATTTCCAGAAATAGCAACTCTTCTAATCGCTCACCCTCGTTACTAGCCAACTACTCACTTGCCGCCGCTTGCCTCCCGCCACCACCGCCACTCAAGAAGAAGAAATTTTTTGTCTTTGTTAAACGAATTTCTATTTCGAGAGCAGAAATTTTGTGTCATTATCAAACGCGTATTTTTGTTTAGAAACTCGTTTAAGGAATACAATTTGAAAAATCTATATTAAAAACAAAATAGTTATTGTTTGCGCCCAAAAACAAACTCTACTATCTTTCAACAATAAAGTGACGAATTGCTTTGCTGGCCATTACACGAGATCCTGCACCGCAATAGCCAATCGTCGTCACTTGCGACCACTGTGTAATCGTCAGGTTATCATTGCCGGCTAGCTGATTGTGTTCTGACGACTTAGGGTAAAATGTAGTCCGAAGATGATCATCGCGCAAGGTTTGCACATATCATTGTCGACCCCAAACTTCCTTGCGTGGCTCACAAGCTGGCTGTTCACCTGCTGGTCAGCAAAGAACAGCCAGCACACCATCACCTTCCTATCGACCACAATCTCGACGATCAAGTACCACCAATGCGGGTCAAGAATGTCCCAACGGCGTCCTGGTGCAAACCTTCTCTTGCGAGCGGGAAAAGTACCAAAATAGTCCTAAACCTTTTGTATTGGTATCAATTCAGTCCTAAACTTTTCAATTGAACCAATTTAATCCTAAACATTTTCATATTGGTACCAATTTAGTCCATCCGGCTAATTTAAGCCGGAAATTGCTGATATGGCCGCCGGCGATCTTACGTGGCGCCACGTGGACAAATTTTATGATTTTTTTATAATTTTTTTCAGATTTTTTTAATTATTTTTTCTTTTATTAATTTTTTTTTTAAATTTTCTTTTCTCCTTACCCTTGGCCGGCGAGGTCGCAGGATGGCCAACCGACCATCGCCGGCCGAGGCTGGTTGGGGCAGGGGCCCCGCGCCCTCGCCGGCCACGGCGAGGCGTCGCCCCCGCCCAAATCCAGTGAGGGCCGAAACCCCGCCCGTTGGGCGGCGAGGCGCGTGGCGCTCGTGGGGCAGGGCACGGCGGCCCTCTCCCAGATCTGATCGAGGGCCCTCGTGGGGGGGCAAGAGTCTTCGACCAGCGAGTGACGGAGAGAGATGCTGCAAGGGAAGCGCCGAGCGAGTACATGCCCTCGCTCGGATCCGGGTGAGGGCCACCAAGAGTGAGGACTATCGTGCCCTCGCCTGTGGCCGACGAGGGTGAGGGTTTCGGCCCTCGCCAGTGGCCAACGCTCTCGCCTGTGGCTGGCGAGGGCGCGGCGGCCCTCACTAGTGGTCAGTGAGGGCACGACGGCCCTCGCCAGTGGCTAGCGAGGGTGTGGCGGCCCCTCGCCCCGACCAGCCGATGGCCAGTGACCTCGCCGGCCAAGGGTAAGGAGAAAAGAAAAAAAAAAAAAAAAAAAAGAGAAAAAAAGGAAAAAATAATTTAAAAAATCTGAAAAAAATTATAAAAAATCATAAAAATTTTCCATATGGCGCCACATAAGACCGCCGGTGGCCACATTAGCAATTTCTGGCTTAAATTAGCCGAATAGACTGAATTTGTACAAATGTGAAAATGTTTAGGACTAAATTGGTCCAATTGAAAAGTTTAGAACTGAATTGGTACCAATACAAAATGTTTATGACTATTTTGGTACTTTTCCCCTTGTGAGCCCACCCTACGATACACCCCCTCTCCGACGTCGCCTCCCTTAGCTCCTCCGAGACGATGCCGCCGCCTTCTTTGGCGATGGAGTTGGGCCACATGACCCACAAGAAGCACCCCTTGCTGTTCACGAAGCTCTACCAGAACTTTGTGAAGTCATGCCTGCTGAGGGTCGTGATGCTCCTGAAGGTCACGAAAATGACCGACTTTGGAGGTTTCTTGTCGAGCCACGAGATGCAACTCAGTCGATTTTCTAGGTTGCTTGTCGAGAAGTGGGTTTAAATTTGGGAATGGCAGGGTCCTCTGATTGATCGAAGCTATTGAGGATGAGGGCTCAGGCGATTTGGAAGGTCTGAGTCGTCACATACTCAGAGCCGGTCAAGTCAGCAACTTGGCAGAAATGACGGATTACTTTCTAAGATCTAACACTATTTTCCAAGGACAGGACATTTTCATCTTAGATTGTATCAACCATATGATAGGAGTTTTTATAATTCGAAGGATATCTGATGATTATAATCCAATCTTGTCCTATCCTGTTCAATCTAAATCCGGACTGCCAAACACAGAATCGAGCTTTCCTGAGTTTGTCTTCATTCTAAGTGTCCCTCTTCCCCATTTTGGGCCCCACGAGTTCTTCACTATAATGTAATCCAAGCCCTTAGATGAACCGTGTCCAATGGCTGCCACCCCATGATCCAACTCCCTCCCGCGATGTCCATTAAAAACTCCCTACCGAATATGAAGAAATTAATAATCTCCATGTTTATAGCATAGGCATGGCAACTGTCAAAGTCAACTATAATGTACAAATAAACCAAATTTGATTGATAACTTTTCTTTGCTTTCACCGAGCCTACACTATACAGGATAATTACCCAATCAATTATAAACATATTATACGATTGCCACTCAGTCATAAACATATTATATAGTTGCCACTTCAATCTTACACTTCCCAATACTGTCAATGTAGTCCTAAACTTTTACAGAAATTTTTAATATAGTCCTTAAAATTAATTACCGCTAGAAATTGTTCACGCGGTGTTCAATCATTACCAACCATTGTACATAGCATGCTGAAGTGGACAACTTGTGGATCGTCACGTTAGTGATTTCTAATGGCAACTAATTGGAATAGCTACATTAGAATGTCGCGCAAAGATTTAGAACTAAATTGACAAAATTTGAAAGTTTAGAATTAAATTGGTATTTGTATAGTAGGTCTATAATTGAATTGAAAATTTTGCCTCCGCAAACCGAACATATTGTGTGTCCGTGAACATTCAATGATGGGTTGTGCGGACCATGAGCACATCACTTCAGCATTGACTATATAGGTTTGTAGCTCATTACATCTTGTTTTATGAAAAAGAACCTAAGGGGGAAGAGCCACTTCGATGGCGACCGTCTATATTTTAAACCATTGAATACAATAGATTTCATGTGATGAAGTGGTTGCAATATACCCACCTCAAAAAGGACCCTGAACTAATGATGAACCCTGATTTTGAGGAATACCAAGACCAAATTAAGGGTGTCTAATCGGTTAAATGATGTAAGCTACAGACTAACCCCTGCCGTTAAATTGGAAGTCTTTGCCCTGTGCTTCGATGGCCACGCTGAGTGCCTGCTTTGCGAGAGCCTTTAGGAGGCTCTCTTCGTTGTTCCCCGGCACATCATGGTAACCATCGATTGTCGCTACCGCCTTTTAATATTGTGGATGGAGACGAAGATGAATTAATGTCCTCGATTATTCCCAACTGTGGCTCCATTCAACTTATACATGTTTTTGTGTTTGCAAGTATATACCTTGGTCATCTCACAGGTACCTTTCTCCATGATATAAGGGTAGTCCTCTTCCTTGTATATTCCACCAATTAAGACGATGCATAGTCAGTAAGACCGCCGTTGCACCCGTTGTTGTTTGGTTTGTCAGTCAACCAGCTCTTGCTCAGATGACGCTGTCCAGTTTCCGGTCACTATTCAGTTTATGCTCTCTACCGCCGCTACAATGGAAAATGCCCAGCAACTACCGACGATGTGCACAGATTTCGTCTAAAATTTCGTAGAGACATGTCAGTCTAAGCATAAGGAAGTATCGAGTGAGTCATAATTTATGCTTCATTTTGGAAATTTTTTAACACGAGGATGTATCTTGAGTTTTGAAGTAAATCCCAATCTCGAGGAGCAATTGCATTCATCGATTAAAGTTAGCTCTCGCACATGAACCTTGGTTCTGGACATGAGCGACGGCTCCTTTCTTTCTCTAATCCACAGACTTAGGTGAATCCACGACATCCTCACGAATAAATTCATTACGGGAATCTTCCTTCTTGAGTGACTCGATCTTGCATCCTGGACACACCCCCCATGAACTCTTCGTGGGCCCAATTGGCAAATTTATTCAAATCAAGCCAAGAGTTGGGTCACCTTCTTTTAAGTGTTTTCGATGTGCTTCGAGTTCTCCTTGAACGCCTCGAATCTCCACATCTTTTCCTCAGAGAGATCGAGGAGCTTATCAATGGATTTCAAATCATCCTGAGAGTAGCTCACGATAGAATATCGCTGGCTGAGACCAAGATTGCAAAAAGAGAGAGAGAAACGAAGGGAGGAGCGCAAAGAGTGCAGGAACAGCCATTGTTTCTCTATTTCTCAGAGGAGTAGATAAGGGGAGGATCGAGTGGGTTAAACGGGATGAAGTGTAAACATAATGCGTTTTTCATGTCAAACGGAGTCTTTAAGATTAGTTCTTTTAACAGGCTTTTTTCATCATCGTATCTAATTGTGACCTGCGAACTAACGAATGAGCAATTTCAAGGAATATATTCACCTAGGACTCCCCAGTTTTGCGAGGGGTAGAGACCATCAAGGAATTATTTGCAGGGAGCCACAACTTCGAGTTGAGTAAGAATCATTCAACTTAACATACTGGAAAAAGCAAACAACAAAAAACGAAAAGTTCAGCTTTCATACAAGACCGCACTAAAACTTATGCAGCACGCACATCATGGCACATACGATAAAGGTACTCTGCTATCTTCGCCTTGGCCACTCAGATACGCTGACTGAAGACGTTGTAACAAAAACATCAAGCAACAAGAAAAGATTAAGAACTCAGAAATGGATACCTACACGATTTTTGGAATGTCTCTGCAATTTATGGTGTGATCACAAGCCATCTGAATTATTAAGTGTCATATTACACAGAAATGTGAAGCGAAGTTTGCCAGAACATCAAAAGTCTGCATGATGGCCCGGACTGCCTGCAGTGAAAAGATGCCGAGCCATCACCCAGAAGCAAAGCATACATCCATCTTCCAAAGATCAACCATGGAATGCAGACTCCATCCACCTTCATCCATTATAAAGAACAGGATTATGTAATGACTAAACATTCTGATGTTTTGACCAAAAACAGAAAAAACCATGCAGATGTAATTGTGCAAGTCATACAACAGCAAAGGACAATAGCAGCGCTGTGTAGCAGAGAGATGCCATTCTTTTATAAAATACAGCAACGTGGACAAGAACCAATACAATGAGCATTAAAGGCATGGCTACTGCAATAACAAACGTATAAGGGGATATAACGATTAACTGCAGAAATTCATCAATCTGCAAAAGGATGAAAGTAAACCATCTTTAGAAATGAGATAACACTTCCACAAATTTCATTGTCCCAGAAAAGTTCGGGTAAATGATATACAATCCCCATTAGGTGCAAGTTATACGTGAGAGTGATATTGATTCAAAAAGAGCAGTTAGAGTGTCTTGCCAATGTTTACAGAACGTAACTCAAACATAACCAGCCTACTAAAAACTAGACAACCAAAGAAAGCAACACTTTTTACGACATACTCAAGACACATGATTTTCCCACAATTAAGGCTACATAATATGAACTAATGCTACATGATAAACTTTTTGAGAAGCACGTACACATGAAAAATTATCCTCATATTATAGGTTGCCACACAGATCAGGGCTAAACGATGTCTCTACTTGACATTCTTTTTTAAGGTAAAAGGATCAATTAGGGCAGCAATGGGGTGCAAACCATATAACTAAAGAACACAAAAACACTAAAGCCATATATAAAACAGCTCCAAAGACCAAAAGGGAACTCAAATACAGGACAAATCATCAACTATGTAACCCAAGGCATTTACATCCTAAGAGTTGATAATGACCAACACATTGTCAATCTGAAGGACAATATCAAACATATAGATGAGAAACCAGACTCTATAGTAGTCCTACATTCATAAAATGGCAGGCTTCAACCGAAATGACCCGATCCGCGTTGGAGTTCATTTCTTCCATCAAACAACAAGGATGTGTGGACCAAAGAAAGACCCCAAAAATCCCCATGTCAATTACCCAAGCCAGATTACACTAGCCTCTAAACTGTATCACACACTTCCACCGGGATGTGAGAAGCCGTTCACATATTTCATGAGTAAAACAGGGAAAAGCTCAAATTACTGAGCCCCAATCACCTAAGAAGAAAACCATCGACTCAAAGCAAATAAAAGCCACCAATTTTATGCATCTACAGCCTCACAGTCCTCCCTCACTTTCATTCATCAATCAAAAACCTATTTACTGGCCACGCCGAAACAGATTACCGATGCTATAACGCCGTAGCCATCACGCCGAATGCTGAAAACCTCAATCAAACACTCATCGGATTTTCTTCTAATTTAGAAAACAGAAAGCATCTAAGCGTATTCTACGCTCCTCAGTCCTCCGAACAGGAGGACTCAAAAGAAACTGCCAACCGCGACAGGATCCGTTCCTCCAAAATCTGGAATTTCACGAATCGATAACAAGTTAACAACCAACAGGACCACAGTCAAACATGCTGAAAAACATCCACATCACCGATCGGATGCCAGAGGTTCGACTCGGAGCTCAATTCGAGAAGTAATCAAAACGCGCGAAATCGAGGCGGAGTCGAGAGCGCGAACCTGCGAAGAGAAAAGGTGGGGGGGATTTATTTGGTGGATTTGCTTTCCTTGTTGGAGGAGGAAGCGTAGTCGGGAGGCGAGTAGATGACGGCGGCCGCCATGGCGCCGGGAAGCACCACGTACTTGGCCAGCGCCGCGAGCTTCGCGACCAGCGGCTCTCCTCTCGTGAACAACGCCATCTCCTTCTCCTTCTCCTTCTTCTTCCTTCTTCTTCTTCGAGATCGATGAAGTCGACTCGATGGACTGCCGGCGCTAAGTCGCAGAGGGATTTTGAGGTTCGATCGGGGAAAACGACGGTACGACGATGGTGCGTCGTCGTTTCTGGCTCCTGCGCCTTCATCTGTCGCCACGTGACTGGCTCCTTAGCAAGCGGATTGCGGGCTTATATTGGGCTTTGAACTGGCCGGGCCCATCAGGCTGCGATCCAGTTTCGGGCGTCAGCTTCTAATTTTTCTCGATAATCTGCGGTTCACGCATTTTCGACTTTTGTCCAATCCAAAATACTCTTGACATTCACTAATGTGTATTTTGATATAGGATTTGATACACTTTCTTCATAATGTTTCAAGGTTTAAATACTTAAGGGTACATTTGTTTTATCAAAAACTACAAGATGAAGGAACGAGCTAGATTCATGGTTGTCTAAGCCTCAAACAGGTTTATTAGTAAGTCGGGGGTGTTCCTTCGAGTTTGAGTTCGGAGCCTTCCATTTTTTATCGATGAGTTGTTCTCTTCTCATTTCATCAGTAAACATAGGAAGACCGCTTCTGATTGTTAACATTGTCTCTACCGTCGCTCCTTCAACATCCCATTTGTCGGGTTCTTCCTTAGCGCAATTAGCGAGCCCAGTGTGATTTCTTGTTCTGGTTGCAGATTTCGCCTCTGCATTAAGATTTCACATTTTTATCTCATTTGGGTTTTGCCAGTTGCTAAATGGGTGTCAAGAGGATTGTTCTAAATTGGCGTATAGTGAGAGATTTTAAGCTTTGAGTTGAAATTTGAAGCTAGTTTGAGTAAAACCATGAAAGATCATGTCCGTGCTTGTGACATAATTTGCTATATCTTTTAAATGGAATTGAAGATGGAAAACAATGGATGCTTATACTTGTGACATGTACTAGTGGAAGTTGGAAATTTACCCCATCTCAATTCCTGCCTTTTTCAAGTTTGAGATTCGGTCTTGTAATGTATGACATAGTTCCAGGAGTGTAAATCTAAGTAGGTCTTATAAATATATATTTAATTGGTCAAATTGTTTATAATATTTCAATTTATAGGTTTTTTTTACATTATTTATTTTTTTAATAATTTTTTAATTTGAAGATTTTATCCAATTAGCATAAAGCTTAAAGTGGGCACGGGTTTTCCTAGAATATTAATGGGTTCTAGTAATACAAGTCGGATCTGGTATGGATCACTAAATTTACATTATATAAATATAGATCAAAACGGGTTAAATTGGTTAAATATGGGTTGGACCATTTTCGACCCAACTCAATTTCAATCCGATCCACCCATTTAATGGATCTAATGGTGGCAACAACGAGCAACAACTGTACAATTGTGGTGGGGGGCAACTGTACAATCAAGATTGGCTGTCGTTTTGACAGCAAGAGGAAGGCACACTCCACAGGGCCGTGACTTCTCATCCAATTATTCCTTTTGCGTAGCTATTCGTTATACGTTACTTCCATGTTCCTCGACTCGTGTTCCATCATCCACGAGGGGCATTTGAGTTGTATGACCAGGAGCTCAACCAATTTGCTGCAGGAGGCCTGTACAGCCGCATGGAAAGAGAGTTACGAGTTTGGTGGCCTGGTGGAGCTACGAAGCTGGTGTCGGCCCTTAGACCCTCGATATCTGAATACTAAATAGTTATAACTCGAATTTAACGTTGCATTTACCGAAACAAGACTCCTATAATAATGGGCAGTGTTGCCTTCTTCCTGATTCTTTTTCTTATAATACAAACACCGATTTGCATATCCTAATGAATAGGAAAAGTACCAAAGAAGTTATAAACTTATTGCATTTATGTCAATTCTAACATGAACTTTTTAATTATATTAGTTAAATCGTAAACTTTTTAACAACTTATCAATGCAGTCCATCTAGTTAATTCTTATTAGAAATCGCAAACATAGATGTCCGCCATCCCAATTCCCATGTGGTATGCACAGCGCTGATGTGAACAAATTTTACAATTTTTTAATATTACTATTTGAATTTTTTTAGCATCTTCTTTGTTTCTTCGTTTTTTTTTTTTTTTAACAACTCTAGGCCAATAAAGGCTCCAAATGTAAGTGAGGACCACGATGCCCTTTCCTAAATTTAGGCAAGGGTGTCACAGTCTTATCCTTGATCTTTGGCAAGGGCCTCACACCCTCATGGTCGATTGGGAGGGCCCTTTCCCAAACCTTGTTGGTCCACAATTGGGGAAAAAACAACAAAAAATAAAAAATTATTAAAATTCAGAAAAATTAAAAAAAAGTTATCAACTTCACTGTCGGACTTGTCATTTAGAATAGTCAACATCCATGTTAGTAATTTCCGTTCGAAATTAGTCGAATTAATTATATTGGCAAATATTTAAAAAGCTTAGGATTCAATTGGAATATTTTAAATATTAAATACTGAATTAGCACAAATATAATAAGTTTACAACTTTTATTTTTTTGGTACTTTACCGCCCAAAAAATCAACTTCTTTATAGCGTGCATGTCGAACACCATAGAAACTGAGGGAAATGTTTTTCCGAAGATTGCTCCTCCATCACACCGTACCTGATCGGAATCGTGCATCACGCTCTTGATAATTTCAGTCAAAACTTGGTCGCCCAACTTCTGTACTACATTGCCTACCACCATAACTCCAGATCTCAGGCGACGACAACACCACTGTACGAGCCTAACATGAGAAGGCCGTCAATTAAGGAAAAGAGCAGCGCCTCCATTTTCCCTTCTCCCCACATGCTCGATCCCCAAACGGTCGCTCAAGACAATGAATCGGTCGACGAGTGCATGGTGGTCTTTGCCTTCATACCTGAACAGGTTTGATTTTGGACCGGGCAACACGGCGATGAATATGTCTTTCGACGTCTCATGATGAGCAGGCTCGATTTTCCATCCAGGTCGCATATTTGAACGTTCTTATTACGTCGTTTTGATGGTACATCGTGTTTGCGAGACATTGATTGGTCGCCTTGGTTTTTTTAATTAAATGCTGAAGCAACCCCCACGGCATAGGACGTGTGAAACATGTCCAGATGTCCGATTTTGTATTTGGTTTTTAGACATATAGTGGTGGACCTCGTTGCCGCAGAGAGTGGTCCTAGTCAATTCCTTATAAATTGCGTGATATTTAATGGCGTTCTTCTTTTGACCTCTAAAATTGGACCTCTTATCGCAATGAACAAACTTTGATTTGGACAGCATAGAGTAATGGAACAACTGTTTTGTAAGAACTAATTGTCTTTCCAACCCCATTACTGCTTTAGATACTATGTGGCTTTTTTTTTTTCTTTATTGATATCATGGCGTGTGCTTCGCTACCGAATAAGCTAATTGGATATAAAGGAAAATGAATTATTCTAAAGAAAACATGGAATTTGATATGATGCCAATGGAGTATCGACAGGCATGACCCTTAAAGGTCAGTATAGTTGATCAAGGCGTAAGGGATTTGCAGCTTGGATGCCAGAGATCGCCCGCTTAGATCCTAATAACTGCATGCAAAGGTCTAGGCTTCACCAGTTCTGTTCATAAAGCTTAAGTGGCGTTCCATTAGTAATCCACAATTAATCCGGCCTCTGTGCTCCTGTCCTAAGATTACAATAAAGAAAACAAAAATCATCGACATGACCACATGAATATACTTAATCAGATACCTAAGTATGGTATTTCATATAATCTTTTTAAAAGACATCGATCGGGCACATGAAATAATCATCTAGGACATCGTCTCTATCCTCCACCAACGTGACCGCATCTGATTCAGTGTTGGGCTGTTTTTTTTTCCTTGGGCAGCCCCAGTTGACTGGATTCGCAGCTCCACATGAATCTGCAATGTCCCAAGAAAAAAAAATTGGGGACAGCATCACCTCACATGTAAATTTTAAAACTCGATAGCTAATGGTCTTTGCTCTCCTTTGCCCTCAGATCCGGTCCCCCCCGGGGAGCTTCTCCTTCTTCTCCAAAGGACCTTTGACGGGTAGCTTTTCGAATTGGCAATACCGAAATCGGATTTTGCCATACCAAACGAAAGCTGCTTTGATTTTAGTACCTTCTTGCTCTGCCCATTTTTGCCCTTTCCTTATTGTTCTTATTCTGGTAAAGCCCCCAGAAGAGATGGGAGTTCGTTTTGTATCAGGCAAGGGGTAAATGCTTCCTTCCAAGTCGCCTCGTGAAGGGGCAGATTGCAGAGGCGTTTTGCTGTCTCTGTCCGTGGTCCACAGGCATCGATGGGGTAAATTACAACCGGTGAAAACAAACCTGACTTCATTGTTTTGTGCAATTTGAAGTTGCCAAAGAAAAGTAAGAGGTTGACTAACGAATTGCATACTTTTGATAAAGATTTTGCTGGGTCTATTTCTTCTTGATCTTTTCAAGGGATCCCCCCAAATATATCTCAGGATGGTGGCTAAATGTGGATGATATCAACATTTATAATTTATCATTTGAATAAAGTGAACAGCTTTCCATAAATGATATGAAGATGATTGCAATTCATTATTTAAAAGGATACATGAGAAATAAAGAACTTTCATAGTAAAGCAAATCAAAGCAATAAGGTTAAATTCAAAAAAATAATGATTAAACACACTTATTCCACAAAAATGAACCTGTTAAGTGAAAAAAATTGATGACTGATCAGTGAATTTCGCATGAATTTCGCATGATCGTTAATGGTGAGGATGTACCAAAATTCATTTTTCAGTAATTACAGTATTGGTATTTGATGGTGCTTAAATTCAATTTCCTCTGCACGTCCGTACGGAGCAGAAGGCCACAGTCCGATCCTCATTGGTGCATCGTGCCGAGGCTCTTGTCCTTTAGTGGACCCCTTGTTTGTCTCCTTGCGATGACCCTCGGAGGCTCGGCGAAACGAGCGTGCCCGGGGGACGCTAGAGCCCGACAGCTTTCCCTCGACCATTGGCCAGATCTCGAGGGGTCGGCTCCTACTCGAAGCTGGCAGAAAACGAAGTGGAAAGGCCAGGTCAGAGGCGACGAGGGCCCTGTCCAGATTTCCTTTCCCCGGTAGATTTGGGCAGGTGTAGCTGTCAAAGATGGTAGTTAACATGGCAAAGTACAAAAAGGCTTGACTCGTTTCTACCAATTAAAACAAGTTTAGAAGACCCACGTCACTAACTTTTTCGTCTTCTTGATTGATTGGACTGTTTGGAAGTTCTTGGGCTCCCACTCTCTCTCTTTCTCTCTCCATAACGTGCACCGCTGAAACCATTATTATAGTTTTTTTTTTCCGTTCACTTATTAGCCACCACCATCTTTCATCAACTTCTGCAACAGTATTTCAAATTTGATCCTCCCTTTTCGATGAATTCTTGAATTTCTTGTGGTTGTTTTGCTCCTGGGTCGTCCGGAATCAGTCCCAAAATTCTTCCTTTTTCCTGTGTTTCGCTTGGAAAAAAGGATAGATGGCCTGGTTTCAAGAGAGGTAACTGAGCTGGCGAACGAGTTCGGTTTGACTGTGAGTCAGTGTGTGGGGTTTGCAGCGGCCGTGTTGAAGGGTGGTTGGGTGGGCAAAGGTTGGATCTTTCGGTTTCTCCCCCCGAGCACTTATAATTTTCTCAATCTGGCAAGAAATAATTATTAAATCTCGCTCTCAAATCTCAATTTCGGAACTCTTCTCTCCGTCCATCACTACAATACCAAAATAGTCCACCGCCAGTTCATCACGTACTGAGAGAGAGCGCGAGAGACACATTCATGGAATAAATATACAAGGCAAGATCACAGAGAGCACGGAGCTGTCATTTAACCGTCACTAGTTGCTCTCTTCAAATCTGACCAGACCCTTCTCTTGCTCTGCTTTGCCATGTATGAGCAGTAGCATATTCATCCTGGTTCATTCTCTTTCCGGGTCTTCCAAGAACTGACCATTGGGCTCTCAATACAGAGGTAAATACTCTTTCTTTTGTGCTTGTGTTGATTGGTTTTCCTTGGTTTCTTCATTCGTCTATCAAAGGATGTTTATCAATCGATTGGTTCTGGCAGTCTATGCATTTACTTGTTTTTTGAAATGACAAACTAGCGGTTCACTAAGAACAAGGAGGAAGATTCCAATGTATACGTGAATATGATGTATTGATGGGTGTTGTTAGATCTGTGTCCTGATGTAATTTGTCTCGTCTCATTTCTCTTGTTTTCTGATTGGGGAATGCAGTAAAGCCTGATTGGAGATTTGGGATTCGGTTCATAAGTGATCAAGATGAAAGGAGCTGTCTGGGTGGCCATTGCTGCCACAATAGGGAACTTTTTGCAAGGATGGGATAATGCCACCATTGCAGGTAAATTTTACTGGAAAAAATGCACTGGATTGTTTGTTTTGCCTCTTCATTTATGTCATGATTTATGATTGAGCGAGTGCGCTGATTCATATTCCATTGTATCTTGAAGGGGCCATCATTTACATAAAAGAGGACCTTGACTTGGGAACAACAGTTGAAGGTCTTGTGGTGGCAATGTCACTCATTGGCGCCACGGTCATTACAACCTGCTCGGGAGCCATATCAGATTGGGTTGGTCGACGTCCAATGCTGATTCTATCATCACTTCTTTACTTTATCAGTGGTTTGGTAATGCTATGGTCACCCAATGTGTATGTCCTATGCATAGCTCGGTTATTAGATGGATTTGGGATTGGTTTGGCAGTTACCCTCATTCCAATTTATATATCCGAGACCGCACCATCAGAGATAAGGGGTCTGCTGAATACCCTTCCGCAGTTCACCGGTTCTGGTGGAATGTTTTTGTCATATTGCATGATATTTGGGATGTCATTGTTGGCGTCGCCGAGCTGGAGATTGATGCTTGGGGTTCTATCTATTCCCTCGATCCTTTATTTTGTACTCATGGTTTTTTACTTGCCTGAGTCGCCAAGATGGCTTGTGAGCAAAGGGAAGATGCTTGAGGCAAAACAGGTTCTCCAAAAGCTGCGTGGGATTGAGGATGTCTCAGGTTTGTCCTTGAACTCTTCCTTTCAGTACTAAGTATGCCTTTTCCATTTCATGTTCCATTGCTTCTCCATGGTACTTCAGCCAACGGAAGGCTGCAAACGGACTGCTAATTGGTACGATGAAGACTTAGATATATAATAGACAGAGTGAATATTACAGTGCATTTTCTCAATTAATCTTTTGCTAGGCAATGGCCTAAAGAAATCCTTACAAATATTCACCATGTCACCTTATGTGAAACATATGTTTAGATGCCTGCTAGTGCTCCTTCAAGTTGACAATACTTCTTGGAGAGCAAAAGAGGGTTTGGCCGTCTATAATGAGTTTGTAGTGTGCCTATAATGTATTTACACACCAGGCTTGGAATCCACATTGGCTTTGCGTAAACTAAGCAGGAAAACATAAATCTATTATCTTGTTACTAATGCTTGACGCTTTTGTTCGCGTAAGTCATGAAACTTGGGCAGCACGAAAAGCAGACAATTTACTCTGGTTTTGTTGACTATCTGGCTGTTCATTGTTAGAAACAAAGTGTCGGTTTAAGTTGCTTTGCTTCTTCAGAAAATGGTAATTGCTGGTACCAACCAGTAAAGAGACGGGGTGTTCCTTTGGTGGGAGATGATTGGGTTATGCAAAGAAGTTGTACATCTTTAAGTCACTAGCAGAAGATTCCAGTGAAGCTAGATTGGGAAATGCAACAGTGCAAATGTCCTTGGCATTTTGCTTTTTTCAGTTTTTATGTCAAGCATCTCTTGCTTTTGAAGTTTCTCATGACTGTTAACTAAAGGATCTGAAGTCTTGTGGCAACTTCGGTGTAACCTAGGCTGCTTCCACAGCCTTATTTTCAACTGCTTTTTATGTGGGTCCTGAATGTGTTTTTAGTTCATGAAAGTTTTTATGCATAATCTTCTGATTCACTGCAAATTTTATGGTTCCATAGGAGCAGTGTATCCAAAAAAATGAGTAATTGATACTAATTGGAGCATATGTCGGAGGCTTTTCAATTAACCTGTTTCAATTAATCTGATTGAAATGAGCAGTATATCCAAAAAAATGGTTCTTTAGCTCAACTTTTTTCCTTACAACACTGTCTTGAGTTTTCCTTTGATTTTACATGCATTAACTTTGCCATTTAGAATACTCCATTTTGAACAACTATGGTCCTTGGGACTGTATGATTTATCATCCATTATCTTGGTTATCGTATCTGTACATTGCATTTTACCTTTTGTTGTTTATTTGTGAATCATCAAGGCAGCAAATTAATGAATATTACCATCTATAACAATTTCCGTGCACTTTGAACTTTCATGACTTCTGTGACCGAGTTTGGGCTTCATAGGATCTCCTTGTTTAGTAAACTGGCTAAAGAGAAAAGCTAATTCTTCTTGCTCCTGCTGAAAATCATCCCGTCTGCAGGTGAGATGGCTTTGCTAGTTGAAGGGCTTGGAATTGGGGGTGAAACATCCATTGAAGAGTATATAATAGGGCCAGCTGATGAACTTGCAGATGGCCATGACCCAGATTCTGACAAAGACAGGATCAAACTATATGGACCTGAGCAAGGCCTGTCCTGGGTCGCCAAGCCCATTACTGGACAGAGTTCTCTTGCCTTAGTCTCTCGTCATGGAAGCATGGCAAACCAAAACGTGCCCCTCATGGACCCACTTGTGACTCTATTTGGCAGCGTCCATGAAAAGCTCCCAGAGACAGGAAGCATGAGAAGCATGCTCTTTCCCAATTTTGGTAGCATGTTCAGTACTGCAGACCCTCATGGTAAAGAGGAAAGGTGGGATGAAGAGAGCCTGCAAAGAGAAGGCGAGGGTTATGTGTCTGAGGCTGCAGGAGGAGATTCTGATGACAACTTACATAGTCCATTAATCTCTAGGCAGGCAACAAGCATGGACAAGGACGCGGCCCAGGGAAGTGCTCTAAACATGAGACGCCACAGCAGCCTCATGCAAGGAGCTGGAGAGCAAGGTGGAGCTACAGGCATTGGTGGGGGTTGGCAGTTGGCATGGAAATGGTCAGAGAGAGAAGGAGAGGATGGGAAGAAGGAAGGGGGATTCAAGAGAATTTATTTGCATGAGGAAGATGTGTCAGGATCGAGACGTGGGTCCATTGTTTCGCTTCCTGGGGCCGATGTTCCGCCAGTTGGGGAGTATGTTCAGGCTGCTGCCTTGGTTAGTCAGCCTGCTCTCTATTCAAAGGAGCTCCAGGATCAGCACGCGGTCGGGCCGGCCATGGTTCATCCTTCTGAAACCGCATCAAAGGGGCCGATCTGGGCTGCTCTTTCTGAACCAGGAGTTAAACATGCATTGTTTGTCGGAATTGGAATTCAAATGCTTCAGCAGGTACTCATGCCGTTAATTTTTTTTTTCATGGCATTTATTCTTCTAGTCTTGGCAAATCCTGGTATAACCTTGTAATGTCAGTGTGGAGTCTTCATGGATTTCCCTTATTATCTGATTACTTTCTCTCACGAGATTGCAATACTGTGTGCATGTGGAACTGTCTTTGAAACAAGTTTTTGGCATAAGTTGTTGCAGTCTATTTAAGGTTATGGGCAGTGATAGTTGGATTTGAGGTGCGTAAAATAGAGAATGAAATGCAGGAACGGGAAAAGTATCATGAACCTACCTAAATACCAAAGGCTTTTCTCATACATGTCTTTATCTTTGCACTTTTCAAGCTGGAATGAAAAGAAACATTCAAAATTTTGCCTCTCAAAAACCATTCAATCCACTTTCTCTGATTTGACTCTGTAGTGCCTGTCTCGAGTTCTCAGAAACTGGAAAAGCCTTGAGTCATTATATCTGAAAGTATTTTAGAATTTAGATGGTTAGAAAGGTGGAATACATTCCCCTACAAAATGACGCTCGTGTTATTTCTTGCCTCAATACCTTTCACCAGTTAATTCTTGAACTCCAAGCACTAAGTCATTGATTGCGACTCTTACAAGGTGGCAGATCTCTCCATGGTTTTATTGGGGCATTTATATTCGTCTTAAGTTTATATCCAAATTCCCACGCCATGCACTTTTCTATGAAATATCCTCACTCTATTTGGTTGATGAAACACGCAGTTCTCGGGCATAAACGGGGTCCTTTATTACACTCCTCAAATTCTTGAAGATGCTGGAGTGGAAGTTCTTCTTTCGAGCATGGGCCTCAGTTCAAACTCTGCTTCGTTCCTTATCAGTGCGTTCACAACTTTGCTGATGCTTCCTTGTATAGGCGTTGGCATGAGGCTTATGGATACATCTGGAAGAAGGTATGTCCTAGTTCTACTACTGCCCGGTTCTGTTTTCACTTCCACAGCTGGAAGCTCTGTTTCTTCTCTTTATAAATCAAATTTCTTGTTTTAGATAATTAAACCACCTGTTTGGCTAGTTCACATATCAGTTTTTGTCGTATCATGAACCAAACCTTGTTGAGTGTATACAGTATGCTATGGGCCAATCATCACGAAAAGTATTATACAATAGATTTTGGCAACTATATTTGCTTTCATTTGTATGGTTTTTTGGAGTTGCCATTGATGACTGGTTGTCAACTTAAGGCAAGATTTATGGGAATCGAAATTTTATTGATGGAAATGTAAGCATGGCCTGGTTTTGACTTATCTGTGATACATTGGGACATTTTTGCAGGACGCTGCTGCTCACTACAATTCCTGTGCTCGTCGTGACACTGGTGGTTCTAGTCATCTTTGAAATGGTGACCATAAGTACAGTCGTTAATGCCATAATTTCAACTGCTTGTGTCATAATTTACTTCTGCTGCTTCGTGATGGCATACGGGCCTGTTCCCAACATCCTCTGCTCCGAGATCTTCCCCACGAGGGTCCGTGGCCTTTGCATCGCCATCTGCGCTCTCGTTTACTGGATATGCGACATCATCGTTACCTACACTCTACCAGTGATGCTCTCTGCCTTCGGCCTGGCGGGTATCTTCGGCATATATGCGGTTGTCTGCGTAATCTCATGGGTCTTCGTCTTCTTGAAGGTCCCTGAGACCAAAGGTATGCCCCTTGAAGTCATCACGGAGTTCTTCTCCGTCGGAGCAAGACAGGTTGCGGCTGCCAAGAACGAGTGACCGAATGTTTGTTTGGTACGGTCTGGTTAACATTCTCGAGAAGCCGATCGAGTTTGTGTTCGGAAATTTTTGCAGATTATCCTTGTATTCAAGTTCCTCACCATTCCTTCCAATTCAAAAACGATTATTTGGTTTTCTTCTCCTGGTGATCTTGCTCAGAAAGTAGTGAAATTCCATCATTTGAGAGCACAACATCGAAGAAGTATAGTTCTAGCCAATTTCCCTTTCTTATTTACTTCCCAAGAGAACAGTCATCCACATTCATTTAATTTGTTCAAGAACTCGATGACATTCTCCAAAATAATCTTCTAAGATACACATTTTTCAACTATGCGGCAGACTCAACAAGAGCGATTCAAAGATGTTCCGGTTCGTTGCTGCCTCGATAGCAGATACGATCGTATTTAGGTACTGATTTTTTTCAAATAATAGAGATTATAAAAGTCCATTTCCACCTTATTTCTTAGCCTTGGAAAATTAAATAGTGATCATACACAGTTCATTTCCACCTAATTTCTTGGCCTTGGAAAATTAAGGATGCCTTTTGTAGTGGTAAACTTTTCAGTATTCTATCTATAAGTCTTTAGAAATTTTTAAAGCTGGATGACAAAACTCCGAACATGATCGGATAGTCAAATGGACAAAGCTATTGTTATTAAAACTGGAAATGTTGCTTTCCTTAAAGAAACTGAATTGAATTTGCAATGCCATTTCTCGCCATCAAAATTGGGATCAAGATTCATGAGACAACTCTAAACCCTAGAGCCTCAAATTAGTAGAAATAGGAGATTAGTTTCCTAATTTGCACTTACATTCCATATTGACAAAAAAAAAAAAACTCACCTCCCACAACAAGTTGGGCCCAAGAGAAGCCCACTCGACCCTGGACATGGGCCGGACATGGGCCTGTCCGGCCCATTTCAGACATGGCTGTGGGCAATTCGAGGCTTTGTTGCTTTGCCTAACCAATATATTCACCTTTTAAGCTCCATTTGTTTTACAAAAAAACTTTTTTTTTTTTTTTTCATTTTCTAGCATTTGATTCCCTTAGAAAAATGAGTGAACGAAAAGTCTAAATTAAATTCAAGAAGAATGATTTCATCTTTATAAAATCAAAAATCATCTTCTAAAATATGATTAGATATCATCTCTTGACCTTAAAATTTACATTTAGGCACAAAAACCCCAACACTATCTCTTGAGTTTGAGTATCCAGGATTAGGTCTTCGGCGCCTGGGCCTAAGCATGGAGGATGGGCCCATGATCTGATGGTAGTGCTTGGATCCCCAATGCCCATGCCCTGGGTCCACCAAGGCTAAGCCTGGGACCTCGGTGGCTATACTCGATCCCCCAATGCCTGTGCCCAAATCCATCAAGGCTGACCCTCAAGCCCTGTTGCCTATTCGTGATGCCCTAGCACTTGAGCCTAGGTCCATAAAGGCCTATATGGGTCCATTGTTGCCAAGTCCCAGGTGCCTATGTCCCAATCCCTAGCACTCTGGTCGAGGTCCATTGAGGTTGGACTCGAGATTTTATTAGCACATGAATAGTGTATGTCAATTTAGGAAAATCAAAGCAAATTTGTCATACTAAACAAAGGAAAATATTTTTTAACTCAATTTCAGGTTTTAGCCAAACACTAAATAATATTTATCATTTTTCCGAAAAATAACTTCATGAAAGTTTTTTTCTAAATAGTTCACATTTTTCACAAAATAAAGGGACACTTACTTTCCCTCTCTTCCCCCGCAAACAAAGCTTCGCGCGAGTCATTGGGAAATGGCTGTTGCAAAACGTGTATCGTGCATATGTCCCCACCAATCTCCGCTGATCGACGAGTTTCATTTCGTGTGAACTACGAGCACTTGAAAAGATCCCTTGGCACGAAACGTTTCTTGCACGCACAAACGGCATCGCACGCGGCAAAAACGTACCACCGGCTCCGGTCGAGCGGGCCCGACACCACCCGAAGTCCAAAGGGTCGACATTTCGGTGCACATGCATTCGGCATACCCAAAGTACATAGAGGAAAAGCCATCCTCGAACGCTCGGGCCAAACTCGGGTTTGAGCCCCGACCCCGAAACCCCCCGGACGGCTTCATCGTGCGAATAAATTAAACAGCGGGGCCATGGGGGCGCCGCCGGCTCAGTCACTAATGGTGTCATTAGCCCTTTCAAAAATGCTGAAAGAGTGTTACTAAAATACTCAAACCATGATCGAAAAGGCGAAGAACGGAACCCTACTACGCGAGATGCCCATGGAGTCCAAATAAGTCAACATCTTGACTCTGTGAATGTACGGATATAAATTGAATACTTGGATGGCTCCTGAGAGGAAGGAATATGGTGTTTTCCCCCCCTAATTTAATGATCTTAATTACGTGATTAGGAAGCTTATGAACGGTCCGAGAGCCACCTTTAATTGGGGACAGGGAGAGAGAGAGAGAGAGAGAGAGAGAGACGGCATATTCTTGGGATGAGCATTTCTTAATAATATCTTGGGATAATATTTTAGTAATTTATGCCATTTCCACTAAATTTCAAAGTTCGCTCAGTGGGTTACGTGGAACTTCTGCAGTCAAAGTATTAGCAAAAAATATAAAATAAAATAAAAAGAAAGAAAAAGATTTATTTGTTGTTTAAATTATATCTCGACCAAACCCGTTTACCTTTCATGGCACCAGGCCAGCGACCATGTGCTGCCGTGACATTTCCTTCTTTCTAGGCACGGAAGGTACACGCAGGAGCGACTCCCGCTTTCTGGTACCATCATTAGTTCCGGTCACGAGACCGACGTCGATGCACGTGGCGAGAGAACCTGATCTCGATCCCTGAAAACGCGCATCGGTCACACTTCGTCACCGTCCAAGAAGGAAGGGCCGCCCTCATCATCGGTAAACAAAGGGATTAACCCACCTAGCCAGTGACGAAACTTTGTCCGTTGTGAATTGAGAATCACGTGATATCTAGGAAGGATCCGGTAAATTTCGATAAAGGGTTCGAGGAAGATATTATTAATTTTTTTTTTCATTTTACTGTTGTTGGTCGCATCAAATTACGAGGGGGGGGTCCTCAGATGGACGAAATTCGTCAATTGGCAGTCTCCATCCCGGTGCACTTTGTGGAGAAAAAATGATGCGACAACTTCAGTGCTGCTGCATAAAAAAAATCAAATGGGGTGGGCTTTCGCAATTTGATTTTCCCACTGAAGAAAACGTAAGGAGATGGAGTTCTCCGGGCAGAAGTCAGTAAAGGGTTGACCTGAAAGCTGGGAGCACTTTTCAACACAACGCACTCAGGTCAACGGGAGCTAGGCATTGATTGCGCGTGCGTTTAGTTAGGTATGGCGTTCGAATCATTGTGACCCGGCCGTCGTCGTGGCCACAGCGGGACAGGACACATCGGAAGAGCTAAGCGTCGTTTCTGGGCATTTTATCAAATATATGAGGAGACGTTTCATAATCCGAATCAAATTTTGCCAATTTCTCCTTTATTTCAATCCGGGAGGGTGGGGAATAAAGACAACCCACGCACATCAGCAGCAGCAGCGGCTGAAAGTTGGTCCAGAACGGCAAAAGCAAAAATCAAAGGGAAAAGGAAAGGAACTGTAGAGCGGCAGGAAAAAGAAAAGCTTGTGGGATCGGTGGAATTGAAGCGGCTCCATCTCTCATCTCGACAGCTTCTCTCGCTCTCTGTCCATCCAAAGGGAGAGATTCCTTCCTTCATTTGATGGACATGGACATACTCACTTCCTCTCACTCTCACTCTCTCTCTCTCTCTCTCTCTCCCCTTCACTCTAATTTGACCCTCAAAAGAAATTGGGTCCCACGGCTCTGTTTTTTCTTTGATTGCAATAGGCCCACCTCCAAAATAACGCCAAACCTCTCGCTCTCCTCCCTCTCCCCCACCTATCTATGTTCACTGAGCACCCAACACTCGGAGGACACCTGGACCAGACAAGAGGCGCCAGCCCAACAATAGCAAGCAGCAGCAGCCGCCGCCATCGATGGTTGCTTGTGCATCGAGACAAGGGCGGGCCTGGTAATGTCTACCGCCCGCCAGGAAAGGGAAGGGTCATCAATGGCAAGACCCCATCTCAACCGGTCCACCTATCAAAGAAGAGAAACAGAGGCAAAGCACCTAATCTCAAGAATTTTTTCATTGAAATTAAGCTTCGGGATTCAACCCTTTTCCAGGCGTGATGTGATGATTCCTGTGACCATCTGACGCTAACCTAAGGTATACGGAGATCAATGAACATCATCTTCGTACTAAGATCTAAGCAAATCTAAGAAAAAGAGGAAGGAGAGGCCTCCGCCGGGAGAGAATTCGTGTTACGGCAAAAATCTGCTGTCGTGGTCTTCTCTTTGCTTCATTCTGGACTCCGCCTCGGCTGTGCCTGAGGCCGAGGCCGAGCTCGAGCTCGGGGTCGCGGCCGGCAAACTGCCGCACTTGTCGCACGCGGCGGCCGCGGCGACCAGAATCCGGCGGCAGGACGGGCAGGAGGAGTGCGATCCGAGCCAGGGGTCGATGCAGGACACGTGGAACGCGTGCCCGCAGTGGGGCAGCACCCGGATTTCGTCCCCGTCGGCGAACTCGCCGAGGCAGATGGTGCAGTCGGAGTACCGGTCGGCGGCGTCGGGGGTGACGGTGAGCTTGGGGAGGGAGCGGAGGACCTTCTTCTTGAGGCCCTTGTTGGCCTTGGAGGAGGCCGGCGGGGGCGGCGAGGAAGGAGGCGGGGCGCCGCCGGAGGAGAAGGAGGAGAGGCGGCGGAGCCAGGCGCAGCGGGCGACGGCGATGAGGCCGAGGACGCATATGAGGGCGCAGAGGAGGGCGGCGAGGATGACGACGAAGTCGGAGTCGACGGCGACGGCGTCCGGGGGCGGCGGGACGGCGGTGGCGGCCGACGAGTTGGGGGCGCCGAGGAAGCGGTGGCGAGTCATGGGGGAGAGAGAAGGAGGGGATGTCGTTCGGTTTGTGTTGTCCGAAAGGATTAGGAGGAGCAGGCGGGTGTGGGTTACAACTAACAACTAACAGCCGCCCGCTGTTTTTCGGTATATGAGTTGGATTCGGTTGGCTCAGGTCGGGTCGGGTCGGGTCCCCAGGGTGGTTTTACTTCACTGGAATTACTTTCTTGTCCTTGCCTTCATGAGATATCCATGATCGTGTCCCCTCGCGGATTATGTTGTCTCTTTGCCAATTTGGCCATAGATTGATGAGGATCCCCCTTCATGTTCTTCGGTTCAGGTGGGGTTTGGCATCACTCAGTGCACTTCCCCCTTTTCTTTTGTCTTTTTTATTTTTTATTTTTTTCAATTTCAAATTGTTAAAATTTGACTTTCATTCAATGCCAAACACCTCAAGTTAATAAGAATTACACAATTTTCTTAAATAAAAAGAAAGAGAGAGAGAGAGAGAGACAAACTGCTCGAAGCCACGTGAGATATCCTTTTTTTTTTTAATTTTTTTTAAAAGTTATAAATGATTTCAAGAAGTCACATATATATATTTTAAATTTTAAGTCATAAACGGTTTCGCCTTGGCTCAAGGTTTTTTCCGCCTTACCTAATCCTTCTAGGCAAAACCGTGAATCTTTCGCATTGATTTTTTGTGCTATTATCGTCAAGACAGAGTACCTGACGCAGCAAGAATGTGAGACATGTGGGCAGCGTGTCGCGTGAGTGGACATGTATTGCATGTTACGAGCCGTCCATTTCGCAAAACAAGTTTTGTATTTGCCCGCTCCATCTCAGCTATCACATCATGCCGACCCCACGTAAGGGTTCGCAACATTTAATGGTCCAGATAGAACTGAGCAAAGGCGGTAGTTGGGTGCCAACTTCCCATGCCGAGAAAAGCTTTCATGGGCGAGAAAACAGGCAACATGCAAAAAGAGCCTGTCCTTCCTTTTTCAGGAACGCTCCCTCAATCAACGGACAACAGCTTCCAACCGGCATCTTTGCCTACGAAATCAGTCACGGAGTTCGGCTCAACACATTCACCTACTTTCAGAAAGGAAAAGATGCGTCTCCAATCTGAAATCACGTGACTTCAGATCACATCTACATAAGAGCTAAAAAGCCCCTTAATACTCCTGAACCCATCCTCTTCATCCACGCCAGAATGTCACGGGGGGATTTTACTTCTTCCCCGATTTCCATAGAGAACAAAACTTAAAACAGGCAATACCTTATTGGCCTGACGTTCATTGTCTCACCAACCGGATAACCAGTGGTAGATTATGATGTCAATGAGTAAAACTAAAACGAATAATCAGACTTCCCATACCACATCTTCATTCAATTATGTAAGAAGCAACTAAGAGATCCTGCTCAAGGATACCCAAAATGCCGCAACAAATGGGCAGTCTTTGAATGATGGGCTTCCCTAGAAATGGATTAAAATGCTTCACCAGGCACAAAACAGCCCCTTTTCCATCTGGGCAAATCTCAATTGAGCCTGGCTTAACAAATGGAACTTCAACAACATCCAACTCAAATTTGTAAACCTGACTGCCTCCAGACCCAAATAAACAAGACAAGCAGTAAATGAAACACATTTATTAAAAGAGCTGCTCATCTACTCGTTGACTAATGTAGCTCACCAGGTATCCAGCAATACAGAAAACCAAAGGATATGACTTTTGGTGTCACATATCTTAACAAAAAAGTATAGATCCAGTTCCCACTCCTTCATAATCAAAGGTCATACCTCACATTCCACCTACCATTTGTATCTGCATTGAAGGTCCAGTTGTTTTCCCTAACCTGCAGATATGGTACCTGGAAAGGTTTCGAAGCCAGAGTCAACAACCGCACATAATTTTGAATTTGTTTGGAAGCATTAGGTTCAATGCAGAGTTGGGCCACTCCTTATGTGACCTTATACAGATTACAGAGCACTTCTAGATGCACATGCACACATCTACATAGGGACATATACCAATAAATGGTTAATTAGAGTGGAGAGGGTGGATGGAAATGTCCAACTATTGCGTTATGTTCTGTAAAGTTCATGGAGCCCTTATGTATATCATAAGAATCACTTTTCCCCACCACGCCAGATAACCACAACTTGTCCCTTACCCCTCCACTTCCAAACAAAGTAGATGCTGTTGAAGCGCCATCTATTTGGGTTACAAGGTTCAGTTCTTAGAGCAAAAGTACTTTCTAGTTAGAGAATCAAACATACATAGTGGCATCTCTCTTAAAGACCTAGTAACACTTACAGTATCAACAACACCCACTTCTTTAATCCAAAGGGGGAAAAATTATAAAAACTAGTCCAGCATTAACTTGAAAAGAGAACCCAATCATTGTACTTAGAATGGCATGCTGCATATGAACATTTAAAGAACCCATCAACTAAACTGCTGTAGTTGTCAAGAATCATACAGACTTAATCTAACACAAGACTTTTCCATCCACCAACTACAATCTAAGATTAAGCTAAAAGGTCGCAAAAACTAAGCAACATTGGACAACCAAACGACATCAAAAAGGTACATGACTCCATGGTTCATACCTGGTCGAACATTTCAAAGCCTAGCTTGAGTCTAACGTCTTGGTCCTTTTGAAAATTCAAAAGGCTCCAAGAAAATTCTGCACCTCCCCTGGACTTCCACTGTTATAATAATAAACATGAGTTGCAGTGAGAATCTGTAAAAGGCATAAAGTTCTCACATTGACTAATATAATTGCAGAGCAGAACATATGGAGCAGAAGAGCCTGATAAAACAATAGAAAACTGCTATTGCATTAAGCACTGAATTCGTTTAAAGGTGTTTAGACATCAAGAGGATAACCGATCAATCAACTAGGGAATCTTACCCCATATCTAATCACACTACACCAAAGTCATGGCAAATGTAAATAATCACAAACCTGCTTAAACTCTTTGTCGACATCACACCGCCCTTTCACGTTGAAGCTCAATAGTCTATTGGTAGTCACAGGAAATGCTTTCTTTGCACGTACATTATAGCGAAGCCTGCCATTTTTATCATATTGCACTCCTACACCGAGGCTAGCAGATATCTACAGGACAACGGTGCAGGTGAAGCAAACAAAGGTAATAAGAAGCATCCGAATGCGCCATAAGAGATGTTGAAACAGGAGAACGATAAATTCACGAGAACAAATCACTCACGTCCGGGTAGAAGTGCCGAATCATCGCGCTAAAATGGCTTGGAGCTCCCAATCTCGTGTCGAGTTCTCCATGAAGCTGACACACAACAAGGGGAGAGAACGTCAGCCTAGATCATTTAAAGCAGCAGCAACTTTTTAAGTGGCAAGCATGAATTTTTCAGGCTTCTTCTCATGCTGAAACCAACATCTCTGTCACTCACGACAGCATCAGCGGCCGCTTGAGCCAAAATCAATTAAGAGTACATTTCCACTCAAACTCAGCCTATCTTCACACTCCTTTTTTATCTTCTCCATCCTGCTCTAATTCCTTCCCGCGGATTCATAAGACCCGGCACACTTCGCTAATCAGACATTCGACTACCTCGCGCGACTCGCCCACTCTTAACGAACCGATTCAATCGAGGACGTCGAAGCACCGGCAATACCCGATTGAATATAGCCCAGAACCAGAGCAGAGAGCGAGAGAGGAGGTAGGGGAAGAGATTGCACCTGCAAGAAGGTCTTGGAATCGATGAAAATCTTCTCTTTGGCGTGGATTCTGAGTGCCTTGGCGTCGCCCCAGTATCTGAGAGACGTCTCCATTCGCGAAGAAATGCGAGGTTATCGGCGGACGCGAGAGCGAAGATGACAAACCCTAACCGTACGGGGAAGTAGCCACCTGCTCGTCGCCGGCCGCCGGTCGCCGGAGAATGTGACGTCGTGTTATCGCTATCTCGCAACGCTCGGGAGTTTTCCCGTTGTCTCCACACCGAGAGGCTATATGCCTCGCGGGGATAATCGGGCCCCGCTTGGTCCAATGCAGAGGGGACGCGTGTCCGTTGGGCCACGGGCTTCTGGGCCTCCCTACCTCAGGAGAGGGAGATTCCTATGACCGTTCGTTACGGCCGGTGACACGTGCAATAAGACGGAAATTCATGACATTGGAGCGGCTGTGACCGATGGATCGATCGCATTTTGTCATCGCCGTCACCTGCTGTATCCAACAGATGAAATGTTTTTTTAAATTCATCATAGCAATGAATAACTCCGAGACATATGCACGGGGTGTGTTAGGTACTTAATCAATGTCCCAGCAACGATGCTCGGCTTGATTGGTGGGTCGCGCACAATTGGGATGGTCTCTTTATGTTTGGTGTGTTTGGTGTCTCCGGGTCTTAGGGTTAATGTGATTTTTGTTTTCCTACTTCGAAGACGTAAGAAGTCGAGATTTTCTCCAAAAGTCATGTTGTCAAGCGTCCCAGATGTAAGAAGTTGTGCTTTTCTTAGATGATTCAAAAGTCATGTATCAATACCACGTATATCTTACCGAAAGATAAATGCATATCTCATCTACAAAAGATTGTGCTATTTTTAGAACACAAGCAAACCCATGTGCATCGTTCTACTTTCGAAAACACTGCTATCCATCTCAGATAGATCACGTGATAAAATGATCAAATTGCCCTAACTTTAGAAAAGGAAAATCTCCGATCCTCGCCCAACATAAATTCTAGCCCCCTTTCCAACCCACCATATGCCCAAGAACTTCGGCCTCCTCTGTCCACCCCGACCCACCGTTGTCAGGCGCACTTGTGGCGGTCGAGTGGAGCCATCAGCCAGAACTTGGCTAACCAGTGACCACAGGGCGGTTGGGTTAGAATTTTCCAATCAAGGTTTTGCTTTGGAGGCCTGGGGAATTTAGAAGATGGGCAGGGGTAATTTGGAAAGAAAATTGGTGATTTTGTGAATATATCTAAGTTGTCAACTTATGACGGAAGCTTAAGATGCAAAATGGTATTATAAATAGTAGAAGATGGAAAATTGGTGATTTTGACCGATCTACTTTTGAATAGAGCAAGTAATAAAAGGAGAACCAAAAGGAACGTTTGCAGTAAGAACACAGAAGACGTTCTCCAGTAAAAAAACTTTATGAGTTAAAATTCCCTAGATCACAACAAAATTTCTCCACTATTCTTAAATATCGCCGATGAGGCCCAAGCGCACAGAAAAAGGTAAGTCTCCCACCTACTTACTATGGATGTCGAGGAGAAGACGTAATGATGAGTGATGGAAATAGTTGCAACAGGGATGATCATAATTCATCGATGAAGTCCAGAAGATCATCAACCTCCTGTCTCAGTGCAGTTATCTTGTTCTGCTGCGAAGCTATCCGGTTCTCAATTTCCCGTCCCGAAACCTTCTTCTCATAACACTCTACCACGGTTGTGTGCTTAACCATCAGCTTATCTTGCAACTCTTTCTCCTTGACCACCAGTTCTTCGACCTACATCAAGAAAATCAGGACATATTCCTTTTAATGCGACCAGACAGTTTTCCCTCAAGAAACACACTGGACATTCTTCCTTTAATAGAATACAACTATGACCATGTATATACAGGACAGCTTTGTTTTCTCATCATATGTTAAAGATATGAGTATTTAGAAAAGAAACTTGATTTGCTTGAACCATTTCTAACACAAACTCAACAGATCTGAACATCCAGATCCGATTTTTCACTTGGTATTCTCAATCGCTCTGCTCACCCTAACTGTTACCCCGGCCCAATGGAACTCTACTGTGGGCCAACCACAGGAAACCCCTTTTCATACCATGACAGTGTGTCAATTTGATGGCTCAACCATTACTCAAACCAGTTCAAGCAGTCTCAATCAGTTGGTGTCCAGCTCTGTAAAAACATTCTGTTACTAAAATTTGTTCTTTTTTGGGCTTGCAAGGGGGTTTTTGGACAGCCTTTAGAACAGATTATGATCCATCAACCAAATGTACAAATATATTCACTCAATTCTGATAGCTGCAGCAGAATAACAACATTCTGCTGGTAAAAGCAAAAGGCTGCAATAAATTATAAGGTGAAACTGTAGCAGATTAATCCTGAATTTTCTTGCCATAACGGGTATGAGAAGATATGGCATATCTAACCTTGGGCAATATCTGCACAGCCTGGGGAGAAGTTTGCAAAATTGACAGCAAGGGCTTTAATTCCTTAGAGAGCTCTTTCAATAGACCATCTGCTTGTTTGCGTGCTGTCTTACAAGCTTGAACATCACCTGTCCTAGAAAGATCACGCAGAGATGCATCCAGCTTGTCATGTACCGTTAAGCATCGGTTAATGAGATTGTTAACTTGCTGAATCACAGATTGGACCTGCAAAAAAGAGACTGAAGTCTTTACTGCATGTGCTTTCTCACATTGCAAACAAAAGCACAAACTAGAGACAAACTCCTTACCTCTTCCCATTGAACCTTTGCCAAATATGATGCAGATGACTTGGAGATTGATAAGTCAGCATGCACGTATACAATGCAAGCAACAAAAAGGAAAAAAAATCCAGAAATCAACATTATTGGCTCCCTGAGCATTGAAATACTGTTGAACTTGTAATAAACCTGCAAAGCAATTGGAACAATATCTTATTAGATGGACATTCCAAATAATTCCAATATTTTGTCTGGATGCTCGAGAACCCAAAGAAGCAATGCTTGAAACAAGGAATTCATTCGTTGCAACTCTCACTATTCACTGCACTAATATTTTGATGAGACCTCTCCCAAAAGAAGAAAATGCATTGAGTTCCCTATAGTTCATAAGAAGGAGAGACTTATATCACAGAACTGAATAATCCGCATGCCCAAAGTGAAGGACTTACAAAGACACTAGCGCAAATTTTGCTCTCCCTCACCATATTAATCTCATTACTCAAAAACGTGTTCAAGTGGCAAAACCTAAATCTTAATCAATGGAAATACACTGCTATGCTGACATAATGACCTGAAAAATACATATGCACCATTACTTAGCATTATGACTTCCATGTGCATGAGAAGTTTTCATATTAAGTGTACCTGGAAATACTGATCATGCTCGGGCACAACTTTACTCTTTTCCAATGCTACTACTGGTCTGCCAACAACATCCAAGTGGGAAAATTTTGTCTGCATAAAGAAAAATGCTCTATCTTTATATTGAATGATCCAGAATGAGAGAACCATAGGAAAGCTACAGAACAATGAACGAACAAAGGGTGACAACTTAGAAACTAATACCTCTTCCCATTGCTTAACAGGAAATGGTGTAGAAACAGATATATCTCGAGAACCTTCGGGCAAAACAACCTGTACTTCCCAAGCATGTAAGGAATTATAAGAATATCAATGGAAGTGTTCATAGACTATCTCATATCTATCATTAGGTTTAATATGCAAAGACATACTCCTTAGAATCTTCATAATGTGTGTGTCCATGTGCAGACCTAAGAGACTGTGACTTCAGAAGAATGGGGACACAGAGAGGAGTGACAGTTTACTGAAACAGGAATCCCATTCAAGTACTGCATACACTATAAGATCCATATATCCTAGGTCCCACTTATTCCTGCCATTTACACTAATGACATTCTGCATGTTCATTTGCTTGTATTTTTTAATGCAAGCTAAGTATGAAACTGGCTTCCTCAATGACTATTCTCAGTGGGCTTTCTTGATGTCCAACCCTCCGTCACCATTCCCAGCTACTGATACTAAGTGCAGAAACAAGAGCGGCAACAAATTTCACCTTTCCAAGTCAGTCTTACTTCATGCTCTTGCTGCTGTCATTTTCTTTTCAATAGTTGGGGATAGTCTTAATTAGTTGCAGACTCAAGGACTTCCGTAAACTAACTCGCTTCTATTGCCATTTTTACATGTATGAAATTTTTTGTTAGACTATCTGAGAAATTGTGAAATCAAAAACAGCTTACCTTCACAATGAGGGTGTCAATAATGATTTCACTTATAGGAGATCCGAAGGAGATATTGAGGAAGCGTTTTCCTCCTGATTTGAACAAAAAATCCTGAAGAGGCAAGCCATAGCCAATTGTGAACGCAGTCCTCCAACCACCAAACATCGGGTACCTTGGTTCAATTTCCAGCTCTGTCTGTACCCATGATGAAAAATGTGTGAAAATCTCATATTATACCAGAAGTTGTCGAAGTAAATATCCTGAAGATCAGATTGTCTACCTTTCTAGCATCACCCCAAAGATGAGAAGTTGAAATGTTGCCAATTGCATCCCTGTAATAGACAGAATGAGCTCTTGGAGGCAACTTTGCAATGAGATTTCTGAAAGCTGCTGCTCCTCTAATGTGTGGTCTGGCCTGGTAATCAAGCCTGCGGGATGAAGGAAGTAGCTTACATTAGGCACAGACACCAAACTTGAGGAAAAAAACTAAGGGAGCACATGAAAAGCATAATCATACCTGGAGAATTCTCCCTTAATTTGAGAACCTCCATGAACGAGATTATAGTTTTCAGTAACCTGCACATTACCCCAGTGGGAAACTTCTATTTCTCGCACCAATTCTCGAGCAACAACAAAGGGTTGGTTGCTCTCAAAATGAACCACTATAGGCGAGTATGAAAAGGGAGCAAGATTCTCGTAAGGACCATATTTGATCTCTGAACCTTGAATCTTTGTGTTTTCTAGTTTTGTGTAAGATTCAACTCTTGGATGAGGCAGTTTAACAGTGAGAGACTGGACCTTGACGGCATAAGGGGAGAGAAAGTACGCACTTTCTTCAAATACAAGAAGCTGAGTATCAGCCTGAGTAATTTTTTCAGGAAAAGGTTGCAGTGAGTGAGTAAACACGGCTGACACATCGAAAGTAAAGCTCTCCCCCTTCCCTAGTCCACCCTCGGGCAATGACACTGAATATGCAACCAAGGCCGAAGGCATTCCTTCACTGTTGACATTTTTGACAGGAAGATTGACAGCAGCAGTTTTTGCTTTCCCTTTCCCCGTGCTAGATAGAGCTGTCAGGTATGCCAAGTTTTTGGCCTGGCGTTCAGGAAAGACCAACAGAACCTCTGATACCGAATCCTTTCCTGTGTTCTCAACCTTCATTAAACAGTGAGAAAATTCAAGTAAGAGAAATCGATTAACTGATGTACTAACAAGTTCAAAATGATCATTTGCCTAAATCTATTGCTTAAGATAAGGAATTTCAGGATACCAAGGAAGTCAGAGCAACTCTCTAATAATGAGATCCAGAAGAAAAGGAGCAAAAATGTAGAAAACATAACAATGGCAACACAATTGGAACTTGGATGTGACCGCACCTTTAGTGTCGAGGCGATCCGCACAATATGCGATGTCAAATCAACCTGCAAGAGAAGACAGATTCATTACCAGCTTAAAGATTCCCCAATTTCCACTTTCTCGGGTCGCACAGACATCGTATCCAAACCCAACGAACTCACCGGAGCCGTCGACCAGCAAAAAAAATCCTTTAAATTTCGAGGAGCCCATTCACTTATCACAATCTACTCTCATCATCCTCACGACAGGAGGATCGTTAAAACCGACCACTCAAGTAAAGAACCACTATCAGACAGCCCAATCATCCGACACGAGTTCAAATGCTCTAAAACGCAAACCAACCTAAAAAACTACACATCCTCAGAGCCCGCCTCCTCGCATCTGATTCAAACAACGAAGGCCTCCCGGCACATCTCTCGATACTCGATTCGCTAATCGGACACGGACGACGCCGATGGCATCGGAACCAGTTCAAACGTCACGGCAAAAGCAATCACATCTTAAAGACCTCAAAACCAGAAACCCCTCTAAAACCTGCTCGATACGAGCTGGATCGAAGAGTTAACAGCCGCGAGCTCGCGGGGAGAAGGAAGGAGGAGAAGAGAGAGAGAGAGAGAGACTCACGCGCCGATCGACCCTGGTCAACACCAGATCGGAGAGCGCCGGAGTCGAGAGCAGGGCCACCGCGAGGACCAGCAGGTCGAACCGAAACCCCATCTTCGTGCGCGAGTGCTCGATCGTCTCTCAACTGGCCTGGGAATTTGTGAAGTGCAGCGGACTCCCGTAGAGTGTCAAGACTTTGCGGGTCTTTTGGGGGAAAGATTGCATCATGCCCCCTAGGTTTTTGGGGTCGTCGCGATTTGCCCCCGCGGTATCTCGATTTTTGCAATGTCCACCCCGCAACCGCAACGCTTTAAAATCAGTTGCAATGAAGTACTTAGTAGGAACGTGCAAAACGGATCGCCCGAACCAGAAACCACCCAAACCGACCCGAACCGGCCTATTGAGTCCGATTCTTGAGAGTGTCGGTCTAGTTCCTGTTTCTTAAAAATGGAATTTGTGGTTCCCAATTCCAAAAGAGACCGGAGTGGACCAATTACATATACTTATCTTTCTATTTCTTAAAAAAATATTAGTGGATTTAGTTTACTGTCTTTGAGGAAGTAAGAGCCTGTAATTGGACAATAAGATATCCGAATGGAAGCGTAAGATTCGTCTCAAGTTTGGCAAGAAAGTATTATACTAAGTAAGTCTTTTAACCCGGCTAGTAAGTTTTCACCATGGAAAGTAGGTGTTTGCATTTCAGTGATCACTAATTTTGTCATGATAAAGAGTATCTTTACTTTCATATTATAATTTTTTAATAGCTCCACGTTTATGGTCACTTTCTATTTAGAGAAGCAAGTTTGAGCATATCAACGGTTACTAATTTCTAGATTAATCAATAATTTCTATCTTTGAAAGCTGGTTATCCGCGCAATTAATGAATCCCATATAATGAAATATGACTGCTCCATATACCAATAGTAAGTCATATGCATATGTGATTAGGTGCTTTCGAGAAAAAAGGCGATCAAGTAACTTTTCTAAAACGCGAGAATAAAATTTAATGACAACAATAGTGCTGGAGAATTTCCACTTACACACTAAGAAAAACCCAATAATCATGTAACATCATTCTACAAAACAATCCCAGATAATTCCTGCCCTGCACGTCATGCTAGTATGCTGAATCCAAAAGCTATACATCCTTATTCATCCACCAAAGCAGTAGTATTGCTTTTTCTTGACCGAACATAGCTTTAGGAACATTAGTTCAATTCCTGGCGGCCCAATCCTAGGCGATCTGCAAAAACCAAGCTTTTCCTTAAATAAGATTTCCACAAGCTAATCGATTGCAATATGTCCTAATGAGCATCATACAAATGGAAAAAAAAAAAAAAAAAAAGGTCATGAAAATTTATTTTGATTCACTTTTACATAACATGGCACCAAATCAGAGCTTTGAGTAAACTAAAAATACTAAAAAAATGTGTAGGCACCCAAGGCCTTGTGTAAGGATAGATATGTACGGATGCAGATGATGAACAATCATCCACTATGGTCTAAAGGAGAAAAGGATGATTGATTCTCTCTTCAGTTATAGAATTTACCTGTCCATGTAAGCCCGAAGCAAGGAGTTTATCCCTAACCCGATGCAACTTTTTTGTAACTCCACTAATACTCATTCGTCTTCCAGGCACTTCGTTCGAACAAGCAACTCCAATATTATAGATCATAACCAAACACTCTTGAAATATGTCATGCTAAGGATTATAGGGACCTAGATGGCTCTCTCTTTCTTGAAGCAAAGCGCTATCCATGATTTTGAGCACTCGTTCAGGCAAAGCTTTTGCGACAAAACCATGAAGAGTCAAATTGTCTCTAAAGGTGTCATCGGTGGGACTTAGTCCTGTGAACATTTCTAGTAAAAGAATGCCATAACTATAGATGTTACCTTCTCTTGAAACCTCACACCCCATTGCATATTTTGCCACACATGGAGATTAAAGTGCAAGTCAAATTTGGAGTGCATACAAATAATCAAAATCTAATGTGCATAAGACTATAAGAATTATTATTCGCTACCAAACTTTAGACAGGAAGACTATCAATAACTTTTAGGGTAAATAAACTTTCTTTGTTTGAGAGAGAGAGAGAGAGAGAGTACCTCTAAAACCCTCAGAGCTCATGTGATTAGCTGTGGTATCAAAAGATGATCCATAAAAGAATTTCACCAATCCAAAGTCACCGACATATGCGACCATCTCATAATCTAAGAGGATATTGCTTGGCTTTAGATCACAATGAATGATGGGGATGTGGCATTGGTGATGAAGATAATCGAGTGCAGAAGCAACACCAATGGCAATATTTATCCTTTGAATGAAATTCAACTTTCTTGGAACTCCATTGTGATGAGATGATGTTGCACTTGGGTGAAGCCACCATTCTAGGCTACCATTGTCCATGAATTCATAGATTAAGGCCTTAAAATCATTTCCTTGATAATCAATGCTAGAGCAAACTGTCAATATCTTCAAAAGATTTCGATGTCTAATGTTCTTTAATGCCTCGCACTCGACATTGAAGCTCTTCAAAGCACCATGACAGACTAGATGAAGCACCTTCACGGCAACAATAATTCCTCTGACCTCAAGTACACCCCTATAAACAGAACCAAAGCTTCCAGCACCAATCAAATTTGTTGAATAAAAACCATCGATTGCTTTTAGGAGTGTTCCATAAGATACATTTGGACATGAATCATCCCTTGAACTTGAAACTGGTTCCATCACTGTCTTCTTCAACCAACAAAGATATACGGAAGCTAGAATAAGAGCTATTCCAAGAACTCCCGATATCACTAAATTGATCTTGCTACTCTTGAAGCTTTTGGAGATGCAATTGGGGAGATGAAATTCTGGTAGCCCACCACAAAGCTTATTGTTCCCAATAATAGAAGTACCAGTAACATTCCTAAAGACTCCTTCACGTGGCAGCATGCCTTCAAAGTTATTGTAGGATAAATTTAAAAGTTTTAAGGAACGAAATACTATTAAGAATTCTGGAATTTGACTCGACAAATTGTTGCATGAAAGATCTAGTTCTTCAATGCCTCCTAAGGATCTGATTGATTGAGGAATCAACCCATGGAAGAAGTTGCCTCCCATCCTCAGTGATGCCAATGAAGTGCAATCACCTAAACTACTTGGGATTTCACCTACCAATAAATTGTTTGAGATATCCAACGCAGTCAAAGTTCTCAAGTTGCCAACTTCTGGGGGTAGAACCCCAGTCAAATGGTTTCGAGATAAGTTCAAAATGATTGTTAATGATGAAAGACTCATAAGTTGCGAGGGTATGACACCACTGAGATTATTATTAGACAAATAAAGAAAATTAAGAGATTGGCAGTTTGATAGACCCGAAGGAATTGGCCCATGAAAGTTGTTCCCACCAAGAAGTAGCCTAATCAACTTGGTTAGATTCCCTAAAGAAGATGGAATAGTCCCTTCTAGGTTATTATCACTTAATGCCAGTGTGGATAGATTTTGTAAATTCCCCAAATTTGTGGGGATATCACCTGAAAGCTGGTTGCAATACATGAACAATTCTTCCAAATTGACAAGATTCCCAATTTCTTTTGGAATCTTTCCAAATATTTGATTCTTATGTGCACCAAATGCTGTGAGAGTGATGGATAAATTACCTATGCATATAGGTAACACACCACCAAACCTATTCCCGTTGATTCCCAGGTACTCTAATTTGTTGTTAGTTAATGAGCAAAGGAAGTTCAAGTCTTCAGGTTCTCCACTGCCAAGCTGATTACCAAAGATTTGTAGCCAACTAAGATTATACAAATTTTCCAAAGAAGGTACTTTTCCAGAAAATCTATTACCTCCAAGTTCAAGCATATCTAACTTTGTGCAATTTGATATTGACGGAGAAATCACTCCATCAAGTTGGTTCCCAAAAACACTAAAAAATACAAGATTCGGGAGTTTGAGACCTATGCTTGTAGGAAGTGTTCCATGTATCTGGTTGTTTCCAGCATCAAACTCAGATAGGGAAGAGATATTGAGTAATGAAGACGGAATCATACCTGACACTCTATTTCCTCCAAAGCCAATTAATTGCAAGTTTTTCAGGTGGCCTAAAATTTGGGGAATGCTCCCGCTCAAGTTGTTCTCGGTTAAAAGAAGCATCTCCAGTGAAGATAAGTTCCCAATGGAGGAAGGCATACTCCCAATAAGATTATTACCATACAAAAAGAACTCCCGCAACTTCAGCAATGACCCAAGCTCTCTAGGAATTTCTCTAGTTAGTTCATTGTTCCCAAGCCCAAGGGTGACCAGAACTGAGCAATCCGATATGTTCTTGGGAATTTCGCCAATCAACGAGTTGTTGGTCAATTCTAGAATACGCAGGCGGTGCAACTGGCCGATCTGTGGAGGGATTTCTTGATTGAAATTGTTGTCTTGCAGCGATATTTCCCCTAAGAAGCTGAGGTTTCCGACATGAGGAGAGATTGATCCGAACAGTCCTTGTGATCCCAAGTCCAGCACCGTGACCCTCTGATGTCTCCTGCCACATATAACGCCATACCACTAGCAAAACACAATGCTATCATTTCATGAGCTGAGCACTCTGAAAGGATCTTCGGATATGCCAGCCTTAAAGGCGAGCAGCGCGAGTCTGTCTGTTTCATTGGTGGTGCAGGAAACTTGGTTAAAGCACAGCGCAAGAGCAATCCCAAGAAGCAAGTGGCCTGATCGAAACTCTGCAAAACTAAGGCCCACGGGTTTCATGACTAAAAGGCAGAGGAAGAGGGTAGCTAAGAAAGCAAGTCAAGAAGAAGCAAGAGGCAAGTGAATCCCATCTTCATAAAAGTAAAGACATTGTTGAAGTAAATGATCTTCAATCAGTGGTCATGGAACAGCGAAGCCGCCCGATCCGATCTTCTACCATTGACTCTGACTCTGGAAAAGACTTTGTGTGGCCATAAACGCACGAGAGTCAATCTGATGTGAACATGTTAAAGAAGTAGGAACGCATGTTTCTTATCTTCGATGTTAAAGGATTTCACATTTTAATGCATGTTTCTTTATCTCTAGACCGTTAATAAATTTTTTATGCTTTCAATTGCTGGAGTAGATCAAGCCCCTATCAATGTTCCTGGCCGTTCTTGGATGCTCCGACTAAGTTCTGAAAAAGAGAATCGCTTCAGGATGGTATAGACTCATGTCTCCAAGGAACTAAAATACGTATAGATACTTAGAAACCTATGAACAATCAGTCCATAGAAACGGGTTTGTCCTTGGACATTTTTTAGAATGAAACTATAAGGGTCCTCTCACCTCGTGATTTTAGTGCGGCAGCAGATGCAGGCAGTTCTACATCTCCAAAACTATGTCTCATACCAAGGACTGAAAGATTAGTTGGTGACCTATTCATTTAGGACTCCATTATTCGTTGTGCATATGTGGCTAGGTTTAATTCAGGAACCAGGAGATCTCCTTTCATTTTTAGTAAACATTATTTGACCCACGCGGTCTCTGAATGTAACATGATTTGCACTTCTGTTTGACTAGGGAAGTCGCTGCCGATCAATACACAGCTTTTGATTAGAAAAACATGCAGCACACTGGAAGTGGCAGCACCGCAATGAACAAGTAAGCTAGGAGTGGCTGTAATACCAAGATTACAATGTCTGTCAAGTTATTCCTCCTTATAATGCAGCTGCTCACAGCTGGAAGCCGTCTTGACCTATTTGCTTTCATCTCTAATCCCTTCCCTGTTCTTCTCTTCCTCTACTGATTTTGGCTTGGGTTTATCCTCCAAGTATTTCTCTATCAATAATGCTCGAGATGCATTTTGCGGGTCAATTTTGTTGTGAATAGAGCCGACTTCGTTTCATGACACTTGGATGCAGACAAGAATGAAACTGCATAAGATCAACATGATTGCAAGTATTTTCTTCTAGACCAGTGACGGTTGCTTGGAGTTACAGTACTCCAACAGTAGAAAAGTGGTCTCACATCCTTAGGAGAATGGAAGTGAAAATTGGTAATGGTTACAAGTATAGGAACTCTTAATTGTGACCTCAGACACACGGAATCACATCACCAGAAGTAAGACTAACTCCACTAGACCATTGTCGAACTGCCACTGACAAAGAAATTAAGCTTTGAATACTACATGACAAAGCTGAATCCAAAATAGCACTTTCTTATTCCGGAGTATTTTATCTTTGTCCCGAAACACAGGATCATTGCTCATTTAGGAAGCTTGTGAACAGTATAAATCCCAACAAAAGAACTTTATGACTTAGATTGACTTGGAAATTTCACAGCAATGCTCAAGACTCTGCAGCAAGGGCCTTATGCTGGTGCGACAATACAGAAGGGAATAGTAGTCATTTATTATCTTCTCACGAAAATGATTGTTTCTCTCTGGTTGTGCATTTTCTAAGTATGTCTGCACTCATAAACAACACTGATTATGTATCTGTCAGAGAAGAGAAAACTTGGGAAATTATTATATCACCTGTCGTAGTTCATCTTGTCCATATGGTAGAAACTACTACGTCACATGGTGCTTAATCATACATCTTGTATAATATCAGATGTTATTTTGTCAATGAACAGTTTCAAGTAAGATCATGCACGCATGCTCCAATGGAACTCCTGATTCCATGCTTATTCTTGCAACCTATCGTTAGACAGCAATGAAAATTCAAGCAAGCTGAAAGTAACAGCAGTGTGAAAATAGTGATGATGCCAATCCAGATTTGCTACCACGCTGCAACATACCATGCACTTATCTAATGAATTAGCCAATTGAGAGGCCACTTCAGGTCAATTTTGGTATGACCAGATGTCATTAACCAATTCTATGCAGTTCAATAAGGTTAGAAACGAGCCTTTCTGCGAGCCACATACTCTTCCAAACCAAGCCTCTGCTGCGAGATCATTAATTTGTCTCTCTGCAAGTACGCGACAGAAAATTCAACAAATGAACTCAAGAGTGAATGCCATTCTGATATCTCCTTCTATAGATTTTCACTAGATCAGATCAATTTCAGGTACAGCTTACTCTGTCGACAGGGACAATGCATTAGCAAGCCACCTCTGCCTTTGAAGTTGAACTGACTCTGCTTATTATGTGAGAAGGAACAGAACCAGCAAAGACAAGATTAGATTTTTCTTTTTTTCTTTTTTTATGCCTTCAAAGAACTTGACAATTTAAAGACCCTAGATCTTTATTTGGACATAGCAGAGATTGGAGGAGCAAAACACCCTTAGGATAACCTCTGTTGTTGCCCTTCTGGATTAAAAGAACCTCCACGTCAGAAACCATGTAGGTGAAAAATCCTTCCAAGTTTATTGTTCTAAAGCCGAACATTCATCTGCTATGATATGGCCTTAAAGCAGCAAAGTTTGGTAGGTTTTTCCCCTTTAGAGCTAGATAAATCCTTCAACTTTCTCCATTTTCAGATGTCAGTGCTTTTTTCCACATAAGAAAGTTCCCAATCTCACTATCAGTAGCTGATACAACTGAAAAGTCGAAAAGTTTGACTAGGTGGTTCCTGTTGTGAAGGGCAAAAATGTATCATTACACATTTACAAATTACCCCCAGATTTTTTTTTTTTTTTTTGGTAAAGAATTACCCCCAGATGTTGATGTTTTAAAACTTTCGCGATACGCCCCCTAATCTTTGGAAATTTGTTGGAACACTTCTCTTTATAGTATTTTTTATATCAAAAGACATAACTTATGAATAAACAAAAGAAAACTAAAAAAAGATAATGAGGAGAGGGGGGAGGGGGAATTGATTTACAACTAGGATACTTGGGCATTTGCCCTTTCTTAGGTTTTGTCACCCCATAAAGTATTGATTATCTCTCGCTTGAGATGACTCTTTTTTATGCAATGGTATTCCAAGCAAGAGCATCTAAATCATTGACCATTGTCACTCCGAGCACTTACCAATCCCAAGGTAATAGGTATTGCCGGTCTCCTATAGCAATCACTATCCACTCTTTTTTTCCCTCTATCTCATCTTAGTTCATCCCATTTCATCAAATCTAAAATGAGAGATACCATGTAGAGTGTTTGGTCAACATTGCACTGAATTTCAAAATGCCTGGATGACATGGAAAAATTGAGTTATTAGGAGCAAATTGCCACAACCGGAAACCTAAGGGGTATGATGTAATTATCCCTAATTGTGTGAGCTGTTTGTCTGGTTGCCTCCTAGGCATTTCAGAATATTTCATTAGCATACAAATAATTAGATTATGTGAGAAATGGAAATAATGTGAAATGTTTTCATTTTCACGCTGATTTAAGCTCACATTTTCTTTCAAGCTAACTATTAGTGTAAATCCTTAAACTTGTCAATTTCATGTACTTAAGTTCTCATACTTTCATTCCTTGCATTATAATCCTAGAATTTGTAACTTTAAGTTCAATTGGTCCTTTCATCAACTGAAGGAAGGTCTTAAAATTCATCAAAATGGCAAGTTTTTAGAATTTAAATAAATAAAATAAACTCTTAGCACTTAAGTGCCCGAAACAATATAATTTTAGGTTATAATTTATCCATTTTCTTCCCATTCATTTTCAAACAATTTCACTCTCGTGTTCTAACTTGTGATAGTGAATTTTTTTATGAAAGCGAACAACTGCCGATAGTTAATTATTGAATAAACCGGAATCGTGTAAACTAGACCCATCTAATTATCAAAATACACACGAATCATATATAAATGAAACGATGCTTTTAGTTTTGCTAGAAATGAACCATGGGAAAATACATTTCAACGAAAATGTAAATGTTCCCTAAAGATAAACTGACAAATATTATCTCCGTTGGATGTTTTCTTTGTTTTATGAAATACTCCATCAGTCCATTGCATGTATAATGTATTCAATGGGTAATGAAAGAATGTGTGTATATTCTAAAGAGGATTCCTGGTGTGGGATTTTGGCAATTGGAATATCAAGCTGACAAAATTAATTGCTGAAAATGGCCCTTATCATGCCATAAAACCACAAAAACTAAGACTATCAAATAATAATAAACAGGATCTAATCATTTAGCACAATATGAAGAAGCACTGATAGAAAACGAAAGTTACCGTAAAACCACCCTTCTATATTGATTTTAGGTTTCATGCTTCGTACTAAGATTAATATGTAAAATGCCGCGCACAATTTTCAAAAGGAAAACGGAAATTTTGGCTCCCGTGTGACTTGTCTACAAGATTATTGAGGAATCTCACAGGTTGGAGTTTATCTATGGTGGATTTTTGCATTATTAAAGAAAAATGCCAGCAATTCAAAAGAAAAAAAAATGACATAGCGGACTACTCGTTGTTTTGACATAATATGCAATTCTGTTGCAACTTCCATGCTCCTCATCCGTCTAAATTTTGCTTCTTCATTCAACAAATGTTCAAGATTGATGGAACAAGTATGCCAAATTCGCAACTGTAAATATGGCAGAGCACAAAAAAACTGTTCCTAACTATCATCCAATGTTCCCATTCTTGTGATAAGATAAACCAGAGCTTGTTGCAAGCAGGTGCCGATCTTGTTTTCCTTAAAGAGGATGGGAGAGAAGTTTGGAAATTTAGTCTCTACTCATGCGGTCAACAGTCTCATTTATACAGTACAGACAATTATCAGTGAATTCTGCAGCATTAGAAGCAAGAATATAAGAAGATGAAGAAGGTGTTTCGTTGAATTCCAAAATCCTGGTAGATACAAACAAAATGTGAAGGGGCTTTTTTGATACAGACAGTACATGAAGAAACTGGAGAGTCACAATTTCAATCTGACTAATGGCTCTGCCCATAGGGATCCCTCAGCCGACTCATCCGCCTTCTGTTAGAAGAAAAAGAGACAAAATTTCAGCATTATATCAACTCCATCTCCTCATGGTCCTGCTCACCCAATGCTAAGTCTGGTTTCCTTCAGGCCGTTCTACTTGCAGAAGCTCAATATTCAGTTCAAAGGTGGCTCCTGGCTGGAAATGGAAAATACAATTATAGGAATAAATCATATTTACCTTTCAACAACATGTAATGACATGCTCATAGATGCCAAATGCAGCTGAACTCCAGCCAGCATGCAAATATACTAAAAACCTCAGTTAGGATTGGAATTGAAATCTTAAAAGACGCAATAAAATTCAAGCAAGCTCTAAGAACCGGGCATTTGGTGGTATTTTCAGCTCCTAAACACAAAGTTTTTAATTCCCAATGACATCATTTAATGACCTGCTGATTTGATGGCCATAATAAAGGTACTCATGTCACAACAAAAATGATTGTTAGTCATGATCAAGAATACAAAGACTACCGGTATCTCAGCCATTCCCTTCTGACCGTAGCCAGCCTCTGGAGGAACGATCACCGTTCTCTGAAAATCGAAAAAGGACAAAAGTTCAAGAACAATAAGATAGAGAAGATATGACAAGGAAAATACAACAGCACTAGTCAAAGGGTATGCAATTCAGGTACTGAATGGCAAACTAGCCACATTGATGAATATTCACTGCCGCTGGGAACCAAGAGAAAATCACCTTTCCACCCACTTTCATCCCTTCTGTTGTCGAGTACATAGCAGGTGGCGGCTTGGGAGCTGCCTGTGCTGAAAATAATCCATTTGGATTATCTACAGATCCACGCTTGCGTTCCTTTCCTGGAGGAGATCCTACCTTGAATACATATGGCTAATAATGCCAAGTAAGCTTGCACATTAGCAAAGCATTTGTCCAGAGAAG
The DNA here is from genome assembly GCA_014182575.1 of Eucalyptus decipiens. Lineage (NCBI taxonomy): Eukaryota > Viridiplantae > Streptophyta > Magnoliopsida > Myrtales > Myrtaceae > Eucalyptus > Eucalyptus decipiens. Next base: position 21,982,002 of record CM024614.1, on the reverse strand, counting down.
GCACAAGTCAAAAATGAGGGAAATTTCTCTGTAACAAAAAACAAAATGAAATGAAAAAAGAAAATCCAAAGTATAAGACCTGAGCAATGATGCGATTTCCAGCTAAAAGCTTAGATTCTCGACTCGATACAGCAGTAATACCACGATAAATACAGTCAAAATGCACCTGCAACAGAGGATTGAACACAGAATGTTACCAGTTCATATATTGCTCAAGGAAATATAAACAGAAAACCAACATCAACAAACCTGGACTGTCGATCCTTTTGTAGCTACTCGACCCTTTCCCTCAATGATATCATAGTATTTCACTCCATCAGCTGTTGCAAGTGTTGGAATTGCTTACTAAAACAGAACAGACAGGATGCTAAAATGCAACTTCCTCTAGTGAAACACAAGAGAACCCTTTTCCCCCACAAATATGGCAGCTTAGATTTCAATTCTTTTCTGCTCTGTATGGGGAATAGGAATTACATTTGAGTTTGGGCATCTATTGGCAGGAGAAAACAAAAACTTTTTACAAGTCCAGTTAGGAAATACTTTAAATTGAATAAATGGGTTATAGAGGTAGTACATGGGAAAGAGGAGTGGGAGGAAAGTAAAACTAAGCTAGGCCCTACGAAATAATATGAATAAAGGGAAGCATTGCTTTCCAACTGCATTCCATCAGGTATGATGACAAAGAGAAGTAGCACAAAGAGTCACAAGGTAAACTTCAAGATCTTAGCATAAGCAGAATTAAATGACAAAGCCACAGAATCTGTGTGAACCAAGACTTGGACTAGTAATTACTACCACCTCCAACTTTTTTGAACTGTGCACATTCTAATCGTCCCTAAGGACACGATGTGACTGAATTACATCTTTAATGCCAATCATATTCACTTCAACTACGTTATCATATCAAGTGGCAGCTTCAAAATTGTCAACGATACAGTCCATGAAAGGCAAACCACAGACACACAATAACACACTACCGCCTCTCCAATCTTCCGCCGACGAATGAAACTGCAGGAACAACTTGACTATAACTACACCATCGGACCAAAATCCACGCAAATCACAATTCAGAGCCTCCGACAAGTAAGATTCCAGCTCCCATTTATCGCAGCGCGACCTAGTCCGAGATGTACCTAACGACATTGCGACCCAAATTACTTCCTCAAATGCCTCTTACACTCGCATCACTTGCCTCATTGTAGCAACTTGCTCACTCGATCACAAGGATGGATGAAGCACGTATTTCAAACACTCCATCTGACATCGAATTCGGTTTCGGTCGTGCGTTCGCTTTCGACAATCGCGTCCAACTGCGAACAAGGGAATCGGCAACATCTCCCGGCACGCGCGGCAGCAGAGCACGGGCAAAGTCACGCTCTCGACGCGACGAGAAACCGAGGAACGAGAAAAAAAAAAAAAAAAAAAAAGAGGGGAGGGCTCGGGAGACTCACGGGTCGTGGCGTATTCCTCGAGAGGGATGGCCTTCCGGTTGCGCCTCTCCCTGGCCTCCGACGACCGCGGCAGCGAAGTGACCGCGAGCGCGAGCGGCAGCGGCAGCGAAGAGATCAAGACCGCGAGCCTCCTCGAAGCGCCGCGAGCGGGAGGGGCGAGCTGCTTCGCCACGTCCGGCGGCCGGTTCGTGGCGGCTACTGGGCGGAGAAGACGACCGTCGAGGGTGGTCGGTTTGCGGAAGCTCCGGACGGAAGCCATGGCCGTTGTGCTGTTCGCGGTTTTGCAGATGCTGCGTCAGCTGCTAAAAAGAACCGCAAAAAATCCGCATTCGCCTCATATCCTTTCCCGGCCAATTTACACCTTTGTCCCTCCTCCGTTGTAAAGACGAGTGTTCCTATAGTAACATTGATTTTTATACAGTTGGTCTATAATTTAAGTATTTAAATAAGTAGGATATAAAAATTTGAATAGAATTACATTCGAATAATCTACGAAATTGATATGCTATTGAATGAAGCAGAGGATTCACTCAACTATCATAATAAGTTATATTTACTTAGTCACCACTTGACATAACACTATTTATGAAGAAATAAAAAAAACCCTATAGATTCTAATTTAGTCAAGTATTTAAGAGGGAAGTCGCTGCCATATATTCTTCAATGGGCCTATGGTTATTGTCCAAATGTACCGAAATTAACATGTAAAGTCACTAGATCTTTCAATAATTTGTAATATATCGAAATTTTGCTTTTAATTTGTTTAAGTGACTTGTAAAAAAAGCTTTGAGCGTATAAGTGCCTTCTAAGAAAGAGGCACCGCAAAAAACAATCCCTAAATTTTTATTTAACATTCAATTCGATTCTTAAATTTCAATTTAAGTCAAATTGATTTGCACACTCTTTACTTTGAATTAATCTAGTCCTCTTAGTGGATATAACCATCAACTCACTACATGAAATCGGCAAATCAACAAATAATAATAACAAAAATAATGATAAGAAGCAATGTTATCAATAGTAGGAGAAGAAGAGAAAATAAAGACAGAAGAGAGATAATCAAGATGGTATTGTCACTCGCTACACTCGTGTTGGCTTGGGCCTACTTGCTCTCATCAATAGCAAGCAAGGGCAACAAGTCCCGCACTCAATGATGGTGCCACTGGCTGCCACCATTGAGCAAGAGTATGTGGACCTTGCAGGGTGCAAGTGGTGTGATGGCAACATCAACTCCAACTCTCTCTCTCTCTCTCTCTCTCCTTTCAGGGGTTTCATAAAGTGAATTGGATTGTCATATTAATTAGAGAGACTAAATTGATTCAAATCAAGCGCCGTAGTCACCAAATTAATCAAATGTAGAACTCAAGAACTAAATTAAACATCAAGTAAGAGTTTGAAAACCAATTTCATCATGGGAAATGCTACGCTTACTCAGATTGATTTACAAAATCCATACATGCAACGAATTGTTATTGATGATTGAATATAATTCACTTATTTAATCGACCATTTGCATTTTGCAACATCTTTTAGTATACAAATTTCGTAGAATCAATCAAACTACAATTAACAGTTAAATATGATCCACTTATTTAATTGATTGCCCACAATTTATAGCACATTTTATATACAAATTTTACGAACCATTTGTTATAGCAATGCTCATGTCGCATTGTCCCATTTTTCTAAAATTGTCAATGTCAATCTTTAAGGTTTCAATTCATCTTTCTTCTTTTTTCCCTCCATTCCCCCTCAATTTCTTCTCAAAACGCTCGGCCAAGGCACGATGCAACGGCTGAAAACCATCGGCCGCTATCGACAGCCGAACGCCCGGACTCCATCTGCGTGGGGTCTTGCTAAAGGATCGAATCAACGGCCGTAAAAGCCCTTATCTCATCGCTAATCATCGAAGCCGCGAAGCAGGGGATCGCCACCGCTCTTCGTCTCTTCGACTGTGTCGCTCCCGAGCGAGCGAGCTGCATCGATACAATCGAGCACCACAACGAATCGTCCCCTTTTTTCACTCTCCTCCCTCCTTCCATTTCTCATTCCTCTCTCGAATCGAACCTCGCCCCCTTCCGATCGCCGGCCTCGCTCCCGCCGCCCGCCGCACGCCGTGACGATGAGCGCAGTCTCGAGTCCTCTGGCCTCAGTGAGAAATCCCCGGGCGCGGCTCTCGTCGAGTAACGATCTCCCTTTCGATTTCGTCCTTTCCGTTCGATGTTTTGTGCCGATCGCTAGCTTTGATTCGCGCTTGATCCTAGAAAAAAGCTGAATGGGACGGATGTTTGTTGGCGAGCCGCGAGATGAAGAGAAGGCAAATGCCTGTAAATCAGAGTTACTAATTCCTGTGCACTTGCGACAGTTGCATTAAGTAGCCTGCGATGAGTTTAGCGAGCTCGAGACCTGTGATTGACTGCAGATCACGGCGGGAAATCGAGTTTTTGCGGCCGTCTGCCTTGCCTATTGCTTTTATCTCATAAAGAAGTCGCATTGTGCGGCTTCTTATGGGTGTCGTCACCTGCCGCATGCTTGTGATGATTAGCTGTCTTGTGCGGGAAAGTCTTTCGTCCGATCGATATATCGTATGACTTGTTGGTGTGGTGCTCGTTTTTGATGAATGTGCAAAAACTTGCGACGAAGACTAGAGTACGTGATGGGCGTGTGCTACCACATTAGCATGACTCACGGTGTAATTCTCACTCGAAAGGTTAATCTTGTCATGTCGGAATGAATCTGCCCAATTGCCAAGCAGAGGTTTTGTGCATCGTCTATTTGGACATTGGCATCTTACTCCCTTTCTTGATTTGAATCAGATGATATACAAGTTATAGCTGAACACCTTTCCTTAGCTTCTGATATGATAGGACGTCATCCTACATTTTGTGGTTTATGTTGCCATAATCTGACTCCTAGATAAAGAGGAACTTTGTTTCTTCTCTCATGTTTCACCGGCAGTAGATATTTAAGGCTTGTTGTGCTTAGAGCTTCGACCCATCATTTAGTTAAGCGGACTTATGCTATTTATTCCGGAACACATTGCCAGGTTGTCCGCTCAAGCCATCAGTCCGATGCCTGGGAAGTGTGCCGCGTACAAACTTATTGTTCGCTACAAATCAAACTGGAATGCTGCAGCTCCGCTCGTCAAGGCAGCTCACTGTCAGTGCTGAGTATAGGTACTGCCAAGTATTGCAACTTAGTTGTGATCTGATGTTGAGGTACTGGAATTTGGATGCAATTACTAACTGGAAGCTTAATCAGCAGTCAGTTTTTCTTCTATTATTGTCCTGTCTATGTCGGACCTGTATAGACCTTCTGTTGCAGAAATGGGTATTCAAAACAGAGACACATTGAATAATTGTCCAGGCCTGGCAAATCTGTAAAATGTTGTGGGTGACGGAGGGAAAGGAAAAAGTTGAGGGGAAAGGGGCCGAGGGAGGAGAGAAAGAGAGAGCCAGGACATATTTTTATGCAGTATTTCCTTGTCCTGTTTCTCTATTCCTGGCTTCCTTCCATTGATGTGCAGACATAGTCTAGTTACTGTAAACTTGTTTCTCTGATCAGTGTGGGAAATGTTTTTCTAAATCTAGTTGGGCAAGGATGGATCTGAAAGATTCGTGCAGTGGAGGCAAACTCATTCCACAATTCTAAAAATACCAATGATATTTATTTCAATAATAAATTCTTTTGTTTTATGCTTGACATGTGAGATAGGTCAGCCAACAAGAAGAAATTTCTGTTCATAATACGAAACTCATTTCCTAAAATTTTGATAATTCTATCGAATTGTGACATAATGGCTATAGTCCTAGTTGTGACTGAATGTATCTGATGCTCTAGTCTTTTGCGTGTTTTCTTATGCAGAGATGGTGGAAGGCCGAGCAGTGCAAGCATCTAAAGAAACCGGTTCCGGTTCCCGGTTCCTTTTTTCTGGGAACCGCAACTGGTTAGGGTTCCCGAAAAAGTCCAAATCAATTTTAATTGTTTACCCTCCCCCAGTTCAGTTCTCCTCTGAGTCCTCTCTGCCTCTGTCCCGTCGCCGATGTTGGTCGCCGTCGACGCCACTGGCTCGCCCTCGACACCACCGCCGGACGTTGCTTGCCCTCGACTTGCCGCTGGACACCGCTGACCCTCGACGCCATTGCCGAACGCCGCTCGTCCCACCACTGGACGTCAGTCGGCCCGTGCTCACCTTGCCCTTGCCTCCCTCGACGCCATTACCCCTCGCTCGCCTCACCGCTCAGCCGCTGGTCCTCGATGCCGCCGCTGGACGCCGTCACCTCTCGCTTGCCTTGCCGCTCAGCCGCTCACCGTCAACGCTGCTGCTGGACGCCGCTCGTCCCCCCAGTGGAGGCCACTCGCCACTCGTCCAGCCGCCCCGACGCCGCTCGCCCAGCCTCCCCTTACAAAGTGAATAGTTAACTGCCATGAACCACAAACATTGTAGGGGGCTGGTTGGGGGCGGTAAAATCCGCGGCAAAATCCGTTCATGCGAGGTCCTTCTGCTGAAACTCTCTGTCGTCTCTTAGTTTTGATTCATTGCATCGGGACCCAGTATTGTTCTGAATTCACTAGCGATCAATGCCTTTTGCTTTACCGTTTCTTTTGAATATTCGGGTGGAATTCTGGGTTCTCTTTGGGAAAGGAAGGAATTCAGGAATTCCCCAACTCGATGGAGCTTGTGGAACGGCTTGGTTTCAGCTTATAGCCGTGAGTCTTGACGAAAGTTCCCTGCTTTTTAGCATTTCTTTGTGGTTGGTCGAGTTGTGGGGTTGGTAGCTGATCATTTTGTCTGTGTAGGATTTTGGGTGTGTGTTTGTTCTTGAGATGCTTCTGTGAGAGCCTTTTTTATGTGTGTGCTTGGGCAATCCAATGATCATTTGCTTTTGCTTCTCTTTCTCTTTCCCTGTTTTCTGAGAATTCTGAAGAAAGATAATTTTTTTGCCCACTCTGTGGGGTCAACAACCAAGAAAGATTTATGTCTCTAAGAGATGTTTGATAAATTTAATGCTGAATTGAGTGCTATTGGTTGCTCGATAAATTTGACTCGATTGCACTCTTCATCTTGATCTGCTCTGTATTGGTGCATTACCTGGACAAGAGAGATCTCAATCTAGCGGTGATGTTTCCATCTGATTTGGTTCTGTTTTTGTCATGCCAGTCAGCTCGCATGTGGTAGAAAAGATCTCTTTTTTCCCTCTTTATTGCTTGCTTTATCTTGCTTTCTGGGTGGTCATTACAAAGCGTTCCTGTCCATGATTGGTGGCAGTTTGCATGTTTGTAGACGTAATCATAGAAATCAGTTTGGAACTTTATGAGAGATCTCTGAGTTTATATGATTTACTATTAAGGTCATCTTTTTCCTTCTTTTGAAGATCTTTGGATCACTACCTTTTTTTCTGTTATTAGTTGGCCATGTGGATTTGAGATCTTAAACTGGAAGACTATACAAAGGCTGTCACAATTTATTATTTCCATCTCAAAGCTATGTAGAGTTCTTTTTAGTTGAGGCAATGAACTATTCACTCCAATGTGGGTTGTGGTTCATGGCTTGAGATGAATGTTTAATTTGTAAGATGCCATTCCAAGAACAGAAGATAAAAGAAGGTCTCTACATGATGGGTTTGAAAGATGGGATATTTCACCTGTCTTGGTTTATTGTATATTCTTTGCAGGTAAATGTAGCTTATCTTATTTATTTTGTCACTCTTTGTCCTTAGTATTTATAGAACGAGACAATGCTTTTTTACCAGTCCACATTGTCACTTACATGTGAAGTGATATAAACCAAGAGTGGAAAATTTCTGCAAGAAGTACCTGTAGAACTGGGTTTGAAATGGCTGTTAGGTTCTTCTAGAAGTTGGTAGTATTTTGTCTGGTCTCTTAATTGTTTGATCATTTGTTCGGTTCAAATTGGATCATACAATTACTGATTTGTATTTTCATGTATTCTTTCAGTGTTACTACTCACGAACCCATTTATTCTATCTAGCTTCTTACTTACTATGGGAACATATTTTGACAGGCTCCTCACTTTCTTAGTTTGATAATTTCTGCAGTTTGCAATTTCCTCTGGAATTATCACTGTTCGTACAATGGACAACCTTTTCAAGTACAGTGACAAATCCTTGGTTTTTGTGTACTTCTTCTCCTTTGGACTGAGTGCAATCATGCTGTCATTTATGATTTGTGCATTTTTCACAGGAGCGAAAACAGCTGTTACGGTTGGTACCCTTTCTTTCCTTGGGGCCTTCTTTCCTTATTACACGGTGAATGATGAAGGTGTACCTATGTAAGTAACTATGCTAAAATAATTCATTCAGGATATCCTATTTGTGATTAAATTCACAGTACCAGGTTACTCATGCAACAGTTCTCTGCATATAGGATTTTGAAAGTCATTGCTTCTCTGCTTTCACCAACAGCCTTTGCTTTTGGGTCTATTAACTTTGCTGATTATGAACGTGCTCATGTTGGGCTTCGGTGGAGCAACGTTTGGCTAAAACCTTTGTGTTTTGGAGTCTTGATATTATGTACTGTTTAATATTACTGCTGCTAATTGTTCATGATGATGGATCATGCAAGCGTCATCTGGAGCGAATTTTCTGGTCTATCTAGTAATGATGATGTTCGACTCACTTGTGTACTGTCTGATTGGTTTTTACCTGAATAAGGTATGTCCTCTTTGAAGAATACTTAGAAATAGTAACAATTTTTAGTAGTACCGGACCTAGCCATGGTAAGCAAATGCGCACATTGTGCTTTCTAACTTTTGTAATGTCTACTTAGAGGAGTTGAAGGCTGAATGCTAGAAGCTTCTCAACTTTCTTGTTCTGCTGTTGGCGGGCATTCTCATGGATTAACCCTGCTTGACTTATGTGTAAGTGCAGGTACTGAATGTCACCCTAAGACTTGAATGGATGCAGAACATTTTAGGTTTCAGAGAAGCGCCTTTCCTACATAGAAAGGCCTTGATTGCAATCGTTGCTAGCTTGGAAATCATCCGCCATGGAATTTGGAATTTTTTTAGGTATGCTATGTTCTTTTTCCCTACTCAAACCTTTGTATCATGAAGCAGAAGAATCGAATGACATACCTGATGGAACACTGTTGATCTTTTACAGGCAGAAAGGGTTCCTGATGGATTCGTGTTCAATGTCGTGCGAAGGGAGGACCTGGCATCGCCAAATAGAAGCAGGGACTGCATGTGTGAAGTCCCTGAATGCTTGCAACTGGATTTGCCGGAGAAGGAGATGGATGTGAGTTCGACATCCGAATTTTTTTAGGTATGCTGTTGGTACTTTTTTTTTTAATCTGATATAGCAAAACTAAGTTTGCTTGTAAACTTAAGAGTGGTTTAAAATATCAAAATGCTGGCTTATAACATCACAGCTTTTCCTTAAGATCTTACCCAATGGCGAGACTGAGCAATTGTTGCATAGTTTACCCTGAAAATGAAACCAAAAGAATGAGACCAAAAAAAAAAAAAACCTGTTGGAACCTGGAACCGACCCCAGAACCTGTGGCAGGATAGGGTTTAGGTTCTTGGTTCTAACGGGTAGGTTCCAGGTTCCAAAAAATGAGGAACCTGTACCCAAGGGTAGGTTCTAGGTTCCAGATGGAATCTGTAAAAAACTGAAAACTGCTCACCTCTAGTTGGCGGCTTTGTCTTAGGAGGAATTATAGTCGGTGCCCTTGGTTGTGTATATTTACCTCAGGTACTGACATTTTCTGTAATATCCTACCTATGGTGTAGGAATTCGCCTTCATTTTGGTTAGATTTTGTTTGAACTATTGAACATTAGAATTTCAGTATTCTTCCCAAAATTCTTTTCTGATAATTTTAGTCAAGCGGTTCATGTAATTGTCAATGAATATCATAAGCATCATGGTTCAACTGAATGCTTTTTCAGCTCCATTATTCCACGTGATAGTCTTGCAGATTTAGATATGGAAACCCTCTACCCTGAATTGAGTTAATCCTTTTCTCATCATATCTAAAACCAGACAAAACCCATTGGACCTTTCGACCAGCAAAAAAATCCTTGAAATTTCGAGGAGCCCATTCACTTATCACAATCTACTCGTCATCCTCACGACAGGAGGATCGTTAAAACCGACCACTTAAGTAAAGAACCACTATCAGACAGCCCAATCATCCGACACGAGTTCAAATGCTCTAAAATGCAAACAAACCTACAAAACCTACACATCCTCAGAGCCCGCCTCCTCGCATCTGATTCAAACAACAAAGACCTCACGGCGCATCTCTCAATACTCGATTCGCGAATCGCACATTGACGACGCCAGTGGCATCGGAACCAGTTAAAACTTCACAGCAAAAGCAATCACATCTCAAAGACCTCATAGGAAAACCCACTCCCCACCCCCCCCTCTCCCTAAAACCTGCTCGATACAGCTGCGAGTTCGCGGGGAGAAGGAAGGAGGAGAGAGAGAGAGAGAGAGAGAGAGACTCACGCGCCGATCGACCCTGGTCAACACCAGATCGGAGAGCGCCGGAGTCGAGAGCAGGGCCACCGCGAGGACCAGCAGGTCAAACCGAAACCCCATCTTTGTGCGCGAGTGCAAGAACGCCTCTCGAACTGGCGTGGGAATTTGTGTAAGTGCAGCAGACTCCCATAGTGTCAAAGACTTTGCGGGTCTTCTGGGGGAAAGATTGCATCACGTCCCCTAGGTTTTTGAGGCTGTCGTGATTTGCCCCCGCGGTATCTTGATTTTCGCAATATCCACCCCGCAACACTTTTAAATCAATTACAATGAGGTACTTAGTAAGAATGTGCAAAACGGACCATCCAAATTAGGAACCACTCATACTGGATCGAATTGGCCGGTTGGATCCAATTCCTGAGAGTGTCAGTCTAGTTCCTGCTTCTTAAAAGTGGAATTGGTGTCCAGGCAATTCAATTCCTAATCCCAAAAGATACCAGACTGAACCAATTGCGTTTGGGAAGGCTTTTGGAAAAAGTCTTTGGGGAAATATAAAGGTTGTTTTGTTAAAAGAGTTTCAAAATGCAAATTGTGTTTGATAAATTGTATTATAAAAGTCCATTGGGAAGTACTTTTGAGCAAAATAGTATTTTGAGAAATTATATTTGCAAAAGACTTTTGTTATTATAAAAAGGAAAAAAAAAAGGGTTGGTTGGCCAAGGACAAGGAGTCACGGACAAGGTGTAGGTGGTCCAGTGAAGAGCAAGCAGTCCAGCAAGGGTAGGCGGTCTGACGAGGGTCCCAGCGACCAAATCTGCTCTCATTGCGTAACCTTCCGACGAGGGTTGCCGAGACCTGATTTGGTTGTTGCGACCCTTGCCAAAGGGTAGCGCAGCCCTGGCGACCTCCGCTAAGAGGTCGCTGCACGGTTAGTCACACGACCCTCTGGTGAGGGTCACCACTACCAAATCGACCCACATCACGATCTAGTTGCACAATCCTCATCGGATGGGTCGCGTGATTTTGGGTCGTCGCAACCCTCGTTGAGGTCGACCGATCGCTTGCCCTTCGCTGGCGACCGATCGCGTGCCCTTCACTGGCAACCGCTCACGGAGAAGAAGAAGATGAATAGTCATCAAGGACAAAACCGAGAAAACGAAAAATTAGTGAGGATAATTTGGGAAGAAAATATTTTTATTAACCCTCTCAGCTCATCATGTCGAGAAGACTAGGAGCCCAAGGCTTTCAGCCTTCTGAAAACTCACATTTCCCAAATGGGGTTGAAAAAAAATTCACCGAACACCCTCTCTTTAGCCCAAGGGGCTTTGGGTGTTCAAAGTGTATTCTAAAGGCCACTCCCAAACGCACTCTACATATACTTATTTTTCTATATCTTCAAAAAAATTAGTAGGTCTAGTTTATTGTTTATGAGGAAATAAGAGCTTATTTGAATGGAAGTATAAGATTTGTCTTGAGTTTTGAATTTGTTCATTGTCATGTTTTGGATAATAAGATATCCGGATAAAAACGTTAAAAAAAAAAATAGTGACTAATTCCATTATACCAGATCAGTAGTTCCCAATTTTGAGACTCGGGAACCAATCACCCCTAATACCGAGTTATTTGTCAATGTGAATAGTAACTTTCTTTAAGAAGAAAATTATTATTACCCTATTAATAGTTTATAATTTTGTCCACACCATTAATAACTTTCATACAAAATTGGGGTATGCAATTATACTAAGCGGTGAGCTCGAAGTGCTGCTCTAGCAAGAAAGTGTTATATTGAGTAAGTTTTTTAACCCGGCTAGTAAGGGTATGTTTGTTTATTTCTGTTTTTGTTCCTCGGAACACAAATTTTTGTTCTTTTGTTCTGGGGAACTAAAAAAGAACAAAAACGCGTTTATTTATACTTTTGTTCTCTGGAACAAAAAATCTATCTTTTTATTTTCGGGAATAGATTTGGAATAGAAACAAGAAGTAAAAAAACTTATTTCTTATTTCCAAGAATACTTCAGAGAAACACTTTTTTTTCTTGTCAATTTTCTTCTTCTTTTTTCTCTTTCTTTTCTTCTTATTTTTCTTCCTTTTGCCGGTCATCGGCCTTGGCCATGGCCAGCATCGGCGACCAGCCAGACGAGGGCCGGCCACCTCGCCATAGAGTCGCCGACCCCTGTAGAGGCTGAGCCACGGCGAGGCTCGGCCTCCCTAGCTAGCGCGAGGCTGAGCCTTGCTAGGGCCAAGCTGGCCTTCGGCGACTAGCCAAATAGAAAAAGAAAAAAGGAAAAAGAAAAAAGAAAAAAAAGGAAATATATAATAAAAATATTAAAAAATTAAAAGAAACAAAAAAATTATACAAGTTTACCAAACGCGATTCTATTCTTGGAGTAGAAATCTTTTGTAGTTATCAAACACGTTTTTATACTCAGAAATTATTCCCTAGAATAGAAAAAAAAAACTATTTATATTCAAAAATTGTTCCCCGGAACAGAAACGTTACCAAATGAACCCTAAGTTTTCACCATGGAAAGTAGGTGTTTGCATTTCAATGACCACTAATTTTGTCATGATAAAAAGCATATTTACTTTCACATTATAAATTTTTAATAAGTCCACATTTATAATCATTTTCTATTTAGAGAAGCAAGTTTGAGCATATCGGCCGTTACTAATTTATTGATTAATCGGTAATTTCTACCTTTGAAAGCTGGTTATCCATGCGATTAATGAATCCCATATAAAGAAATATGACTGCTCCATATACCTATAGTAAGTCATATATGCATATGTGACTAGGTGCTTTTAAAAAAAAAAGGCGATCAAGTAACTTTTCTAAAATGCCAGAATAAAATTTAATGACAGCAGTAGTGCTGAAGAATTTGCACTTACACACCAAGAAAAACCCAATACTCATCTAACATCATTCTACAAAACATTCCTAGATAATTCCTGCTGTGCACGTAATGCCAGTATGCTGAATCTGAAAGCTATGCATCCTTATTCACCCACCAGAGCAGTAGTATTGCTCTTATGCTTGACTGAGCATAGCTTTAGGAACATTGGTTCAATTCCTAGCAGCCCAATCCTAGTTGATCTGCAGAAACCAAGCTTTCCATTAAATAAGATTTCCACTGGCTAATTGATTGCAATACGTCCTAATGAGCATCATACAAATGAAAAAGGAAAAAAAAAACAAGTCGAGAAAATTTAGTTTTGATTTACTTTTACATAACATGGCACCAAATCAGAGCTTTGAGTAAACCAAAAGTACTGAAAAATGTGTAGGCACCCAAGGCCTTGTGTAAGGTCAGATATGTATGGATGCATATGGTGAATAATCATCGACTATGGTCTAAAGGAGAAACGGATGATTGATTCTCTCTTCAGTTATAAAATTTACCTATCCATGTAAACCCGAAGCAAAGAGCTTCTCCCTAATCCGATGCAACTGATTTGTAACTTTGCTAATGCTCATTCGTCTTCCAGGCACTTTGTTCGAACAAGCAACTCCAATACTATAGATCATAACCAAACACTCTTGAAATATGTCATGTTGAGGATTACGGGGACCTAGATAGCTCTCACTTTCTTGAAGCAGAGCACTATCCGTGATGTCGAGCACTCGTTCAGGCAAAGCCTTTGCAACAAAACCATGAAGAGTCAAATTGTCTCTAAAGGTTTCATCGGTGGGACTTAATCCTGTGAACATTTCTAGTAAAAGAATGCCGTAACTATAGATGTCACCTTCTCTTGAAACCCCACATCCCATTACATATTCTGCCATAGGAGGTCAAAGTGTAGGTCAAATTTGGAGTGCATATCATCAATTGTAAGACTATAAGAATTATTATTTGCTACCAAATTTCCAACAGGAAGACCATCATAATTTTTTGGGTAGATAAACATTCTTTGTTTGAGAGTTTGAGAGAGTACCTGGTGGAGCAAAACCGATTGTCCCTCTTAAACCCATAGAGCTCATTTGATTAGCCGCAGTATCAAAAGATGATCCAATAAGGAATTTCGCCAATCCAAAGTCACCAACATGTGCGACCATCTCAAAATCTAAGAGAATATTGCTTGGCTTTAAATCACAATGAATGATGGGGATGTGGCACTGGTGATGAAGATAATCCAATGCAGAAGCAACATCAATAGCAATATTTATCCTTTCAATGAAATTCAACTTTCTTGGAGCTCCATTGCGATCAGATGATGTTGCACTTGGGTGGAGCCACCGTTCCAAGCTACTATTGTCCATGAATTCATAGACTAAGGCCTTAAAATCATTTCCTTGATAATCAATGCTAGAGCAAACTGTCAATATCTTCAAAAGATTTCGGTGTTTGATGTTCTTTAATGCCTCGCACTCGACGTTGAAGCTCTTTAAAGCACCGTGACGGACTAGATGAAGCACCTTCACGGCAACAATAGTTCCATTGACCTCAAGTACACCCTTGTAAACAGAACCAAAGCTTCCAGTACCGATCAAATTTATTGAAGAAAAACCATCGGTTGCTATTAAGAGTGTTCCATAAGATATGCTTGGACATGAATCATCCCTTGAACTTGAAACTGGTTCCATCACCGTCTTCTTCAACCAACAAAAATATATGGAAGCTAGAATAAGAGTTATTCCAAGAACTCCGAAAATAATTGAAGTGGACAATATCACTAAATTGATCTTTTTGCTCTTGGAGCTTTTGGATATGCAATTGGGGAGGTGAAATTCTGGTAGCCCACCGCAAAGCTTATTGTTCCCAATAATAGAAGTACCTGTAGCACTCCTAAAGACTCCTTCACGTGGCAGCATACCTTCAAATTTATTATATGATAAATTCAAAAGTTTCAAGGACCGAAATACTGTTAAGAATTCTAGAATTCGACCCGACAAATTGTTGCATGAAAGATCTAGTTCGTTGATGCCTCCTAACGATCTCATTGATTGAGGAATAGACCCGTGGAAGAAGTTGCCCTCCATCCTCAGTGACGTCAATGAAGTGCAATCACCTAAACCACTTGGGATTTCACCTACCAATAAATTGTTCGAGATATCCAACGTAGTCAAAGTTCTCAAGTTGCCAACTTCTGGGGGTAGAACCCCAGACAAATGGTTTTGAGATAAGTTCAAAAGGATTGTTAATGATGAAAGACTCATAAGTTGCGAGAGTATAACACCACTGAGATTGTTATTGGACAAATCAAGCAAATTAAGAGATTGGCAGTTTGATAGACGTGAAGGAATTGGCCCATGAAAGTTGTTCCCATGAAGGAGTAGTTCAATCAACTTGCTTAGATTTCCTAAAGAAGATGGAATAGTCCCTCCTAGGTTGTTATCACTTAAGTGCAGTGTTGATAGATTTCGTAGATTTCCCAAATTTGAGGGGATAACACCTGAAAGCTTATTGAGATTCATAGACAATATTTCCAGGTTGATAAAATTCCCAATTTCCTCCGGAATCTTTCCAGATATTTGATTATCGTGTACAACAAATGCCGTGAGAGTAACGGATAAATTACCTACGCATATAGGTAACACTTCGCCAAACTTGTTCCTGTCAATTCCCACGTACCTTAATTTGCTGCTGTTGGTTAATGAGCAAAGAAAGCTCAAGTCTTCAGGTTCTCCACTACCAAGCTGATTAGCAAAGATTTGAAGCCAACTAAGCTTATACAAATTTTCCAAAGAAAGAACTTTCCCAGAAAATCTATTACCTCCGAGTTGAAGCCTATCTAGCTTCGTGCAATTCGATATTGACGGAGGAATTGGTCCCTGAAGTTGGTTCCCGAGAACGCTAAAAAATACAAGATTTGGGAGTTGGAGACCTATGCTTGCAGGAAGTGTCCCCTGTATCTCGTTGTCTCCAGCATCAAACTGAGTTAGGGAAGAGAGATTGAGTAATGAAGATGGAATCGTACCCGACACTCCGTTTGCTGCAAAGCCAATGAATTGCAAGTTTTTAAGGCGGCCTAAAACTTGGGGAATGCTTCCACTCAAGTTGTTTTCAGTTAAAAAAAGGATCTCCAGTGAAGATAAGTTCCCAATGGAGGAATGCATACTCCCGCTAAGATTATTAGCATACAAAGAGAACTCCCGTAGCTTCAGCCATGACCCAAGCTCTCTAGGAATTTCTCCAGTTAGTTCATTGTTCCCGAGCCTGAGAATGACCAGATCCGAGCAACCCGATATGTTTCTGGGAATTTCACCAACTAATGAGTTGCTGGTCAATCTTAGAATATGTAGGCGGTGCAACTGGCTGATCTGTGGAGGGATTTCTCGATTGAAACTGTTGTTTTGCAGCAACATTTTCCTTAAGAAGCTGAGGTTTCTGATATGAGGAGAGATTGATCCGAACAGTCCTTGTGATCGCAAGTCCAAGACCGTGACCCTCTGATGCCTCCGGCCGCACGTAACACCATACCATTGGCAAAACCCAATGCTATCGTTCCATGAGCTGAGCACCCCGAAAGGATCTTCGGATATGCCGGCCTTAAAGGCGAGCAGCGCTGTCTGTCTGTTTTTGTTGGATTTTTGATGTCTCAGTGCTGCTGTTTTTAGACTAAAGCTTCTCTGTTCTATTTTATATTGTTTTAGTTTATTTTCTTACTTAGTCAATTATGTTATGCAGTTGTTGTTGTGTTATTTAGGAAGTTAAGTACTTGTTCGGGTGCAGTTACAAGCTGAACGTGTCTGTGTGCAGTTATTTTTTTTTTTTTTTGTTTAAGTCGTGTTTTGTACTTGACTTTTACTAGAGAACTGAAGAAGGCAGTTTTTATGCTATGTTCTCTCTGTTTCCTCTGTTTTTCTTCTTTCTTCCTCGATATCTATAGTTTTGGCATTTCTGCTTCTTTGCTGCTTTGATCAGCATCAACAGTTTCATTGGTGGTGGACGAGACTCGGTCAAAGCACACTGCAAGAGCAATCCCCAGAAGCAAGTGGCATGATCGAAACTCTGCGAAACTAAGGCTCACGGGTTTCATGACTCAAAGGCGAAGGAAGCAGGTAGCTAAGAAGCAAGGCAAGAAGAAACAAGAGGCCGGCGAATCCCATCTTCATAATGTTAGGGAAATCCCTTATGATGTTTTGAAGATGACAAAATAAATCAAAGGCTACTAACATGTTTAATGGTTAAGTAATAGATCATGCAGATAATAGAACATGTAAAGGATATTGTCAAAGTCTGAAGCTGAACCAAAAGACAGACTCTATCTTTGAAGTGAACTAGAAAAAGGGACTCTATCTTTGAAGCTAAACCAAGACAAACTCTATGTCGAAGCCGAACCGGAAGACAGACTCTATCTTTGAAGCTGAACCGGATACTGAGACTTAAAGCTAAATCTATTCGAAGCAGATTTGTTCGGACCCAGTTGTAAAGTCTACGGACTCAGATTGTAAAGTCTGAGACTCGAGACTTTACATCCATTCGATGAATCGTAACTCAAGCCCAATCATACAACGGCTAGTCATCTGGTTTGGATTCCACATCAAGATTGATTTGATTGATTGACGATTGAATCTTGAAGACAAGAACTTTCTATACGAAGAAGCTTTACTTATGGAAACCAAGATTTCGTTTGTATGGGCGATCGGAATCAATTTGGGATTTTACCTTTGTCACTCAACGGCTACCAAATCTTCTAGATACAGAGCTGTCCAATGGGTATATTGGAAGACGATTCTCCGAGATACTGTCCAACGGGTAGTTTGGAAGTGGAGGAGTATTTAAGGAGATCATGGACCGATGAGCAAGTAAGAGACGGAGCGTAGAATTTATAATTCCAAAGTCTGAGCGACTTTCGATCATATACTTGTCTCTTGAGAGCTTAAACGTTTGTAATCGAGAGAGAAATACCAAAAGAGTGACTTAGTGAGATAGTGTGATCTACTACTAAGTGTTTGCACTTAAAGTTGTAATCTCTTGTTGATTGCATAGTGGAATCCAGCCAAGAAGGCTGTTAGCGTGGGAGAGTGGACGTAGGCTTGGATTAAGCCGAACCACTATAATTTCTGTGTTCTTATTCTCTTCCCTAACTCCTTTATTTTATTCATACTAGCACTCTCAATTGGTATCAAAGCCTGTGTACTCACTTTATTTGAAGTGTTTTACTTCAGAGTAAAAGATCCATGGCTAGTATGTTAGCACCAGGACTTATGGAAGGGCAAAGCAACACAAGGCCACCATATTTTGATGGAAAGGAATACGACGTATGGAAGAACAAAATGAAAGCATTCTTAAGATCCAGAGATCTCTTACAATGGGATGTTGTGGAAAGAGGAA
Source organism: Eucalyptus decipiens (assembly GCA_014182575.1). Classification (NCBI taxonomy): domain Eukaryota; kingdom Viridiplantae; phylum Streptophyta; class Magnoliopsida; order Myrtales; family Myrtaceae; genus Eucalyptus; species Eucalyptus decipiens. The sequence continues at coordinate 21,963,827 of CM024614.1, read as the reverse complement.
TCAACCCCATTGCTGCGTCCACATCAAATAAGAATGGCAAAGACAAAGAAACTAAACCCCCCGCTTCTATGTCTCGGATGGAGATGTCCAAAAGAAAAGCGCTTGATGCAAAAGCCATTTATTCTTTATATTGCGCTTTATCTCTTGCTGAATATAACAGAATCTCTTCATGTGAAACAACAAAAGAAGTTTGGGATAAACTTCATGTTACATATGAAGGGACCGATCGTGTAAAAGAGACAAAAGTAAACTTCTTGCTTGGCCAATATGAATCATTCAAGATGAAGCAAGGAGAGTCAATTGGAGATATGTTCAGCCGTTTTACAGAAATTGTAAATGGTTTAGCATATCAAGGCCAGCAAATTTCTACCCCGATGAAGGTCAACAAACTCTTGCGAGGTCTCTCAAAAGATTGGAATCATGTCAAGACCTCAATCCGGGAGACTTAGAGGATTATGCCACTCTCCGTTGATGAATTGATTGGCACTCTTCAATCCTATGAAGTGGAACAACTTAATGACGAAGATCCCGAAGGTAAGAAGTCTATTGCTTTAATATCTAATGTTGTTTTTGATGAAACAGACTCAGAAAATGACATGGACGATGAAGAACTTGCCTTTATGGTCGAGAAATTTAAAAAGCTGAGTAGAAAAGGAAGGAAATTCGATGGAAGAAGTCAATACAAGCATAATGGCCATAAAAGAATCATGAAAGAAGATGATGATCAAGAAAATATATGCTTGATGGCACATTCAAAATCTGGGTCTGATTCAGACACAGACTCAGAATCAAAGTCTGATTCGGACACAGACTCAGAATCCGATGAGGAAATCGAGGATATAAAGAAGAAAGAAGAAAGAGGATTTTGTAAGGAATTTTTTATTCTCAATTTGATTTGGGCAATAATTCTCATTATGCTTGATATTAATATATCATTGGTTGATTGAGATTTTATAATGATCATATTTTGCTTTATGGAAGAAAGAATCGTATGATTTATTTTTGTAATTTGTGAGTTGATATTTGATTTAGTACGTGTGATTATTTGAGATAATTCAGATTATTTTGTCTAATTTTATACTCTCAGATATAATCATATTTTGCCAAATAAAAATCTGTTTTACGTGATATTAATTTATGATGTAAGATATTTTTAGATACTCAATGATTTTATTCTCTACGATTTTATCGTACTATGACTAAGTGAGAATTTATTTTTCAAAATATCATTGTGCATAATATTCTTTCTTTGAGTACTCTATTATGATGAATTAAGAAAGAATATTTGGTGATTATATATTTTGCTCTAACGTCATGGAAGGATCCAAATTGATGGATACCAAAAAGGGAAATGAGTTAATTGCAGGAAATTCTTTAAGGGAAGGATGATTGCGAATCTACGCAAATTTTGGTGCAATCAGAAAATATCTCCTGCGACAATTGGGGGAGAAATCAAATCCAAAAGAAAAGGAAAAGAATCGTGATCATCTCAAAAAGGCAACAAATTGAGGAGGAGCTTTGATCAATTATGGAAAAATCTTTTTGGATTGATCGTAATCTTATTATGAATGAAAGGAAAGGTAAATGTGTAAGAATTTATCTAAAAAATCCGGTTAGTGCATCTTTTATTACCTTTTGTCATTAATAAATCTTGTATTGATATTATCATTTTATTATGACAAAAATGGTACGTGCAAGTTATGATGCATCCGTGATTTTCATTGGATATTTTCTGATATATATGATCAAAGTGAGCTATATTGTATATCTTTAATATTCGACTTGTTTTATAAAAAGGCTGATTTTTGGAGATTGTGATTCATGCAAGATATTGATTATCATTCTCTACGTGAATCTATTGTTATCGCTTTTTGATTATGACAAAAAGGGGGAGAAGATATGAATATGCATATGTGCTGATTGGTTTGATATTATTGCATAATATTGAGCTGCGATTATTTTTCTATATATTGTCATGCTCAATCTATTTGCTATCTTATGATATCCTTTGATTTAAAAGTATATTTACAAATCTGCATATTCAGATATTATTTTGTCATCATCAAAAAGGGGGAGATTGTTAGGGAAATCCCTTATGATGTTTTGAAGATGACAAAATAAATCAAAGGCTACTAACATGTTTAATGGTTAAGTAATAGACCATGCAGATAATAGAACATGTAAAGGATATTGTCAAAGTCTAAAGCTGAACCAGAAGACAGACTCTATGCTGAAGCTGAACCAGAAGACAGACTCTATGCTGAAGCTGAACTTGATACAGACTTAAAGCTAAATCTATTCAGAAGCAGATTTGTTTAGACCCAGATTGTAAAGTCTACAGACTCAGACTTTACATCAAGATTCGATGAATCGTAACTCAAGCCCAATCATACAACGGCTAGTGATCTGGTTTGGATTCCACATCAAGATTGATTTGATTGATTGACGATTGAATCTTGAAGACAAGAACTTTCTATACGAAGAAGCTTTACTTATGGAAACCAAGATTTCGTTTGTATGGGCGATCGGAATCAATTTGTGATTTTACCTTTGTCACTCAACGGCTACCAAATCTTCTAGATACAGAGCTGTCCAATGGGTATATTGGAAGACGATTCTCCGGGATACTGTCCAACGGGTAGTTTGGAAGTGGAGGAGTATTTAAGGAGATCATGGACCGATGAGCAAGTAAGAGACGGAGCGTAGAATTTATAATTCCAAAGTCGAGCGACTTTCGATCATATACTTGTCTCTTGAGAGCTTAAACGTTTGTAATCGTGAGAGAAATACCAAAAGAGTGACTTAGTGAGATAGTGTGATCTACTACTAAGTGTTTGCACTTAAAGTTGTAATCTCTTGTTGATTGCATAGTGGAATCCAGCCAAGAAGGCTGTTAGCGTGGGAGAGTGGACGTAGGCTTGGATTAAGCCAAACCACTATAATTTCTGTGTTCTTATTCTCTTCCCTAACTCCTTTACTTTATTCATACTAGCACTCTCACATAAGAGTAAATACATTGTTGAAGTAAATGATCTTCAGTCAGTGGTCATGGAATAGCGAAGCCGCCCAAATTGATCTTCTACCATTGACTCTGACTCTGGAAAAGACTTTGTGTGGCCATAAACGCACGAGAGTCAATCTGATGTGAACATGTTGAAGAAGTAGGAACGCATGTTTCTTTATCTTCGATATTAAAATATTTCACATTTGAATTAGTGAACATAATTAGTACTGGCCTCCTTATAAAAGATTTCACCTTTTGTTTCTTTGTCTTCGATGAAGAGTCAATCTGATGTCGGTGGTCATGGAACAGCGAAGCCGCCCAAATTGATCTTCTACCGTTGACTCTGACTCTGGAAAAGACTTTGTGTGGCCATAAACGCACGAGAGTCAATCTGATGTGAACGTGTTGAAGAAGTAGGAACGCATGTTTCTTTATCTTCGATATTAAAATATTTCACATTTGAATTAGTGAACATAATTAGTGCTGGCCTCCTTTTAAAAGATTTCACCTTTTGTTTCTTTGTCTTCGATGAAGAGTCAATCTGATGTGCACATGTTGCCGACTTTTTTGAAGTAGGAAAGCGTGTTTCTTTATCTTCGATGTTAAAGGATTTCACATTTGAATGCATGTTTCTTTATCTCTAGACCGTTAATGAATTGTTTATCCTTTCAATTGCTGGAGTAGATCAAGCCCTTATCAATGTTCCTGGCCGTTCTTGGATGCTCCGACTAAGATCTGAAAAAGAGAATCGCTTCAGGATGGTATAGACTCATGTCTCCAAGGAACTAAAATATGTATAGATACGTAAAGACCTATGAACAATCAGTCCACAGAAACAGGTTTGTCCTTGGACATTTTTTAGAATGAAACTATAAGGGTCCTCTCACCTTGTGATTTTAGTGCGGCAGCAGATGCAGGCAGTTCTACATCTCCAAAACTATGTCTCAAACCAAGGACTGAAAGATTAGTTGGTGACCTATTTGTTTAGGACTCTGTTATTCATCGTGCATATGTGGTTAGGTTTAATTCAGGAACCAGGAGATCTCCTTTCATTTTTAGTTAACATTATTTGACCCATGTGGTCTCTGAATGTAACATGGTTTGCACTTCTGTTTGACTAGGGAAGTGGCTGCCGATCAATACACAGCTTTTGATTGAAAAAACATGCAGCACACTGGAAGTGGCAGCACCGCAATGAGCAAGTAAGCTAGGAGTGGCTGTAATACCAAGATTAGAATGTTTGTCAAGTTATTCCTCCTTATAATGCATCTACTCACAGCTGGATGCTGTCTTGACCCATTTGCTTTCATCTCCAATCCCTTCCCTGTTCTTCTCTTCCCCTACTGATTTTGGCTTGGGTTTATCGTCCAAGTATTTCTCTGTCAATAGTGCTCGAGATGCATTTTGCGGCTCAATTTTGTTGTAAATAAAGCCAACTTCATTTCATGACACTTGGATGCAGACGAGAATGAAACTGCATAAGATCAACATGATTGCAAGTATTTTCTTCTGGACCAGCGACAGTTGCTTGGAGTTTCAGTTCTCCAACAGTAGAAAAGTGGTCTCACATCCTTAGGAGAATGGAAGTGAAAATTGCGTAATGTTTACAATTATAGGAACTCTTAATTGTGACATCAGACTCACGGAATCGCATCACCAGAAGTAAGACTAACTCTACTACACCATTGTCGAACTACCACTGACACGAAAATTAAGCTTTGAAATATTCTACACGACAAAGCTGAATCCAAAATAGCAGTTTCTTTTTCCAGAGTATCCTATCTTTGTCCCAAAACAGAGGATCATTGCTCATTTAGGAAGCTTGTGAACAGTATGAATCCCTACAAAAGAACTTTATGACTTAGATTGACTTGGAAATTTCACAGCAATGCTTAAGACTCTGCATCAAGGGCCTTATGCTGGTGCAATAATACAGATGGGGAATAGTAGTCATTCATTATCTTCTTACGAAAATGATTGTTTCTCTCTGGTTGTGCATTTTCTAAGTATGTCTGCACTCATAAACAACACTGATTATGTATCTGTCAGAGAAGAGAATACTTGAGAAATTATTATATCACCTGTCGTAGTTCATCTTGTCCATATGGTAGAAACTACTAGGTCACATGGTGCTTAGTCGTACATCTTGTATATTATCTGATGTTATTTTCTCGATGAACAGATGCACATATGCTCCAGTGGAACCCCTGATTGCATGCACATTCTTGCATCATATTGTTAGACAGCAATGAAAATTCAAGCAAGCTGAAAGTAACAGCAGCGTGAAAATAGTCATGATGCCAATCCAGATTTGCTGCCGCGCTGCAACATACCATGCACTTATCTAATGAATTAGCCAATTGAGAGGCCACTTCAGGTCAACTTTGGTATGACCAGTTGTCATTAACCAATTCTATGCAGTTCAATAAGGTTAGAAACGAGCCTTTCTGCGAGTGGTGTACTCTTCCGAACCAAGCCTCTGCCGCAAGATCATTAATTTGTCTCTCTGCAAGTACCCGACATAAAATTCAAAAAATGAACTCATGAGTGAATGCCATTCTGATATCTCCATCCATAGATTTTCACTAGATTAGATCAATTTCAGGTACAGCTTACTCTGTCAACAGGGAAAATGCATTAGCAAGCCACCTTTGCCTTCTAAGTTCAACTGACTCTGCTTGTTATGTGAGAAGCAACAGAACCAGCAAAGACAAGATTAGATTTTTCTCTCTTTTTTTTTTTTTTGTTTTTTGCCTTCGAAGAACTTGACAATTTAAAAACCCTAGATGTTTATTTGGACCTAGCAGAGATTGACGGAGCAAAACACCCTTAGGACAAGCTCTGTTGTTGCCCTTCTGGATTAAAAGAACCTCCACGTCAGAAACCATGTAGATGAAAAACCTTTTAAGTTTATTGTTCTAAAGCCGAACATTCATCTGCTATGATGTAGCCTTAAAGCAGTAAAGTTTGGTAGGGTTTTTCCCCTGTTAGAGCTAGATAAATCCTTCAACTTTCTCCATTTTCAGATATCAGTGCTTTTTTCCACATAAGAAACCCGATCCCCCTATCAGTAGCTGACACAAGTGAAAAGTCGAAGAGTTTGACTAGGTGGCTCCTGTTGTGAAGGGCAAAAATGTCCAAAATTCAAGAGAATTGATTTACACATTTACAAATTACCCCCTGATGTTTTAGAACTTTTGCAATATGCCCCCTGATCTTTGGAAATTCGTTGGAACACTTCTCTTTATATTATTTTTAATATCAAAAGACATAACTTATGACTAAACAAAATGAAAGAAGACTGAAAAAAGATAATGAGGAGAGGGGGGAGGGGGAATTGATTTACAACTAGGATACTTGGGCATTTGCCATTTCTTAGGTTTTGTCACCCTTGGTTGATCGTCTCTCGCTCGATATGATTCTTTTTTACGCAATGGTATTCTAAGCAAGGGCACCTGAATCATTGACCATTGTCACTGTGAGCACCAACCAATCCCAAGGTAATAGGCATTGCCAAAGCAATCACTATCCACTCTTTTTTCCCTCTATCTCATCTTAGTTTATCCCATTTCATCAAATCTAAAGTGAGAGATACCATGTAAAGTGTTTGGTCAACATTGCACTGGATTTCAAAAGGCCTGAATGACATGGAAAATTTTGAGTTATTAGGGGCAAATTGCCACAACCAAAAACCTAAGGGGGTGTGATGTATTATCCCTGATTGTGTGAGTTGTTTCTCTAGTTGCCTCTTCGGCATTTCAGAATATTTCATCAGCATAAAAATAATTAAATCATGTGAGAAACGGAATTAATGTGAAATATTTTCATTTTCATGATGATTTAAGCTCATATTTTCTTTCAAGCTGACTATTAGCGTAAATCCTTAAACTTGTCAATTTCATGTACTTAAGTTCTAATACTTGTCATTCCTTGCATTTGAATCCTAGACCTTGTAACTCTGGGTTCAATTGATCCTTTCATCAATTGAAGGAAGGTCTTAAAATTCATCAAAATGGCAAGTTTTAGAATTTAAATAAATAAAATAAAGTCTTAGTACTTAAGTGCCCGAGACAATATAATTTTAGGTTGCAATTATCCATTTTCTTCCCATTCATTTTCAAACAATTTCAGCCTTGTGTTCTGACTTGTGATGGTAATTTTTTTTATAAAAGCGAACAATTGCTGATAGTTAATTATTGAATAAATTGGAATCGTGTAAACCAGACCCATCAAATTATCAAAATATACACTAATCAAATATAAAATGAAACGATGCTTTTAGTTTTGCTAGAAATGAACCAAGGGAAAATACATTTCAACGAAAATGTAAATGTTCCCTAAAGATAAAGTGACATATTATCTACGTTGCATGTTTTCTTTGTTTATGAAATACTCCATTAGTCCATTGCATGTATAATGTATTCAATGGGTAATGAACGAATGTGTGTATATTCTAAGAGGATTACTGGTGTGGGATTTTGGCAATTGGAATATCAAACTGACAAAATTAATTGCTGAAAATGGCCCTTATTATGCCATAAAATCACAAAAACCAAGACTATCAAATAATAATAAACAGGACCTAATCATTTAGCACAATACAAAGCACTGATAGAAAACGGAAGTTATCGTAAAATCACCCTTCCCTATTGATTTTAGGTTTCGTGCTTCGTACTAAAATTAATATGTAAAATGCAGCGCACAATTTCCAAAAGGAAAACGGAAATTTTGGCTCCCGTGTGACTTGTCTACATGAGGAATCTCACAGGTTGGAGTTTATCTATGGTGGATTTTTTCATTATTAAAGAAAAAAAAAGTGACACAGTGGACTACTCGTTGTTTCGACATAATATGCAATTCTGTTGCAACTTGCATACTCCTCATCCTTCTAAATTTTGCTTCTTCATTCAACAAATGTTCAAGGTTGATGGGATAAGAATGCCAGATTCACAGCTGTAAAGATGGCAGAGCACAAAAACACTGTTCCTAACTATCATCCAATGTTCCTATTCTTGTGATAAGATAAACCAGAGCTTGTTGCAAGCAGGTGCCGATCTTGTATTCCTTAAAGAGGCTGGGAGAGAAGTTTGGAAATTTAGTCTCTACTCATGCAGTCAACAGTCTCATTTATACAGTACAGACAATATCAGTGAATTCTGCAGCATTAGAAGCAGGAATATAAGAAGATGAAGAACATGAAGAAGGTGTTTCGTTTAATTCCAAAATCCTGGTAGATACATACAAAATGTGCAGGGGCTTTTTTGGTACAGAGCATATGTAGAAACTGGAGAGTCACAATTTCAATCTGACTAATCGCTCTGCCCATAAGGATCCCTCAGCTGACTCATCTGCCTTCTGTTAGAAGAAAAAGAGAAAATTTCAGCATTATATCAACTCCATCTCCTCATGGTCCTGCTCACCCAATTCTAAGTCTGGTTTCCCTCAGGCTGTTCTACTTGCAGAAGCTCGATATTCAGTTCAAAGGTGGCTCCTGGCTGGAAAAGGAAAACACAATTACTCTCGGGAATAAATCATATTTACCTTTCAATAACATGTAATGACACGTTCAGAGATGCCAAATGCAGCTGAACTCCAGCCAGCATGCAAATATACTAAAAACCTCAGTTAGGATTGGAATTGAAATCTTAAAAGACGCAATAAAATTCAAGCAAGCTCTAAGAACCGGGCATTTGGTGGTATGTTGAGCTCCTAAACACAAAGTTTGTTAATTCCCAATGACATCATTTGATGACCTGCTGATTTGATGGCCATAATAAAGGTACTCGTGTCACAACAAAAATGATTGTTAGTCATGATCAAGAATACAAAGACTACCGGTATCTCAGCCATTCCCTTCTGACCATAGCCAGCCTCTGGAGGAACGATCACTGTTCTCTAGAAAATGACAAAAGTTCAAGAACAATAAGACAGAGAAGATATGACAAGGAAAATACAACAGCACTGGTCAAAGGGTATGCAATTCAGGTACCGAATGGCAAACTAGCCACATTGATGAATATTCACTGCCGCTGGGAACCAAGAGAAAATCACCTTTCCACCCACTTTCATCCCTTCTGTTATCGAGTACATGCAGGTGGCGGCTTGGGAGCTGCCTGTGCTGAAAATAATCCATTTGGATTATCTACAGATCCACGCTTGCATTCCTTTCCTGGAGGAGATCCTACCTTGAATTCATATGGCTAATAATGCCAAGTAAGCTTGCACATTAGCGAAGCATTTGTCCAGATAAGGCACAAATCAAAAATGAGGGAAATTTCTCTGTAACAAAAAACAAAATGAAATGAAAAAGAAAATCCAAAGTACAAGACCTGCGCAATGATGCAATTTCCAGCTAAAAGCTTAGATTCTCGACTTGATACAGCCGTTATACCACAATAAATACAGTCAAAATGCACCTGCAACAGAGGATTGAACACAGAATGTTACCAGTTCATATATTGCTCAAGGAAATATAAACAGAAAACCAAAATCAACAAACTTGGATTGTCGATCCTTTTGTGGCTACTGGACCCTTTCCCTCAATAAAATCATAGTATTTCACTCCATCAGTTGTTGCAAGTATTTGAATTGCTTACTAAAACAGAACAGATAGGATGGTAAAATGCGACTTCCTCTTGTGAAACACAAGAGAACCTTTTTTCCCCACAGATCTGGCAGCTTAGATTTCAATTCTTATCTGCTCTGTACGGGGAATAGGAATTAAGTTTGAGTTTGGGCATCTATTGGCAGGAGAAAAAAAAACTTTTTACAAGTCCACTTAGTAAATACTTTAAATTGAATAAATGGGTTATAGACGTAGTACATGGGAGGAGTGGGGGGAAAGTAAAACTAAGCTAGGCCCTACGAAATGATATGAATAAAGGGAAGCATTCCTTTCCTATTGCATTCCATCAGGTATGATGGCAAAGAGAAGTAGCACAAAGAGTCACAAGGTAAACTTCAAGATCTAAGCATAAGCAGAATTAAATGACAAAGCCACAGAATCCGTGCGAACTGCAAATCAAGACTCGGACTAGTAATTACTACCACCTCCAGCTTTTTTGAACTATGCACATTCTAATCGTCCCTAAGGACACAATGTGACTGAATTACATCTTTGATGCCAATCATATTCACTTCAACTACATTATCATATCAAGTGGCAGCTTCAAAATTGTCAAAGATACAGTCCATGAATGGCAAATCGCAGACACACAATAACACACTACCACCTCTCCAATCTTCCGCCGGCGAAAGAAACTGCAGGAACAACTTGACTATAACTACACCATCGGACCAAAATCCACGCAAATCACAATTGAGAGCCTCCGACAAGTAACATTCCAGCTCCCATTTATCGCAGCGTGACCTAGTCCAAGACATACCTAACGACATCACGACCCAAATTACTTCCTCAAATGCCTATTATACTCGCATCACTTGCATCATCGTAGCAACTTGCTCACTCAATCACAAGGATGGATGATGTCACGCCCCGATCCTCCGAGCACGCGAACATCCCACTCTGGTCGATACAATTGCGACTTCCCAGGACGAGTCGCCGACCCATTCATTTTTATTGCACATGCGGAAGCGAAACAAATCCCCGACAACATTTAACTTGGGATAGAAAAGGGCAATCAATCACAACATAGCACTTTCATAATTCAACAGAATTACAAATAGAAGCCTACAGCCAAAAGTCTACAAAGGACTGGCTTTTAAAAAGGGACTGTCCTACGATCTACAAGTCGGACACGTTATCCAATCTTAGGACTTCACCTTTGTTACTCCTCAAGGCCAATCAAAGCTATCTGGCCGCTCCGTCCACCAGGGACCTGAAATTTTTATTCCCCAAACCGGGATGAGATAATGTCTCAGCAAGTTCAACCCCCTAAACCCCTATTAGAAAGAAAATACGCCCCGGGTGGCCTAGCCACGTCACACAGAGAACTTACCTCGCCTCAGTTCCTTCCTGCAGGTTAGCACAATTCGTATCACACAATCTCAGGTAATAATAATAACTCAAACAATTGGAACGCCATCACTTTCATATAAATCACGATCGCACTTAGCACGCATTCCAATTATTATTCACTGCCACACAAGGGCATAGCCTACTCGCTGTTCGGCTATCTACTGACATATAGCCAGGCATCGCCTCCCCACCTTGGAGCGCGGCCGTCAAGTACATCGACGGCGTTCCCGAAGGAGCATGGGCCCGAAGAATCAAGCTGCGACCCACATCCACCACGTGGGCATCCCATATAGGGGCAAGTCGGCTCAACAGCCCGGGACGATTCCTCTTAATTATCACACAGCCAAAGCATACTCGGCCCAAGACACTTTGCATTTCACTCAATGCTTCCATTTAAAATAGTGATCCCGGCCATTTTTCTTCATATTAAAAACATTCCAGAAATTACTCACGTGTGTGGGAACACGCTAATTTCGAATCAAAAGCCAATATCTCACTTTTTCAAATCCCACTATTTAATATAATTATTAAAATCCATTTTTGCATCAAAACCCAACACTTGGGTTTTTATGAAGAAATCCATATTTATCACAATCAACACCCAATTTGCCACATCCATTCATCAAATTCAAATTCTAAATGCACAAGAACGATCGATCGGACGAAATTCTGAGAATTTAGGGTCCCAAAATAAATTTTCGAATTTATTAAATAATTAAATTTATTCCGAAAACTAATATAATAATAATATCCATATTTTTCACGATTCACGCTCAATTTATGATATCCATTCATCAATTTCACAATCCGACTACACGGCAACGATCGGCACGAAATTCCGAGCAACCGGGGTCAAAAATAATTTTTCGTTTTTTTTTTTTTTTAAAATAATAATATTTTTAATAATTTCGGAATATGATTTATTATTAAATAATCCAACAATTTCGAAACATTTATTTAAATCATAAATAAATCCCTTTAAGTCACATCAAGGTTTATTTTAAAAATAAACCTTCTTAACCCTTAAACTAAACATGTTTAACTTTAATTAAACAACTCTAATCCATATTTAAATAAACTAATCTACCAACCTAATCTTACTTAACTTAGACTAAGCACACTTAGGGCATCATTAACCCTCTAATCAAGATTTAGTGAGTTAAACTCACCGGATTAGCAAACCGAGCGAACCAAAACGACGGGGACGACGCGAGGATCGACTTTCCTCAAAGCGGGCCGACCATCCGGGAAGGCGGCCAAAACAGCCCACGAAGGGGCTGCCATACCCATTTTCTGCAACTTCCGGTGGCTGCTGGAAGGGGCGGAGATGGGGCGGTTCCGGCGGCGGTTCGGGCGGAGGAGGACCGGCGGGGCTTGGACGGCAACCGGTGGTGGCTCACGGCGGCTAGGCGGGCCTCCGGTGGCCTTGAGGACGACGAATGGGCAGCTGGATGGTGGAGGGACGACGGCTGGGTGGCGGACGAAGCAAGAACGGGAGGGGCGGAGCAACTCGCGTGCGGCGGCGGCGAGGAACTCCGGCGACGAGCGTGCGGACGGCCGAGCGGGCGGAGGGGCAGCCGGCGAGCTGCTGGCTTTCTTCCCATTCGGTTCTCTATCTCTCCCCTTTTCAAAATCCAACAAGCTTCCTTGATTCAAGGAAGAAGATGATGGTGATAGGTCACCTTTCCAAAAAGCAAATCCTCACCCTCCATGTGTCAAGATCCTAGCCATTCTTGCCCCACACCATGACATCACCAAGTGATGTCATATTCCACTATCTCAATTTCTCCCACAACAATATCCAATAGGTGCAATTTATTTTTCCGCCGGGGCATAAATCTTATGCATCAAATTCTTCAATTACAATCAATCCACGTCCAATTAAATCCAAATTGAAGTCCATAAAATTAATTCAATGTCACCACACTTCAATTCACATCTTCACTTGTCTATATAATCAACTTAAGTCCCAAAAGCGCGACCAAAAGCGGCATATTAATTTCTCGAGCTAAAATAGCCATTCTCGAATTTAATTTGCCAAAGAACTCTGATTGCATGAAAAATCTTCCGAAGATTAGTCAATGTTCCTAAAATGATTTATGACACACCTAGACTTCCAATTTCTGAATTCGATCTCAATTCCACGGTTAATTTCACTTTGGCACGATACTAGTGTGGCTCAACCTACCGGGTAGCCTTTAGAAATTTCATGCATTTGACCTGTGGTTGATCATCTCAGGCCACAACGTACATCTTTGAAACATTGGCGACTTTCGGTTCTCGAGCTAAAATAGCCATTCTCGGATTTAATTTGCCAAAGAACTCTGATTGCATGAAAAATCTTCCGAAGATTAGTCAATGTTCCTAAAATGATTTGTGACACACCCAGACTTCCAATTTCTGAATTCGATCTCAATTCCACGGTTAATTTCACTTTGGCACGATACTAGTGTGGCTCAACCTACCGGGTAGCCTTTAGAAATTTCATGCATTTGACCTGTGGTTGATCATTTCAGGCCACAACGTACATCTTTGAAACATTGGCGACTTTCGGTTGTTGAGGTAATCTCAAGGTTTCAAATACGAACACAGGGTACCCAATCGATAGAAAAGTCGGTTCGGTGCCGATCGACAAGAATTGTGTGATCTGGTGGAATCACCCACACACGATCACATGCCTCGTTGAGTCGACCTATCTCCGATCTCTAATCGATTTTAATCGTGCCGTAATGACCCCTGCAGATTAGCTCGGTCGAAAGGTCGCTTCCTGGTCAATTTCTCGAGTCTGATGCATTAGAAACTCTTAACAGCTTCACCCGATAGATTAGTTTTCATAGGAGTGGCCGAGTCAAGGAAAATAACTATATGCGTGCCAACGAAATGCCCGTCTCAATTTATTGAAAATAGAATTAGAAAATCGGGATGTCACAGATGAAGCACGTATTTCAAACACTCCATCTGACATCGAATTCGGTTTCGGTCGTGCATTCACTTTCGACAATCGCTCCCAACTACAAACAAGGGAATCGGCAACATCTCCCGGCACGCGCGACAACAAAGCACGACCAAATTCACGCTCTCGACGCGGCGAGAAACCGAGGAACGTGTTGAAGATATGTTTGAAGATTTTGATTCTGATTGATGATTTGTATTGATTGTAATTGATAGGATAATGTCATTATTTTAGGACTAGAAAGATTAGGAAAAATCATTTACTTTTTTATTGAACATCTTGTACGGTATATACATGGTTGTACAATTTACAGAAATTAATGAAGAAGAAGATACAATTTTCCACACACGAAATCTTTCTTCTCGATTTGTGACATAGTATCAGAGCGTGTCTTGATCCTGGCATAGCTTCTGCGCCTGAAATAGTCTCTGTCTCTTCCTTGTTTCCTGTTGCTGCAACACTCACAAAACATGATAGCTTCCATTCACCTTTCTTTCTTCAAAAGCAAATCTGCAAAACAGTTCTTTTAGAAAATTGTCCTCATGACAAACCCACAGACACTTACCTTGGGATCCAGTGATCAGCCTGCAGGAGAAACAACACCACCAATCTCGCAGATCCAAGAATCATCATCTGCCGTCATCATTTCCGAAGAACAAAGGCAGCCGCAAACTCAAATTCAGCATGCACAATGGGTACCTATTCCGGCTCAGGCAAATTTGGGGCAACCCTATTCGAGCCAACCTTACCAATAGGTACCATATCCTTGGTACTATGGGATCAACTCAAATGCATCATTGTCGGGATTTCGATCTAATGGAGGCCTACCAGCTAGCAACGGGGCAGGCACAAACACCAGTTCACAGAAGACGGGTGGATCAGTCGAACCGGGCATGGGAACAAATCCCTACCCGGGTTCGGGTTCTTTTTTTCCAAATGCAGGTAACACGATCGGATCTGAGGGGTTGGGTTTAGGAGCAAACCCATACCCGAATCCACCACTAGGTCTCTTCCCGTACCAGATCTACGCTGCCAGTAGTCCCCCAAAGCCTAGCGACCCTCTTTTCACAACAAATGCCGACGGACCAGAACTGAAGATCGTCGCTCAACAGTTAACTGGACCAGATAATTATTCGAGTTGGTTGCGCGAGTTCCGACGCGCTCTGGTAACGAAAGATAAGGAGGGCTTCATTGACGGAACGGTTCCGATTTCGTCCGACGAATGACTAGCGCGGCTTTTGAAAATGTAATTAGCTAATCAGAACGTGGATTGGAAACAGTCTCGCCCACGAAGTCGCAGTACAGGTCTTCCCCGACGGAGGACTCAAAACAAATGTAGGAAAATATCAAGGAGATATATGGAAAATTAGATCAAGTCAAAATTTTCTCCTTGACGCAATAGATCTCAAGTTTAAAGCAGGAAAACATGACTGTTGCTGCAATTTTTAACAAACTTTCAAGTTTGTGGAACAAATTGGAAGCGGCCGAAGAAAGATTTGACTGGTCGGAGCCAATTTTGCAGCAATACAAAAAGATGCGAGACAAGGAGAAGGCAATAAGATTCCTCCTCATACTAAATGAATCTTACCTTTCGTTTCGATCGCAGATTTTAACCATGGAGCCGATGCCAAACTTTGGCCGCATCTACCAACTCGCTATCTAAGAGGAGAGCCAACAGAGAGCAGCAGATCTCAACAAAGAAGGCGAAAGTGTGGCTCTGGCAGCAAGGGTTTCCCCTCACCTGCTACAGAAAACCACATGAGGAAGAAATCTAGGGTTCCACGAAGGAACCGCAAGAGGGAGAGATGGTCAAGAACCTAATCTAGGGTTCCACGAAAACCCTAGGCCTTTTATACGGTCAATTGATGGCCGTGATTTCTCTGGTCAATCCGATGGCTCAAGATCAATCCTCGGGGTTGTTGGATCCGACGGCTCACAAAAAGGCGCAGCCCCTGAATCCAACGGTCCACAAGCTAGGGGCTTCTATGGCTCCGAAGGCCCACACGGGCAGTTTTTTTCTGGGCCCGACGGCCCAAGAGGCCATTTCTTCGCAACATCTAAAAGCCCATATGGGGGTACGGCGGCCCATGCCGTGAGTAGGCCCTCACCATTTATAAAAAACAATAATCACAAGGGAAAGGGTAAGCTATATTGTGAATATTGTAAACGTCCGCATCACACTATTGAAAATTGTTGGAAATTACATGGTAGACCGGGTGAAAAAGAAAAGGGAAAGTTTTCAACTGTCTTTTAGGTGACAGGTAATTCAGCTGACAAGTCAATTACTCATAGGGAATTTCAAGAGCTGATGGAAGCTCCGAAGAAATTGGATCCTTCGACAAGGCAGGAAGTTCCACAAGTATTTCTTATTGCATGATGAACTCAATTTCAAATGATGAATGGATCATTGATATAGGAGCTAGTGATCATATTATTTGCAACCCAAAATTCTTTTCCAATGTCAATAAGTTATCTTATCCAATATCAGTTCAGCTCCCCAATGGAAACACTACACATGTTGGAATGACTGGCACTTTGAACCTTAGTCCACTCATTACTCTCAAAAATGTCCTTTATGTCCCCACTTTCCACTTTAATCTCATATCAGTCTCTCGAGTTTGTGAAGAAAATTCTTGTCGTGTCGCCTTTGACCATGACAAATGTTTATTTCAAGCCCTTTCGACTGAAAAACTGATGGGCTTGGGTAGAGTTTATCAAGGACTGTATTTTTGGGTTGATATTCTAGACAATTTTAAATTATCCTCTGTTGCATTCAATAAACCATTGTGTAACACTGTTGCTAATGAAAGAAATTTTCTTTATCATAAAAGATTGGGTCACACTGCTTCTTTCCCTAGTCCTCAATGTCCCATTTGCCCATTGGCAAAACAAATTCGTGCGCCCTTTCAAAATAGTACAATTCGAGTAGACGGCATTTTTTCTTTAATTCATGCTGATATTTGGGAACCATATCACACAATAAATCGTGATGGTTCAAGATTTTTCCTTACAATTGTGGATGATTTTTCACGTGCCACTTGGGTCTTCCTCATACAATCAAAGGCTCAAGTTCTTTCTTATCTTAAAATCTTCCTTTCCTTATCCAAAACTCAGTTTGGAAAATCAGTTTGTCGCATTCGCACTGATAATGGAACAGAATTTTTCAATAGAGATTGTAAGTCTTTTCTGTCCTCAAATGGAATTTCATGAAAGTACATGCACTTATACCCCACAACAAGATGGGGTTGTTGAGCGAAAGCACCGTCATCTCTTAGAAGTGGCATGTGCCCTTAAGTTCCAAGCATCCATACCTGAAGATTTTTGGGGAGATTGTGTGGTTAATGCGGCATATCTTATAAACCGTATGCCATCACGCATTCTAAAAGGGAAAACTCCGTTTGAATTATTATATGGAAGGAAACCAGATCTGAGTCATCTTAGAATATTTGGCTGTCTATGCTATGCGGTTACAGTTGGAGCCCGAGATAAAATGGCTCCTCGGGCTAGAAGGTGTGTCTTCATGGGATATCCCAACTTAAAGAAGGGTTATAGAGTTTATGAACAGTCTACCGGAGAATTCTTCGTCAGCAAGGATGTAGTTTTTCATGAAGACATCTTCCCTTTTCAGGATACTACTTATATGTTTGCAGAAGATATGAGAACTGGTCGTCCATTCCTATCCAAAGAAGGTCTATCTACTGGAGAATCTATTCTCATTAGCTCCTACGACATCCTGATTTTTCAAATTTGATTTCAATTGAATAAATCAAGCCTTTCGTCGACGCGTCTATAGTGTTATTCTCTGAGCCGATCACTCAAGAGATAACTAGACTATCTGGGAAAATTATTAAGGGATTTTAACGCAAAAGACTTGAGAATTCGACCAGGAATCGATTGCTTGACCGTGCTAATTTGCAAGGGTCATTACGGCACACTTAAAAATCGATCTGAGATTAGAGATAGGTCGATTTGACTGAGATAGGTGATCAAAATGTGGGTGATTCCACCTGATTGCAAAATTCTCATCGATCGACACTAAATTGATATCTATCGTTTTGGGTACCGTGTGTTCGTATCTGAAACCTTGAGATTTTCACGACAATCGAGAGTCGCCAATGTGTCGAAGATGTACATTGTGACTCGAGATAAATCGATCACGGATCAATTGCACCAAAAATTCCTAATACCCAGTAGACTAGGTCATGCTAAAAGCGCGCTGGATTGAAAATAACCGCGAATTTGAACCCGATTTCAGAAATTGAAAGTTCTGAAGTGTCACAAGCTATTTTAGGAACGTCGACTCATTCTGCGAAGATTTTTCAGAAATTCTGGGATTTTTGTGGAAAATCAATACGGACGTTGCGGAAAATTAGTGGAAATTCAGATGGGCTAAATTGATGGAAATTGGGACTTGCAAACCGAGCTATATGGCGAAAGGGACTTGTAGAAATTTCGTGGACTTTTTCTACATCAAAATTTGGACATTAAACTGGAAATTTGTTGAAGAATCTGAATACCAAAGAGTGAAATTCGGAGCTTGGACTATGGCTGCAATTTTTGTCATCAAAATGGTTAATTTTGGGTTTGATTTGTTGGAAAGTAATAGGGGGGACATGTATTTAATTAAGGAGATAAGATTTGCTGACATTGGGCCCCTCTTCGAGCTTCTCCAACACGTCTTCTTCAATCCTTACCCTCCGCAGCTCCTTTTTCATTTTTCCTTTCCTTCTGTTTCGGTTTTATCTTCTCATTTCCTTCGAGCGCTCCATTCTCTCACGCATCAACTCTCCTCCATCATCATCAGTTCTTGCTCTGCTTTTTATTTTTTTACCTTTGTCCTTCTCACCAAGCCATCAACGCCTTCAGCTCATGTTTCCAATCCACCATTGGCCGAATCCCCAGGCCTAGTCAACCTAGAGTCCAACAAACCAGTTTTGTTGACTCCTCTTCGTGTGCCTCTCCACGCGTCCTCCACCTTGGCGTTACTTCTGAAACTCCACCCTTGCCGCTTCCACGAACTGCATCCACACGGCCTCTTGTTCTACGGCACCGAGTCAAGCCCAGCAAGGAGCCACGAACGTTGACGTGCAGCTCCATGCCTCACGATTTCAGCCGAGCGTTCCACTGCCGTTGTCCGCATGCCAGCAGTTGCCTCCGTCTGCTTCCTCTCCAACTCGACGTTACAGCCCCACTCACTGAGATCTCCATCCACCGAGCAGCTTTCCACCGAATTGAAGCCGCGGATTCATTTTGAAGCCCACGAGCCACACGCCCACTTGAAGCCCATGGATCCAGCGAATTCTTCAGCCCAGTGATTTTAAGCCCATCTCCAGCAGATTTTGAAGCCCAAGCTCAGGCCCAAGTTCAGTTGGTTTTAGCCCATTTGAAGTTCAGCCATTTTGGGCCCGAGAAGAAGGCCCAAGCCCGCGACCAGCAGCCTGCAGAAGCCCAAGACCTAAACTCAGCCTTGCTGAGTTGTGTTGGACCAGTCCTAGGCCCGGTCCAAGTTCGCCGACACCGCCGAAAATTAAGATTTCGGCCGCCGTCGCGTCGTCGTCGCGGTGAACCGGTTTTCGCAATACACCGGTGAGTTTATCTAAACTCTCTAAATGACATTTAAGGGATGTTTAGATTTATTTTATTAGGAATTAGGTGGTTAGTTAGATTAAATTAGAAATGTAATTATTTAATTGAGCATGTTAGGTGGTTAGCATGGTTTAGTTAAGGCCTAAATAAATTGTATTGTTTATCTAGAAGGGTTCGGGAATTTCTCCGAGTCCGTATTGGTTATTAATTTAATGATTCGGGCCTAGGTTAGTATTTTTAGAATTTAAATTGATTTATTTAATTAATTTCAGTAATTATTTAATTATTTTTTGGAAATTAGGCCGGGATAATCGGTGACCGGAATTTCATGCGATTGCAATGGTGTGGTTAATTTCTGCAATTGAGTGTTAAATTATGCAAATTGAGTGCCGATTGGAGCTTTGGTATTTAATTCCAAAAATTGTGAATTTCTAATATTTATTTAGAAAATCCCAGGTGTCGGGTTTTGATACCGAAAATGATTTTTAGTACAATATGAAATAGTGAGATTTCAAAAAGGAAGAATATCAATTTTTCGAGGTCAAATTGACTGTGGACCCACATACGATTACTTTCTCAGATGTTTTTAATACGAAGGAAAGAGGCCAAGATTACTATTTTAATCGGGGCATTTGAGTGAAATGCAAAGTGTCCTGGGCTGATATTGAATTGTTGTGTGTTGGTTAAAAGGAAACCATCTCGGGTTGTTGAGCTAGATGTGTCCCTATATGGGATGTCCGTGCAATGGATGCCGGTCACAATAGAGGCTAGGCCGACTGGACCGATTCTCCTTCGGGAATGCCGTTGACGTAGTGACGAAGCCTTGCTCCAAGGGGGGAGATGATGCTCATTTGGGAATGCCGTCGATGTAGTGACGAAGCCGTGCTCCATGGGGGGAGACGGCGCCTGGCAATGCCAGAAGACCGCCGAACAGAAAGTAGGCCGTGCTATATGCCGAGATCAAAACTAGGAACGCATAATTAATTAAGTGTGGCATTTAAGTTATTGGAGCTTATTATTGCTCATGCTCTCATGTTGTTTGGGATATAAATTGTACTGACCTACAGGATAAATCTGAGACGAGGTAAGTCTCATTGATTGTGTGATTGTGTGATTAGGACACTTCTGGGCGTATTTCCCTCCTAATTGGGCTTTGGAGCTTAGACTCGCTGAGATGATATCTCACATCGTTGTGGGAAAACATTTTCAGGGTTGTCGAGTGGAGGACCTGGAGCTGAGAGGAGATGATCGGAAGCGTTGGTCAGTTAGGACCACTTCTTTTTGGAAGGCCAGTCTTTTGTAGTCTTTTGGCCATAGACCTTTGTACATGACTCAGTGTATATATAAAAGCATGTTTGTTTGTGAATCTATTATCCTGCTCTTCTATCTCGAGATGATTACTGTCAGGGGATTTCTTTTCGCTTCCGCATGTGCAATAAAATGGAAAGGGTCGGCAACTCGTCCTAGGAAGTCGCAAATTATTATCGATCCAGATAGGGATGGACACGTGCTCGGGGTTTGGGGCGTGACAACTCCCCTCCAAGAAATTATATAGTAGATACGGAATTGCCTTCACCATTGCCCTCACCACCACCCAATGGTTCGTATGACGACATGGAACAGCAATCCCAAGAGACAAACGGCGAAGAATCTGGAAGTATTGAAGAATCATCCTTGAAGATACTAAATGAGTCACCTCGATGATCAAGTCAAATAACTCGTCCACCAGCCTGGACCAAAGATTATGTTTGTTCCTCATCACTATCATCAGGTACCTGTTATCCTATATCCTCATATGTGTCTTTCAATCACTTGTCATCAGATCATTTATGCTACATTAGCCGAATTTCTGAGGAAAAAGAGCCTTCAAATTATGACGAGACTATACAAAATGAGCATTGGCAAAAGGCGATGGAGGCGAAACTCAAGGCCCTGATTGATAATCACACTTGAGATATTGTGTCTTTACCTTCTCATCGTAAACCCATTGGATGTAAATGGGTTTATAAGATAAAATATAGAGCAGATGGCTTTGTGGAATGATACAAGGCCCGGCTGGTGGCCAAGGGTTTTACACAATGAGAAGGTTTTGACTACCATGAGACGTCTTCTCCAATCGCCAAAGACGTCACGGTCCGTTCTTTCTTATCGGTTGCTGCCTTTCGCAACTGGTCATTGCATCAAATGGATGTCCACAATGCTTTTCTTCATGGAGATCTAAAAGAGGAGATTTACATGGACCTTCCTCAAGGATTACGGAGACAGGGGGAGTCTAAGGTATGTCGTCTCCGCAAATCTCTTTATGGATTGAAACAGGCTTCTCGACAGTGGTACGCCAAGTTTACTACTGCACTTATGGGAGCATGGTTCTAGCAATCCAAACATGATTACACATTGTTCACTTGGGCAAAAGGTGTGTCGGCCATATACTTGATGATTTATGTTGATGACATACTAATTATGGGAAATGATGATTCTGCTATAAAGAAGTTAAAGGACTATTTACATTTGTCTTTTCACATCAAAGACTTAGGGTCACCTAAGTATTTTCTTGGAATAGAGGTAGCTCGCTTTGATATGGGGATTTCCCTTAGTCAATGAAAGTTTGTGATGGAGATTATATCAAAAGCGGGATTATCAGGATGCAAACCAGAAATCATTCCCATCGAACAAAATGCCAAGTTGACCAGTGTTGACTATGATGCTAAAACATCGCCCTCCTCTGATGATCCACTGTTGAAAGACCCGACAAGCTATCAAAGACTTGTTGGGAAGCTTATCTACCTCACTATGACTCGGCCAGACATCTGTTATGCAGTACAAACTCTCAGTCAGTTCATGCACAGCCTAAAGCTATTACACATGAATGCAGCTTTGAAGGTGGTGAAATACCTGAAGAGTTATCCAAGACTAGGAATACTCCTTTCCAGAAGATGTAATATGGAGATGACAGCCTATTGTGATGCAGATTACGCCACATGTCCTATGAGTCGAAGGTCTATCACTGGTTTTTGCATCAAATTTGGGGAGTCACTACTTTCATGGAAAACAAAAAAACAATCCACTGTATCCTTGTCATCAGCATAAGCTGAGTATAGATCCATGGCAAAGACAGTTTGTGAGATAGTGTGGCTTCGAGGCTTGCTTCGAGACCTTGGGGTACAAGTTAAAGGTCCAACATTACTCTTCTGTGACAATGATTTGGCAATCAAGCTTGCGGCAAATCTTGTACTACATGAAAGGACAAAACATATAGAAGTTGATTGCCACTTTACTTGAGAGAAGATCAAAGAAGGGATCATCGAAACCAGAGGGATAAGGACCATGGAACAACCAGCAGATATTTTCACTAAACCTCTTTATCAGAAATAGCATACATATCTTCTGAACAAGCTGGGCGTCTTGGATATATACAAGCCACCAGCTTGAGGGGGAGTGTTGAAGATATGTTTGAAGATTTTGATTATAATTGATGATTTGTATTGATTGTAATTGATAGGATAATGTGATTATTTTAGGACTAGAAAGATTAGGAGAAATCATTTACTTTTTTATTGAACATCTTGTACGGTATATACATGGTTGTACAATTTACATAAATTAATGAAGAAGATACAATTTTCCACACATGAAATTCCACATTCTCTCCTCCTGTATTCTTTCTTCTCGATTTGTGACAGAACGAGAGGAGAAAAAAAAAAGAGAGAGAGAGAGAGGGCTCGGGAGACTCACGGCTCATGGAGTATTCCTCGAGAGGGATGGCCTTCCGGTTGCGCCTCTCCCTGGCCTCCGACGACCGCGGCAGCAAAGTGACCGCAAGCGCGAGTGGCAGTGGCAGCGAAGAGATCAAGACCGCGAGCCGGAGGGAACAGCTGCTTCTCGACGTCCGGTGGCGGTTCGAGGTGGCTGCCGAGAGGAGAAGACGACCGTCGAGGGCGGTCGGTTTGTGGAAGCTCCAGATGGAAGCCATGGCCGTTGGGCTGTTCGCGGTTTGCAGATGCTGCGTCAGCTGAAAAAAGGAACCGCAAAAAATCCGCATTCGCCTCATATCCTTTCCCCGCCAATTTACACATTTGTCCCTCCGCCTTTTTAAAGAGGAGTATTACTATAGTAAGATTGATTTTTGCGTGGTTGGTCTATAATTTAAGAATTTAAATGAGCGGGACATAAAAATCTGAATAGAATGAAGTTTAGAATAACCTGTCCTTAGATTACTACGTTTGAACTTTGAGACGTAAAAATAAATAAAAATAATTATTTTTGAGTTAGTCTCACCATCCCCTCCCTCATTTGTTGATTTTGTTTGTGATTTTCTAGTTCTTCTTCAAATTTTGCTTATGGGAGAGAGATAATTAGGAATGTCACTGTCATACAGTCCACTCATGTTGACCGAGGCCTACTTGCTTTCGTCAATAGCAAGCAAGTGCAACAAACCCCATACTCAATCATGGTGCCATTACTTGCCACCATTAAGCAAGAGTCCACGAATCTTGCACAATGCAAGTGGCGCAATGGCAGCGTCGAACCCCAATTCTTTTTATCTTCTCTTCATGGGTTCTACAAAGTGAGTTGGATTGTCATATTAACTAAAAAGATTAAATCGATTCAAATCAAGCACTACAATAACCAACTTAACCAAATGTAAAGTTCAAGAATCAAATTAAATATTTAGTAAGACAAACCGATTTCGGCATGAGAAAATGCTATATTTACTCAGAATATTTCATGAAATTCATATACATACCGAAAAGACAAGTTATGATGATTTAATCTAACTTATTTAATCAACCGCTTGCATTTTGCTGCATCATTTAGTATACAAATTATGAAAACTAATCAAATTGTAATTGACGAATATCTTAAATTGAATGCTTACAATCCGTCGCACGTTTCGAATACCAATTTCGTAAACCAGTCTCGCTATACTGATGCTCTGTTCCCATGTCAATCCTAAAAGCTTCAATTTATCTTTCATCTTTCTTCTCAAAACGCTCGGCCAAATCCAACTCAACGGCTGAAAGCGATCGGACTGCGTGGGATCTTGCTTAAGGATCGAATCAACGGCCGTAAAAGCCCTCATCTCATCGCTAATCATCTATGCCGCGAAGCAGGGGATCGCCACCGCTCTTCGTCTCTTCGACTGTGTCGCTCCCAAGCGAGCAAGCTGCGTCGATACCATCGAGCACCACAGCGGATCGTCCCCTTTTCTAATCTCCTCCCTCCTTCCATTTCTCATTCCTCTCTCGAATCGAGCCTCGCACGCCGTGACGATCTCCCTTTCGATTTCGTCCTTTCAGTTCGATGTTTTGCGCCGATCGCTAGCTTTGATTCGCGCTTGATCCTAGAAAAAGGGCTGAATGGGACGGATGTTTGTTGGCGAGCCGCGAGATGAAGAGAAGGCAAATGCCTGTAAATCAGTGTTACTAATTCCTGTGCACTTGCGACAGTTGCATTAAGTAGCCTGCCATGAGTTTAGCGGGCTCGAGACCTGTGATTGACTGCAGATCACGGCGGGAAATCGAGTTTTTGCGGCCGTCTGCCTTGCCTATTGCTTTTATCTCATAAAGAAGTCGCATTGTGCGGCTTCTTATGGGTGTTGTCGCGTACGGCATGCTTGTGATGATTAGCTGTCTTGCGCGGGAAAGTCTTTCGCCCGATCGATATATCGTATGACTTGTTGGTGTGATGCTCGTTTTCGATGAACTACCACATTAGCAT
Organism: Eucalyptus decipiens; assembly: GCA_014182575.1. Classification (NCBI taxonomy): domain Eukaryota; kingdom Viridiplantae; phylum Streptophyta; class Magnoliopsida; order Myrtales; family Myrtaceae; genus Eucalyptus; species Eucalyptus decipiens. The sequence goes on along the minus strand of CM024614.1, from coordinate 21,938,588 downwards.
GACTCACGGTGTAATTCTCACTCGAAAGTTTCATCTTGTCATGTTGGAATGAATCTGCCCGATTGCTGAGCAGAGGTTTTGTGCATCTTCTATTTAGACATCGGCATCTTACTCCCTTTCTTGATTTGAATCAGATGATATACAAGTTATAGCTGAACACCTTTCCTTAGCTTCTGATACGATAGGACGTCATTCTACATTTTATGGTTTTTGTTGCCATAATCTTACTCATGTTTCACCGGCATAGATATTTAAGGCTTATTGTGCTTAGAGCTTCGACTTCTCATTTAGTTAAGCGGACTTATGCTATTTATTCCTGAACATATTGCCAGGTTGTCCGCTCAAGCCATCAGTCCGATGCCTGGGAAGTGTACAGCATACAAACTTCTTGTTCGCTACAAATCAAACTGGAATGCTGCAGCTCCGCTCATCGAGGCAACTCACTGTCAGTGCTGAGTATAGGTACTGCCAAGTATTGCAACTTAGTTGTGATCTGATGTTGAGGTGCTGGAATTTGGATGCAATTACTAACTGGAAGCTTAATCAGCAGTCATTTTTTCTTCTATTATTGTCCCTCTATGTCAGACCTGTATAGACCTTATGTTGCAGAAATGGGTATTCAAAACAGAGACACGTTGAATACTTGTCAAGATCTGGCAAATCTGTAAAATATTGTGGGTGACAGAGGGAAAGGAAAAAGTTGAGGGGAAAGGGGCCGAGGGAGGAGAGAGTGAGAGAGCCAGGACATATTTTTATGCAGTATTTCCTTGTCCTATTTCTCTATTCCTGGCTTCCTTCCATTGATGTGCAGACATAGTTTAGTTACTGTAAACTTGTTTCTCTGATCAGTGTGGGAAATGTTTTTCTAAATCTATTTGGGCAACGATGGATCTGGAAGATTCGTGCAGTGGAGGCAAACGCATTCCAGAATTCTAAAAATACCAATGATATTTATTTCAATAATAAATTCTTTCGTTTTATGCTTGACATGTTTTTTTTTTTGGGTCAGTATGCTTGACATGTTAGATAGGTCAGCCAACAACAAGAAATTTCTGTTCATAATACGAAACTCATTTCCTAAAATTTTCATAATTCTATCGAATTGTGACATAATGGCTATAGTCCTAGTTGTGACTGAATGTATCTGATGCTAGTCTTTTGCTTGTTTTCTTATGCAGAGATGGTGGAAGGCCAAGCAGTGCAAGCATCTTTGTTGGCGGCTTTGTCTTAGGAGGAATTATAGTCGGTGCCCTTAATTGTGTATATGCACTTCAGGTACTGACATTTTCTGTAATATCCTACCTATGGTGTAGGAATTCACCTTCATTTTGGTTAGATTTTGTTTGAATTATTGAACATTAGATTTTCAGCATTCTTCCCAAAATTCTTTTCTGATAATTTTAGTCAAGCGGTTCATGTAATTGTCAATGAATATCATAAGTATCATGGTTCAACTGAATGCGTTTTCAGCTCCATTATTCCGCGTGATAGTCTTGCAGATTTTATATGGAAACCCTCTACCCTGAATTGAGTTAATCCTTTTCTCATCATATCTAAACCAGACAAAACCCTTTAGACTTTTCGACCAGCAAAAGAATCCTTTAAATTTCGAGGAGCCCATTCACTTATCACAATCTACTCTCATCATCCTCACGACAGGAGGATCGTTAAAACCGACCACTCAAGTAAAGAACCACTATCAGACAGCCCAATCATCCGACACGAGTTCAAATGCTCTAAAATGCAAACAAACCTACAAAACCTACACATCCTCAGAGCCCGCCTCCTCGCATCTGATTCAAACGACAAAGGCCTCACGGCGCATCTCTCGATACTCGATTCGCGAATCGCACATCGACGACGCCGATGGCATCGGGACCAGTTCAAACTTCACGGCAAAAGCAATCACATCTTAAAGACCTCAAAACCAGAAACCCCTCTAAAACCTGCTCGATACGAGCCCGATTAACAGCCGCGAGCTCGCAGGGAGAACGGAGAAGAAGAGAGAGAGAGAGAAACTCACGCGCCGATCGACCCTGGTCAACACCAGATCGGAGAGCGCCGGAGTCGAGAGCAGGGCCACCGCGAGGACCAGCAGGTCGAACCGAAACCCATCTTCGTGCGCGAGTGCTCGATCGTCTCTCGAACCGGCGTGGGAACTTGTGTGAGTGCGGCAGACTCCCATAGAGTGCCTAGACTTTGCGGGTCTTTTGAGGGAAAGATTGCATCACCCCCCTAGGTTTTTGAGGCTGTCGCGATTTGCCCCCGCGGTATCTCGATTTTTTCGCAATATCCACCCCGCAACATTTTAAAATCGGTTATAATAAAGTAACTAGTAGGGATGCGCAAAACGGACGCCTTGAACTAGCAACCACCCGGATTGGACCGAACCGGCCAGTTGGGTCTGATCCCTGAAAGTGTCGGTCTAATTCCCATTTCTTAAAAGTGAAATTGATGTCCAAGTAATGCAGTTCCCAATTCCAAGAAAGACTGAATCGGATTGATTACATATACTTATTTTTCTATTTCTTTTAAAAAAAAATTATGGTTTAGTTTATTGTTTCTAAAAGAAATAAGAGCCTGTAATTAGATAATAAGATATCCAAATAGAAGTATAGAATTTGTCTAGAGCTTTGAATTTGTTCATCGTTATGTTTTGGATAATGAGATTTTTGGATAGAAACATGAAAAAAATAGTGACCAGCTCTATTAGATCGGATCGATGGTTCCCAACTTTGAAACTTGGGAACCAATCACCCATAATATCTAGTTATTCTTCAATGTGAGCAGTTTCTTTAAGAAGAAAATTATTATTGCCCTATTAATAGTTTATAATTTTCTCCACGCCATTAATAACTTCCATACAAAATTGGGGTATGCAATTATACTAAGCGGTTAGCTCATAGTGCTGCTCTAGCAAGAAAGTATTATACTAAGTAAGTCTTTTAACCCGGCCAATAAGTTTTCCCCATGGAAAGTAGGTGTTTGCATTTCGGTGACCACTAATTTTGTCATGATAAAAAGTTATGAAGCATTGACACTCTCTCTAAGAGCATTTATGTCGTGTTAAACATTTCAGCACGTGTTCGACACTCTCCAACATTCGGTCACACACGTGTCGGAAAATCCGACATCCGATCAACTTTCTCGATACTTTCTAACACTCGAGTCGGAATTCGACATACGAGTTTCCATCACATGATTCCGATATCGAGGTCAATTTTAAAATTCAATAAATGAGAGGTTAAAATATATATAAAAATAAAAAATATAATAATAAAAATAATAAACGGAGAAAGAAGAAAAACATAATTTTCTCTTCTCTTCGACTTCTACTTCTCGTGATACACAATTCACCCCTTAAGTTTTTTTCTCATCTTCCAACATATGAGTCCGAATATGGATCGCTTGTTTTTCTTCAAATTTTATATTTATTGAAATAGAGTGAATTTGTTAATTTGAAACATTGAATGATATTAATAAATGACAGATTAATGTTTTAGTATATATTCATTTTAGGCTTTTTTAATTATTTATTTATTTATGAATTTGATTCAAATTAATTTGATTGAAATAATCATTAAAATGATCATTTATTATGTATATATAAAAATATTTATTTAATATACAACATGTCCTAATGTGTCGGAATTATTTGTTCTTTGAGAAACGACGTGTCGATGTGTCATGTAGTGTCGTGTCGCGTGTCAATGTTGATGCTACTTAGATAAAAAGTACTTTTACTTTCAAATTATAAATTTTTAATAACTCCACCTTTATTGTCACTTTCTATTTAGAGAAGCAAGTTTGAGCATATTGGCGATTGCTAATTTCTCGATTAATCGTTAATTTCTACCTTTGAAAGTTGGTTAGCCACGCAATTAACGAATCCCATATAAAGAAATATGACCGGTCCATATAACTATAGTAAGTCATATGCATATGTGATTAGGTGCTTTAAAAAAAAAAAGGCAATCAAATAACTTTTCTAAAACGCGAGAATAAAATTTAAGGACAGTAGTAGTGCTGAAGAATTTGCAATTACACACCAAGAAAAACCCAATACTAATGCAACATCATTCTACAAAACATTCCCAAATAATTCCTGCCCTGCACGTCATGCTAGTACGCTGAAAAGCTGTACATCCTTATTCACCCACCAGAGCAGTAGTATTGCTCATGCTTGACTGAACATAGCTTTAGGAACTTTAGTTCAATTCCTGGCAACCCATTCCTAGTCGATCTGCAGAAACCAAGCTTTCCCTTAAATTAGATTTCCACTCGTTAATCAATTGCAAAACGTCTTAATGAGCATCATACAAATGAAAAAGGAAAGAAATAAAACAAGTCAAGATAATTTACTTTTGATTCACTTTTACATGACATGGCAGCAAATCAGAGCTTTGAGAAAACCAAAAGTACTGAAAAATGTGTAGGCACCCAAGGCCATGTGTAAGGTTAGATATGTATAGACGCATATGATGAATAATCATCGACTTTGGTCTAAAGGAGAAAATGATGATTGATTCTCTCTTCAGTTATAGAATTTACCTATCCATGTAAGCCCGAAGCAAAGAGTTTCTCCTTAATCCGATGCAGCTGATTTGTAACTCCGCTAATGCTCATTCGTCTTCCAGGCACTTCGTTCGAACAATCAACTCCAATATTATAGATCATAACCAAACACTCTTGAAATATGTCATGCTGAGGATTATAGGGACCTAGATGGCTCTCTCTTTCTTGAAGCAGAGCACTATTCGTGATTTCGAGCACTCGTTCAGGCAAAGCTTTTGCGACAAAACCATGAAGAGTCCAGTTGTCTCTAAAGGTGTCATCGGTAGGACTTAATCCTGTGAACATTTCTAGTAAAAGAATGCCATAACTATAGACGTCACCTTCTCTTGAAACCTTGCATCCCATTGCATATTCTGCCACACATGGAGATCAAAGTGCAGGTCAAATTTGGAGTGCATATCATCAATTAGAATCTAATGTGTGTAAGACTATAAGAGCTATTATTCGCTACCAAACTTCAAACGGGAAGACCATCAATAATTTTTTAGAGAGAGAGAGAGAGAGAGAGAGAGTACCTGGTGGAGCATAACCGATTGTCCCTCTAAAACCCATAGAACTCATCTGATTAGTTGTAGTGTCAAAAGATGATCCAAAAAGGAATTTCGCCAATCCAAAGTCACCAACGTGTGCGACCATCTCAGAATCTAAGAGGATATTGCTTGGCTTTAGATCACAATGAATGATGGGGATGTGGCACTGGTGATGAAGATAATCCAGTGCAGAAGCAACACCAATGGCAATATTTATCCTTTGAACTAAATTCAACTTTCTTGGAACTCCATTGTGATGAGATGATGTTGCACTTGGGTGAAGCCACCGTTCTAGGCTACCGTTGTCCATGAATTCATAGATTAAGGCCTTAAAATCATTTCCTTGATAATCACTGCCAGAGCAAACTGTCAATATCTTCAAAAGATTTCGATGTCTGATGTTCTTTAATGCCTTGCACTCGACATTAAAGCTCTTCAAAGCACCATGACAGACTAGATGAAGCACTTTCACGGCAACAGTAGTTCTAGTGACCTCAAGTACACCCCTGTAAACAGAACCAAAGCTTCCAGCACCAATCAAATTTGTTGAAGAAAAACCATCGGTTGCTTTTAGGAGTGTTCCATAAGATACATTTGGACATGAATCATCCCTTGAACTTGAAACTGGTTCCATCACCGTCTTCTTCAACCAACAAAGATATACAGAAGCTAGAATAAGAGCTACTCCAAGAACTCCTAGAATAACAGAAGTGGACAATATCACTAAATTGATCTTTCTACTCTTGAAGCTTTCGGAGATGCAATTGGGGAGATGAAATTCCGGTAGCCCACCGCAAAGCTTATTGTTCCCAATAATAGAAGTACCAGTAGCATTCCTAAAGACTCCTTCACGTGGCAGCACGCCTTCAAAGTTATTGTAGGATAAATTTAAAAGTTTCAAGGAACGAAATACTGTTAAGAATTCTGGAATTTGACCCGACAAATTGTTGCATGAAAGATCTAGTTCGTCAATGCCTCCTAACGATCTGATTGATTGAGGAATCAACCCGTGGAAGAAGTTGCCTCCCATCCTTAGTGATGTCAATGAAGTGCAACCACCTAAACTACTTGGGATTTCACCTACCAACAAATTGTTCGAGATATCCAACATAGTCAAAGTTCTCAAGTTGCCAACTTCTGGGGGTAGAACCCCAGTCAAATGGTTTCGAGATAAGTTCAAAATGATTGTTAATGATGGAAGACTCATAAGTTGCGAGGGTATAACACCACTGAGATTGTTATTAGACAGATCGAGCAAATTAAGAGATTGGCAGTTTGATAGACGCGAAGGAATTGGCCCATGAAAGTTGTTCCCAAGAAGGAGTAGGTCAATCAACTTGCTTAGATTTTCTAAAGAAGATGTAATAGGCCCTCCTAGGTTGTTATCACCTAAGTGCAGTATTGATAGATTTCGTAGATTTCCTAAATTTGAGGGGATAACACCTGAAAGCTTATTGAGATTCATATACAACACTTCTAGGTTGATAAAATTCCCAATTCCTTCCGGAATCTTTTCCGATATTTGATTCTCTGCTACATCAAATTCTCTGAGAGTGCTAGATAAATTACCTATGCATATAGGCAACACTCCGCCAAACTTGTTCGTGCCGAGTCCCACGTACCTTAATTTGCTGCTGTTGGTTAATGAGCAAAGGAAGTTTAAGTCTTCAGGTTCTCCACTGCCAAGCTGATTATCACTTATTTGAAGCCAACCAAGATTATACAAATTTTCTAAAGAAGGTACTTTTCCAGAAAATCTATTAGATCCAAGCTGAAGAGAATTTAGCTTTGTGCAATTCGATATCGATGGAGGAATTGGTCCTTGAAGTTGGTTCTCCAAAACACTAAAATCTGCAAGATCTGGGAGTTTGAGACCTATGCTTGCAGGAAGTGTCCCCTGTATCTGGTTTTCTGCAGCATCAAACTTAGTTAGGGAAGAGTGATTGAGTAATGAAGATGGAATCGTACCCGACAGTCTGTTTGCTGCAAAGCCAATGAATTTCAAGTTTTTCAAGTGGCCTAAAACTTGGGGAATGCTCCCTCTCAAGTTGTTTTCGCTTATGTGAAGGCCCCACAATGAAGATAAGTTCCCAATAAAGGAAGGCATACCCCCGATAAGATTATTACGATGCAAAACGAACACTAGTAGTTTTAGCAATGACCTAAGCTCTCTAGGAATTTCTCCGGTTAGTTCGTTCTTCCCAAGCCAAAGGTAGGTCAGATCCGAGCAACCCGATATGTTTATGGGAATTTTGCCAACTAACGAGTTTCCGGTCAATCCTAGGACACGAAGGCGACGCAACTGGCCGAGTTGTGGAGGGATTTCTTGATTGAAACTGTTGTTTGGCAACCACAATTCCCTTAAGAAGCTGAGGTTTCCGATATGAGGTGAGATCGATCCCAACAATCCTTGTGATTCCAAGGCCAGGACTGTGACCCTCTGATGTCTCCTCCCACATCTAACGCCATACCACTGGCAAAACTCAATGCTATCGTTCCATGAGCTGAGCACCCCAAAAGGATCTTCGGATATGCCAGCCTTAAAGGCGAGCAGTGCAAGTCTGTCTGTTTCATTGGTGGTGCAGAAAACTCGGTTAAAGCACAGCGCAAGAGCAATCCCAAGAAGCAAGTGGCATGATTGAAACTCTGCAAAACTAAGGCTCACGGGTTTCATGACTCAAAGGCGAAGGAAGCGGGTAGCTAAGAAAGCAAGTCAAGAAGAAACAAGAGGCCAGTGAATCCCATCTTCATAAAAGTAAAGACATTGTTGAAGTAAATGATCTTCAGTCAGTGGTCATGGAACAGCGAACCGCCCAAGCCGATCTTCTACCATTGACTCTGACTCTGGAAAAGACTTTGTGTGGCCACAAACGTACGAGAGTCAGTCAGACGTGAACATGTTAAAGAAGTAGGAAAGCATGTTTCTTTTTCGATATTAAAATATTTCACATTTGAATTAGTGACCATAATTAGTACTGGCCTCCTTATAAAAGATTTCACGGTTTGTTTCATTGTCTTCGATGAAGAGTCAATACTTTTTTGAAGTAGGAAAGCGTGTTTCTTTTGGTTAAAGGATTTTACATTTGAATGCATGTTTCTTTATCTCTAGACCGTTAATGAATTGTTTATCCTTTCAATTGCTGGAGTAGATCAAGCCCTTATCAATGTTCCTGGCCGTTCTTGGATGCTCCGACTAAGATCTGAAAAAGAGAATCGCTTCAGGATGGTATAGACTCATGTCTCCAAGGAACTAAAATACATATAGATACGTAGAGACCTATGAACAATCTGTCCATAGAAACGGGCTTGTCCTTGGACATTAAGCAGGCAGTTCTACATCTCCGAAACTATGTCTCAAACCAAGGACTGAAAGATTAGTTGGTGACCTATTCGTTTAGGACTCCATTATTCATCGTGAGTATGTGGCTACGTTTAATTCAGGAACCAGGAGATCTTTCATTTTTAGTAAACATTATTTGACACATGTGGTCTCTGAATGTAACACGGTTTGCACTTCTGTTTGACTAGGGAAGTCGCTGCCGATCAATACACAGCTTTTGATTGAAAAAACTTTCAGCGCACTGGAAGTGGCGGCACCGCAATGAACAAGTAAGCTACGAGTGGCTGTAATACCAAGATTAAAATGTTTGTCTAGCTATTCCTCCTTATAATGCAGCTACTCACAGCTGGATGCTGTCTTGACCCATTTACTTTCATCTCTAATCCCTTCCCTGTTCTTCTATTCCTCTACTGATTTTGGCTTGGGATTATCCTCCAAGTATTTCTCTGTCAATTATGCTCGAGATGGGGAATAGTAGTCATTCATTATATTCTTACGAAAATGATTGTTTCTCTCTGGTTGTGCATTTTCTAAGTATGTCTGCACTCATAAACAACACTGATTATGTATCTGCCAGAGAAGAGAAAACTTGAGAAATTATTATATCACCTCGTAGTTCATCTTGTCCATACGGTAGAAACTACTAGGTCACATGGTGCTTAGTCGTACATCTTCTATATTATCTGATGTTATTTTCTCAACGAACAGATGCACGTATGCTCTAATGGAACCCCTTATTGCATGCACATTCTTGCATCATATCGTTAGACAGCAATGAAAATTCAAGCAAGCTGAAAGTAACAGCAGCGTGAAAATAGTCATGATGCCAATCCAGATTTGCTGCCACGCTGCAACATACCATGCACTTATCTAATGAAGTAGCCAATTGAGAGGCCACTTCAGGTCAACTTTCTGTGAGCCGTGTACTCTTCCAAACCAACTTCCTGCTGCGAGATCATTAATTTGTCTCTCTGCAAGTACCCGACAGAAAATTCAAAAAATGAACTCAAGAGTGAATGCCATTCTGATATCTCCATCTATAGATTTTCACTAGATTAGATCAATTTCAGATACATCCTACACTGTCAATGGGGAAAATGCATTCGCAAGCCACTTCTGCCTTCGAAAGGAACAGAACCAGCAAAGACAAGATTAGATTTTTTTTTTTTTTTTTTTTTTTTTTTTTTTTTGGGCCTTCAAAGAACTTGACAATTTAAAGACCCTAGATCTTTATTTGGACATAGCAAAGATTGAAGGAGCAAAACACCCTTAGGACAAGCTCTGTTGTTGCCCTTCTGGATTAAAAGAACCTCCACGTCAGAAACCATGTAGGTGAAAAATCCTTCCGATTTTATTGTTCTAAAGCCGAACATTCATCTGCTATGATGTGGCCTTAAAGCAGAGAAGTTTGGTAGGGTTTTTCCCCTTTAGAGCTAGATAAATCCTTCAACTTTCTCCATTTTCAGATATCAGTGCTTTTTTCCACATAAGAAAGTTCCCAATCCCACTATCAGCGGCTGATACAACTGAAAAGTCGAAAAGTTTGACTAGGTGGTTCCTGTTGTGAGGGGCGAAAATGTCCAAAATTCAGGAGAATCATTACACATTTACAAATTACCCCATGATGTTGATGTTTTAAAACTTTCGCAATACGCCCCCTTATCTTTGGAAATTCGTTGGAACACTTCTCTTTATAGTATTTTTAATATCAAAAGACATAACTTATGACTAAACAAAATGAACGAAAACTAAAAAAAGATAATGAGGAGATGGGGGAGGGGGAATTGATTTACAACTAGGACACTTGGGCATTTGCCCTTTCTTAGGTTTTGTCACCCAGAAAGGATCGATCGTCTTTTGCTCGATATGACTCTTTTTTTACGCAATGGTATTCCAAGCAAGAGCACCTGAATCATTGACCGTTGTCACTCTAAGCACCGACCAATCCCAAGGTAATAGGTATTGCCGGTCTCCATTAGCAATCACTATCCACTCTTTGTTTCCCTCTATCTCATCTTAGTTCATCCCATTTCATCAAATCTAAAATGAGAGATACCATGCAGAGTGTTTGGTCAACATTGCACTGAATTTCAAAATGCCTAGCGGACATGGAAAAATTGAGTTATTAGGGGCAAATTGCCACAACCAAAAACCTAAGGGGGTATGATGTAATTATCCCTGATTGTGTGAGCTGTTTGTCTGGTTGCCTCCTAGCAGAATATTTCATTAGCATACAAATAATTAAATTATGTGAGAAGTGGAATTAATGTGAAAAGTTTTCTTTTTCATGCTGATTTAAGCTCATATTTTCTTTCAAGCTGACTTTTAGCGTAAATCCTTAAACTTGTCCATTTCATGTACTTGAGTTCTAATACTTTCATTCCTTGCATTTGAATCCTAGAATTTGTAACTTTCGGTTAAATTGGTCCTTTTATCAACTGAAGGAAGGTCTTAAAATTCATCAAAATGGCAAGTTTTAGAATTTAAATAAATAAAATAAAGTCTTAGTACTTAAGTGCCCGAAACAATATCATTTTAGGTTATAATTATCCATTTTCTTCCCATTCATTTTCAAACAATTTCAGCCTCGTGTTCTGACTTGTGATAGTGAATTTTTTTTTTTATAAAAGCGAACAATTTCTGATAGTTAATTATTGAATAAACTGGAATCGTGTAAACCAAACCCATCTAATTATCAAAATACACACGAATCAAATATAAAATGAAACGATGCTTTTAGTTTTGCTAGAAATGATTCAAGGGAAAATACATTTCAACGAAAATGTAAATGTTCCCTAAAGATAAATTGACAAATATTATCTCCGTTGCATGTTTTCTTTGTTTTATGAAATACTCCATTACTCCGTTGCATGTATAATGTATTCAATGGGTAATGAAGGAATGTGTGTATATTCTAAAGAGGATTCCTGGTGTGGGATTTTGGCGATTGGATATCAAACTGACAAAATTAATTGCTGAAATTGGCCCTTATTGTGCCATAAAACCACAAAAACTAAGACTATCAAATAATAACAAACAGGAAAACTAATGTACAGTCTGAGGATTATATTAAAGAAATGATGGATATTTTTGTCGCCAATATTTCATCATTTGACTAGATCATACGTCATCGACTCGATGTCCGAAGTACGCACATGGCGCAAAACTAATGTACACCCTCTTTTGTTCGTGCTCTCCCATACATGTCGCTGCGGAAAAAAAAAAAAGACTTACAATATGACTAACGATAACGATAGTCATCTCGATTCGTTCAGTCGAGCACGCAGCTTTTGGACTAAGCAGAGAAGAGAAAAGCCAAGTCAACCGAGATGACTCTGAAGCAGAACCAGTGGTGGGTGGGGGAGTCGTGGTGACAATTGACAGATTAAGAATCTTTCCAGATGAGCTCGGATGATAAAGCGCGAATCATCTTCAATCCTGTTGGCCAATCGCCAGTCATTTCCGACGTCAAAAAGGCTTCAAACCCCGTCAATTTGCCAAAAGCTTTACAAAAAGGCCAATAGAGCATAGCATGGTGGCAAACATTATTGGGCCATCTTTTCTTTGTACAGTCAATTTTTGCGATTATTGGAGTAAAAAGCGAGGTTCACGTGGTGGGTGGTGTCTCACCAACCAGATGGTGCGATAGAGATCCTGGCTCGTGTATTTAGCTTTGGCGCCGAGCCAGTCGTTGAGCAGCACGATCGTTCAATTTGACTTGTAGGGAGGTCCAGGAGAAGTTGTCCAGTCTTACGAGGAGGTCCCAGCTCACCTGAACCGTTTCGCAATCCATCCTATGCGTATAAACTCGCCATGCATCTTCGACAGAAAATTGAATAGAGCATTAATCTCAATATGATTTGGAAAGAATTGTAGAGACAAGTATGTGAACATAGCAACTGCATTTTAGGCCCATTCCGCAATTGACGGGCAAGAGGAAGAGCAAGGCCAGTACAAAGAGGTAAAAAAGAGCGTAATTGGTGCACCTGTTTTCCATGGGTAACTTTCGAGTCTCATTGACTCCGGACTCGTGCTCAAGCCATATTACTTTTGCGTATCATTCTATCACAGGCCACTGAAACGGGCCCAAATTGGAAGTCAGGCCATTGTACTCTGTCATTTAAGAGGTTGTCATGTCTGCATTCTACGTAGAAATCACGAGAGTCGTCAATGACTTCAACATTTACCCTAGATATTACCACTGTAAAGAATCCTGTCACCAGGAGCTTGTCTGCATAGCTCAGACCATCCATGTACGATGCGTGTGCCACATAATTAATCTCTACATGCAAAGATGGATTGCTGAGTGTTTTACAATTCCAAAAGTTAGATACGGAGGGGGCGCGGAACATTAGCTCAAGTGCCTCAAGGGAATTAGGATGTGGAGTTACTCCGCATGCAAAATAGAAGACAACACAACAAGCTAACCCGTTGATGTGAAAGCTAGGTGGAATTCCACTTATTTGATGTTGGAGAAGGTACGCAATCAGACTGATGGACATGCTGACGTAATTTTCTTCTCCATCCACAAGTAATTTATCCATCGAGCAGTTAAGCGTTCTCGTTTATGTTCCTGGGCCGGGTGATTTTCTTATGGCCACCAACAATAAACTGCTGTGTTATAAAGTCTGATCCAAAAAATTAAATTAATAGGTGGGGAGATATTTTAACATCCTCTTTTACGTGTAAGTTGGATTATAAGTGATATGCGGAATTTAACTAATGAGAATAGACACACATGTGAAAAGAGCAAAATCTAATTATGATATTAGGTTAGAAAGTTCAATCCCAAAGTTTGAACCAATAGATTGAGGAAATCTCCAACATGCTGAAATATTACAAGGTTATCCATTTTGAATGGGCTGGAATCTTTGTGCAACATTATGAAAATTCAGGTCTAGGTAATTTGACTGATGTATGACAAATCTTGGCAATGGTGAGGTTTTGGCTCATCAATCTCTATGATATGTATGGTGCTCGATATGAATCAAGGAATTTAACCCTGCCGATAGAGACCCATTGATCATCAAGTAAACTAACCATGAGAGTTTGGAACCTTACATTGATTAAGAAAACAACATCCGCAAGTTAAACTAGTATTTCAGTTTGGTTTTTGATAAGGTGGTTAGAAATCTCAACACCCATGATCCTAAGTTCATTGAAAAAGTCAAGGAAGACACCGTCACTGTTTTGGGTGGGGTAAGAAGGCCAAAACTTTGCGTTTTCTATTCTTTCCGTGGCTTGTGACATGCTTACCTCACCGACATCAACTGCATCGTTGGAGTCCAATTTTCAGCACCAATGGACCGATCATGGGGTCAATATGGCAATGGTCAAATGATTAGAATCTAAAAATGACCGTCGTCTACTCCTCTTATGGCTCCAGGAGGAAATGATGCCACAAGAATGTGTTTAACAATGTGCACGGTGAATGATGATTCTATATCATGGTGGTCACACTAACAGTGTTGCTCACGCCAGCATTCGATTGTACTTTAATTATTTTTGAAAGCATGAATCTGATTATAATTATCTGAAATTGTATTCTTCTGATGTGTCTGTATTTCATCCAACTATATTTGTGTTTTGCAATATATATTAATTAAAAAAATTAATAAAAAAGTGAATACCGCCAGCTATAAAAATGACTGGTTTGTTGACATTGACCTACAGGGAGATTGCCATTCTCCAATAATTAAGGCGCAAAAGGAGGTTTTTTGACATGGCGAAACATGCGTTTCATGTAAGGTGTATTCACGTATTGTCTTTGATACTCAAAGGTATTAGTATGTTGATTTGATTAATTCTCCTTGCGAGATCAGTATTAAAAAAAAAAAAACCGAAGTTATAAGAATTTCTAGTATTATTATTATTATTATTATTATTATTATTATTTTAAAAATTTTGTTAACAACTTTTAAAATTAAAGAAAATGAAAAAAAGAAGAAAACAAACCGGGCCCGGCACATCGTGAGGACCGAGGAAAACCTAAATGAGTAGCCTTTCCAACCACTCCAACTTTACCTAAACCATATCCACACGGAGGACTCTGCTTCAACAGACGCAATGACGCCCAAATACTTTAGGATTGATTAGCTCTTTGTCATTACGCCCTGAAACATCGAAGGGTTTGTCGGTGCTCCCAAAAACACGATGTTGTGATTCGCCAAACCGATCGCAAATAAACAAAAAATTATAACACTCGGTATGCAATAATTAATTTGGATGGGCGAAAAAAATCTACAAAAGCACCTTAAAAAAATTACTCATTATCTTCTGAACTTCTTATTTTGTGTGATCTTATTCATCCATATCGAATCTAAGTTAGAATCATTTCACATGTAAGGTGGAATTGGTTTAACTTTAGAAATGGGCTTTAGATATAATGTAAATGTTGAAAGTCAAAACCCTTAAAGGGAATACAAGTAGTGTTTGATAAAAAAATTTTGCAAAGCAATTTCTAATTGAAATAGTGTTTGGCCAAAAAAACATTTACAATGGACTTTGGCTACATTTTTTTTAATACACTTCTATTATAAAAACACAAAAGCTCTTTATTCAAGCTAGTGAAGGGCTCGAGTTGCTGGTGAGTCAGATCTAACGTTAGTAATTGTCGTTTGAGATCACCGACTCGGGTGACCCTCAACAAGGGCTACATGACTAAGGCATAGCATGGGGGATTTTTTCTGGGTACCAATCATAAATATTGGCGACAAAAATATTCCCACAAACTATGCACATATGTTTCAAAATCTTCTTGCAAGTGATTTTAAATTTTTACAAACATGAGGTGAAAGAACCGAGTAATTCCACTCTTTTGAGGTAAGTAACACTCAAAAGGTTTTATAACTATTTTGAGGTATGAAATATTGTGTGTGTGTGTGTGTGTGTGTGTGTGTGTGTGTGTGTGTGTGTGTATTATATGAGAAGTCATATCAATTATTTTAGGATTGTGCCAAAGCAATAGATGGAACAGATCTATCTGCATCGGGTCCTTTTGAAATTTGAAGAAGATTTCATAGTCAAAAGGAGAGAACAAAAAAAAAATGTATTAATTGCTATTACATTTGACATGATATTTCTTATATATTAGCTAGTTGGGAGGGCACTACACATGATTCACATATTTTATCTAATGCACTTTAAAAGCTGGATGGGTGGAACATTCCTAGAAGTAAGAAAATGGAATTTAAACGCAACGTTTAAATTGAGCTTAGTATCATAGTGAAGTAGAGGAAGATATACTTGGAAAAGGATTCTAAAAAATAATGTTTATTATGAATAATGAATTATAGTTTACAATGTCTTAAGCGCCTACTTTGGGGAGGTTGCCGTTTAGTAAATAATCAAATAATCAAAATCAAATAACAGAATTAAGGAAAAATATTGTTAAAGGGAATCAAAATGTGCCCTAGAAATTCGTAAATCATGTGTGAAATCTTTGAAGGTTCGGAAATTAAGGAAAACATGTGAATTTGGAGGTCAAACATTGTCCAAATCAGCATACCCTAATTAATCTCGCACTCTTCTTTGATTTCATATGTTGTGTGCATCATAACTCCTCCCAGATCAAACGTTATGTGGCCGTTTGAAGTTGACCCCTCATTTATGGCATGGGCAGGACTAGCCCCTCTTATAACGCTCGAAAGCTTTCATATAAGCATTTGCTAGTTGTTCTACATCACTTAGTAAATAAATTTACTTATAACTTGTAGAAAAAAAATTATCTTGTCGGTGTTGGTTATGGAATCCAGAACAGCATCATCTCTCCCTATCATGGTGTTGGATACCTTTGAGGGAGTTTAGTGATCATCAAGCCTTCTAAATTGTTTTGTTTGGCTTATGGATTATCCACAGTGATATAGGTCCATCTTTCTCAAGAAAAAAAAATATTAAATAAGATGATTTATATGTATGATGTGATCACTCTAGTGATTGGGAGAGATATGGCATTAAAAGTTTTGCTAAGTAGCTCGGAGAGATCCATGTGATGGAAGTTGACTCCTCACCTATTGATTTTGGTGATGACTTTAATGAGCTGATGAAGGGATCAAAAACATTTTCATCTATAGTGCCTTCGAAAAAGAGGTTTCACAAAAGACGAACATGTTCCGACAATGATGATAAGTATGCAAAATTTTCAAAACAACTTGGAGAGATGGCATTGGCAATTAAGTCATTGGGTAAAGAGAGTGTTGGTTACTCCAAACTCTAATAAGGTGATGAACATGGATGGATATTATAAAGTTACCCAGGGATGATTTTTTTACTATATAGCTGAGAATGAAAAAAATGGAAAGGCACTCCTGGTGAAGAGTGCAAATCTTCTAAAAGTGTGCATCGATAAATTTCTATTTGAATGAGAAAATAATTAGTCATACATTTTATTGAGCCATGTTACTAAAAGACTCATGTGTTGAGCTATGTTACTAAAAGACTCGTGTTCTCTCTTTTTATTTTGTTGTTGTTAGTACTTTGAGACTTCTTTGTAGTGTGTGTGTACGCGAATATATCTTGAGTCAATTCTATGTATTCTTTTTATGTGTTACTATTTCGCTTATTGAGCTCGCTCTGGCACAGGCTCTTTCTCTCTCTCGGACTACTCAAATATGACGGAGAGAAACGAAATGTAAGGACGAGAAAGAAATAGTGTACTTGTGATCGTCAAAATGAACTATATTGTGCATCATCTTCTTGTGTAGGGAAACATTAGACTGAATTTGCCTTGCCTTGCTGGTTAATGCTCCTTCTTGAGGAATATTTGAGTATAGCACATCATTTACATAAAAATGTGAGACGGACCCATTCTTTGACTTGCATTTATTGAGAATATTTGAGTATAGCACATCATTTACATAAAAATGTGTGACGGACCCATTCTTCGACTTGCATTTATTGATTAACAGAGGCGAAATATACATTAGTATCAAAACAGGGTCCACCTGACCTCCACGGACTTGAGCTAGGCTTCAATGGATTCGAGTCCAAGCGTCGGGGATCTAGGCACGGGTCTTGAGGTCTAGGCTCGGCCATGATGGGCTCCATTTGTTTCATGAAAAATGTGTTATTTTTTAAAGGGTTAATACCCTGAAAAACCCCAAACTGGTACACCTGTGACAAATTTACCCCAACCTATTTGTTTTTACCACCAAAAACCCCAAACTGGTATACTTTTGACAAATTTACCCCAAATTGATATATTTGTGACAATTTTACCCTCTATTAGTTTTTGTTAAATTTTGTAGTCAAATTATTAAATTAAATGACACGTGACAATTGACTGGTATACCAATTTGCGATTTTACACTCCGTTTGTCACAATTTACAATTTTTGTGATTTTTTTGTGGTATTAATCCAACTTAGTGAAGGGTATATTTATCACAAATTTATCAGTTTGGGGTTTTTTTGCGGTCGAATAAATTAGTTTGGGGTAAATTTGTCAGATGTGTACCAGTTTAGAGTTTTTTTTTTATTGTCAGTCGGAGTAAATTTGTCACGGATATACCAGTTTTAAGTTTTTCATAGTCAAAAAAATAGTTTAGGATAAATTTGTCATATATGTACCAGTTTGATGTTTTTTAGGGTATTAACCCTTTTTGAAAAATGCTTTTCAAGAATCATTTTTCAGAAAAATGACAATATATTCTGACGTTTGGCTAAAATTTGAAAATCATTAGATTTGATTTTCCTAAATAGATATACACTATTCAAGCTCCAATAAATTGCACATGGACAACTTGCGAACTAGGTACGTGCACTAGAGCCTCACATTCAGCCTCGATGGACCTTGACCTAGGTGTCAAGGAGCGGAGCATGGACACATGAGCCCTAAGCACAACTTCGATGGACATGAGCCTTAGCCTTTGTGGATTTGAGCATGACCTTCATGGACCTGAGTGTCAAGGCATTAAGCATAAGCACCAGAACCAATCTCAGTGGACTTTGGGTACCGGTTCCAAGCTCAACGGTGTGGAGTTGAGTGTGGGCACTGAGATCCAAGCTGGTCACCAGGGTCCCATAGGCCTTAGTAGGGCTTGAGCGCTAGAGACTTAATCCTAAATGCCAAAAGCCAAAATTGAATTTTCCATGCCCAGGCATAGAGTTTCAAATAAAAGTGTCAATCCTAATTATTTTTGAAAAATGATTTAGCGGGCATTGATAAAGTCAATTTTGTAATTAAATATTTGCCGTTCCCTTCATACGATTAATATCACTCCTAACTTAACTTTAGTCAAATTTCATTTTTGGTCCTTTTTTAGCAATTACAGAAAATGTGCATCCTCAAATTAAGTCATAGGTCATCAAGATTTCAGATGGGATAATGGAATTCTCCGCATTGCAATCTTAAAAAGAGTACATTATCAACAACCTTCTGAAATGCAGCGCAAAAGAGAAATTTCTATAAGCTTTCAGAGTTTCCTAGTTTACAAAATAAAACCCCCAAAAACAATGAAAGAGGCACCAAAATCATACAATGGCTTACCTTGTTGCACAAAGATACAGAACGGTAATAATGCCACCCTGATCATTCACCATCCAAGCCGTGACCAAGTTAGATAGAGCTTTCCATAACCTATATCCAAAATAAAAAAAAGGACCCAAAAGACCGGTCAAAGTGGTGTTACCTTATGAGCCAAGGTATCTAGTAAAATGAAATTTGTGAACTGATAGAGCTCATCGAACTTCTGGCTTCAAAGATCAGCAAAGTTCAAGTAAGACGTTCGTTGGTGAGTATCCTCCTCAACAAACCAACATCAGACAACAGCCACATCCATATCTCAGCGCACATTTTTACCTCTTAGTCCATGATATCCAGTTCGCAAAGTAAAGATGCTTGATCCAAACTTCAGATGTTTGTGATTTCATCTGGTCAACAAACAGCAGAAATGGACCTCCTTCTACGAGGCATTTGATTTGTACGAAGTGTGATATACCAGAACTTTAAGATAAAAGGTGATTCTCTCATAAGTCCCATATAAGAGTTACCCAGTATCCCAAAGATCCAAACACTAAGCTCGGTGAGCAACTGAGGCATACAGGTCTACCTGAACATGCAGGTTCCACAGGCTCGGTAGGTTCTGCAAAGTTGCCTCTGACATTCCTTAGTGCACACGCAAGTGTAATCCAGAGCTTTTGAACTTCAAAAATCGTGACTTTGCTTTAGCATGGTAGCATGCATAAGACAAAGATTCAAACGGTAGAACTCAGTGGAGCAACTAAGGCATACAGGTCTACCTGAACATGCAGGTTCCGCAGGCTCTGTAGGTTTCTCGCACATTCCTTGGTGCACACACAGAAGTGTAATCCAGGACTTTGAACTTGGAGAATTGTATGACTTTGATTTAGCATGGTATCATGAATAAGACACTTTAGATGTCCTACAGATCTCCCTAGACCATACAAATCTCCTTTGACATCTATCCCATCAAAATGGACATGTGGTGATCAAACATCATTCTCAGAACTCAAGAGGCCACCCTACAGGGATCAGATTAATTGACATCCCAACAGTCAGCTTTTTAAAGTAAAGTGGCAGTTTCTGTGTCTTATTTAGGCCAGAATAGGCCAGAATATTGCTAGCTTGCTCTTTGTAGCTTATGTTGATGCGAGGAGAGGTTTAGGACACAAAAGTGAACTCTTAGACAAGCTTCTTGCACCAACTGAGAAGTCTAAAGAGGAGTCCTTCCACAACACCTCTGACTGTTTGTTTCCTTCTCTTAACATCTTCAATATCTAATGTTCTATATGCAAGAGCAAGTAGATACACAGCTGGGTGGAGTCTCCTGCACAGAAAACGAGCATCATAAATAGTTATCCAATAATTCTTTCCTTTGCCTGCACTTGAAAAGGCAAGCATATGATCTTACCCTACTCCTCATTGGCTATTATAAATATATGGGTGATGAACAGTTCAGTATAGAAAAAAAAAAAAAAAAAAAAAAACCTTGGGGTGAATAGTGCTTGATGTCTAGCCCCTAGGTCTCAAGTACAATGGCTGAAAAGAGGCCCATTCCACATGCTTTAACAAAGACAACCTTTCGACCAAATAAAAAAAAAAAAAAGTAAATGCAGGGCCAAGCTTGTTTCAGTTACTTTGTGGCACACGGATTTTATCAGCTTTTGGCATCTAACGGTAAAGTTCAGGTGGATACTGCAAAAGCATTGATTTGCAGTAACTAGAGCATAGCACAACTCTCTTCAAGAACACATGTTTTCCTTAATTTCCGAGCCTTCAAAGATTTCACACATGATCCACACACTTATTTACCAGTCCAACCACAATCACGGGTAAATAAGGAACTCAACAATTTCCTTTCAGACAGAATTGTACAAATACGAGTCCCGTTGGAATTTAATCGATGACAAGACTTAGAGAATACAGTCACTACAATGGAATCGCACGTAAACAAACCGTGCCAGAGTTTAATTGATGACAAAGCTTGAGAATGCTAAGATTTTACGTTGGAATTTAATTGATAACGCAACACTCAGGATAGAAATACACGCTGAAATTTAATCGTTATGCTGGAATTTAACCGACATACGAGTCTGGAAACTAAAAATAGAGTGCAAGAAAATAAAGATAATTGAAAATTTGCATTTTTTTCTCCAGTAGATGATTGGTGGTATTTGTAGTAATCATGCCATAACTGCTCTCAAGCAGTTTTCAGCCATGATGCCATGACCTCATTTCCAAACGATTGTTCCTCGAAATATGGATGTCTATTACTCCATGACCTCAATCACTTTCTTCTCTAACGACTTCAACTTTGTACCCGCATGTTGATACTCTCTATGCATTCAACTTCCTTGTAACTTGACATTTACCAACCTCAATAATCAATACCTTTGTCGACCATCATTAACCATATGTTGTTGTATATCGACAACTGATTGGTAGTAATCATTGAAGTGTGCCTAATATTGATATTGATCCTTGTAGTTGTCAACAATGAATCACATGCTTGATAATATTCATGCTTCAGTCACGTGTCTATCCATATCGACCGCTTGGTCAATTTTTGGTGCAAACAATAATACATTCGCAAAATCGGAAATAGTGTAACCCATAGGTTTTGTTATAATTGACTCACTCCACAGACATGGCAAAGTACATCCGAGATGATTACTTAACTATCGGAAGGATTTCCAAGAATTACGGAATCCAATTAATACATCCAGCATCTGTTATTTTCCTTTCATACATCTGGCATATGTTATTTTCCTTTCATAATACTTTACTGGTCATCTATCCACTAGGAAAACTTCTCGATCTAGATTAATATAATCAATTGAGTATTACTTGCAAAGGAAAATTAAATAAACGGTCATTGCAGTCCTACAGGGTCACAACCTAATTCGAGATGATTGGCGAATGACAAAAATTTCGTGTAAGAAAAAAAAGTTCATAATGTCTCTGTTCTGTCTTATATATTTTCATCTATCTACCAAAATTGTATGTACTAGAAGTAACTCCATATCAGTGCATAGTTTGTATTGAGATTAGAACAAATTAACCTATAGAAAATTTATTGTTTTCAAAGAAAATAGTCGAAACATGAATTTCAGAAGGTAATATAATCATCAATTTATGATAAACATAAAGATGTCTCTTCAACTTGAGGCTCTAACCTGGCTGTTCTGAACTAGAAGTATGGCAAGCTGAAGTGTATCGTGTATTATGACCACATTGATCACGTCCATATTTTGAAGTGTATTGTGTATTATGACCACATTGATCACGTCCATATTTTGATTAGTTGTCCAATTATGAGAAAATTTACCATCACTTGAATCTGGATACTTTTTTGGCTGAAATACATTAGTTGAAAATAGACTTGCATATCATTGAAGGCACTTGTAACTACAATTACCATTAATTTTATATTTGAAGATTAACATTTTGATCTAATATCAAGGGAAGCTCACATCCATACAAGACATTCATATTGACCGGCTCTCGGACAATTTTACATTAGATACATGAAACGTCAAACTTGTTGACCATTCAACTTGTTCCCGACTTCTCTTCCTTTATAATGAGGGAGAGCAGCAACTCGCGTTTATCAAACGAGGAATTCCATGTGGACAACAGTATGGAAACCTAGGCAAACCTCACACTAAGAAACCTACCAGAGCATATGTCCCGGGACATCTTCCCAATTCTCGGCTTCATATACATTCAGCTGCAGAGGATGGCAAGTTTAGTGACTACATCGAAAGGATTGAAGTCGAGGGCATTGTCTAGCAACAAAGTAGCACTTCGAATGGATGGAAACTTAATCGCTGCAAGAGCTCTTTTCCATCTCTCCGCCATCTCAAAGTGCCTTTGCTGTTATTCAAATGAAAAAGATCTAGGATATCATAATCATTATTTGAGAGAGAGATATCTTATCAAGGATGAAGCATTTGATGGATGTAAGCACCGATAGCAATTTCATGATATTGAACATGGCAATTGCATGTACCTAATAAAACTATAAAGTGTAGAAAATTATTCACATAAACAACTAATTAATTAAGAAGAATCAGATCTATTTAGGACTGTAAAACACTGAGATCAATAAGTATAGTGGAATTAAAGCGTATCTGTTTGAGCCATTGCTTCACTTGAAGAAAAATAGATCACTCTGATAATTAAAAATCTATTGGAATGCCAGATCTTCCTCTCTATAACATATTTTAGTATAGAAACAACTGATAGGTATAACCTACCCTTTTATAGGCTAAAGAGGGGACCTAGCAAATCCTAATCAATAGCATGTCAATCGGGCCCCTCTCATTAGGGGTCAAGTTAAACACAATTGCCTATATTTTGCTGCTCAACTAAGCCCGTTAGTAATAGATGCCAAAACTCAGTTCAATAAAATCACTTAAGAGTTTAACAAATATAGGAATATCCATTAACCCGATTATTTAAAATAGAAAATCAATTAATCAATATAAGCCCATATTATAGGAAATTTCCAACATTCTCCCACTTGAGCTACATTAATTAACTTATTTTTATTTTGAAAAAGAATTTATATTGAAAACGACACTATTGAGTTAATAACTGAAAATTTTGTTTTATGTGGCCACAACTTTAAAAATAATATTCCAATAACGGCATCTCAAAACCAATCCAATCCTATATAATCTCAATATAAGACTATGGGGGTCAATGTGTTAAGAAAATACCATAACACATGACCTTCCATAATCACATATAATAAGCATTATATTTCATGGATCATGGGCCTAGTATCATCATGCAAGATGGGCAATGGAATAGAGACCGTTTGTTTGGTTTTTCCTTTTCTAAAGATTGAGAATAACTCTTTTCAGCAACATCTAATTCCAAGAATCTCGCAGTTTGGGATTCAACGATTCTAGTGCCACGAGTAGGACAATGGAACCTATACCCTTTAGAATGATCAGGGTATTCGATAAAGTAACATCTAGTAGTAGGTTTGGTCTTCTTTTGAGAATGATCATAAATTTTCACCTCTGCAAGACAATCCCCAACTCGAAAATGATTCAAGCTTGGTTTCCTCCCTATCAACAATTCAAAATTTTCAGCACCGATTTACTAGGTACACGATTCAATATAAAAGTTGTTGTTTTTAATACCATCACCCCCATAAATATTCAGGCAAATTAAAATTGCCCATCATACTTCATTTCATCTCCATGAGTATGCGATTGCGCCGTTCAGCTATACCATTCTGTTCATGACTCTCAGGCATTGTCTACTAAGCAACAATACCACAGTCCTGCAAATATTTAGTAAACGGTCACATTTGTTGAACGGTCACATTTGTTGTACAGTCTCAATGTATCACCCGTAATATTCACCCCCACCATCAGATCTAACAATCTTGATAATTTTTCCCAAATGTTTCTTAACTTCAGTGCGAAACACTTTGAACATTTCAAGAGTATCAGTCTTCTCCTTAATTAAATAAACATAACAATAACGGGAGAAATCATCAATGAATATGATGAAGTACTTATTTCCACACAAGGTGGTTGAGTATGGCCCACTAATATTCGTATAAATTATCTCCAATAGATTTTGACTGCGAGTAGCACATTTTTTCTTGGTTTTGGTTAATTTTCCCCTCACACAATCAATACAAGTATTAGCATCATCTAAGTCAGGAGGAGGAAGAATATCAGCCTTGATGAGTCGCTTTACCCTTTCTTTGGAGATATGCCCTAATCGCTTGTCAGAGCAATGAAGATCTTTCTTTGATTTAAAGATCTTTTAACAACATTATTCTTGACATTGAAAGAACAATATGGTCTATCAGGAGATAAGGATAATCGATATAATCCATTAGACAAAATGCAATTCCCAATTATTCTGGAATCATAACTCAAATTTACTCTTTTATTCGCAAAATAAAGACAATATCCTGTCAAGCAAAGAAAGAGATATCAAGTTTCTCCTAAAACCAGGAATATAAAAGACGTTGTTCAAAATAAGCTGAAAAACAAAATTTAAATTCAAAACAACTATTCTTATGCGCTCCACATCAACTCTGATATCGTTTCCAACTTTAAGCTTTAATTCCATCAGACTTGGATTCCTTAGATTTGTGAGACTCTGTAAGGTAGTAGTCACATGAACAGTAGCACTAGAATCAAGCCACCAAAAATCAAAAGGAACATCAATTAGATTTGATTCAAAACAAACCAACAACTCACCTTAGTGACTTTCTTTTCTTGCTTTTAGCCAAGCTTGGAACGTATAGCAATTGGCTCTCTTGTGACCTTGCTTCTTGCAATAAAGACACTTAAATCCTTATCTCCATTCCTCGAGGAATGGCCATCTGTCTGTGAATGATAGGCCATGCTGTACTGCAGCTTTGTCCCCAAGGTAGTTTGTAAACTTTTCCAAAAAGCTACCATGAACTTTGGGTCTCGATCTGACGTGATCGTCACTGGCACTCCATGAAGACGAACTATCTGTTACACGTATGCAAAGTCCTTTTGTACGACGATGAAGTGAGCAGACTTCGTCAATTTGTCAACTACGGCCCATATGGAATCGTTACCTTGCTGACTCCTTGGTAATCCCATCACAAAATCAATTGTGATATGTTCTCACTTCCACTCTGGAATCTCAAGAGGTTGCAAAAGTCCTCCAGGCTTGCAGTGCTGGGCCTTCACTTGTTCGCACGTCAAACACTTGGCAACACGTCTGGCAATATCCACTTTCATACCAGTCCACCAATAGTGTTGACACAGATTCTGATACATCTTTGTGCTGCGTTGGTAAATGCTGTAATTACCACGATGGGCTTCTGACAAGATTTCCTCCTTAAGCCCCTCATCGTCGAGTACGCACAATCGCCCACAGAACTTTAGTTTTTCGTCCTCAGTAACTTGAAAGTCAGCTTTCCTCTTTTCTGCATCCTCCCGTAGAATTTTCTGGATTTCAGGGTCTGTCGGTTGTAACATCTTAATCCTCACCTACACTTCTGGTTCAATTTTAAGGATAGCCATGAGACTTGAAAGGTGGCCTACCTGAAACTTGAAATCCAAATCTCGAACTCCTTTGAGTAGGATCCACTCTTGAACCATCATTCATGCAATTGACGACTTCCGACTTAACACATCCGCAACCTTATTGGCTTTTCTGGGATGATACAGGATGTCACAGTCGTAGTCCTTGAGAAGTTCCATCCAATGACGTTGCCTCATGTTCAATTCCTTTTGAGAGAACAAATACTTCAAGCTATGATGGTCCGTAAAGATCTTAAACTTTTTTCCACATAAAAAATGTCTCCAAATCTTTGGGGCAAAGATGATTGCTACGAGTTCTAAGTCATGCGTCGATGATTCAAATCGTGAGGTCTCAACTGACGGGATGCATATACAACAGCTCTCTCATGTTGCATTAAAACGTAGCCCAGTCCTCTGTACGACGCATCACTATAAATTTCATATCCTCTAGGTTCAGATGGAATCGTCAACACTAATGTGGTAGTCAGCTTCTACTTGAGCTTTTGAAAACTACGCTCGCACTTATCTGTCCATTCAAACTTATCTTCCTTCTTTAGCAATCGTGTCAAGGGCATGGCTATCCCAGAGAATCTTTCCACGAATCATCTATAATAGCCTGTCAATCCCAAGAAACTTCGAATCTCCGTCACTGTCGTTGGCCTCGGCCAGTTTATCACAGCTTCAATTTTGGTCGGGTCCATGAAAATCCCTTCACCGAAAATCACGTGACCTAAGAAATCTACACGAATTAGCCAAAACTCGCACTTACTGAACTTGGCATACAGCCTGTGTTCTCACAAGGTCTGAAGTACCATTCTTAAGTGTCTTTCATGCTCCTCTGGACTTTTCGAATACACCAAGATGTCGTCAATAAACACAATCACGAACTAGTCCAAGTATTCCTTGAACACTTGATTCATCAAATCCATGAAAGCAGCTGGGGCATTAGTCAAACCGAACAGCATTACGGTGAACTCATAATGGCCGTAACGCATACGAAAAGCTGTCTTTGGTATATCCTCCTTCTTAATCCTTAGCTAATGGTAACTCATCCTCAGGTCAATCTTGGAAAATATCGACGCTCCCTGTAACTGATCAAACAAATCATCAATCTTTGACAATATATATTTGTTCTTGATCGTTACCTGATTGAGTTGCCGATAGTCAATGCAAAGACGCAACGCACCATCCTTCATTACAAACAGAACCGGTGCCCTCCAAGGCGATGCACTACGTGGTATAAATCCTTTATCCAACAACTCCTACATCTGCACTTTCAGTTCCTTCAATTCTGACAACGTCATACAGTAAGGAGCCTTAGAAATTGGCAACTTTACATCTTTTCCAAGCATCTTGATATAAAAGGCTAGCCATACAGGTGATGATCAAATTCCTTCTTATGACAAAAATATCCATTATTCTTCATCATGTCAACACTTAAATATTGGCGACAAAAATCTCATGCCATGAATTTAGATTTTTTCGACAAGTTCAAAATGGAAAAATGATTTTCATACAAAAAAAAAAAATGAAATTCGGATGGGGCAGCAACCCAAAAAGCTTCGTTTTTAAGAAATTAACATTTAGAAGATATTTGGGAGACTATAGATAAGATTAGAAGACTTTTGAGTCATATGTGATGATGAGTATTTCAGATATTTCTCAAGAAACATTTTGTTCTGCTTAATTTTCTCTCTCTCCCACTCTTCTTTCTCTCTCTCTCTCTCTCTCTCTCTCTCTCTCTCTCTCCCGTGCAAAGCCCTCCCCATGGTGCAGCCGACCCTCCCCCTCTGCTGATTTTCTTCTGCCCATCCTTCCCCTCACGCCTTCATCCCCTCCCCTCCATTTTCTTTCTTTTCTCTACCGCCCGTTTCCCCTCAATCCATCGTTACACCAGCGCCACCATCACCACATCACCACCGCCCGCACCTCACGCCATCACCCCAGCACATCCACCATCATCCCACCAGCTCCTTCATCATCCACCATCACCCCATCATCACGCCAGCTTCAGCATCCCAGCACCGCAGCTCCACCGCAACTCCTCACCACACCACCACCACCGGAACTCCACACCACCGCCAGAACTCAACACCCCCCCCACCCAACGTCCAGCATCATGCGACGTCCAGCAAACCCCCTACGTCTGCCACCACCGGCCCCGACTTCACCGAGCCATCCACCCGCTCGCCGCCACGAGCCACCCACAAGCCGAGCCTTCCCCCCCTTAGCCAAGGGCTTGAAGGACCGCCACCGCCACCGTCGAGCCTCATTCGAGCCGCATGTGCCACATCCTCAACACCGTCACGTCGCCGTCGCTGCGAGCCCGCCGCTGTCGAAAACCCGTGAGTTGAATTTCTAATCTTTGATTAGACCGTTAATTGCGTTTAGGGGTGGTTAGATTAGTACTAATAGTGATTAGTCTTAGTTAAGCTTGGTTTAGTTTTAATTGAGATTAAGAATGGTTTAGGTTAAATTTAATTACGATTAGTGTAAGTAATTTCGATTAGTTTGATTAATCGTGTTTAGATTAATTAATTGTGTTTAGCTTTATTAATCATAATTTATTTAATTAATCGCAATTAGCGTAATTAGTGACGGATTAGGCGTTATGCAGAATTTTACGCTCGTTTTCTTGGATGAGATTATGCGTGATTTTGATGGGTTGTATGTACGGTATTATGCAATTGATTGCTCTATGGTAGTTATCGGTTATTATTACAAAAGACGATTTTATGGGCAATTAGATAGAAAAAAAATAAGGTGTTAGGTTTGGACACCAAATTTTACGTGCTAGATAAAACAATGGGGTTTTAAAATAGAAGCGTGCAAAATTTGACGGGTTGATTTCAAGTACGTGACCACGTACGAATTTCTTTCCAATTTTTTTTTTTAAAGGGGGTTGCCAAAGATTATTTCCAAAAAGGGTGGTTGGGCAAGAAAAAAAAATGAGGTGTCAAGGACGTGGCAAAACATTAGGGCGTACCTTCGATCCTTACTGCCAAACAAAAATATTTTTTGAACAAGATCAATTTCGGTCTAAGTCCTCTAAGGTCTAAAACTAGTCCCTAGCGGATTCGCCAAGCTGTCGTGACCTACCCCTCAGGAAAGGAAATAGGTTTAGAGGTATTGCCTAAAGAACGGACCTAAGGTTTATGATTAGGCATGGGCTCTCCCAAGCCCATACCTCACGCGACATTGGAGCGTTCTTAAGAATTTCGCAATAAGACGTCGCCACTAGCCTATTGGGGTCGGCTAAAAACCAAGTGAGGCATAGAAGTGTACCTCACTTTCTACGCAATCAAAAAATCTAGGGTCGAGGATTTGATTACACTAATTAACTAATTAGTGCCATTTCGGTGCCTAATCTTGTTTATTTTAGAAAGAAATTTTGTCAAACAATTTGGATTAATTTTAGCTCAATTCACTAACATGCGAGGTGATTATGCGGGTACGCAATCATTAAAATAACAATTAGCAACAAAGATCCTAATTGCAATAAATCTTAGCAAACACAATTAAATATTCGCAAACGTAATTAAATATGTAATTAAACATGCGACATAATCAATACACGAGCAAACAAAGGCCTAATTACACTAAGAAAGTAAGACATGGCAATTCCCAACCAAATTCCTGCATTTTTTTTAATTTCCGAAATTTTTTATTTTTTTTTTTAGGCCTAGCCGGGTCAAGTCCAGTCTGACCCGAGCCCAAGTCTGACCCAGTCGAGGCGGGTCAGTTAAACTCGCCTAGGTCTAACCTGATTAGGGGTGGACCAATCAACCTGCCCAAAAGGGCCAGGCCCCACCAGGGCTGGTCGGGCCCTTGTTTTGTTTGGATTGGGCCCCAACCAACGGACCCAATCCACCCAAAGAAAAAGCTGCCCGCAGGCCCACAACTCAGACCAACTCTGGGCTAATGGCCTGCAGAGCGAAAGTGGCCAAGCGGGCAAGATTTGTGATCTAGCCCAGCTCGGCCTGCGACCCCTGGTCCACGACTGTTCAGTCATAACCAGGAAGCCACGACAGCGTGCAACCCAACAGTTCTCTTGCCAAAGCATGACGGCGCTGTCTCAGTTGGGCAAAGCATAATGCTCGACCTCCGGCCAAATGGCAGCACCCCTTCCGGTGGCCAAACAACCTAACTAAGGCTCTAAGCAGAGGAATTAAAAAATGAGTTTCGACTAGGCATTTTAGCGAGCGGGTGGAGGGCATTCATGAAAACAGGGGCTTCAGCTCGGCTGAGGCCCAAGTGTGAATCTAGACATCAAACGAGATATGCCACAACGTCAAGAAATGCAATGGGGAACGGGCGGGGGCTGAAGCTCACTCGAACTAGTCAGGGGAGCTCCAACTAGCTTGGTATCACAGTGCAAGCACTAGGTGTTTGACAAAATGTCTACCTAAGTTCTAGAGGAAATGGTGACGATTGACGTCAGTCAGGCGGCTCACCAGCAATGGTAGGGCGTCCCAAGGACCATCCTTCTCCTTAGTTTCGCTCTCCACGAGCTTTTTTTCTTCTTTTTTTCTCCATTTCTCCCCTCCTTTCTCTCTGCTCTTGGCAAGGACGCCCTAGATGGCGACCATCCTTGCCATTCTTGCCTCACCCGACCCTAACATGCCTCTACTCTTTTCCTTTCATCCTTAGCCTCCGCTCACCCATTGATACCATCCTTTTCTTCTTTCTATAGGTTGCGCACGAAGGACGCCAAGGAGGAAGATAGGTTGCGGGTGAGGCCGGGCTGAAGGGGGGAAAGGCTGGGCCGCAGGAGAAAAGGAAGAAAGAAAAGAAAAGGGCTCGGGTCCACGTGGGGAAGGGAAGGAGAGGCGGGCTAGGCCAAGGTCGGATCCGGCCCGACCTAGCCTCTCTCGCCCTTTTTTTAAATTAATTAATTTTTTTAATATGTATTTGAAAAAACATATTAGGTGTCGACGATGATCGCCTAGTTCCTGCTTTCCAATTTCAAGAAAGATCGAACCAGACCAAACCGAACTGATTACATATACTTATTTTCTAGTTTTTCAAAAAAAGTTAATGGGTTTAGTTTTTTGTTTCCAAGAAAATAAGAGCCTATAATTTGACAATAATATATCCTAATGGAAGTATAGGATTTGTCTTAAGCTTTCAATTTGGTCATTGTGATGTTTTGGATAATAAGATATCCGAATGGAAATATGAAAAAGAAATAGTGACCAATTCCATTAGACCAGACCGGTCGATCCCAATTTTGAGACTCGCAAACCAATCACCCCTAATACCTAGTTATTTGTCAATGTGAATAGTAACTTTCTTAAAGAAGAAAATTATTATTACCCTATTAATAGTTAATAATTTTCTCCACACCATTAATGACTTTCATACAAAATTCGGCTATGCGATTATACGATTAAGTCTTATAACCCAGCTAGTAAGTTTTCACCATGGAAAGTAGGTGTTTGCATTTCAATGATCACTAATTTTGTTGTGATAAAAAGTATCTTTACTTTCAAATTATAAATTTTTAATAACTCCACATTTATGGTCACTTTCTATTTAGAGAAGCAAGTTTGAGTATATCAACAGTTACTAATGCTCCGTTTGTTTCGCGGAAAACAACTTCCAGGAAAATATTTTCCTGAATTTCCGGTGTTCGGGTGGATGGAAAATACATGGTCAAGGAAAACATTTTCCGGTCAACGGAAAATTCTCTCTTGACATTGAGGAAAATGTTTTCCTCTTTTGAAAAGAGGAAAAAATTTTCCTAGCCTCTCGCGCTCTCTCTCACGCTGCCTTTTCCTTTTCATTTCTACACTCTCTCACAAAAGCTTAGGGTTTCTTATCTCCTCCTCCTCCTTCGACGCCGACGATGGGCGAAGCATCCCTCATTCTCCGCCCTCCCCGGCCGTTCCTGCCCGCCTGCTCCGGCCGGGGCGCCGCCGCCGCCGCGGCGCTCCACTTCCCCGGCGGTTCGAAGCCACTCGAGAGGATCCGGCTCAAGAGGGAGCACCGCGGCGGCACCGGGAGGCTCGCGGGGAGCCCGCCGTCCAGGCCGCTCGTCGTGCGGTGCGAGGCTTCCGGTGGACGGGTGATTGCCCCCGATTCCTTTCCTTGGGATTTCTTTTAGCGCTCCGCGTGCTTGCTCGTGTGTTCATTCGTTGCTCTGTTTTGGGGATTTGGTTTGCTTGTTTGGGGTGATGCGATGAGGTCGCGGATCTGGCGGCGAAGCTCGCGGCTCGCCGGATCTAGCGGCAGAGCTCGGGCTCTCGATCCAGGCAAGCTCGAGCTCTGTCGCCAGATCCGGCGAGCTCGGGTGAGATCGGCCGAGCCTTGAGCTCGCCGGATCTGGCCACCGGGTCTTGGTCGGCCGCTAGGCAACCGGCCATCGTCAGGCAGGAAGGAGGTGGCGGCGGCGGAAGGAGGAGGAAGAAGGAGGAGGAAGGAGGCGATGGCGAGAGGAAGGAGGAAGAAGGAGGAGGAAGAAGGCGACGGCGAGAGGAAGGAGGAAGAAGGAAGGAAAAGAAAAAGAAAAAATAAATAATAAATAATAAAAATTTCGATTTTTAAAAATATAAATAATTAGAAAATCATTTTTTTAAAAAAAATATAAATAAATAAAATAATTTTTTTGTCATTTAAAAATATTAAAATTCAATTTTTGATAAATTTTCCCAAACAATTAAATGAGCTAATGAACGGTGGAAAATATTTTCCATTCAAATTTTAGACTTTGGCCGAACACCGGAAAATAGAGTCATTCCAGAAAATATTTTCCCGGAAAATGACTTCAGGGAAAATATTTTCGGAAACATGATATTTTCCG
Source organism: Eucalyptus decipiens (assembly GCA_014182575.1). NCBI lineage: Eukaryota > Viridiplantae > Streptophyta > Magnoliopsida > Myrtales > Myrtaceae > Eucalyptus > Eucalyptus decipiens. Next base: position 21,905,847 of record CM024614.1, on the reverse strand, counting down.
CGAAACGAACGGAGCCTAATTTCTTGATTAATCGGTAATTTCTACCTTTGAAAGCTGGTTATCCACGCAATTAACTAATCCCATATAATGAAATATGACTACTCCATATACCTATAGTAAGTCATATGCATTTCGATTAGGTTCTCGTCAAGATAAAAGGCGATCAAGTAACTTTTCTAAAACGCCAAAATAAAATTTAATGACAGCAGTAGTGCTGAAGAATTTGCACTTACGCACCAAGAAAAACCCAATAGTCATGTAACATCATTCTACAAGATAATTCGTGCTGTGCACGCCATGCTAGTATGACGAATCCAAAAGCTCCAGTGCAGTAGTATTGCTTTTTCTTGACTAAACATAGCTTTAGGAACATTAGTTCAATTCCTGGCAGCCCATTCCTAGTCGATCTGCAGAAACCAAGCTTTTCCTTAAATAACATTTCCGCAAGCTAATCTATTGTAATCCATCTTAATGAGCATCATACAAATGAAAAGGAAAATAAAAACAATTTAAGAAAATTTATTTTTAATTCACTTTTACATAACATGGCACCAAATCAGAGCTTTGAGTAAACCAAAAATACTGAAAAATGTGTAGGCACCCAAGGCCTTGTGTAAGGTTAGATACGTACGGATGCAGATGATGAACAATCATCCACTATGGTCTAAAGGAGAAAAAGATGATTGATTCTCTCTTCAGTTATAGAGTTTACCTGTCCATGTAAGCCCAAAGCAAGGAGTTTCTCCCTAATCCAATGCAACTAATTTGTAACTCCGCTAATACTCATTCGTCTTCCGTGCACTTCATTCGAACAAGCAACTCCAATATTATAGATCATAACCAAACACTCTTAAAATATGTCATGCTGAGGATTATAGGGACCTAGATGGCTCTCTCTTTCTTGAAGCAAAGCGCTATCCCTGATTTCGAGCACTCGTTTAGGCAAAGCTTTTGCGACAAAACCATGAAGAGTCAAATTGTCTCTAAAGGTGTCATCGGTGGGACTTAATCCTATGAACATTTCTAGTAAAAGAATGCCATAACTATAGACGTCACCTTCTCTTGAAACCCCACACCCCATTCCATATTCTGCCACACATGGAGATCAAAGTGCAGGTCAAATTTGGAGTGCATATAAATAATCAGAATCTAATGTGTGTAAGACTATAAGAATTATTATTCGCTACCAAACTTTAGACAAGAAGACCATCAATGAGAGAGAGAGAGAGAGAGAGAGAGAGTACCTAGTGGAGCATAACCGATTGTCCCTCTAAAACCCACAGAACTCATTTGATTAGCTGCGGTATCAAAAGATGATCCATAAAGGAATTTCGCCAATCGAAAGTCACCTACATGTTCGACCATCTTAGCATCTAAGAGGACATTGCTTCGCTTTAGATCGCAATGGATGATGGGGATGTGTCACTGGTGATGAAGATAATCCTGTGCAAAAAGCAACACCAGTAGCAATACGTATCCTATGAATGAAATTCAACTTTTTTGGAAGTCCATTGTGATGAGATGATGTTGCCTTTGGTTGAAGCCACCATTCCAAGCTACCATTGTCCATGAATTCATAGATTAAGGCCTTAAAATCATTTCCTTGATAATCACTGCGCGAGCAACTGTCAATATCTTCAAAAGATTTCGATGTCTGATGTTCTTTAATGCCTCACACTCGACATTGAAGCTCTTCAAAGCACCATGACAGACTAGATGAAGCACCTTCACGGCAACAGTAGTTCCATTAACCTCAAGTACACCCCTGTAAATAGAACCAAAGCTTCCAGCACCAATCAAATTTGTTGAAGAAAAACCATTGGTTGCTTTTAGGAGCGTTCCAAAAGATACGTTTGGACAGGAATCATCCCTTGAACTTGAAACTGGTTCCATCACCGTCTTCTTCATCCAACAAAGATATACGGAAGCTTGAATAAGAGCTATTCCAAGAACTCCGAGAATAACAGAAGTGGACAATATCACTAAATTGATCTTTCTACTCTTGAAGCTTTCGGAGATGCAATTGGGGAGATGAAATTCTGGTAGCCCACCACAAAGCTTATTATTCCCAATAATAGAAATACCGGTAGCATTCCTAAAGACTCCTTCACGTGGTAGCACGCCTTCAAAGCTATTGTAGGATAAATTCAGAAGTTTCAAGGAACAAAATACTGTTAAGAATTCTGGAATTTGACCCGACAAATTGTTGCATGAAAGATCTAGTTCTTCAATGCCTCCTAATGATCTGATTGATTGAGGAATAGACCCATGGAAGAAGTTGCCTCCCATCCTTAGTGATGTCAATGAAGTGCAACCACCTAAACTACTTGGGATTTCACCTACCAATAAATTGTTCGAGATATCCAACTCAGTCAAAGTTCTCAAGTTGCCAACTTCTGGAGGTAGAACCCCAGTCAAATGGTTTCGAGATAAGTCCAAAATGATTGCTAATGATGGGAGACCCATAAGTTGTGGGGGTATGGCACCACTGAGATTGTTATTAGACAGATCGAGCCAATTAAGAGACAGGCAATTTGATAGAGGTGAAGGAATTTGCCCATGAAAGTTGGTCCCATCAAGGAATAGGTCAATCAACTTGCTTAGATTTCCTAAAGAAGATGGAATAGTCCCTCCTAGGTTGTTATCACTTAAGCGCAGTATTGATAGACTTCGTAGATTTCCCAAATTTGAGGGGATAACACCTAAAAGCTTATTGAGATTCCTAGGCAACACTTCCAGGTTGATAAAATTCCCAATTTCTTCCGGAATCTTTCCAAATATTTGATTCTCGCGTACATCAAAATACGTGAGAATGATGGATAAATTAACTACGCATGTAGGCAACACTCTGCCAAACTTGTTCTTGTTGATTACCACGTACCTTAATTTGCTAATGTTGGTTAATGAGCAAAGGAAGTTCAAGTCTTCAGGTTCTCCGCCGCCAAGCTGATTACCAAAGATTTGTAGCCAACTAAGATTATACAAATTTTCCAAAGAAGGTACTTTTCCATAAAATCTATTAAATACAAGCTCAAGAATATTTAGCTTTGTGCAATTCGATATCGACGGAGGAATCGGTCCCTAAAGTTGGTTCCCAAGAAAACTAAAAAATACAAGATCTGGGAGTTTGAGACCTATGCTTGTAGGAAGTGTCCCATGTATCTGGTTGTTTTCAGCAGCAAACACAGTTAGGGAAGAGAGATTGAGTAAAGAAGACGGAATCGTACCTGACACTCCATTTCCTCCAAAGCTAATTAATTGCAAGTTTTTCAGGTGGCCTAAAACTTGGGAATGCTCCCGCTCAAGTTGTTATCGGTTAAAGAAAGCACTTCCAGTGAAGATAAGTTCCCAATGGAGAAAGGCATACTCCCGATAAGATTATTACCATACATAGAGAACTCCCGGAGCTTCAGCAATGACCCAAGCTCTCTAGGAATTTCTCCGGTTAGTTCATTGTTCCTAAGCCAAAGGATGACCAGATCCGAGCAACCCAATATGTCTTTGGGAATTTCGCCAATCAACAAGTTGTTGGTCAATCTTAGAATACACAGGCAGTGCAACTACCCGATCTGCGGAGGGATTTCTTGATTGAAACTGTTGTTTTGCAGCAACATTTCCCTTAAGAAGCTAAGGTTTCCGATATGAGGAGAGATTGATCCGAACAGTCCTTGTGATCGCAAGTCCAGGACTGTGACCCTTCGATGCCTCCTGCCACACATAACTCCATACCACTAGCAAAACCCATTGCTATTGTTCCATGAGTTGAGCACTCTGAAAGGATCTTTGGATATGCCGGCCTTAAAGGTGAGCAACGCTTGTCTGTATGTTTCATTGGTGGTGCAGGAAACTCGGTTAAAGCACAGCAGCGCAAGAGCAATCCCAAGAAGCAAGTGGCATGATCGAAACTCTGCAAAACCAAGGCTCAAGGGTTTTATGACTCAAAGGTGAAGGAAGCGGGTAGCTAAGAAAGCAAGTCAAGAAGAAGCAAGAGGCAAGTGAATCCCATCTTCATAAAAGTAAAGACATCGCTGAAGTAAATGATCTTCAATCAGTGGTCATGGAACAGCGAAGCCGCCCGATCTGATCTTCTACCATTGACTCTGACTCTGGAAAAGACTTTGTCTGGCCATAAACGCACGAGAGTCAATCTGATGCGAACATGTTAAAGAAGTAGGAACGCATGTTTCTTATCTTCGATGTTAGAGGATTTCACATTTGAATGCATGTTTCTTTATCTCTAGACCGTTAATAAATTATTTATGCTTTCAATTGCTGGAGTAGATCAAGCCCTTATCAATGTTCCTGGCCGTTCTTGGATGCTTCTACTAAGATCTGAAAAAGAGAATCGCTTCAGGATGGTATAGACTCATGTCTCCAAGGAACTAAAATACGTATAGATAGGTAGAGACCTATGAACAATCAGTCCATAGAAACGGGTTTGTCCTTGGACATTTTTTAGAATGAAACTGTAAGGGTCCTCTCACCTCGTGATTTTAGTGCGGCAGCAGATGCAGGCAGTTCTACATCTCCAAAACCATGTCTCATACCAAGGACTGAAAGATTAGTTGGTGACCTATTCATTTAGGACTCCGTTATTCGTCGTGCATATGTGCCTAGGTTTAATTCAGGATCCAGGACATCTCCTTTCATTTTTAGTAAACATTATTTGACCCAAGTCATCTCTGAATGTAACATGGTCTGCACTTCTGTTTGACTAGGGAAGTGGCTACCGATCAATACACAGCTTTTGATTAAAAAACATGCAGCGCACTGGAAGTGGCGGCACCGCAATGAACGAGTAAGCTAGGAGTGGCTGTAATACCAAGATTAGAATGTTTGTCAAGTTATTCCTCCTTAGAATGCAGCTACTCACAGCTGGATGCTGTCTTGACCCATTTGATTTCATCTCTAATCCCTTCCCTGTTCTTCTCTTCCTCTACTGATTTTGGCTTGGGTTTATCCTCCAAGTATTTCTCTATCAATAATGCTCGAGATGCATTTTGCGGGTCAATTTTGTTGTGAATAAAGTCGACTTCATGACACTTGGATGCAGACGAGAATGAAACAGCATAAATAAACATGATTGCAAGTATTTTCTTCTGGACCAGTGACACTTGCTTGGAGTTACAGTTCTCCAACTGTAGAAAAGTGGTCTGACATCCTTAGGAGAATAGAAGTGAAAATTGGTAATGTTTACAAGTATAGGAACGCTTAATCGTGACATCAGACACATGCAATCAACCAGAAGTAAGCAAGACTAAATCTACTGCACCATAGTCGAACTGCCACTGACACGGAAATTAAGCTTTGAAATATTCTACATGACAAAGCTGAATCCAAAATAGCACTTTCTTATTCCGGAGTATCCTATCTTTGTCCCGAAACAAAGGATCATTGCTCATTTAGGAAGCTTGTGAACAGTATGAATCCCAACAAAAGAACTTTATGACTTAGATTGACTTGGAAATTTCACAGCAATGCTCAAGACTCTGCATCAAGGTCCTTATGCTGGTGCAACAATACAGATGGGAATCATAGTCATTTATTATCTTCTTACGAAAATGATTGTTTCTCTCTGGTTGTGCATTTTCTAAGTATGTCTGCAACTCATAAACAACACTGATTATGCATCTGTCAGAGAAGAGAAAACTCGAGAAATTATTATATCACCTGTCGTAGTTCATCTTGTCCATACGGTAGAAACTACTAGGTCACATGGTGCTTAGTCGTACATCTTGTATATTATCTGATGTTATTTTATTGACGAACAGTTTCAATTAAGATCATGCATGTATGCTCCAATGGAACCCCTGATTGCATGCTCATTCTTGCAACCTATCGTTAGACAGCAATGAAAATTCAAGCAAGCTGAAAGTAACAGCAGCGTGAAAATAGTCATGATGACAATCCAGATTTGCTGCCACGCTGCAACATACCATGCACTTATCTAATGAATTAGCCAATTGAGAGGCCACTTCAGGTCAATTTTGGTATGACCAGATGTCATTAACCAATTCTATGCAGTTCAATAAGGTTAGAAACGAGGCTTTCTGCGAGCCACATACTCTTCCAAACCAAGCCTCTGCTGCAAGATCATTAATTTGTCTCTCTGCAAGTACCCGACAGAAAATTCAAAAAATGAACTCAAGAGTGAATGCCATTCTGATATCTCCATCTATAGATTTTCACTAGATTAGATCAATTTCAGGTACAGCTTACTCTGTCAACAGGGACAATGCATTAGCAAGCCATCTCTGCCTTCGAAGTAGAACTAACTCTGCTTATTATGTGAGAAGGAACAGAACCAGCAAAGACAAGATTAGATTTTTCTTTTTTTCTTTTTTCGTTTTTTTTTTTTTTTTATGCCTTCAAAGAACTTGACAATTTAAAGACCCTAGATCTTTATTTGGACATAGCAGAGATTGGAGGAGCAAAACACCCTTAGCATAAGCTCTGTTGTTGCCCTTCTGGATTAAAAGAACCTCCACGTCAGAAACCATGTAGGTGAAAAATCCTTCCAAGTTTATTGTTCTAAAGCCGAACATTCATCTGCTATGATATGGCCTTAAAGCAGCAAAGTTTGGTAGGTTTTTCCCCTTTAGAGCTAGATAAATCCTTCAACTTTCTCCATTTTCAAATATTAGTGCTTTTTTCCACATAAGAGAGTTCCCAATCCCACTATCAGTAGCTGATACAACTGAAAGGTCGAAAAGTTTGACTAGGTGGTTCCTGTTGTGAAGGGCAAAAATGTCCAAAATTCAGGAGAATCATTACACATTTACAAATTACCCCCTGATGTTGATGTTTTAAAACTTCTGTAATACGCCCCCTGATCTTTGGAAATTCGTTGGAACACTTCTCTTTATAGTATTTTTAATATCAAAAGACATAACTTATGACTAAACAAAATGAAAGAAAACTAAAAAAAGATAATGAGGAGAGGGGGGAGGGGGAATTGATTTACAACTAGGATACTTGGGCATTTACCCTTTCTTAGGTTTTGTCACCCCAGAAAGGATTGATCGTCTCTCGCTCGAGATGACTCTTTTTTATGCAACGGTATTCCAAGCAAGAGCACCTGAATCATTGACCATTGTCACTCCGAGCACCGACCAATCCCAAGGTAATAGGTATTGCCGATCTCCTTCAAAGCAATCACTATCCACTCTTTTTTCCCTCTATCTCATCTTAGTTCATCCCATTTCATCAAATCTAAAATGAGAGATACCATGCAGAGTGTTTGGCCAACATTGCACTGAATTTCAAAATGCCTGGATGACATGGAAAAATTGAGTTATTAGGAGCAACTTGCCACAACCGGAAACATAAGGGGTATGATGTAATTATCCCTAATTGTGTGAGCCTGTTTGTCTAGTTGCCTTCTAGGCATTTTAGAATATTTCATTAGCATACAAATAATTAGATTATGTGAGAAACGGAAATAATGTGAAATGTTTTCTTTCAGGCTAACTATTAGCGTAAATCCTTAAACTTGTCAATTTCATGTACTTAAGTTCTAATACTTTTATTCCTTGCATTTGAATCCTAGAATTTGTAACTTTCAGTTCAATTGGTCCTTTCATCAACTGAAGGAAGGTCTTAAAATTCATCAAAATGGCAAGTTTTTAGAATTTAAATAAATAAAATAAAGTCTTAGCACTTAAGTGCCCGAAACAATATAATTTTAGGTTATAATTTATCCATTTTCTTCCCATTCATTTTCAAACAATTTTAGCCTCGTGTTCGACTTGTGATAGTGAATTTTTTTATAAAAGCGAACAATTGCTGATAGTTAAATTATTGAATAAACCAGAGTCGTGTAAACTAGACCCATCTAATAATCAAAATACACACGAATCAAATATATGAAAGATGCTTTTAGTTTTGCTAGAAATGAACCAAGGGAAAATACATTTCAACGAAAATGTAAATGTTCCCTAAAGATAAACTGACAAATATTATTTCCGTTGCATGTTTTCTTTGTTTTATGAAATACTCCATTAGTCCGTTGCATGTATAATGTATTCAATGAGTAATGAACGAATGTGTGTATATTCTAAAGAGGATTTCTGGTGTGGGATTTTGGCAATTGGAATATCAAAATGACAAAATTAATTGCTGAAAATGGCCCTTATCATGCCATAAAACCACAAAAACTAAGACTTTCAAATAATAATAAACAGGATCTAATCATTTTAGCACAATATGAAGCACCGATAGAAAACGAAAGTTACCGTAAAACCACCCTTCCATATTGATTTTAGGTTTCGTGCTTCGTACTAAGATTAATATGTAAAATGCCGCGCACAATTTCCAAAAGGAAAACGGAAATTTTGGCTCCCGTGTGACTTGTCTACAAGATTATTGAGGAATCTCACAGATTGGAGTTTATCTATGGTGGATTTTTGCATTATTAAAGAAAAATGCCAGCAATTCAAAAGAAAAAAAATGACATAGTGGACTACTCGTTGTTTTGACATAATATGCAATTCTGTTGCAACTTGCATGCTCCTCAACCGTCTAAATTTTGCTTCTTCATTCAACAAATGTTCAAGGTTGATGGAACAAGTATGCCAAATTCTGTAAATATGGCAGAGAGCACAAAAAAACTGTTCCTAACTATCATCCAATGTTCCCATTCTTGTGATAAGATAAACCAGAGCTTGTTGCAAGCAGGTGCCGATCTTGTTTTCCTTAAAGAGGATGAAAGAGAAGTTTGGAAATTTAGTCTCTACTCATGCGGTCAGCAGTCTCATTTATACAGTACAGACAATTATCAGTGAATTCTGCAGCATTAGAAGCAAGAATATAAGAAGATGAAGAAGGTGTTTCGTTGAATTCCAAAATCCTGGTAGATACAAACAAAATGCGCAGGGACTTTTTTGATACAGACAGTATATGTAGAAACTGGAGAGTCACGAGTTCAATCTGACTATTGGCTCTGCCCATAAGGATCCCTCAGCCGACTCATCTGTCTTCTGTTAGAAGAAAAAGAGACAAAATTTCAGCATTATATCAACTCTATCTCCTCATGGTCCTGCCCACCCAATGCTAAGTCTGGTTTCCTTCAGGCCGTTCTACTTGCAGAAGCTCGATATTCAGTTCAAAGGTGGCTCCTGGCTCGAAAAGGAAAATACAATTACTCTCCAGAATAAATCATATTTACCTTTCAACAACACGTAATGACACGCTCATAGATGCCAAATGCAGCTGAACTCCAGCCAGCATGCAAATATACTGAAAACCTCAGTTAGGATTGGAATTGAAATCTTAAAAGACGCGATAAAATTCAAGCAAGCTCTAAGAACCGGGCATTTGGTGGTATTTTCAGCTCCTAAACACAAAGTTGTTAATTCCCAATGACATCATTTGATGACCTGCTAATTTGATGGCCATAATAAAGGTACTCATGTCACAACAAAAATGATTGTTAGTCATGATCAAGAATACAAAGACTACCGGTATCTCAGCCATTCCCTTCTGACCGTAGCCAGCCTCTGGAGGAACGATCACTGTTCTCTAAACAAGGACGAAACTTCAAGAACAATAAGACAGAGAAGATATGACAAGGAAAATACAACAGCACTAGCCAAAGGGAATGCAATTCAGGTACTGAATGGCAAACTAGCCACATTGATGAATATTTACTGCCGCTGGGAACCAAGAGAAAATCACCTTTCCACCCACTTTCATCCCTTCTGTTATCGAGTACATAGCAGGTGGCGGCTTGGGAGCTGCCTGTGCTGAAAATAATCCATTTGGATTATCTACAGATCCACGCTTGCGTTCCTTTCCTGGAGGAGATCCTACCTTGAATTCATATGGCTAATAATGCCAAGTAAGCTTGCACATTAGCAAAGCATTTGTCCAGATAAGGCACGAGTCAAAAATGAGGGAAATTTCTCTGTAACAAAAAACAAAATGAAATGAAAAAAAGAAAATCCAAAGTATAAGACCTGAGCAATGATGCGATTTCCAGCTAAAAGCTTAGATTCTCGACTTGATACAGCAGTAATACCACGATAAATACAGTCAAAATGCACCTGCAACAGAGGATTGAACACAGAATGTTACCAGTTCATATATTACTCGAGGAAATATAAACAGAAAACCAACATCAGCAAACCTGGACTGTCGATCCTTTTGTAGCTACTGGACCCTTTCCCTTAATGATATCATAGTATTTCACTCCATCAGCTGTTGCAGGTATTGGAATTGCTTACTAAAACAGAACAGATAGGATGCTAAAATGCGACTTCCTCTCGTGAAACACAAGAGAACCCTTTTTCCCCACAGATCTAGCAGCTTAGATTTCAATTCTTTTCTGCTCTGTATGGGGAATAGGAATTAAGTTTGAGTTTGGGCATCTATTGGCAGGGGAAAAAAAACTTTTTACAAGTCCAGTTACGAAATACTTTAAATTGAATAAATGGGTTATAGAGGTAGTACATGGGAAAGAGGAGTTGGGGAAAGTAAAACTAAGCTAGGCCCTACGAAATGATATGAATAGAGGGAAGCATTCCTTTCCTACTGCATTCCATCAGGTATGATGACAAAGAGAAGTAGCAAAAAGAGTCACAAGGTAAACTTCAAGATCTTAGCATAAGCAGAATTAAATGACAAAGCCACAGAATGCGTGCGAATTGCGAACCAAGACTCGGACTAGTAATTACTACCACCTCCAACTTTTTTGAACTGTGCACATTCTAATTGTCCCTAAGGACAGAACATGACTGAATTACATCTTTAATGCCTATCGTATTCACTTCAACTACATGATCATATCAAGTGGCAGCTTCAAAATTATCAGCGATACAGTCCATGAAAGGTAAACCACAGACACACACTAACACACTACCACCTCTCCTATCTTCCGCCAACGAATGAAACTGCAGGAACAACTTGACTATAACTACACCATCGGACTAAAATCCGCGCAAATCACAATTCAGAGCCTCCGACAAGTAACATTGCAGCTCCCATTTATCGCACAGCGACCTAGTCCAAGACGTACCTAAGGACATTGCGACTCAAATTACTTACTCAAATGCCTATTATACTCGCATCACTTGCATCATCGTAGCAACTTGCTCACTCAATCACAAGGACAGATGAAGCACGCATTTCAAACACCCCATCTGACATCGAATTCGGTTTTGGTCGTGCGTTCGCTTTCAACAATCGCGTCCAACTACAAACAAGGGAATCGGCAACATCTCCCGGCACGCGCGACAACAGAGCACGGGCAAATTCACGCTCTCGACGCGACGGGAAACCGAGGAACGAGCAAAAAAAAAAAAGGAGGGCTCGGGAGACTCACGGGTCGTGGACTATTCCTCGAGAGGGATGGCCTTCCGGTTGCGCCTCTCCCTGGCCTCCGACGACCGCGGCAGCGAAGTGAGCGCGAGCGCGAGCGGCAGGGGCAGCGAAGAGATCAAGACGGCGAGCCTCTACGAAGCGCCGCTTGCCCGAGGGGCGAGCTGCTTCGCGACGTCCGGCGGCCAGTTCGAGGCGGCTGCCGGACGGAGAGGACGACCGTCGAGGGCGGTCGGTTTGCGGAAGCTCCGGACGGAAGCCATGGCCGTTGTGCTGTTCGCGGTTTGCAGATGCTGCGTCAGCTGCTAAAAGGAACCGCAAAAAATCCCCCTTCGCCTCATACCCTTTCCTCGCCAATTTACACCTTTGTCCCTCCTCCGTTGTAAAGAGGAGTGTTCCTATAGTAACATTGATTTTTTTATACAGTTGGTCTATAATTTAAGTATTTTTTGGTCTAAATTTAAGTATTTAAATAAGTAGGATATAAAAATTTGAATAGAATTACATTCGAATAATCCACGAAATCGATATGCTATTGAATGACGGGGAGGATTCACTCAATTATCATAGTAAGTTATACTTACTTAGTCATCGCTTGACATGACACTATTTATGAAGAAATAAAAATGTTATATATTCTAATTTAGTCAAGAATATAAGAGGGAAGTGGCTGCCGTATATTCTTTAGTGGGCTTATAGTTATTGTCCAAAAAGATGTACCGAAATTAACATGTAAAGTCACTAGACCTTTCAATAATTTGTAATATATCGAAATTTTACTTTTAATTTGTTTAAGGGACTTGTAGAAAAAGCTTTGAGCATATAAAAGTGCCTTCTAAGAAAGGGGCACACAAAAAACAATCCCTAAATTTTTATTTAACGTTCAATTTGATTCTTAAACCATCAACTCACTAAGTGAAATTGGCATCTACTGACATGCCACATCAACAAATCAATTAATAATAACAAAAAGAATAATAAGAAGCAATGTTATCGATAGTAGGAGAAAAAGAGTAAGAGAAAGACAGAAGAGAGATAATCAAGATGATGTTGTCAGGCGTTACACCGTGTTGGCATGGGCCTAGAAAGCAAGGGCAATGAGCCCCACCCTTGATGATTGTGACATCCCGATTTTCCAATTCTGTTTTCAATAAATTGAGATGGGCATTTCGTTGGCACGCGTATAGTTATTTTCCTTGAGTCGGCCACTCATATGAAAACTAGTCTATCGGGTGAAGCTCGTTAAGAGTTTCTAATGCATTGGACTCGAGAATTTGACCACGGCGACCTTTCGACCGAGCTAATCTGCAAGGGTCATTACGGCACGATTAAAATCGATTAGAGATCGGAGATAGGTCGACTCGACAAAGGCATGTGATCAGGTGTGGGTGATTCCACCAGATCACATAATTCTTGTCGATCGGCACTGGACCGACTTTTCCATCGATTGGGTACCCTGTGTTCGTAATTGAAACCTTGAGATTACCTCGACAACCGAAAGTCGCCAATGTTTCAAAGATGTACATTGTGGATTGAAATGATCAACCACAGGTCAAATGCATGAAAATTTCTAAAGGCTACTCGGTAGGTTGGGCGCGCTAATATCGTGCCAAAGTGAAATTAACCGTGGAATTGGGATCGAATTCGAAATTGGAAGTCCGGGTGTGTCACAAATCATTTCGGGATCATTGAATCATCTTTGGAAGATTTTTCGTGCAATCGAGTTCTTTGGCAAATTAAATCCGAGAATGGCTATTTTAACCCGGGAAATTAGTAGGCCGCTTTTTTGGTCGCGCTTTTGGGGATTAAATTGATTATATAGTCAAGTGAATATGTGAATTGAAGCGTGGTGACATTGGGTTAATTTAATTGAGCTTCAATTGGATGGAATTGATTGAGAAATGATTGAATTAAATGTACAAGGATTTGGACCCGGCGGAAAATGAATTGCAACCATTGAATAATGTTGTGGGAGAGGAGATAGTGGAAGATGACATCATGCATGTGATGTCATGCTGATTGAAGCCAAGCAAATGAGAGCTTGACAAGTGGCAAGTGGTGATTAGCTCTCAAAAAGTGGGGCTCTCCCATCATCTTCAACCTTGGGAGGAGAGAGAAAGAGGAGAGAGAAGGGGGGGGGGAGCTCGACCGGACCAGCTAGCGGCTCGCCAACCGCCCTTCTCCTGCCGCTCGGCTGCCCGTCCGCTCGTCGCCGTCGCCCCGCGCCGCCCGCGCATCTCCGCCGCTCGCCGTCGCAGCCCCGTGTCCGCACGCGCTTCCGCCCAACCGCCTCGCTTTGCCTCGTCCGCGTGTTCCACGAGCCGCCGGAGCTCGCCCGTCGCCGGAGAGCCGCCGTGCACCGCCGCCTCAACCCCCGCCCGGGAGCCGATGCCGCCCATCCTCCGCCGTTCCTCCGCCGAACCGCCGCCGATCAGCCATCGTCCGGCAGCCCACCGGAGGTTGCGGAAAATGGGTATGGCAGCCCCTTCGTGGCCCGTTTCGGCCGCCTTCCCGAGCCCGGATGCTCGGCCCGCTTTGAGGAAAGTCGATCCTCGCGTCGTCCCCGTCGTTTTGAGCCGCTCGGCTCGCTAATCCGGTGAGTTTAACTCACTAAACCTCGCTTATAGGGTTAATTACGCTTTAGGTGTGCTTAGTTTATGTTAATTGTGATTAGGTGGTTAGTTTAATTAATTTAAGTGTGGATTATATTAATGTGTTTAATTAGCTTAAAGTGTGATTAAATTAAAGGTTAAGAGAGTTTATTTAATATAAAGCCTTGATGTGACATAATGGGGTTTTCTTTTTGAATTATTTAAATGATTTCGAATTCTGGAAATTATAATATTATATTATAATCCGGAATTATTAAAATATTATTATTTATTAAAAAAACGGAAAAATTATTTTTGACCCCGATTGCTCGTAATGTCGCGCCGATCGCTGCTGTGCAATTGGATTTCGAAATTGATGATTGGATAGTGTGAATTGAGAGTGGATTGTGAAAAATAGGGATATTATTATTATATTAATTTTCAGAATAAATTTTATTATTTATTAAAATTCGAAAATTTCGTCGGGACCCTAAACTCTCAGAATTTTGTGCCGATCGCTGCTGTGTATTTAGAATTTGAATTTGATGATTGATTGCGGCAAATTGAGTGTGGATTGTGATAAATATTGATTTTATTCATAAAATCCCAAGTGTGGAGTTCGGCATTGAAATTGGATTGTTAATGGCTAATATCGTAATTGGATTATGTGAGTGAAATGTAAAGTATCCAAGGATCGGTATCGAATTGTCGTGTGCTAGTTGAAAGGCTCGGGTCGCAGTAGTGGCTAAGCCGACTGGATCCTTATTCTGCTAGAAATGCCGTCAAGAGAGTAACGTGGCTCGGGTCGCAGTAGTGGCGAGACCGACTGGACCTTTATTCTTCTAGAAATGCCATCGATAGAATGACGTGGCTTGGTCGCAGTAGTGGCGGGACCGACTGGACCTTTATTCTTCTCGAAATGCCGTAATGTTAATAGATAGCCAACCTGTGAGTAGGCTATGCCCTCGTGTGGCAGTGAATAATAATTGGAATGCATGCTAAGTGCGATCGTGAATTATATGAAAGTGATGGCGTTCCAATTGTTTGAATTATTATTACTATGTGAGATTGTGTGATACAATTGTGCTAACTTGCAGGAAGGAATTGAGGCGATGTAAGTTCTCTGTGTGATGTAACTAGGTCACCCGGGGCGTATTTTCTTTCTAATAGGGGTTTAGGGGGTTGAACTTGCTGAGACGTTGTCTCAGTGGTTATTGAATAACCATTTCAGGTCCCTGGTGGACGGAGTGGCCAGATAGCTTTGGTTGGCCTAGAGGAGTTGCAGAAGTGAAGTCATCAGGACTGGAGGACGTGTCCAACTTGTAGGTCGTAGGACAGCTCATTTTTAAGAGCCGGTCTTTTGTAGACTTTTGGCTGTAGGCTTCTGTTTGTAATTCCATTGAATTATGAAAGTGTTATGTTGTGGTTTTGCTTCCTGCTTTTTATCCCGTATTTCATTGTCAGGGGTTTTATAATACGTTATGCTTGCGCAATAATAAACTTATGGGGTCGGCGACACTACCTGGGAATGTCGCATTTGCTTGACCATGGTGGGATGTTGGCGTGCTCGAGGTTCGGGGCGTGACAATGATGGTGCCATTGCTTGCCACCATTGAGCAAGAGTATGTGGACCTTGCAAGGTGCAAGTGGTGTAATGGCAACATCTACTCCAACTCTCTCTCTCTCTCTCTCTCTCTTCTTCCAAGGGTTTCACAAAGTGAATTGGATTGTCATATTAATTAGAGAGACTAAATTGGTTTAAATCAAGCACTATAATCACCAAATTAATCAAATGTAGAACTCAAGGACTAAATTAAACATCAAGTAAGAGTTTGCAAACCAATTTCATCATGGGAAATGCTATGCTTACTCGGATTGATTTACAAAATCCATACATGCAACGAATTTTTATTGATAATTGAATATAATTCACTTATTTAATCGATCATTTGCATTTTGCAGCATCTTTTAATATACAAATTTCGTAAAATCAGTCGGACTATAATTGACAATTGAATATGATCCACTTATTTAATTGATTGCTCACAATTTATAGCACATTTTATATACAAATTTCACAAACCATTCATGTTATGGCAAAGCCCTCATCTCAATGTCAATCTTTAAGGTTTCAATTCTATCTTTCTTCTTTTTTCCCTCTGTTCCCCCTCAATTTCTTCTCAAAACGCTCGGCCAAGCCACAATGCAACGGCTGAAAACCCTCGGCCGGTATCGACAGCCGGACGCCCGGTCTCCATCTGCGTGGGGTCTTGCTTAAGGATCGAATCAACGGCCGTAAAAGCCCTCATCTCAACGTTAATATCCGAAGCCGCGAAGCAGGGGATCGCCACCGCTCTTCGTCTCTTCGACTGTGTCGCTCTGCATCGATACTATCGAGCACCCCAACGGATCGTCCTTTTTTCTAATCTCCTCCCACCTTCGATTTCTTATTCCTCTCTATAATCGGACCTCGCCGACCTCGCGCTTCGCCTCCGCCGATCGCCGGCCTCTCCCGCCGCCCGCCGCACGCCGCACGCCGCACGCCGTGACGATGAGCGCGGTCTCGAGTCCTCTGGCCTCAGTGAGAAATCCCCGGGCGCAGCTCTCGTCGAGTAACGATCTCCCTTTCGATTTCGCCCTTTCCGTTCCGTTCAATGTTTAGTGCCGATCGCTAGCTTTGATTCGCGCTTGATCCTAGAAAAAAGCTGAATGGGACGGATGTTTGTTGGCGAGCCGCGAGATGAAGAGAAGGCAAATGCCTGTAAATCAGTGTTACTGACTCCTGTACACTTGTGTAGGATATGCAATCCTTTGCTCTGATACCAATTGTTGGAACCAAAAAGACTTGAAACCAATTGTAGAGTGTGCAAATTTATAAAATATGCGGAAGCATTAAAATATTCAAATCAAACTAGCTGATACAAGTACACACTCAAAAAAACTAATACAAACATACACTCAGCTATTCTATTTTCTTCAATTCTCGATCATGGAGGGATAACTCGCTCACACAGAGCTACTGAGGCTGCAGTGCCTCTCTCTCTTGAAGTTCACCGTTGCACCTAGTGACTTCCTATTCCGAAGCTCTCACTGCTGGAGGCTGTCCCTGAAGCTCACATACGTGTGGCTTCCTTGCTGGCCTGAAGTTCTCCACCTGTGTGTGGCGTGAGGCCCTCTCCTTGGCCTGAGGTTCTTCGCCTGAGGTTCTCCGCATGCATGTGGCGTGAGACCCTCTTCCTAGCCTGTTGACCTGAGGCTGCGATGCCTCTATGTGAGGCCTTTCGGCCTGCTCCTGCTCCTTCACCTTGAGGCCCTCCTTGTGAGGCACTTTGGCCTGTGAGGCACTTCGGCCTTTGAGGCGCTTTGGCCTGAGTTCAAATGCTTCACGTACTGTCATATTTATAGACATCTTCCACCGCCTGAACTTTTCTTCTTGGCTAAGGAGTCAAACATTGTGGGCTGTCTTCTTTTTCTTCACGTCCAAGTACTAACTTTGCTTCTTGCTCCTTGAAGGCTCCAGCAACAAGTATTATTTTAATATGTGCCCATTCTTTTTTTAATCAGCTTGTGGCTTCTTCAAGAACTCTCTTCTTTGGCAGTTTACGAAGTGACGCTGCAGCACACTTCTCTTTGGCTTCTTATTATTATATTAGGTGTTGTACTCCAACAACTTGCGACAGTTGCATTAAGTAGCCTACGATGAGTTTAGCGAGCTCGAGACCTGTGATTGACTGCAGATCACGGCGGAAAATCGAGTTTTTGTGGCCGTCTGCCTTGCCTATTGCTTTTATTTCATAAAGAAGTCGCATTGTGCGGCTTCTCATGGGTGTTGTCACCTGCCGCATGCTTGTGATGATCAGCTGTCTTGCGCTAGAAAGTCTTTCGCCCGACCGATATATCGTATGACTTGTTGGTGTGGTGCTCGTTTTGATGAATGTGCAAAAACTTGCGACGAAGACTAGAGTACGTGATGGGTGTGTACGGCCGAATTAGCATGACTCACGGTGTAATTCTCACTTGAAAGGTTCATCTTGTCATGTTGGAATGAATCTGCCCGATTGCTGAGCAGAGGTTTTGTGCATTCTTTATTTAGACATCGGCATCTTACTCCCTTTCTTGATTTGAATCAGATGATATACAAGTTATAGCTGAACACCTTTCCTTAGCTTCTGATATGATAAGACGTCATCCTACATTTTATGGTTTATGTTGCCATAATCTGACTCCTAGATTTAGAAGAACTTTGTTTCTTCTCTCATGTTTCACCGGCAGTAGATATTTAAGGCTTGTTGTGCTTAGAGCTTCGACTTATCATTTAGTTAAGTGGACTTATGCTGTTTATTCTGGAACATATTGCCAGGTTGTCCGCTCAAGCCATCAGTCCGATGCCTGGGAAGTGTGCGGCGTACAAACTTATTGTTCGCTACAAATCAAACTGGAATGCTGCAGCTCCGCTTGTCAAGGCAACTCACTGTCAGTGCTGAGTATAGGTACTGCCAAGTATTGCAACTTAGTTGTGATCTGATGTTGAGGTGCTGGAATTTGGATGCAATTTCTAACTGGAAGCTTAATCAGCAGTCAGTTTTTCTTCTATTATTGTCCCGTCTATGTCAGACCTGTATAGACCTTATGTTGCAAAAATGGGTATTCAAAACAGAGACACATTGAATACTTGTCAAGATCTGGCAAATATGTAAAATGTTGTGGGTGACAGAGGGAAAGAAAAAGTTGAGGGAAAAGGGGCCGAGGGAGTAGAGAGAGAGAGCCAGGACATATTTTTATGCAGTATTTCCTTGTCCTGTTTCTCTATTCCTGGCTTCCTTCCATTGATGTGCAGACATAGTTTAGTTACTCTAAACTTGTATATCTGATCAGCGTGGAAATTTTTTTTCTAAATCTATTTGGGCAAGGATGGATCTGGAAGATTCGTGCAGTGGAGGCAAACGCATTCCACAATTCTAAAATGATATTAATTTCAATAATAAATTCTTTCGTTTTATGCTTGACATGTGAGATAGGTCAGCCAACAAGAAGAAATTTCTGTTCATAATACGAAACTCATTTCCTAAAAGTTTCATAATTCTATCGAATTGTGACATAATGTCTATAGTCCTAGTTGTGACTGAATGTATCTGATGCTAGTCTTTTGTGTGTTTTCTTATGCAGAGATGGTGGAAGGCCGAGCAGTGCAAGCATCTTTGTTGGCGGTAGGGGTGAGCGTGGTTCCCGGAACCGGAGAACCGAACCGTCTCGGTTCTAAAGAAACCGGTTCCAGTTCCCGGTTCCCTTTTTCTGGGAGCCGGAACCAGAACCGGTTCCGGAAAAGCCCAAATCAATTTTAATTGTTTACCCTCCCCCAGTTCAGTTCTCCTCTGAGTCCTCTCTGCCTCTGCCCCGTCGCCGATGTTGCTCGCCCTTGACGCCACCTGCTCGCCCTCGACACCACCGCCGGATGTTGCTCGCCCTCGACGCTGCCGCCGGACGCCGCTGGCCCTCGATGCCATTGCCAAACGCCGCTCGTCCCGCCACTGGACGTCAGTTGGCCCGTGCTCACCTTGCCCTTGCCTCCCTTGACGCCGTCACCCCTCGCTCGCCTCGACGCTCAGCCGCTGGCCCTTGACGCCGCCGCTGGATGCCGTCACCTCTCGCTCGCCTTGCCGCTGAGCTGTTCGCCGTCAACGCTGCTGCTGGACGCCGCTCGTCCCCCCAATGGAGGCCGCTCGCCACTCGTCCAGCTGCCGTGACGCCGCTCGCCGCTTACCCAGCCGCCCCCAACGCCGCTCGCCCAGCCTCCCCCTTACAAAGTGAATAGTTCACTGCCATGAACCACAACCCACATTGTAGGGGGCCGGCTTCAATCCGCGGCAAAATCCGTTCTTGCGAGGTTGTTCTGCTGAAACTCTCTGTCGTCTCTTAGTTTTGATGCATCGCATTGCGACCCAGTATTGTTCTGAATTCACTAGCGATCAATGCGTTTTACTTTACCATTTCTTTTGAATTTTCGGGTGGAATTCTGGGTTCTCTTTGGGAAAGGAAGGAATTCAGGAATTCCGCAACTCGATGGAGCTTGTGGAACGGCTTGGTTTCAGCTTATAGCCGTGAGTCTTGACGAAAGTTCCCTGCTTTTAGCATTTCTTTGTGGTTGGTCAAGTTGTGGGGTTGGTAGCTGATCATTTTGTCTGTGTAGGATTTTGGGTGTGTGTTTTTTCTTGAGATGCTTCTGTGAGAGCCTTTTTTATGCGTGTGCTTGGGCAATCCAATGATCATTTGCTTTTGCTTCTCTTTCTCTTTCCCTGTTTTCTGAGAATTCTGAAGAAAGATAATTTTTTTGCCCACTCTGTGGGGTTAACAGCCAAGAAAGATTTATGTCTCTAAGAGATGTTTGATAAATTTAATGCTGAATTGAGTGCTATTGGTTGCTCGATAAATTTGACTCTATTGCACTCTTCATCTTGATCTGCTCCGTATTGATGCATTACCTGGACAAGAGAGATCTCAATTTAGCGGTGATGTTTCCATCTGATTTGGTTCTGTTTTTGTCGTGCCAGTCAGCTTGCATGTGGTAGAAAAGATCTCTTTTTTCCCTCTTTATTGCTTGCTTTATCTTGCTTTCTGGGTGGTCATCACAAAGCATTCCCGTCCATGACTGGTGGCAGTTTGCATGGTTGTAGACGTAATCGTAGAAATCAGTTTGGAACCTTATGAGAGATCTCTGAGTTTATATGATTTACTATTAAGGTCATCCTTTTCCTTCTTTTGAAGATCTTTGGATCACTACCTTTTTTTCAGTTATTAGTTGGCCATGTGCATTTGAGACTTAAACTGGAAGACTATAGAAAGGCTGTCACAATTTATTATTTCCATCTCAAAGCTATGTAGAGTTCTTTTTAGTTGAGGCAGTGAACTATTCACTCCAATGTGGGTTGTGGTTCATGGCTTGAGATGAATGTTGAATTTGTAAGATGCCATTCCAGGAACAGATGATAAAAGAAGGTCTCTACATGATGGGTTTGAAAGATGGGATATTTCACCTGTCTTGGTTTATTGTATATTCTTTGCAGGTAAATGTAGCTTATCTTATTTATTTTGCCACTCTTTGTCCTTAGTATATATAGAACGAGACAATGCTTTTTTACCAATCCACATTGTCACTTACATGTGAAGTGATATAAACCAAGAGTGGAATATTTCTGCAAGAAGTACCAGTAGAACTGGGTTTGAAATGGCTGTTAGGTTCTTCTAGGTTGGTAGTATTTTGTCTGGTCTCTTAATTGTTTGATCATTTGTTCAGTTCAAATTGGATCATACAATTACTGATTTGTATTTTCATGTATTCTTTCAGTGTTACTACTCACGAACCCATTTATTCTATCTAGCTTCTTACTTACTATGGGAACATATTTTGACAGGCTCCTCACTTTCTTAGTTTGATAATTTCTGCAGTTTGCAATTTCCTCTGGTATTATCACTGTTCGTACAATGGACAACCTTTTCAAGTACAGTGACAAATCCTTGGTTTTTGTGTACTTCTTCTCCTTTGGACTGAGTGCAATCATGCTGTCATTTATGATTTGTGCATTTTTCACAGGAGCGAAAACAGCTGTTGCGGTTGGTACCCTTTCTTTCCTTGGGGCCTTCTTTCCTTATTACACGGTGAATGATGAAGGTGTACCTATGTAAGTAACTATGCTAAAATATTTCATTCAGGATATCCTATTTGTGATTAAATTCACAGTACCAGGTTACTCATGCAACAGTTTTCTGCATATAGGATTCTGAATGTCATTGCTTCTCTGCTTTCACCAACAGCCTTTGCTCTGGGGTCTGTTAACTTTGCTGATTATGAACGTGCTCGTGTTGGGCTTCGGTGGAGCAACATTTGGCTGGTACCTTTGTGTTTTGGAGTATTGATATTATGTACTGTTTAATATTACTGATGCTAATCATTCATGATGATGGATCATGCAAGCGTCATCTGGAGTGAATTTTCTGGTCTATCTAGTACTGATGATGTTCGACTCACTTGTGTACTGCCTGATTGGTTTTTACCTGAATAAGGTATGTCCTCTTTGAAGAACACTTAGAAATAGTAACAATTTTTAGTAGTACCGGACCTAGCCATGGTAAGCAAATGCGCACATTGTGCTTTGTAACTTTCATAATGTCTACTTAGAGGAGTTGAAGGCTGAATGCTAGAAGCTTCTTGACTTTCTTGTTTTGCTGTTGGCAGGCATTCTCATGGATTAACCCTGCTTGACTTATGTGTAAGTGCAGGTACTGAACGTCACACTGAGACTTGCATGGATGCAGAACATTTTAGGTTTCAGAGAAGCGCCTTTCCTACATAGAAAGGCCTTGATTGCAATCGTTGCTAGCTTGGAAATCATCCGCCGTGGGATTTGGAATTTTTTTAGGTATGCTGTGTTCTTTTTCCCTACTATAACCTTTGTATCATGAAGCAGAAGAATCCAATGACATACCTGATGGAACACTGTTGATCTTTTACAGGCAAAAAGGGTTCCTGATGGATTCGTGCTCAATGTCGTGCAAAGGGAGGACCTGGCATCGCCAAATAGAAGTGGGGACTGCAGCTGTGAAGTCCCTGAATGCTTGCAACTGGATTCGCCGGAGAAGGAGATGGATGTGAGTTCGACATCCGAATTTTTTTGGGTATGCTGTTGGTACTTTTTTTTTTTTTAATCTGATATAGCAAAACTGAGTTTGCTTGTAAACTTAAAAGTGGTTTGGAATATCAAAATGCTAGCTTATAACATCACAGCTTTTCCTTAAGATCTTACCCAATGGCAAGACTGAGCAATTGTTTCATAGTTTACCCTGAAAATGAAACCAAAAAAATGAGACAAAAAAAAGAAAAAGAAAAAAGAACCTGTTGGAACTTGGAACTGACCCCAGGTTCCAGGTTCTTGGTTCTGATGGGTAGGTTTCAGCTTCCAAAAAATGAGGAACTTGTATCCGAGGGTAGGGTTCCAGGTTCCAGACGGAACCTATAAAGATCTGGAACCGCTCACCCCTAGTTGGCGGCTTTGTCTTAGGAGGAATTATAGTCGGTGCCCTTGGTTGTGTATATGCACCTCAGGTACTGACATTTTCTGTAATGTCCTACCTATGGTGTAGGAATTCACCTTCATTTTGGTTAGATTTTGTTTGAATTATTGAACATTAGAATGTCAGTATTCTTCCCAAAATTCTTTTCTGATAATTTTAGTCAAGCGGTTCATGTAATTGTCAATGAATATCATAAGTATCATGGTTCAACTGAATGCTTTTTCAGCTCCATTATTCCACGTGATAGTCTTGCAGATTTAGTTATGGAAACCCTCTACCCTTAATTGAGTTAATCCTTTTCTCATCATATCTAAACCAGACAAAACCCACCGGACCTTTCGACCAGCAAAAAAACCCTTTAAATTTCGAGGAGCCCATTCACTTATCACAATCTACTCTCATCATCCTCACGACAGGAGGATCGTTAAAACCGACCACTCGAGTAAAGAACCACTATCAGACAGCCCAATCATCCGACACGAGTTCAAATGCTCTAAAATGCAAACAAACCTACAAAACCTACACATCCTCAGAGCCCGCCTCCTCGCATCTGATTCAAACAACAAAGGCCTCACGGCGCATCTCTCGATACTCGATTCGCGAATCGCACATTGACGACGCCGATGGCATCGGAACCAGTTCAAACTTCACGGCAAAAGCAATCACATCTTAAAGACCTCAAAACCAGAAACCCCTCTAAAACCTGCTCGATACCAGCCCGATCGAAGAGTTAACAGCCGCGAGCTCGCAGGGAGAACGGAGAAGAAGAGATAGAGAGAGACTCACGCGCCGATTGACCCTGGTCAACACCAGATCGGAGAGCGCCGGAGTCGAGAGCAGGGCCACCGCGAGGACCAGCAGGTCGAACGCGCGCGAGTGCAAGAACGCCTCTCAAACCGGCGTGGGAAATTGTGTAAAGTGCAGCAGACTCCCATAGTGTCAAGACTTTGCGGGTCTCTTGGGGGAAAAAGATTGCATCATGCCCCCTAGGTTTTTGAGGCTGTCGCGATTTGCCGCCGCGGTATCTCGATTTTTTGCAATAGCCACCCCGCAACACTTTAAAAATCAGTTCTCATGAAGTAACTAGTAGGGATGTGCAAAACGGACGCCTCAAACTAGGAACCACCAGGATTGGACCGAACCCGTCAGTTGGGTCTGATTCCTGAAAGTGTCAGTCTAATTCTCGTTTCTTAAAAGTGGAATTGGTGTCCAGGTAATCCGGTTCCCAATTCCAAGAAAGACCAAATCGGACTGATTACATATACTTATTTTTCTATTTCTTTTAAAAAAAAATTAGTGAGTTTAGTTTTTTGTTTCCGAAAAAATAAGAGCTTGTAATTGTATAATAAGATATCCAAATTGAAGTATAGGATTTGTCTAGAGCTTTGAATTTGTTCATTGTTATGTTTTGGATAACGAGATTTCTAGATAGAAACATGAAAAAAATAGTGACCAGCTCCATTAGATCGGATCGATGGTTCCCAATTTTGAGACTCCGGAACCAATCACCCATAATATCCAGTTATTCTTCAATGTGAGCAGTTTCTTTAAGAAGAAAATTATTATTACCCTATTGATAGTTTATAATTTTCTCCATGCCATTAATAACTTCCATACAAAATTTGGGTTTTGCGATTATACTAAGCGGTTAGCTTGGAGTGCTGCTCTAGCAAGAAAGTATTATACTAAGTAAGTCTTTTAACCCAGCCAGTAAGTTTTCACCATGGAAAGTAGGCATTTGCATTTCCGTGACCACTAATTTTGTCATGATAAAAAGTACCTTTACTTTCAAATTATAAATTTTTAATAACTCCACGTTTATGGTCACTTTCTATTTAAAGAAGCAAGTTTGAGCATATCGGCAGTTACTAATTTCTTGATTAATCAGTAATTTCTACCTTTGAAAGCTGGTTATCCACGCAATTAGCGAATCCCATATAAAAGAAATATGACCGGTCCATATAACTATAATAAGTCATATGCATATGTGATTAGGTGCTTTAAAAAAAAAGGCAACCAAGTAACTTTTCTAAAACGCGAGAATAAAATTTATAACAATAGTAGTGCTGAAGAATTTGCAATTACACACCAAGAAAAACCCAATACTAATGCAACATCATTCTACAAAACATTCCCAGATAATTCCTGCCCTGCATGTCATGCTAGTACACTGAATCGAAAGCTGTATATCCTTATTCACCCACCAGAGCAGTAGTATTGCTTATGCTTGACTAAACATAGCTTTAGGAACTTTAGTTCAATTCCTGGCAGCCCATTCCTAGTCGACCTGCAGAAACAAAGCATTCCCTTAAATTATATTTCCACCGGTTAATCGATTGCAAAACGTCTTAATGAGCATCATACAAATGAAATGAAAAAAAAAATAAAACAAGTCAAGAAAATTTACTTTTGATTCACTTTTACATAACATGGCCCCAAATCAAAGCTTTGAGAAAACCAAAAGTACTGAAAAATGTGCTGTGTAAGGTTAGATATGTATAGACGCAGGTGATGAATAATCATCGACTTTGGTCTAAAGGAGAAAAGGATGATTGATTCTCTCTTCAGTTATAGAATTTACCTGTCCATGTAAGCCCGAAGCAAAGAGTTTCTCCCTAATCCGATGCAGCTGATTTGTAACTCCACTAATGCTCATTCGTCCTCCAGGCACTTCGTTCGAACAATCAACTCCAATATTATAGATCATAACCAAACACTCTTGAAATATGTCATGCTGAGGATTATAGGGACTTAGATGGCTTTCTCTTTCTTGAAGCAGAGCGCTATCCGTGATTTTGAGCACTCGTTCAGGCAAAGCTTTTGCGACAAAACCATGAAGAGTCCAATTGTCTCTAAAGGTGTCATCGGTGGGACTTAATCCTGTGAACATTTCTAGTAAAAGAATGCCGTAACTATAGACGTCACCTTCTCTTGAAACCTTGCATCCCATTGCATATTCTACCACACATGGAGATCAAAGTGCAAGTCAAATTTGGAGTGTGTATCATCAATCAGAATCTAATGTGCTTAAGACTATAACAGAGAGAGAGAGAGAGAGAGAGAGAGAGAGAGAGAGAGAGAGAGAGTACCTGGTGGAGCATAACCGATTGTCCCTCTAAAACCCACAGAATTCATCTGATTAGCTGCGGTATCAAATGATGATCCAAAAAGGAATTTCGCCAATCCAAAGTCACCAACATGTGCGACCATCTCAGAATCTAAGAGGATATTGCTTGGCTTTAGATCACAATGAATGATGGGGATGTGGCATAGGTGATGAAGATAATCCAGTGCAGAAGCAACACCTATGGCAATATTTATCCTTTGAATGAAACTCAACTTTCTTGGAAGTCCGTTGTGATGAGATGATGTTTCACTTGGGTGGAGCCACTGTTCCAAGCTACCATTGTCCATGAATTCATATACTAAGGCCTTAAAATCATTTCCTTGATAATCACTACCAGAGCAAACTGTCAATATCTTCAAAAGATTTCGATGTTTGATGTTCTTTAATGCCTCGCACTCGACATTGAAGCTTTTCAGAGCACCGTGACGGACTAGATGAAGCACCTTCACAGCAATAGTAGTTCCATTGACCTCAAGTACACCCCTGTAAACAGAACCAAAGCTTCCGGCACCGATCAAACTTGTTGAAGAAAAGCCATCGGTTGCTTTTAGGAGTGTTCCATAAGATACGTTTGAACATGAATCATCCCTTGAACTTGAAACTGGTTCCATCACCGTCTTCTTCAACGAACAATGATATATGGAAGTTAGAATAAGAGCTATTCCAAGAACTCCGAGAATAACAGAGGTGGACAATATCACTAAATTGATCTTTCTGCTCTTGAAGCTTTTGGAGATGCAATTGGGGAGATGAAATTCCGGTAGCCCACCACAAAGCTTATTGTTCCCAATAATAGAAGTACTAGTAGCATTCCTAAAGACTCCTTCACGTGGCAGCACGCCTTCAAAGTTATTGTAGGATAAATTTAAAAGTTTCAAGGAACGAAATACTGTTAAGAATTCTAGAATTTGACCCGACAAATTGTTGCATGAAAGATCTAATTCATCAATGCCTCCTAACGATCTGATTGATTGAGGAATCAACCCATGGAAGAAGTTGCCTCCCATCCTCAATGATGTCAATGAAGTGCAACCACCTAAACTACTTGGGATTTCACCTACCAATAAATTGTTCGAGATATCCAACGCAGTCAAAGTTTTCAAGTTGCCAACTTCTGGGGGTAGAACCCCGGTCAAATGGTTTTGAGATAAGTTCAAAAGGATTGTTAATGATGAAAGACTCATAAGTTGCGAGGGTATAACACCACTAAGATTGTTATTAGACAGATCGAGCAAATTAAGAGATTGGCAGTTTGATAGACGCGAAGGAATTGGCCCATGAAAGTTGTTCCCAGGAAGGAATAGGTCAATCAACTTGCTTAGATTTCCTAAAGAAGATGGAATAGTCCCTCCTAGGTTGTTATAACCTAAGTGCAGTTTTGATAGATTTCGTAGCTTTCCCAAATTTGAGGGGATAACACCTGAAAGCTTATTGAGATTCATATACAACTCTTCCAAGTTGATAAAATTCCCAATTTCTTCCGGAATCTTTCCAGATATTTGATTCTCCTCTAGCTCAAATTCCGCGACAGTGCTGGATAAATTACCTACACATATAGGCAACACTCCCCCAAACTTGTTCCTGCTGAGTTCCACGTACCTTAATTTGCTGCTGTTAGTTAATGAGCAAAGGAAGTTCAAGTCTTCAGGTTCTCCATTGCCAAGCTGATTACCAACGATTTGAAGAATACTAAGATTATACAAATTTTCTAAAGAAGGTACTTTTCCAGAAAATCTATTATCTCCAAGCTGAAACTTATCTAGCTTTGTTCAATTTGATATCGATGGAGGAATCGCTCCTTCAAGTTGGTTCCCCAAAACACTAAAAAATTCAAGATCCGGTTGTTTGAGACCTATGCTTGTAGGAAGTGTCCCTTGTATCTGGTTGTTTCCAGCAGAAAACACAGTTAGGGAAGAGAGATTGAGTAAAGAAGACGGAATCGTACCCGACACTTCATTTCTTGCAAAGCCAATAAATTGCAAGTTTTTTAGGTGGCCTAAAACTTGGGGAATGCTCCCACTCAAGTTGTTCTCAGTTACAGAAAGCACCTCCAGTGAAGATAAGTTCCCAATGGAGGAAGGCATACTCCCGATAAGATTATTACTACGCAAAAAGAACTGCCGCAGCTTCAGCAATGACCTAAGCTCTCTAGGAATTTCTCCAGTTAGTTCATTCTTCCCAAGCCTAAGGAAGACCAGATCCGAGCAACTCGATATGTTTCTGGGAATTTCGCCAATCAACAAGTTGTTGGTCAATCTTAGAATACGTAGGTAGCGCAACTGGCCAATCTGTGGGGGGATTTCTTGATTGAAACTGTTGTTTTCCAGCCACATTTCCCCTAAGAAGCTGAGGTTTCCGATATGAGGAGAGATTGATCCGAACAGTCCTTGTGATTGCAAGTCCAGGACTGTGACCCTCTGATGTCTCATGCCACATATAACGCCATACCACTGGCAAAACCCAATGCTATCGTTCCATGAGCCGAGCACCCCAAAAGGATCTTTGGATATGCCGGCGTTAAAGGCAAGCAGCGCGAGTCTGTCTGTTTCATTGGTGGTGCAGGAAACTTGGTTAAAGCACATCGCAAGAGCAATCCCAAGAAGCAAGTGGCATGATCGAAACTCTGCAAAACTAAGGCTCACGGGTTTCATGACTCAAAGGCGAAGGAAGCAGGTAGCTAAGAAAGCAACTCAAGAAGAAACAAGAGGCCAGAATCCCATCTTCATAAAAGTAAAGAAATCGTTGAAGTAAATGATCTTCAGTCAGTGGTCATGGAACAGCGAAGCCGCCCGATCCGATCTTCTACCATTGACTCTGACTCTGGAAAAGACTTTGTGTGGCCACAAACGCACGAGAGTCAATCTGATGTGAACATGTTAAAGAAGTTGGAACGCATGTTTCTTTATCTTCGATATTAAAATATTTCCCATTTGAATTAGAGAACATAATTAGTACTTGCCTCCTTATAAAAGATTTCACCTTTTGTTTCTTTGTCTTCGATGAAGGGTCAATCTGATGTGCACATGTTGCAGACTTTTTTGAAGTAGGAAAGCATGTTTCTTTATCTTCGATGTTAAAGGATTTCACATTTGAATGCATGTTTCTTTATCTCTAGACCGTTAATGAATTGTTTATCCCTTCAATTGCTGGAGTAGATCAAGCCCTTATCAATGTTCCTGGCCGTTCTTGGATGCTCCGACTAAGATCTGAAAAAGAGAATCGCTTCAGGATGGTATAGACTCATGTCTCCAAGGAACGAAAATACGTATATATACGTAAAGACCTATGAACAATCAGTAAATGGAAAAGGTTTTGTCCTTGGACATTTTTTAGAATGAAACTATAAGGGTCCTCTCACCTTGTGATTTTAGTGCGGCAGCAGATGCAGGCAATTCTACATCTCCAAAACTATGTCTCAAACCAAGGACTGGAAGATTTGTTGGTGACCTATTCGTTTAGGACTCCGTTATTCATCGTGCATATGTGGTTAGGTTTAATTCAGGAACCAGGAGATCTCCTTTCATTTTTAGTAAACATTATTTGACCCATGTGGTCTCTGAATGTAACGTGGTTTGCACTTCTGTTTGACTAGGGAAGTGGCTGCCGATCAATACACAGCTTTTGATTAAAAAGACATGCAGCGTACTGGAAGTGGCGGCACCGCAATGAACAAGTAAGCTAGGAGTGGCTGTAATACCAAGATTAGAATGTTTGTCAAGTTATTCCTCCTTATAATGCAGCTGCTCACAGCTGGATGCTGTCTTGACCTATTTGCTTTCATCTCTAATCCCTTCCCTGTTCTTCTCTTCCTCTACTGATTTTGGCTTGGGTTTATCCTCCAAGTATTTCTCTGTCAATAATGGTCGAGATGCATTCTGCAGTTCAATTTTGTTGTAAACAAAGCTGACTTCATTTCATGACACTTGGATGCAGACGAGAATGAAACTGCATAAGATAAACATGATTGCAAGTATTTTCTTCTGGACCAGTGACAGTTGCTTGGAGTTACAGTTCTCCAACGGTAGAAAAGTGGTCTCACATCCTTAGGAGAATGGAAGTGAAAATTGCATAATGTTTACAAGTATAGGAACTCTTAATTGTTGTTGAGAAATCAAGTGGATGTGCAAGTAAAATAATCCCTTTACTTTATATAAGCAATATTGCAAACTCTTTACACACGCCACTCTCATACACCTCTCACACCTCACACAAACACAATTCTTGCACACATCCACTCACTCTTTCTCACTCTACACTTCACGCCACCTACTCCCACCCATTCACACACTCACGTACACACCCCACACCTTACGTACACACTCCTCACACTTCTTCTACACTCAAGGGGCAAGAGTCCCTATTTATAGGAGGCAAAGTCGGTGACTTTGCTGACCTTCTACACTATTCTACAAGTAATATTTTATTACAAGTTGTTGGTCAACAATTGCGGCTGAAGCTGAAGAATTATCTAGAGAGAAAAGTCTGGAGAAGTGACGAGAGATCCGGACAAGTAAAGAGAGAGTGATCTGGAGAGTTCTAGGAGAGAGAGGCGGTGATATTCTCAACAATTGTGACCTCAGACACACGGAATCACATCACCAGAAGTAAGACTAAAAACTCCACTAAACCATTGTCCAACTGCCACTGACACGGAAATTAAGCTTTGAAATATTCTACACGACAAAGCTGAATCCAAAATAGCAGTTTCTTATTCCGGAGTATCCTATCTTTGTCCCAAAACAGCGGATCATTGCTCATTTAGGAAGCTTGTGAACAGTATGAATCCCAACAAAAGAACTTTATGACTTAGATTGACTTGGAAATTTTACAGCAATGCTTAAGACTCCGCATCAAGGGCCTTATGCTGGTGCAGTGATACAGATGGGGAATAGAAGTCATTCATTATCTTCTTACGAAAATGATTGTTTCTCTCTGGTTGTGCAATTTCTAAGCATGTCTGCACTCATAAACAACACTGATTATTTATCTGTCAGAGAAGAGAAAACTTGAGAAATTATTAATATCACCTATCATATATATATATATATATATATATTTTTTTTTTTTTGGTAATGTAAGAATTTTATAAACTTTTACTACGACTATACAAAAGGTTTACGGCACCAAAAACCTACACTCATAATGACAACAAGTCATAACGAGTGGAAGGGTGTTGGAGAAAAGAAAGCACAAACAGCCAAACAGTGGCTAAGAAAGCCAACCAGCAGCAAAAAACAGCCAGCCAGCAACATCAAAAGAAAAGGAAGGAGCGAGCCAACAAACAGCCAGCCGGACGGCACCCTCTGAAGTAGGCCCCGCCTTCAACAATTCCACGTGTCCGCATCAGCCGAAGAACCTCCGAAAAGCAAGTGAGATTGGAAACCCCCTACAGCCCCAAGTCTTCCCGAAATTAAAGGGACAAATCAGACACCGAAGGAGAGAAAATGGACGGGTCAATACCCCAGCTATGTTGGATCCTTCTATTCCTTGAAGTGTCCGCCACGTTGCTGAAAGTCAAGGCTTTATCCTTGACAGCTTTGATAAGGTCATTCTTCAATGCTAGAATAAACAAGGCTTGTTCCCGAAAAAGAACGTTGTTCCGCGTTTTCCAGATCACATGGTAGAGGGCTCCAAAAGAGAAGCAAGCAATACATTGATTGAATTCATTGCCGGAGAGAAACTTCGAGGCCCATTGGAGAGTATCCTACCAAGTCGTGTTCCGCCATGGAAGGTTCCATCTAGCAGCCCAAAAGGATGCAAGTCCAGTAGTAATACGACAACCAAAAAATAAATGATCTATAGAACCTGGCCTAGAATTACAGAATGCACAATAGACGTCATCAATCCTCCCATATGAAAGTAAAAGAACCTGGGTAGGAAGCCGATTATTAACAATGAGCCACAGATTGAATTGATACCATGGAGTGAGTGCGTTGCTCCAAATAAACGAGAACCAAGGAACTAAGGTTCCTTTTATGGCTTCCCACGCCAAAGCTAATGAGAAGTTGCCCGAGGTACTTTCAATCCATCGGAACCAGATCTGAATTATGAGACAGAACAGGGAGGGGGAACTCCCACGTCTCTAAGATGGCTTTGATCTCTTGGCCTGCTGTGGAGAACAAGTCCACAACCAAAGCCATCCTAGGTAAACCCGATTGGTAGATGTAAGTGTTCGAGAATAATAGATTAAGGGGGACTAGGATGCCAATAATCAAACCAAAGAGACACCAAGCAGCCATCCCCAATACTCCATTGAAAGGACCGGCTAAAATCTCTCCTAAAGTGGAGTATCTTTTTCCAAGCCCAAGAACAAACAGTTGGCTTGTTAGCAACCTAGAAATTCTTCCTTTTCAAAAAATTTGAATGAACCCACTTGCACCATGAGGATTCCTTATCAGGAAACAAGATCCAAATGTGCTTAAGCATGGCTACCATGTTACAATCCCGCAGCTTGCATATGCCAAGTCCTCCCTCTTCTTTCGGTAGGCAAACGCAATCCCAAGAGACTTTCGCTCCTCCTCTTCCAAGGCCGGGGCCTTTCCAGAGGAACTGTCTTAAAATTTGCTCGATGCGATCCAACACAGATCTAGGTAATATAAAAACATTAGCCCAATAAGCTTATATTGCGTGGAAAACAGACCTTATAAGTTGAAGGTGGGCCTGCAAAGGAAAGAAAGCGATGAGCCCATGATTGCACTCTTGCAGTTATGCGGTTGACAAGAGAGATACAATCTGTCTTGCCAAGCCTCTTGGTGATAATGGGAATGCCCAAGTAACGAACCAATAGACTTCCTTCCTGGAACCCAAAGGTATGAAGTATTTTGGGTCCGAGAGAGGGCCGTTCCACCAGCAAGGAAAACTTCGCATATGTTTATATTGGGTCTCAGCCCACTCCAAGTAGAGAAGGTTTCAAGGCCTTCCTTGAGGATAGATACCGATGCCAAGTTTGCTTTACAGAAGGCAAAGAATAAGTGAGATAAGCTCGTTGCTTTACATCTCCAGAAGAATTTGAAGCCCGGCTGCCTGGATCGAAGAAAAAGTATCCCAGAAAAGATCTCCATAACCAAAGTGAATAGGTAAGGAGATAAGGGGTCTCCTTGGCAAAGTCCACAACCGCTCGCAAAGAACCCATGAAGCTCCCTTGTGTTTTTTGTTGGAATTACCGGCTGAATTTGCATTGATGTCAAACACCTGTCGTAGTTCATCTTGTCCATACGGTAAAAACTACTAGGTCACATGGTGCTTGGTCGTACATCTTGTATATTATCTGATGTTATTTTCTCGATGAACAGTTTCAAGTAAGATCATGCACGTATGCTCCAATGGAACCCCTGATTGCACGCTCATTCTTGCAACCTTTCGTTAGACAGCAATGAAAATTCAAGCAAGCTGAAAGTAACAGCAGCGTGAAAATAGTCATGATGCCAATCCAGATCTGCTGCCACGCTGCAACATATCATGCACTTATCTAATGAATGAGCCAATTGAGAGGCCACTTCAGGTCAACTTTCGTATGACCAGATGTCATTAACCAATTCTATGCAGTTCAATAAGGTTAGAAACAAGCCTTTCTGCGAGCGGTGTACTCTTCCAAACCAAGCCTCTCCCGGGAGATCATTAATTTGTCTCTCTGCAAGTACCCGACAGAAAATTCGAAAAATGAACTCAAGAGTGAATGCCATTCTGATATCTCCATCTATAGATTTTCACTAGATTAGATCAATTTCAGGTACAGCTTACTCTGTCAACAGGGACAATGCATTAGCAAGCCACCTCTGCCTTCGAAGTTGAGCTGACTCTGCTTACTATGTGAGAAGGAACAGAACCAGCAAAGACAAGATTAGATTCTTACTTTTTTTTCTTTTTTTCGTTTTTTTTTTTAATGCCTTCAAAGAACTTGACAATTTAAAGACCCTAGATCTTTATTTGGACATAGCAGAGATTGGAGGAGCAAAACACCCAAACACCCTTAGGATAAGCTCTGTTGTTGCCCTTCTGGATTAAAAGAACCTCCACGTCAGAAACCATGTAGGTGAAAAATCCTTCCAAGTTTATTGTTCTAAAGCCGAACATTCATCTGCTATGATATGGCCTTAAAGCAGCAAAGTTTGGTAGGTTTTTCCCCTTTAGAGCTAGATAAATCTTTCAACTTTCTCCATTTTCAGATGTCAGTGCTTTTTTCCACATAAGAAAGTTCCCAATCTCACTATCAATAACTGATACAACTGAAAAGTCGAAAAGTTTGACTAGGTGGTTCCTGTTGTGAAGGGCAAAAATGTTCAAAATTCAGGAGAATCATTACACATTTACACATTACCCCCTGATGTTGATGTTTTAAAACTTTTGCAATACGCCCCCGATCTTTGGAAATTCGTTGGAACATTTCTCTTTATAGTATTTTTAATATCAAAAGACATAACTTATGACTAAACAAAACGAAAGAAAACTAAAAAAAGATAATGAGGAGAGGGGGGAGGGGGAATTGATTTACAACTAGGATACTTGGGCATTTGCCCTTTCTTAGGTTTTGTCACCCCATAAAGGATTGACCGTCTCTCGCTCGAGATGACTCTTTTTTACGCAATGGTATTCCAAGCAAGAGCACCTGAATCATTGACCACTGTCACTCCAAGCACCGACCAATCCCAAGGTAATAGGTATTGTCGGTCTCCTTCAGCAATCACTATCCACTCCTTTCCCTCTATCTCATCTTAGTTCATTCCATTTCATAAAATCTAAAATGAGAGATACCATGTAGAGTGTTTGGCCAACATTGCACTGAATTTCAAAATGCCTAGATGACATGGAAAAATTGAGTTATTAGGAGCAAATTGCCACAACCGGAAACCTAAGGAGTATGATGTAATTATCCCTAATTGTGTGAGCTGTTTGTTTGGTTGCCTCCTAGGCATTTCAGAATATTTCATTAGCATACAAATAATTAGATTATGTGAGAAACGGAAATAATGTGAAATGTTTTCATTTTCATTCTGATTTAAGTTCATATTTTCTTTCAAGCTAACTATTAGCGTAAATCCTTAAACTTGTCAATTTCATGTACTTAAGTTCTAATACTTTCATTCCTTGCATTTGAATCCTAGAATTTGTAACTTCCGTTCAATTGGTCCTTTCATCAACTGAAGGAAGGTCTTAAAATTCATCAAAACGGCAAGTTTTTATAATTTAAATAAATAAAATAAAGTCTTAGCACTTAAGTGCCTGAAACAATATAATTTTAGGTTATAATTTATCCATTTTCTTCCCATTCATTTTCAAACAATTTCAGCCTCGTGTTCTGACTTGTGATAGTGAATTTTTTTTATAAAAGCGAACACTTTCTGATAGTTAATTATTGAATAAATCGGAATCGTGTAAACTAGACCCATCTAATTATCAAAATACACACGAATCAAATATAAAATGAAACAATGCTTTTAGTTTTGCTAGAAATGAACCAAGGGAAAATACATTTCAACGAAAATGTAAATGTTCCCTAAAGAAAAGCTGACAAATATTATCTCCGTTGCATGTTTTCTTTGTTTTATGAAATACTCCATTAGTCCGTTGCATGTTTGCTTTGTTTTATGAAATACTCCATTAGTCCGTTGCATGTATAATGTATTCAATGAGTAATGAACGAATGTAAGAGGATTCCTGGTGTGGGAGTTTGGCAATTGGAATATCAAACTGACAAAATTAATTGCTGAAAATGGCCCTTATTAGGTTTCGTGCTTCGTACTAAGATTAATATGTATAATGCCGCGCACAATTTCCAAAACGAAAACGGAAATTTTGGCTCCCGTGTGACTTGTCTACAAGATTATTAAGGAATCTCACGGGTTGGAGTTTATCTATGGTGGATTTTTTCATTATTAAAGAAAAATGCCAGCAATTCAAACGAAAAAAAAAAATGACAGAGTGGACTACTCGTTGTTTTGACATAATATGCAATTCTGTTGCAACTCGCATACTCCTCATCCTTCTAAATTTTGCTTCTTCATTCAACAACTGTTCAAGGTTGATGGAATAAGTGTGCCAGATTCACAACTGTAAATATGGCAGAGCACAAAAACACTGTTCCTAACTATCATCCAATGTTCCTATTCTTGTGATAAGATAAACCAGAGCTTGTTGCAAGCAGGTGCCGATCTTGTTTTCCTTAAGGAGGATGGGAGAGAAGTTTGGCAATTTAGTCTCTACTCCTGCAGTCAACAGTCTCATTTATACAGTACAGACAATATCAGTGAATTCTGCAGCATTAGAAGCAAGAATATAAGAAGATGAAGAAGATGAAGAAGGTGTTTCGTTGAATTCCAAAATCCTGGTAGATACATACAAAATGTGCAGGGGCTTTTTTGGTACAGAGCATATGTAGAAACTGGAGAGTCACAATTTCAATCTGACTAATCGCTCTGCCCATAGCGATCCCTCAGCTGACTCATCTGCCTTCTGTTAGAAGAAAAGGAGACAAAATTTCAGCATTATATCAACTCCATCTCCTCATGGTCCTGCTCACCCAATTCTAAGTCTGGTTTCCCTCAGGCTGTTCTACTTGCAGAAGCTCGATATTCAGTTCAAAGGTGGCTCCTGGCTGGAAAAGGAAAACACAATTACTCTTGGGAATAAATCATATTTACCTTTCAACAACATGTAATGACACGTTCAGAGATGCCAAATGCGGCTGAACTCCAGCCAGCATGCAAATATACTGAAAACCTCAGTTAGGATTGGAATTGAAATCTTAAAAGACGCAATAAAATTCAAGCAAGCTCTAAGAACCGGGCATTTGGTGGCATGTTCAGCTCCTAAACACAAAGTTTGTTAATTCCCAATGACATCATTTGATGACCTGCTAATTTGATGGCCATAATAAAGGTACTCATGTCACAACAAAAATGATTGTTAGTCATGATCAAGAATACAAAGCCTACCGGTATCTCAGCCATTCCCTTCTGACCGTAGCCAGCCTCTGGAGGAACGATCACTGTTCTCTGAAAAAGGACAAAAGTTCAAGAACAATAAGACAGAGAAGATATGACAAGGAAAATACAACAGCACTAGTCAAAGGCTATGCAATTCAGGTACTGAATGGCAAACTAGCCACATTGATGAATACTTACTGCCGCTGGGAACCAAGAGAAAATCACCTTTCCACCAACTTTCATCCCTTCTGTTATCGAGTACATAGCAGGTGGTGGCTTGGGAGCTGCCTGTGCTGCAAATAATCCATTTGGATTATCTACAGATCCACGCTTGCGTTCCTTTCCTGGAGGAGATCCTACCTTGAATTCATATGGCTAATAATGCCATGTAAGCTTGCACATTAGCAAAGCATTTGTCCAGATAAGGCACAAGTCAAAAATGAGGGAAATTTCTCTGTAACAAAAAACAAAATGAAATGAAAAAAGAAAATCCAAAGTATAAGACCTGAGCAATGATGCGATTTCCAGCTAAAAGCTTAGATTCTCGACTTGATACAGCAGTAATACCACGATAAATATAGTCAAAATGCACTTGCAACAGAGGATTGAACACAGAATTTTACCAGTTCATATATTGCTCAAGGAAATATAAACAGAAAACCAACATCAACAAACCTGGACTGTCGATCCTTTCATAGCTACTGGACCCTTTCCCTCAATGATATCATAGTATTTCACTCCATCAGCTGTTGCAAGTATTAGAATTGCTTACTAAAACAGAACAGACAGGATGCTAAAATGCGACTTCCTCTCATGAAACACAAGAGAACCCTTTTTCCCCACAGATCTGGCAGCTTAGATTTCAATTCTTTTCTGCTCTGTAGGGGGAATAGGAATTACGTTTGAGTTTGGGCATCTATTGGCAGGAGAAAAAGAAAACTTTTTATGAGTCCAGTTAGGAAATACTTTAAATTGAATAAATGGGTTAAAGAGGTAGTACATGGGAAAGAGGAGTGGGGGGAAAGTAAAACTAAGCTAGGCCCTACGAAATGATATGAATAGAGGGAAGCATTCCTTTCCTACTGCATTCCATCAGGTATGATGACAAAGAGAAGTAGCACAAAGAGCCACAAGGTAAACTTCAAGATCTTAGCATAAGCAGAATTAAATGACAGCCACAGAATCTGTGCGAATTGCGAACCAAGACTCGGACTAGTAATTACTACCACCTCCAACTTTTTTTAACTGTGCACATTCTAGTCGTCCCTAAGGATGCAACATGACAAAATTACATCTTTAACTCCTATCGCATTCACTTCAACTCCATTATCATATCAAGTGGCAGCTTCAAAATTGTCAACGTAACAGTCCATGAAAGGCAAACCACAGACACACATTAACACACTACCACCTCCAATCTTATGCTGATAAATGAAATTGCAGGAACAACTTGACTATAACTACACTATCGGACTAAAATTCGTGCAAATTACTATTCAGAGACTCCGACAAGTAACATTCCAGCTCCCATTTATCGCAGCGCGACCTAGTCCGAGAAGTACCTATTGACATTGCGACTCAAATTACTTACTCAAATGCCTATTATACTTGCATCACTTGCATCATCGTAGCAACTTGCTCGCTCAATCACAACAATAGATGAAGCACGTATTTCAAACACTCCATCTGACATCGAATTCGGTTTTGGTGGTGCATTCGCTTTCGACAATCGCGTGAAACTACAAACAAGGGAATCGAAAACATCTCCCGGCACGCGCGACAGCAGCGCACGACCAAATTCACGCTCTCGACGCGATGAGAAACCGAGGAATGAGAGAAAAAAAAAAGGGAGGGCTCGGGAGACTCACTGGTCGTGGAGTATTCCTCGAGAGGGATGGCCTTCCGGTTGCGCCTCTCCCTGGCCTCCGACGACCGCGGCAGCGAAGTGAGCGCGAGCGCGAGTGGCAGCGGCAGCGAAGAGATCAAGATCGCGAGCCTCCGCGAAGCGCCGCGAGCCGGAGGGGCGAGCTGCTTCGCGACGTCCGACGGCCGGTTCGAGGCGGCTGCTGGGCGGAGAAGACGACCGTCGAGGGCGGTCGGTTTGCGGAAGCTCCGGACGGAAGCCATGGCCGTCAGCTGCTAAGGCTGCGCATGACAAAATTTCTGAAACAGAAATTGATTTCTGGCCAGAAATCAATTTCTTAACTTCTATTCCATGGACAAGTTTCTGAGCAAAGAAACCCGTTTGATAATGACTCAAAATTTCTATTTTCAAAAGAAATCCATTTGATAACGAACAAAATTTCTATTTCTAGGAATAAAAATTGATTAGGTAACAACATAGGAAATCCTCAAATACAAAATAATAATCTAAATAATACTAAAACGACATGGGAAATCCTCAAATACAAAATAATAGTCGAAATAATACTAATACATTACAAAAGTTGAAAATACAATTTTATGAAATTTCCGGCATATTATTATCCCTTGCCATTTTATTAGCAATTGTTTTTCTAAGCGTATTTATTTGGTTTCCCTCCTCGGTCAATGTATCGTTTGCAAGCTCATCCTACGTTCGAGACAAATGCTGCGGAAGCATGAATATGGGTGCCGTCAATGGCACCTATACAGCCTTGTCATTTTATTAAAAAGTAGTATTATACAAGATTATCAACAAAATATAATTAATGGTGTAAATGAATATATGAGAATTCTACCTTAAAGTAATGTTTATGGTTAGGAACCAATCGGGGGAAGGTCGGTTTATTTTGATTCTCGAATTGAATCGGTCCAGTTGCTCATCCCTAATTTCTTTATTGTTGCTCAATGAACCTTTAATGGCCCTTGCATAGCAAAGAGAGAGATTCTCTTGAATCTCTTGCCTTCGAATTAAAATTCAAGATTGTGTAACAATCTAATTATTTTGATTTCACAAGAATTTTGAATCCGTAAAAAAATAAGGTTAAATTTCTAGGCACGTTTTTTATTCATCTATTACGTAAGAACTTTTTCTTCAACTAGCCATGCGCGTGCCTTTTCTAGGAGGAAAGAGCCCCGTTGTTTTTAAGTAAGCATTTAAGAACTTTCGTCATTTTTGAAAATTGGGGACCCATTCAATTGCCTTCATCCTAAAGAGGAAGTTATCAAAAAAAAAAAAAAAAATGAAAAAAAAAACACGAGCAAAATAAGAAAAAGAAAATTAGCAATAATTTGTGAAGTTGTGGTTATGAGTGAATTAAGTTAGCAAGAAAGCACAAGGTTCTTTTATATGGTTTGATTTCAGTTTCTGATTTCTATTTCAGAAACTGAGAAGTTAAAATTTCAGCTTCGATTTCTTCAATTTCTCTATTTCTGGAATAGAAATCTGTTTCAGAAATAGAGAAATCAAATTGCGTTGCCAAACGGATTTCTGTTCCAAACCTGTTCCGGGGAACAGAGAAATGAAGAAATCGAGAAACAGAAATTTTGTCATACGCGCCCTAAAAGGAACCGCAAAAAATCCGCATTCGCCTCATATCCTTTCCCCACCAATTTACACCTTTGTCCCTCCTCCTTTGTAAAGAGGACTGTTCCTATAGTAACATTGATTTTTATGCAGTTGGTCTATAATTTAAGAATTTTTTGGTCTAAATTTAAGCATTTAAATAAGTAGGATATAAAAATTTGAATAGAATTACATTCGAATAATCTATGAAATTGATATGCTATTGAATGACGCGAAGGATTCACTCAATTATCATAATAAGTTATACTTAGCCACCACTCGACATAACACTATTTATGAAAAAATAAAAACACTACATATTCTAATTTAGTCCAGTATTTAAGAGGGAAGTGGCTGCCGTATATTCTTCAATGGGCCTATGGTTATTATCCAAAAAGATGTACCGAAATTAACATGTAAAGTCACTAGACCTTTCAATAATTTGTAATATATCGAAATTTTACTTTTAATTTGTTTAAGGGACTTGTAGAAAAAGCTTTGAGTGTATAAAAGTACCTTCTAAGAAAGGGGCATGCAAAAAACAATCCCTAAATTTTTATTCGATTCTTAAATTTCAATGTAAGTCAAATTGATTTACACACTCTTTAATTTGAATTAATCTAGTCCTCTTATTGGATATAACCATCAACTCACTACGTGAAATCGGCATCTACTGATGTGCCACGTCAACAAATCAACAAATAATAATAACAAAAATAATAATAAGAAGCAATGTTATCGATAGTAAGAGAAAAGGAGAAGATAAAGACAAAAGAGAGATAATCTAGATGGTGTTGTCACATGCTACACTCTTGTGGGCTTGGCCTACTTGCTCTCATCAATAGCAAGCAAGGGCAACAAGCCCTGCACTCAATGATGGTGCCACTACTTGCCATCATTAAGCGAGAGTATGTGGACCTTGCAAGGTGCAAGTGGTGTGATGGCAACAAGGACTCCAACTCTCTCTCTCTCTCCTTCCACGGGTTTTACAAAGTAAATTGGATTGTCATATTAATTAGAGAGACTAAATTGGTTCAAATCAAGCGCTATAATCACCAAATTAATCAAATGTAGAACTCAAGAACTAATTCTCATCTCTCTCTCGAATTGAACCTCGTCGACCTCGCGCTTCGCCTTCGCCGATCGCCGGCCTCACCTCCGCAGCCCACCTCACGCCATGACGATGAGCGCAGTTTCGAGTCCTCTGGCCTCAGTGAGAAATCCCCAGGCGTAGCTCTCGTCAAGTAACGATCTCCCTTCGATTTCGTCCTTTCCGTTCGATGTTTAGTGCCGATTGCTAGCTTTGAGTCGTGCTTGATCCTAGAAAAAAGCTGAATGGGACGCATGTTTTTTGGCGAGCCACAAGATGAAGAGAACGCAAATGCCTGTAAATAAGTTGTACTACCTCTTGACAAGACTACCTATGGTGTAGGAATTCACCTTCATTTTGGTTAGATTTTGTTTGAATTATCGAACATTAGAATTTCAGTATTCTTCCCAAAATTCTTTTCTAATAATTTTAGTCAAGCGGTTCGTGTAATTGTCAATGAATATCATAAGTATCATGGTTCAACTGAATGCTTTTTCAGCTCCATTATTCCACGTGATAGTCTTGCAGATTTAGATATGGAAACCCTCTACCCTGAATTGAGTTAATCCTTTTCTCATCATATCTAAACCAGACAATATCCATTGGACCTTTCGACCAGCAAAAAAATCCTTTAAATTTCGAGGAGCCCATTCACTTATCACAATCTACTCTCATCATCCTCACGACAGGAGGATCGTTAAAACCGACCACTCAAGTAAAGAACCACTATCAGACAGCCCAATCATCCGACACGAGTTCAAATGCTCTAAAATGCAAACAAACCTACTAAACTACACATCCTCAAGAGCCCGCCTCCTAGCATCTGATTCAAACAACGAAGGCCTCCCGGCATATCTCTCGATACTCGATTCGCGAATCGGACACCGTCGACGCCAATGGCATCGGAACCAGCTCAAACTTCACGGCAAAAGCAATCACATCTTAAAGACCTCAGAACCAAAAACCCCTCTAAAACCTGCTCAATACGAGCCCGATTGAAGAGCTAACAGCCGTGAGCTCGCCAGGCGAACGAAGAAGAGGAGAGAGAGACTCTCGCGCCGATCGACCCTGGTCAACACCAGATCGGAGAGCGCCGGAGTCGAGAGCAGGGCCACCGCGAGGACCAGCAGGTCGAACCGAAACCCCATCTTCGTGCGCTAGTGCAAGAACGCCTCTCGAACCGGCGTGGGAATTTGTGTAAGTGCGGCGGACTCCCATAGAGTGTCAAGACTTTGAGGGTCTCTTGGGGGGGAAGATTGCATCATGCCCCCTCGGTTTTTGAGGCTGTCGCGATTTGCCGCCGCGGTATCTCGATTTTTTGCAATATCCACCCCGAAACTTTTTAAAATTAATTATAATGAAGTAACTAGTAGAGATGTGCAAAATGGACGCCTTGAACTAGGAATCACCCAAACTGGACCGAACCGGCCAGATGGATCCGATTCCTGAAAGTGTTAGTCCAATTCCCATTTCTTAAAAGTGGAATTGGTGTCCACGCAATCCGCTTCCCAATTCCAAGAAAGACCGAATCGAATTAATTACATATACTTATTTTTCTATTTCTTTAAAAAAATTAGTCGGTTCTATTTATTGTTTCCAAAGAAATAAAAGCTTGTAATTAGATAATAAGATATCCAAATGGAAGTATAGGATTTGTCTAGAGTTTTGAATTTGTTCATTGTTATGTTTTGGATAATGGGATTTCTGAATAGAAACATGAAAAAAATAGTGTCCAACTCCATTAGATCAGATTGATGGTTCCCAATTTTCTCCACGCCATTAATAACTTCCATACAAAATTTGGGTGTGAGATTATATTAAGCGGTTAGCTCGGAGTGCTGCTCTAGCAAAAAAGTATTATACTGAGTAAGTCTTTTAACCCGGCCAGTAAGTTTTCACCGTGGAAAGTAGGCGTTTGCATTTCGGTGACCACTAGTTTTGTCATGATAAAAAGTACCTTTACTTTCAAATTATAAATTTTTAATAACTCCATGTTTATGGTCACTTTCTATTTAGAGAAGCAAGTTTGAGTGTATCGGCGGTTACTATTTTCTTGATTAATTGGTAATTTCTACCTTTGAAAGCTGGTTATCCACGCAATTAACGAATCCCATATAAAGAAATATGACCGGTCCATATAACTATAGTAAGTCATATGCATATGTGATTAGGTGCTTTTGAAAAAA
This sequence comes from Eucalyptus decipiens, assembly GCA_014182575.1. Lineage (NCBI taxonomy): Eukaryota > Viridiplantae > Streptophyta > Magnoliopsida > Myrtales > Myrtaceae > Eucalyptus > Eucalyptus decipiens. Next base: position 21,862,062 of record CM024614.1, on the reverse strand, counting down.
AAAAGGCGATCATGTAACTTTTCTAAAACGCGAGAATAAAATTTAATGATAGTAGTAGTGCTGAAGAATTTGCAATTACACAACAAGAAAAACCCAATACTAATGCAACATCAGTCTACAAAACATTCCCAGATAATTCCTGCCCTGCACGTCATGCTAGTACACTGAATCAAAAGCTGTGCCATCCTTATTCACCACTAGAGCAGTAGTATTGCTTATGCTTGACTGAACATAGCTTTAGGAACTTTAGTTCAATTCCTAGTAGCCCATTCCTAGTCGATCTGCAGAAACCAAGCTTCCCTTAAATTAGATTCCCACTAGTTAATCGATTGCAAAACGTCTTAATGAGCATCATACAAATGAAAAGAAAAAAAATAAAAATAAAACAAGTCAAGAAAATTTACTTTTGATTCACTTTTACATAACATGGCACCAAATCAGAGCTTTGAGAAAACCAAAAGTATTGAAAAATGTGTAGGCACCCAAGGCCTTATGTAAGGTTAGATATGTATAGATGCAGATGATGAATAATCATCAACTTTGGTCTAAAGGAGAAAAGGATGATTGATTCTCTCTTCAGTTATAGAATTTACCTGTCCATGTAAGCCCGAAGCAAAGAGTTTCTCTCTAATCCGATGCAGCTGATTTGTAACTCCGCTAATGCTCATTCATCTTCTAGGCACTTCGTTCGAACAATCAACTCCAATATTATAGATCATAACCAAACACTCTTGAAATATGTCATGTTGAGGATTATAGGGACCTAGATGGCTCTCTCTTTCTTGAAGCAGAGTGCTATCCGTGATTTCGAGCACTCGTTCAGGCAAAGCTTTTGCAACAAAACCATGAAGAGTCCAATTGTCTCTAAAGGTGTCATCGGTGGGACTTAATCCTATGAACATTTCTAGTAAAAGAATGCCGTAACTATAGACGTCACCTTCTCTTGAAACCTTGCATCCCATTGCATATTCTGCCACACATGGAGATCAAAGTGCAAGTCAAATTTGGGGTGCGTATCATCAATCATAATATAATGTGCGTAAGGCTATAAGAATTATTATTTGCTACAAACTTCATATGGGAAGACCATCAATAATTTTTTGGCCAAATAAACTTTCTTTCTAAGAGAGAGAGAGAGAGAGAGAGAGAGAGAGTACCTGGTGGAGCATAACCGATTGTCCCTCTAAAACCCACAGAACTCATCTCATTAGCTGCGGTATCAAAAGATGATCCAAAAAGGAATTTCGCCAATCCAAAGTCACCAATATGTGCGACCATCTCAAAATCTAAGAGGATATTGCTTGGCTTTAGATCACAATGAATGATGGGCATGTAGCACTGGTGATGAAGATAACCCAGTGCAGAAGCAACACCTATGGCAATATTTATCCTTTGAATGAAATTCAACTTTCTTGGAAGTCCATTGTGATCAGATGATGTTGCACTTGGGTGGAGCCACCGCTCTAAGCTACCATTGTCCATGAATTCATAGACTAAGGCCTTAAAATCATTTCCTTGGTAATCACTACCAGAGCAAACTGTCAATATCTTTAAAAGATTTCGGTGTTTGATGTTCTTTAATACCTCGCACTCGACATTGAAGCTTTTCAGAGCACCGTGACGGACTAGATGAAGCACCTTCACAGCAATAGTAGTTCCATTGACCTCAAGTACACCCCTGTAAACATAACCAAAGCTTCCGGCACCGATCAAATTTGTTGAAGAAAAACCATCGGTTGCTTTTAGGAGTGTTCCATAAGATACGTTTAGACATGAATCATCCCTTGAACTTGAAACTGGTTCCATCATCGTCTTCTTCGACCAACAAAGTTATATGGAAGCTAGAATAAGAGCTATTCCAAGAACTCCGAGAATAACATAAGTGGACAATATCACTAAATTGATCTTTCTGCTCTTGGAGTTTTTGGAGATGCAATTGGGGAGGTGAAATTCTGGTAGCCCACCACAAAGCTTATTGTTCCCAATAATAGAAGTACCTGTAGCATTCCTAAAGACTCCTTCATATGGCAGCATGCCTTCAAACTTATTATAAGATAAATTCAGAAGTTTCAAGGAACGAAATACTGTTAAGAATTCTGGAATTTGACCCGACAAATTGTTGCATGAAAGATTTAGTTCTTCGATGCCTCCTAACGATCTCATTGATTGAGGAATAGAACCATGGAAAAAGTTGCCTCCCATCCTCAACGATGTCAATGAAGTGCAACCACCTAAACTACTTGGGATTTCACCTACCAATAAATTGTTCGAGATATCCAACGCAGTCAAAGTTCTCAAGTTGCCAACTTCTGGGGGTAGAACCCCAGTCAAATGGTTTCGAGATAAGTTCAAAAGGATTGTTAATGATGGAAGACCCATAAGTTGCGGGGGTATGGCACCACTGAGATTGTTATTAGACAGATCGAGCATGTTAAGAGACAGGCAATTTGATAGAGGTTAAGGAATTTGTCCATGAAAGTTGTTCCCATCAAGGAATAGGTCAATCAACTTGGTTAGATTTCCTAAAGAAGACGGAATAGTCCCTCCTAGGTTGTTATCACTTAAGTCCAGTATTGATAGACTTTGTAGATTTCCCAAATTTGAGGGGATAACACCTGAAAGGTTATTGAGATTCATAAACAACACTTTCAGGTTGATAAAATTCCCAATTTCTTCCGGAATCTTTCCAAATATTTGATTCTCTGCTACGTCAAATGCCGTGAGGGTGATGGATAAATTACCTATGCATATAGGTAACACACCGCCAAACTTGTTCATGTCGATTCCCACATACCATAATTTGCTGCTGTTAGTTAATGAGCAAAGGAAGCTCAAGTCTTCAGGTTCTCCACTGCCAAGCTCATTATCAAAGATATGAAGCCAACTAAGCCTATACAAATTTTTCAAAGAAGGTACTTTTCCAAAAAATCTGTTATCTCCAAGCTGAAGCTTATCTAGCTTTGTGCAATTCGATATCGACGGAGGGATCGTTCCTTCAAGTTGGTTCCTAGCAACACTAAAAAATACAAGATGTGGGAGTTTGAGACCTATGCTTGTAGGAAGTGTCCCTTGTATTTGGTTGTATGTAGCATCAAACCCAATTAGGGAAGAGAGATTGAGTAATGAAGATGGAATCATACCCGACACTCCGTTTGCTGCAAAGTCAAATAATTGCAAGTTTTTCAGGTAGCCTAAAACTTGGGGAATTCTCCCGCTCAAGTTGTTCCCGATTAAGTAAAGGATCTCCAGTGAAGATAAGTTCCCAATGGAAGAAGGCATACTCCCATTAAGATTATTACGATGCAAATAGAACTCCCACAGCTTCAGCAATGACCCAAGCTCTCTAGGAATTTCTCCAGTTAGTTCGTTCTTCCCAAGCCAAAGGAGGACCAAATCCGAGCAACCTAATATGTTTCTGGGAATTTCGCCAAATAACAAGTTGATGGTCAAATTTAGAATACGCAGGCGACACAACTGGCCGAGCTGTGGAGGGATTTCTTGATTGAAACTGTTGTTTTGCAGCCGCATTTCCCTTAAGAAGCTGAGGTTTCCGATATGAGGAGAGATTTAGCCGACCAGTCCTTGTGATCGCAAGTCCAGGACCGTGACCCTCTGATGTCTCCTGCCACACATAACGCCATACCATTGGCAAAACCCAATGCTATCATTCCATGAGCTGAGCACCCCAAAAGGATCTTTGGATATGCCGGCCTTAAAGGTGAGCAGCACGAGTCTGTCTGTTTCATTGGTGGTGCAGGAAACTCGGTTAAAGCACAACGCAAGAGCAATCCCAAGAAGCAAGTGGCATGATCGAAACTCTGCAAAACTAAGGCTCACGGGTTTCATGACTCAAAGATGAAGGAAGCGGGTAGCTAAGAAAGCAAGGCAAGAAGAAACAAGAGGCCGGCGAATCCCATCTTCATAAAAGTAAAGACATCGTTGAAGTAAATGATCTTGAATCAGTGGTCATGGAACAATGAAGCCGCCCAATCCGATCTTCTACCATTGACTCTGACTCTGGAAAAGACTTTGTGTGGCCATAAATGCACGAGAGTCAATCTGATGTGAACACGTTAAAGAAGTAGGAATGCATGTTTCTTTATCTTCAATATTAAAATATTTCACATTTGAATTATTGACATACTAAGTACTGGTCTCCTTATAAAAGATTTCACCTTTTGTTTCTTTGTATTCGATGAAGAGTCAATCTAATGTGCGCAGAGACTTTTTTGAAGTAGGAAAGCATGTTTCTTTATCTTCGATGTTAAAGGATTTCACATTTGAATGCATGTTTCTTTATCTCTAGACCATTAATGAATTGTTTATCCTTTCAATTGCTAGAGTAGATCAAGCCCTTATCAATGTTCCTGGGCGTTCTTGGATGCTTCGACTAAGATCTGAAAAAGAGAATCGATTCAGGATGGTATAGATGTAAGAGTTTCCTAATGTGGTCTAAATTAATTGATATTGTAATTTATTGTTTTTACGGTTACCGTAAAACATGATTGGTCTAAAGTGAGATAGAAGGTTTCTTAATTAGTCTAATATGGGCTGGCTAGTGTGGGCCGAGTTGAGCCCGGCCCATAATGAGAGGGACCGGCTGGAAACTCTATAAATAGTGCTCAAGTCTCTCCTCTAACCCTAATTCTCACATGTATCATCACCTAAGGGCGTTTACCTAACGCTAAACGTGAGGGGGCCGCCTCATTGAGCCAGTGATACGGAGGGCAATAGAGGAGAAGGACTTGCGCGTGGAACATTGTGTTTCCGCTTCCGCTTCAAAAACAATGGATCTCAAAACAGGTTCGTTAATCTTTCTACTCAATTATGCATGTTCTTGTTTTAGTTATGGAGATTTTGGGGTTACGCAATTTTGCGTCCAACATGTGGTATAAGAGCCTCCATAACCTTAGAACTTGAATGCAATTGATTTTGCCCTAATTTGTACGGATTAACCCTAATTAGTACGGATTTTGCCCTAATTTGTGATTTTCGAGACTTTTTGTTCAATAAAAATTAAAATAAATCACAAATTTGGATTGGGGGAGACGAGACGAGCAAGAGGGTCGGCGGTGCGTCGCTAGGGGATACTGCACGCGCCCCCACGCGCGGCCACGCGCCGCCTGGGCATCGAACGCGCGCCATGCGTGAGCTCCACGCGCCGCGCACTCAGGCGGCGCATGTGAGCGGGTGGGGGCTCCATTCGGCTCGTGGCTGGCGGCGTTGAACTCGTATGGTGATTTCCTATCTCATGGTATATTTATTTTATATGTTTGATGCTTTTATTGATATGAAATTGCATATGAAACTCTAAATACGTGTATTTTAAATGAATTTTTGCGTATTTTTCCTTGTATTTTTCTGTGATTTTAGAAATACAAGTGTTGGGTTATAGGTATATTATCACATAATCATTATAAAGGTGTGATTCATCAATAAAAATCAAAATTTGTTGTGAACTGAAGCTGGCTTAATGAGATACTACCATTATGGAATAGTAATTGAGCTATGTATTGAGCTGATAAGAAACAGTAAAGGTTATGAAACTTTTGTTGCTCAAGCATACTCCTTGACATGCTGGTAATCTTTGAGTGATAGACGTCTTAAGAACTCGTGACCAAACTGATTGTACTAATTAACATATCTGTTGTATGTGGGTAATGCATGTCAATTAAGTTACTGCATATTGTACATGAACTCATCTGGTCACTTGTTAATGTCTATCAAGTTGAATATTTTTATGGTTAAGGAGTATGACAACATTTACGCAGAGCAATAGTATCTACTGTTAAATTTTAGATATTTGGTTCTCTGGTTTGACTCAATTAATAGGCCACCGGTTGATTACAATGATAATTTGTTACTTAAAATTGACTAATAAATCAGTTGTTGGCATTGGAGTCATGTTTTGCCGTATGAAACTCATGAGCAATAGTTGATTAGTTATCAAGCTTGTTGACTTGGTGTACCCTGTATTACTATTGATGTTAATTTGTTAGAGATATTTTAGATCAACATTCTTTTTATGTTGTTCTGGTAATATGTAATCGGGGTGCATAAGAGATGTTTTATTCTCTGTTATGAGAAGTTTCTTATGTTACTGTGATCATTGATCTCATTGGAATCTGTCTTTCAGGTTCGTTATATATATTTATTTATATATATATGTATTATTAATTTTTATTAATGAATAAAGCAATGTAATTAGCATGATATGTGATTTTAGTGATATGCTGCCTCTATCACTAAAGTTAAAATCACATGTATATGGTGTATGTGAGGAGTAAAGTTTATATCCCTGGTATGAGAGAATTTCAATAATTCAATTGAGTAGTGACCGCCAAAGTGGCACGCTTGATTGGGTTTGAGAAATTTCAGTCTCGTATGATGATTGAGATGTCTCCTGATCTAATGCGTAGTCATACTCCCAAAGGAGGTGATTGTGTATTAGTTCATGGAGGGATACATGATAGTGTGGTGGAGGAGTGACCGATTCTAGTGATTCATATGCCCAAAGGTGATGAATTCACAAAAATTGGAATATATTCTCATAACCGCTATCATGTGGGGAGTGTACAACTGCATGTCATGTATTCTGCCCAAAGGTGATTATATGATTATGTGTGTAACTCTCTGGATGTGTACTTGTACGTCAAGTTACACAGTACTCACATGATGCTAATTATATACATTGCTTGGTTTTCAGTCACCTTTTCTGTAATTAATAGCTTCATTGTTATTGAGGTTTTTACTGCTTCAAATTTTAAGTTGTGGACATATGATTTGTTGCTTGAGAAAAGAGCAATTGAATTTGCTTACTGTCCATAAAGCGTTCCATTCTGGAACATTTGAAAAGAGGTTTGCCTGCGGACTGCACTGTTATAAGATGATGAAAGCCTTAGTTACTTGAAATTATGTCTTGTTTGATATTGAAATTAGGATATATCTGCAAAGATTGTGTTTAAGTCCTAATGACACATACATCTCGTATATGATTAAAAGGTTATTTCCAAAAGTTTTCTATTTAAGGAAAATGACCGAGATAAAGAATAAAACAATTTCAATTAGTCTTAAAAGGTTGTCAGGTTTAACAGTGGCCGTAAGTATTTTGACAAGTATGACCATACTGAATTGCTTAAAGGGTCATTTAAATTCTGACAAAAAGATTTGGCCGAAAGGCATTAATGCACCATATTGAACATGGTGACGAGTATGATTAGTAAGACTAATTTATCTGGTTTTTTGTGGGCTGATATTATGAAAGCAATTTTTTCACATACAAAATGTGTCTCAAGTTATTTCATAAACTTATTTTGAATTATAGATTGGACATAAATTACTTGAATCATATGAAATTTAGAAGTGTCATGCAAAAGTGAGGTTATCTAATCCAATATTAAGTGAGTTGGAATTCAGATCCACTCGGAATTATTTGTGTATCTTATCTAGATTGTTAAAGGGGTATTGATTTTAAGACCCTAAAGAAGATACAAGAATTATGGTATCACATACTGTAAAGTTTCTACAGTTTGATGAGGATAGCTGCTCTTAGACTATTAAGGATAATAGTACAATGGAAAATCACTGTGTTTTTGTCTTTGCCTAAATAGATAATTGTGATACAGACAATTGTGGAATCTCCTGTACCATAGACTAAACTTGATGAGGTTCAAGGTATTATTCTTGATATAATTTATGATGAAATTTTTTCAAACCTCTCGAGTATAGAATGAAGTGGTTATAGCTTTACTCAGGAGATTTGTTAGGGAAAGACGATCAGTTATTTTATTAGACTATATAGTCTATTCCTGAGAGCATGACCACAATATCCACTACATGGTTGATTTATCGACATAAATAAATGTCGTTTCTTGTTCTCAATTAAGTATAAGATTAGATGGATTAAAAGGCGGTATACAATCTATGAAACATCATAGTGTTTGGAAACTAACTTACTTGCCTAAAGATGATAAGTTCATTAGTTGCAAATTGGCGTACAAAACTAAAAGAATTTCAAAGAAAGATTGTGGAATTTAAAGCCAAATTAGTAACTAAAGTTTTCACTCTGAAAGAGGGGTGGATTGTTTATAGTGAAGAAACAAATATTTCTTTCTACTATTTTTAAAGATTCTTTCAAAGTAAACGTGGTATTAATAATTTATTTTGATATGGAGTTACGCCAAATAGATACAAAATCTATATAGTGCAACTAGATGATTTTGCAGCAGATTCAAGTAAACTTGTGTATAGACTGAAAAGTTCTAATTCATGACCTTAAGCAAGTTTCCAGACAATATTATTAAAGTTTCATAGTATTATTATCTTGTTCAATTGGAAACAAAGTAATTTAATATACTACAAGGTTAGTGGGAGGAAATTTGTTTTTTCTCATACACTTTTTTTTTTTTTTTTTTTGGTAAAAGGTAATTAGATAGAAAGAGAAAGGCCAATAACAAAAGATCGGAACCATAACCTACACTCTAAAACGAAGAGTGAAGGGGATCCGATGTAAAAGAGAACAAGAAGAAACAAGAAAACAAACAACCAGCAAACCGGCGGGACACCATACAGCAACGGCGACCCTCCGAATTCAGCAAGAAGGCAAAGAACGGAGAACGAAAGGCAAAGCGAGCGGCTGGATGATCAGTGAGTAGAGAATACCACCGGATCGAATCCCCAACACCTTTGGAGCCTTTGATTCCTCGGAGAAGGCGGGACCTTGGAGAAGGAGATAGCTTTGTCCCTGACCGCCTTAATAAGATGATTTTTAAGGGCAAGGATAGCTATCGCCTCACCCCGGAAGATGGCAGCATTCCTCATCTTCCAGATCAGATGACATAAGGCCCCAAAGGAGAACCGAACCATCCTGTGATAGAAGTCCTTACCACTAAAAAACTTCGTAGCCCAGGTAAGCAGCTCCTTCCAGGTTCTGTTCTTCCAGGGGATGTTGCAACCTGGCGGCCCAAAAGAAGGCCAGAGAAGCCAAGGTGCGACACCCAAAGAAGAGATGATCAACAGAGTCCGGGACTTCACTGCAGAAGGTGCAAACACAATAATCAATTCTGACATAGGATAGGAGCATCGACTGAGTGGGGAGGCGGCCTTTAGTTATAAGCCACAAAATAAATTGATAACGAGGCGCAAGGGCATTATCCCAAACTAGGGAGGCCCATTGGACCGAATTCCTCTTAGTCCTGATGGATTCCCAAGCCGAGGCAACCGAGTATACACCCGAGGAGTCACAGCACCAAATGAATTTGTCCTGCACAGATGATAATAACGGCAAAGCAATTGACCAACTATCCAGAAGAGACCTAAGTGCTGCACCAATCGGAGTATAAAGATCAGCAACTACTGCAAAGTCCGGAAGGCCTATAGAATCCCTAAACGATGAGGGAACAAAACCATCCAGAGGGCCACACGATAACCAATAGTCATGCCATAGTGAGATAGAATACCCATTGCCAACGACCCACCTGAACGATGAGCGGAAGTAGGGTCTGAGCTGCAAAATCTTCTTCCACATCCAGGAGCAAGTCCTTGGCCTGTCGGCAATCCAGAAATTCTTCCTCTTCAGAAAAATGGAATGTATCCAACGGCACCATAAGGATTGTTTATCAGAAAACAGAATCCATATGTATTTGACCATGGAAGCCCTATTACCCTGCTTAATATTCCGGATGCCGAGGCCCCCTTCAGCTTTCGGGCAACAAACATCTTCCCAAGCCACCTTGGCGCCTCCTCGACCGAGAGATGTTCCTTTCCACATGAATTGTCTCATTATCCGCTCAACATCCTCCAAGACCGAAGATGGAAGAGTGAAGACACTCGTCCAAAAGGCTTGGATGGAGTGAAGGACAGATCTTATGAGCTGCAATCTACCTGCGAAAGATAAAAATCTATGCGTCCAAGATTGGATTCTGGCAGTAATGTGATCCGTCAGTGCAATGCAATCCGCTCTATTCAATCTGGAAGAAATGATGGGAACACCAAGGTAATGGACTGGTAATTTCCCCTCCTGGAAACCAAACGCCCAAAGGATTTTGTTCCTCATAGAAGAGTCGCCACCAGCCAAGAAGATTTCACTTTTGTGCTTGTTAAGGAATAAGCCGCTCCAAGCGGAGAACAAATCAAGCCCTTTTTTCAGCATAACAACCGAACGCCGTCCGCTTGTGAGAACAAGAACACGTCATCAGCAAAAAACAAATGGGAAAGCTGAATTGGCTTGCACCTCCAAAAGAATTTGAAGTCCGGATTGGAGGTGCGAGACATCAATATACCGGAGAAAACTTCCATCACCAAGGTGAAGAGGTATGGGGACATTGGATCACCTTGCCTCAGGCCTCTACCCCCCGGAAAGAAACCATGAAGATCCCCATTGATAGATATAGAGAAACTCGGAGATCGCACACAAGCCATGATAAGCTTTATAAAATGGGGGGGAAACCGAAAAGCCTGCAAAACAAGCTCTAAAAACTCCCAGTCAACGGTGTCGTAGGCCTTATGAAAATCCACCTTGATTGCACACTTAGGCGGGTAGGGAGAGAGGTGGAATCCGCAAACAATTCCGAGCCAAGAGAATGTTATCTCTCATTCTCCTGCCCTTAACAAAGGCGTTCTGGGAATGATTAATCAAGTCCCCTAAAGCCCCAGCAATTCTATTGGCTAGAATCTTAGTGATCACCTTATAAATCGTGTTACAGCATGCAATTGGTCTGTAATCCGTTACTGCATTAGCATTGGAGACCTTCGGAATAAGCGCCAAAATGGTGGCATTTACCTCTTTTAGAAGCCGACCATTTTGAAAGAAGTCATGCACTGATTCAAGCACAGAAGAATCAACGGAATCCCAGCAAGATTTATAAAATTCAACAGGGAAGCCATCAGGCCCGGGGGCCTTACCTTTTGCCAGCAAAAATAACGTGTTCTTGATTTCAGAGTCGGAAACCGGAAGACCGAGGACGCCAGCTTGGTCCTGAGGCAAAGGCTTGCGAACATATCGCTGCACCTCCTCAAGGGATGGCCTAAGAAGTCCTTCCTTCGGGGAGAGAAGATCAGAAAAATAATCAACAAACACCTGGGGAACCAATAGAGGATCCGAAATGATATTTCCAGAGGGGTCTTTTACCGAAAGAATTCGGTTTAATAAGTGTCTTCTCTTCATTGATTGATGAAAGAACTTGGTGTTCTTATCACCCTCTTTCAGCCATCTAACTCTAGATTTCTGTCTATAGAACGATTCCTCATGGGATCTTAGCTCAAGGAAGACACGGTGACACTCCCTTTCTTCTTGAGTGAGAGTAGAGCTGGCCGGATTCGCTTGGAGCTGAATCTGGGCAGTTGCCAGAGCTTCTCTAGCCTCCGCAACCTTGATCGAAATGTCAGAGAAGGCGTCCTGGTTGAGAGATTTAAGGAGAGACTTCACCCTTTTGAGTTTCGAGACCAGTTGAAACATAGGAACGCCTACAATAGGAGTACTCCAAGCCTGCTGGACGGTGGCCTTAAAATTTGGATGATGAGTCCAGAATTCGAAGAATTTAAACGGCTTCCTCATATTGGAAGGCTGCAACACTCTAACGGTCATAGGACTATGATCCGATATTCCAGGATTTAGGAAGTTAGCCTCAGAATAAGAGAAGTGAAGATTCCATTCACCATTGACTAGAACACGATCAATTTTCCTCATTTTCCTCGCCTCACCAGATGAAGTGGACCAAGTGAAGCGGCAACCAACATACCTAAGGTCTACCAGCTCCGCTCGGGACAAGCATTGGGGAAATTCGTCGAAGTAGGGAATCCAGTTCGTGGAACAACCAATGCGATCCGAAGGTTCCTTGATTGCGTTGAAGTCGCCAGCCACCAACCAGGGAGAATGACGGAAGGTATCACTATAATGACATAGGTCTTCCCATAGAGGCCGCCGACGGGAGAAAGAGTGCTCCCCGTATACAGCAGACACACAGCAGGATATACCAGAACTGTTAAACTTAAGCATGCCATGCAACACCTGATCACTGATTGAAATAGTAGAGTAGGAGACGAAGTTTGGGTTCCATCCAACCCAAATCCTGCCGCGCGGCGAGAACTCATAGTTCGAGAGCCAATTCCAACCCCTAATAAGGGTGGAAGAGATAGATTCAAAACGGTCCTCAGGCACCTTAGTTTCAAAGAGGCCAATGAAACACAAATTATTACTAAGAGCAAACCGCCTAACTTCAGCCCGCCTAAGGGGATCCAAAATGCCTCGAATATTCCAAAAACCGATAATCATCCAAAAAACCAAAACAGAACGGGATTACCTCTTCTTGGAGGTCCTCTTCCCCATAGCCGATGCTTTCGGGACTACATCAGGAGGGGGGTCAGGAAGGAGACGCAGAACCTGATCCTGGAGGTTAGGAACCTTTGCGGGAGGCTTCCCTTTCATGGTAGAATTATCTGCAGATTGAACTTCATCATCACTGGGGGCACTGCGGATATTAGAGTTCGAGATATCCTCCGAACTTTCTGATAAGGCCAGAGGAATAGGATTTCCTTCACACGAAGGTTGGGGAGATTCAATCTGCTCCTCTTGCTGAACATCCCTGCGTTTCAACACTTGACCTTCATCGGTAGGAGGAGATAGGCCGGAGGAAGCGGCTGCGGCCCCGCGCAAAGCCAGTGATGGCTTGCTTTGCTTTGCTTTCTTTTTATTCCTTTTATTTCGTGCTTCACTGTTTCCATTCCGGATCTCCGATACGAATCAGATTCAGCAATGGGAAGATTAGCTGGATTGGGCATAGAGGATTCATGGAGGATCCCCGTGTTCCTTTTTGGGGAGCTCGGCTCCCCTACCTGCTCAGATTTGATGCAATTATGCAGACCGAGGGGCACATCATTCGTGTCCTCCCTACCTGAGGTAGGCTGAATAGCCACCCCTTTGCCTTTTTCCAATAAGGGAGCCTCAGCTCTAGGCGGAACTTCGGCCTCGACATTCCGGTCAGCTGGCAGGGATGGTTCTTATTCCTTAACAGCATCACCGCAATCGTGTCCGAAGATTCCACACTTCCGCAAGCAAGAGGCTTCCATTCGTATTCAACATCCACCACAACCAGTTTTCCCATAAGTTCCAGTTGAAGAAAGTCATGGATAGGTTGCTGCACTGTGATTTCAACACATACACGAGCAAAGGTAAGCATGGCCATCTGCTCAGTCCTCTGGTCCACATAGAGCGGCCTCCCGAGAGCATTGGCTACCTTGCTAATAGAGTGAGCTGACCAGAAGGAGCGTGGAAGATTTCTCAACCTTACCAAGATCGGCACCGATTGGAGGGACTCTTTGTTCAACTCAATCCCTGGCTTCCATTGCTGCAGCATCAGGGGAATTCTGGCCACCGTAACAGTCCCTCCCTCTAGGATTTTCCTCCTAAATTCTGGGTCAGCAATCTGCAGCAAGAACAATCCCCTGCCATTAGACATCACTTCCAGCAATGCAGGCCCCCACGCTCTCTTGAGCGACTCATCAACAACCTTGAACGGAAGTTTCTTTCCTATGAAATACCCCACCAGGCAATCATAAAGTTTAGGATCGACAGCCTCTAGGTCAGATTCGTCCATCTGAATAACAGGGTTAATGTCATAATGCTTAGGAGTATGTTCCTGATCATAGCCCCTGGTGGCACCGCTCGCAACAGCTGCCCAGGTGCGGACTGGAGGCTTAATCGAGACACCCCTAGAGGCATTCCGCTTTGATCTAGACCGGCCCCTACTGATTCCGCGACTTCGCACAGGGCCCGACTGCTGTCGCGAACCCGCAGCTCCAAACGAAGGGATCGGGGGTTTACGGTATTGATCATTGCGTGGATTAACATTAGCCGAGGGACCAGCCATAACAGGAGGGGAATACGTTCGCTTACTCGGCCCTTCATCACCTGAACGACCCCGAACAACCACCGACTCCATAACAGCAGACTCGAACGACAGAACCAGAGAAACCCTAATCCATCGCACAGCAAGAATTCCCCGGAAAGAAGACGTACCAAGCTACAATGCAGCAGGGTTTGGAGAACTGAGAAAGGCGCTTCTTGGCGCGGAAGATCGGGCCCAAACGACGATCAACTCTCGCGGAACCACCAACAAACGGATGTGCAGGAACAGTGCGGAAATCGCCCGGTAGAGAGCATTCCGTGAACAATATCCGTTTCTCATACTCTTTGTACATGATATTTTGCTTACAAGTTGTGATCTTGATACATCTTATATCCTTTGTACTGAGGTCTGTACGGATTGTTTTTGCCATATTATATTAGATTTTCTCAGATGACATTTGCTGATTGTATATTGGAAATAATCAATATACATCATTGCAAGCCAGGAATTGCTCATGTTGTTAAGGGTGATGGACCGAATCTATCACATTGTCCTTATTTAGATATTGAGAAAATCTAATTAAATGGTGTACCTTGTGTCAGTGCACTTAAAAGTATAATGTAAACAGTGTTAGTAACATTCTTTTAGGCTCCAAAACCTCATGAAGAAGTTAATTGTTTTAACTTTATGGATAGACCTATACGGTTGTATTGAGATAATAAATTTGTAGTATTATTTATTTACTACAAAGGTCTCAAGGGGTCTAAATATATGGTGGTCAAAATTTTTTACCAAAAGCAAACGGTACAGAAATGTGACGTTTTAATATAATATATATTTCACAGATGATATGATTGCAGATTCACTAACTAAAGGCCTACGCCGTGTGTATTTGAGTGATATATCGTTAGCATGAGCCTAGGAGCATCATTAGATGCTGTCGTTTAGTGGGAGCTATTTTGGCTTTACTCTGATAAAGTTCACATATGTGGTTCGTTACATTTAGTAACGGTTTGATATGTATCAACTTTTGCATTCAATAAAATAATTTTTGAATGTGTTGTTATCATGTTGAATACATATTGATAAAGTCTCAAGGGATTGTATAAACCTTGAGTGAAGGCTAGGGGCATCCGGGCATCCGGTTATTAGCCTTGTGCATATGTCTTGTGATACATAAAGAAAGGTTAACCATAAGGATAAGACATATGTGGGTTCATTGGAACCATAAAGCATTCTCTAGTGGCACAATTTTTTGTGACACCTAAAGTAAGAGAATGGTGACTGACAAATGGGATCTCTTTATGAGAGATGTTATTCATTTGACACACTACCATATTGAATCCATATAAATAAAGTTGAGAGCACTCGTGACCATGGAAAGCTCTGTGTGTATACATGCAGTTACTGCCATGATTCGGTGTTTAAGATTTTATGGGATAGGATTAACTATTAAGAATTATCTCTGGACCAAATGTGCGCACATACAGTACGATTTCAATTAATATAGTCCAAGTGGGAGAATGTAAGAGTTTTCCTAATGTGGACTAAATTAATTGATATTGTAATTTACTGTTTTTACGGTTACCGTAAAACAGGATTGGTCTAAAGTGAGATAAAATGTTTCTTAATTAGTCTAATATGGGCTGGCTAGTGTGGGCCGAGTTGAGCCTGGCCCGTAATGAGAGGGACTGGCTGGAAACTCTATAAATAGTGCTCAAGTCTCTCCTCTAACCCTAATTCTCACATGTATCCTCACCTAAGGGGCGTTTACCTAACGCTAAATGTGAGGGGGGCCGCCTCATTGAGCCAGTGATACGGAGGGCAATAGAGGAGAAGAACTTACGCGTGGAACATTGTGTTTCCGCTTCCGCTTCAAGAACAATGGATCCAAAAACAGGTGCGTTAATCTTTCTAGTCAATTATGCATGTTCTTGTTCTAGTTATGGAGATCTTGGGGTTACGCAATTTTGCGTCCAACAATAGACTCATGTCTCCAAGGAACAAAAATACGTATATATACACGTAAAGACCTGTGAACAATCAGTCCATAGAAACGGGTTTGTCCTTGGACATTTTTTAGAATGAAACTATAAGGGTCCTCTCACCTTGTGAGTTTAGTGCGGCAGCAAATGCAGGCAGTTCTACATCTCCAAAACTATTTCTCAAACCAAGGACGAAAGATTTGTTGGTGACCTATTCGTTTAGGACTCCGTTATTCATCGTGCATATGTGGCTGGTTTAATTCAGGAACCAGGAGATCTCCTTTCATTTTTAGTAAACATTATTTGACCCATGTGGTCTCTGAATGTAACGTGGTTTGCACTTCTGTTTGACTAGGGAAGTGGCTGCCGATCAATACACAGCTTTTGATTAAAAAAACATGCAGCGTACTGGAAGTGGCAGCACCGCAATGTAAGCTAGGAGTGGCTGTAATACCAAGATTAGAATGTTTGTCAAGTTATTCCTCCTTATAATGCAGCTGCTCACAGCTGGATGCTGTCTTGACCCATTTGTTTTCATCTCTAATCCCTTCCCTGTTCTTCTCTTCCTCTACTGATTTTGGCTTGGGTTTATCCTCCAAGTATTTCTCTGTCAATAATGGTTGAGATGCATTTTGCAGCTCAATTTTGTTGTAAACAAAGCCGACTTCATTTCATGACACTTGTATGCAGACGAGAATGAAACTGCATAAGATAAACATGATTGCAAGTATTTTCTTCGAACAAAGTGTGCTTGCTTGGAGTTACAGTTCTCCGACAATAGAAAAGTGGTCTCACATCCTTAGGAGAATGGAAGTGAAAATTACGTAATGTTTACAAGTATAGGAATTCTTAATTGTGACCTCAGACACACGAAATCACATCACCAGAAGTAAGACTAACTCCACTACACCATTGTCGAACTGCCACTGACACAGAAATTAAGCTTTGAAATATTCTACATGACAAAGCTAAATCAAAAATAGCACTTTCTTATTCCGGAGTATCCTCTCTTTGTCCCAAAATAGAGGATCATTGCTCATTGAGGAAGCTTGTGAACAGTATGAATCCCTACAAAAGAACTTTATGACTTAGATTGACTTGGAAATTTCACAGCAATGCTTAAGACTCTGCATCAAGGGCTTTATGCTGGTGCAATGATACAGATGGGGAATAGTAATCATTCATTATCTTCTTACGAAAATGATTGTTTCTCTCTGGTTGTGCAATTTCTAAGCATGTCTGCACTCATAAACAACACTGATTATGTATCTGTCAGAGAAGAGAAAAGTTGAGAAATTATCATATCACTTGTCGTAGATTTTTTTTTTTTTTTTGGTAATGTAAGAATTTTATAAACTTTTACCACAACTATACAAAAGGTTCACGGCACCAAAAACCTACACTCATTATGACAAGAAATCATAACGAGTGGAAGGTTGCCAGAGAAAAGAAAGCACAAAGAGCCAAACAGCAGCTAAGAAAGCCAACCAGCAGCCAAAAACAGCCAGCCAGCAACATCAAAAGAAAAGGAAGGAGCCAGCCAACAAACAGCCAGCCGAACAGCACCCTCTGAAGCAGGCCCCACCTTCAACAATTCCACGTCTCCGCATCAGCCGAAGAACATCCGAAAAGCGAGTGAGATTGGAAACCCCTAGAGCCTCAAGTCTTCCCGAAATTAAAGGGACAAATCAGACACCGAAGGAGAGAAAATGGACGGGTCAATATCCCAGCTGCGTTGGATCCTTCTATTCCTTGAAGTGTCCGCCACGTTGCTAAAAGTCAAGGCTTTATCCTTGACAGCTTTGATAAAGTGATTCTTCAAGGCCGGAATAAATAAGGCTTGTTCCCGAAAGAGAATGCGTTATCCAGATCACTTGGCAGAGGGCTCCAAAAGAGAAGCGAGAAATACATTGATTGAATTCATTGCCTGAGAGAAGCTTCAAGGCCCATTGGAGAGTATCCTGCCAAGTCCTATTCCACCATGGAAGGTTGCATCTAGCAGCCCAAAAGGATGCAAGTCCAACGGTAATACGACAACCAAAAAATAAATGATCTATAGAATCTAGCCTAGATTTACAGAAGGCACAAGAGATGTCATCAATCCTCCCATATTAAAGTAAAAGAACCTGGTTAGGAGGCTGGTTCTTAGCAATGAGCCACAGGTTGAATTGATACCGCGGAGTGAGTGCATTGCTCCAAATAAACGAGAACCAAGGAACTAAGGTTCCTTTTGGCCGAATGGTTTCCCACGCTGAAGCTACTGAGAAGTTGCCCGAGGTACTTTCGATCCATCGGAACCGATCCGAATTATGAGACAAAACGGGGAGGGGGAACTCCCATGTCTCTAAGATGGCTTTGATCTCCTGGCCTACTGTGGAGAACAAGTCCACAACTGAAGCCATCCTGGGTAAACCCGATTGGTAGATGTAAGTGTCCGAGAATAATAGATTAAGGGGGCCTCTAGGATGCTAATGATCAAAACAAAGAGACACAAAGCTGTCATCCCCAATACTCCATTGAAAGGACCGCCTAAAATCTCTCCTAAGGCGGAGTATCTTTTTCCAGGCCCAAAAACAAAGAGTTGGCTTGTTAGCAACCCAGAAATTCTTCTTTTTCAAAAAATTTGAATGAACCCACTTGCACCATAAGGATTCCTTATCAGTAAATAGGATCCAAATGTGCTTAAGCATAGCTGCCGTGTTACAATCCCGTAGCCTGCGTCTGCCAAGTCCTCCCTCTTCTTTTGGTAGGCAAACGTCATCCCAAGAGACTTTTGCTCATCCTCTTCCAAGGTCTAGGCCTTTCCAGGGGAATTGTCTTAAAATTTGCTCGATGCGATCCGACACAGTTCTAGGTAATATAAAAACACTAGCCCAATAAGCTTGTATTGCGTAGAGGACCTTATAAGTTGAAGGCGGCCTGCAAAGGAAAGAAAATGCTGAGCCCTTGATTGCACTCTTGCGGTTATGCGGTTGACAAGAGAGATACGATCCGCCTTGCCAAGCCTCTTGGTGATAATGGGAACGCCCAAGTAACGAACCGGTAGACTTCCTTACTTGAACCCAAAGGTATGAAGTATTTGGGTCCAAGAGAGGGCCGTCCCACCAGCAAGGAAAACTTCGCTTTTGTTTATATTGGGTCTCAGCCCACTCCAAGTAGAAAAGGTTTCAAGGCCTTCCTTGAGGAGAGATACCGATGTCAAGTTTGCTTCACAAAAGAGAAAGACATCATCAACAAAGAATAAGTGAGATAAGCTCGTTGTTTTACATCTCTAGAAGAATTTGAAGCGTGGTTACCTGGATTGAAGAAAAAGTATCCCAGAAAAGATCTCCATAACCAAAGTGAATAGGTAAGGAGATAAGGGGTCTCCTTGGCGAAGTGCACGACCGCTCGCAAAGAACCCATGAAGCTCCCTTGTGTTTTTTGTTGGAATTACCGGCTGAATTCACATTGATGTCAAACACCTATCATAGTTCATCTTGTCCATACGGTAGAAACTACTAGGTCACATGGTGCTTAGCCGTACATCTTGTATATTATCTGATGTTATTTTCTCGATGAACAGTTTCAAGTAAGATCATGCACGTATGCTCCAATGGAACCCCTGATTGCATGCTCATTCTTGCAACCTCTCGTTAGACAGCAATGAAAATTCAAGCAAGCTGAAAGTAACAGCAGCGTGAAAATAGTCACGATGCCAATCCAGATTTGCTGCCACGCTGCAACATACCATGCACTTATCTAACGAATTAGCCAATTGAGAGGCCACTTCAGGTCAACTTTGGTATGACCAGATGTCATTAACCAATTCTATGCAGTTCAATAAGGTTAGAAACGAGCCTTTCTGCGAGCGGAGTACTCTTCCAAACCAAGCCTCTGTCGGGAGATCATTAATTTGTCTATCTGCAAGTACCCGACAGAAAATTCAAAAAATGAACTCAAGAGTGAATGCCATTCTGATATCTCCATCTATAGATTTTCACTAGATTAGATCAATTTCAGGCACAGCTTACTCTGTCAACAGGGAAAATGCATTAGCAAGCCACCTTTGCCTTCTAAGTTCAACTGACTCCGCTTCTTATTTAAGAAGGAACAGAACCAGCAAAGACAAGATTGGATTTTTCTTTTTTTTTTTTTTTTTTTTTTCCTTCAAAGAACTTGACAATTTTAAAACCCTAGATCTTTATTTGGACCTAGCAGAGATTGGAGGAGCAAAACACCCTTAGGACAAGCTCTGTTGTTGCCCCTCTTGATTGAAAGAACCTCCACGCCAGAAACCATGTAGGGGAAAAGTCCTTCCAAGTTTATTGTTCTAAAGCCAAACATTCATCTGCTATGATATGGCCTTAAAGCAGCAAAGTTTGGTAGGGTTTTTGCCCTTTAGAGCTAGATAAATCCTTCAACTATCTCCATTTTCAGATATCAGTGCTTTTTTCCACATAAGAAAGTTCCCAATCCCCCGATCAGTAGCTGATACAACTGAAAAGTCGAAAAGTTTGACTAGGTGGTTCCTGTTGTAAAGGGAAAAAATGTCCAAAATTCAGGAGAATCATTACGCATTTACAAATTACCCCCTGATGTTGATGTTTTAAAACTTTCGCAATACGCCCCTTGATCTTTGGAAATTCGTCGGAACACTTCTCTTTATAGTATTTTTAATATCAAAAGACATAACTTATGACTAAACAAAACAAAAGAAAACTAAAAAAAGATAATGAGGAGAGGGGGGGAGGGGGAATTGCTTTACAACTAGGATACTTGGGCATTTGTCCTTTCTTAGGTTTTGTCACCCAGAAAGGATTGATCGTCTCACTTGATATGACTCTTTTTTACGCAATGGTATTCCAAGCAAGAGCACCTGAATTACTGACCATTGTCACTCCGAGCACCGACCAATCCCAAGGTAATAGGTATTGCCGGTCTCCATTAGCAATCACTATCCACTCTTTTTTTTTCCCTCTATCTCATCTTAGTTCATCCCATTTCATCAAATCTAAAATGAGAGATACCATGCAAAGTGTTTGGTCAACATTGCACTGAATTTTAAAATGCCTGGATCACATGGAAAAATTGAGTTATTAAGGGAAAATTGCCACAACCGAAAACCTAAGGGGGTATGATGTAATTATCCCCGATTGTGTGAGCTGTTTGTCTGGTTGCCTCCTAGGCATTTCAGAATATTTCATTAGCATACAAATAATTAAATTATGTGAGAAACATAATTAATGTGAAATATTTTCATTTTCATGCTGATTAAGCTCATATTTTCTTTCAAGCTGACTATTAGCGTAAATCCTTAAACTTGTCAATTTCATATACTTAAGTTCTAATACTTTCATTCCTCGCATTTGAATCCTAGAATTTGTAACTTTCGGTTCAATTGGTCCTTCCATCAACTGAAGGAAGGTCTTAAAATTCATCAAAATGGCAAGTTTTAGAATTTAAATAAATAAAATAAAGTCTTAGTACTTAAGTGCCCGAAACAATATAATTTTTGGTTATAATTATCCATTTTCCCATTCATTTTCAAACAATTTCAGCCTCATGTTTTGACTTGTGATAGTGAATTTTTTCATAAAAGCGAACAATTGCTGATAGTTAATTATTGAATAAACTGGAATCGTGTAAACTAGACCATCTAATTATGAAAATACACACGAATCAAATATAAAATGAAACGATGCTTTTAGTTTTGCTAGAAATGAACCAAGGGAAAATACATTTCAACGAAAATGTAAATGTTCCCTAAAGATAAACTGACAAATATTATCTCCGTTGCATGGTTTCTTTGTTTTATGAAATACTCCATTAGTCCGTTGCATGTATAATGTATTCAATGGGTAATGAACGATTGTGTGTATATTCTAAAGAGGATTCTGGTGTGGGATTTTGGCACTTGGAATATCAAACCCGACAAAATTAATTGCTGAAAATGGCCCTTATTATGCCATAAAACCACAAAAAAACTAAGACTATCAAATAATAATAAATAGGATCTAATCATTTAGCACAATATGATGCACTCATAGAAAACGAAAGTTACCGTAAAACCACCCTTCCATATTGATTTTAGGTTTCGTGCTTCGAACTAAGATTAATATGTAAAATGCCGTGTCGTGTGACTTGTCTACGAGATTATTGAGGAATCTCACGTGTTGGAGTTTATGTATGGTGGACTTTTTCATTATTAAAGAAAAATGCCAGCAATTCAAAAGAAAAAAAATGACATAGTGGACTACTCATTGTTTTGACATAATATGCAATTCTGTTGCTGTGACATCCCGATTTTCCAATTCTATTTTCAATAAATTGAGACGGGCATTTCGTTGGCACGCATATAGTTCTTTTCCTTGAGTCGGCCACTCATGTGAAAACTAGTCTATCGGGTGAAGCCGTTAAGAGTTTCAATGCATCAGACTCGAGAATTTGACTAGGAAGCGATCTTTCGACCGAGCTAATCTGCAAGGGTCATTACGGCACAATTAAAAATCGATGAGAGATCGAAGATAGGTCGACTCGACAGAGGCATGTGATCAGGTGTGGGTGATTCCACCAGATCGCACAATTCTTGTCGATCGGCACTAGACCGACTTTTCTGTCGATTGTGTACCCTGTGTTCGTATTTGAAACCTTGAGATTACCCCGACAACCGAAAATCACCAATGTTTCAAAGATGTACATTGTGGCTTGAGATGATCAACCACAGGTCAAATGCATGAAAATTTCTAAAGGCTACCCGGTAGGTTAGGCCGCATTAGTATCATGCCAAAGTGAAATTAACCGTGGAATTGAGATCAAATTCAGAAATTGGAAGTCTGGGTGTGTCACAAATCATTTTAGGAGTATTGACTCATCTTTGGAAGATTCTTTATGCAAGCCGAGTTTTTCGCCAAAATAATCAAGGTATGGTTAATTTGGTTCGGAAAATTGGTAGGCCCGCTTTTGGTTGTGCTTTTGGGACTCAAGATGGTTCTATGGTCAAGTAATTAGGTGAATGAAGTGTGGTGACATTGGATTAATTTTATGGACTTCAATTGGACTCAATTGAAAGAGAATTGAAGGGAATGGAAGAAATTAATGTACAAGATTTTAGGCCCTGGCAAAAAATGAAATTGGACCCATTGGAGGATTGTTGTGGAAGCTTGGTGTGAGTGGAAGATGACCTCATGTGAGTTCATGGTGGGCCATGTGTGAGGGATTAAAGAAAAAGAAAGGAAAATGAGAGAAAGGGTCCCATCTCTCTCTCTCCTCCCTCCCTCTCTCTTCCGTCGGTTCTCTCCTCCATGGCTGCTGTTCGAAGACCAGAAAACGCAGAGAAGAAACCGGAGCAGCCCCTTCGCCCGCTCGCACGCTGGTCCGTCGGAGGCTTCGTCCGTCACCGCCGCCACTCCGCGCCGCCCGCGCGCACCTCAGCCTTCCTCTCTCCCTCCTACTAGCGTTGATTTCTTCTTCTTCTTCTTCTCTACTTGCTGTTCGGAACCCACCGGCAACCCAGGGAAGCCGCAACAGCAACTAGCAGCGTCACTCGTCACCGTCGCACGCCGCTAGACCGGACCTCTCGCCGCTCGCCGTCTTGTGCACCGCCGCGGCTCCGCCAGTCTCCATCTCCCTCACGCCGTCGCCCCTGCTTCAGCCGAGATCCAGCAGCTTCTTTGAGTAGCTCAGGCCATCACCGGAGCTCCCTCCGCCGCCGTACACCCCCGGCTCAGCCCGCCGGAAGTCCCTCAGCCCATCTCGGCCCTTATGCGCCTCAACTGGTGCCGGATCCGCCCTCAACCAGCAGCGGACAGAAGTTGGAAAAAATGGGTATGGCAGCGGGTGTTTGGCCCGTTTTGGCCGCCTTGCCGAGCCCGGATGCTCGGCCCGCCTTGAGAAAAGTCAATCCTCGCGTCGTCCTCGTCGTTTTGGTTCGCTCGGCTCGCTAATCGGGTGAGGTTTAGCTCACTAAACCTCGCTTAGAGGATTAATTATGCTTTAGGTGTGCTTAGCTTAAGTTAATTAAGCTTAGGTGGTTAGTTTAGTTTATTTAATTGTGAATTAGATTAAGAGGTTTGTTTAACTTAAAGTATGTTTAGTTAAGGTTAAATTGATGTTTATATTAGTATAATTGTGATTTGACATAAATGAATTACTTTTAGGATTAAATAAATATTTCAAAATTGTTTAATAAATTAATAATATTTTATTATTCGAAATTATTAAAATATTATTATTTAATTATTTTCGGAATAAATTTAATTATTTATTAAATTCCGAAAATTTTGTCGTGACCCTAAATTCTCGAATTTCGTGCCGATCTTGCTGCGTAGTCAGATTTTGAAATTGATGATTAGATATTATAAATTGAGTATGGATCGTGAAAGATATGGATATTATTATTTAATTAATTTTCGGAATAAATTTAATTATTTAATAAATTCTGAAAATTATTTTGGAACCTTATTTTCTCAGAATTTCGTCTTTGATCGCTCTGTGCATTTAGAATTTGAATTTGATGAATAGATGTGGCAAATTGAATGTTGATTGTGGTAAATAGGGATTTTATTCATAACAACCTAAGTGCCGGATTTTGATGCAAAAATTGGATTTTAATGATTATATTAAATAGTGGGGTTTGAAAAAGTGAGATATTAACTTTTAGATTCGAAATTAGCGTGTCCCCACACACGTGAGTAATTTCTGGAATATTTTTAATATGAAGAAAAATGGTCGAGATCACTATTTTAAGTGGAAGCATTGAGTGAAATATAAAGTGTCCTGGGGCCGAGTATGCTTTGGCTGTGTGATAACTAAGAGGAATCGTCCTGGGCTGTTGAGCCAGACTTGCCCCTATATGGGATGCCCACGCGGTGGTTGCGGGTCGCAGTAGATTCTGGGCCCATGCTCCTTCGGGAATGCCATCAACGTACTGATGAAGCCGCACTCTAAGGTGGGGAGGCGATACCTGGCTATATGCCAGTAGATAGCCGAACTGCGAGTAGGCTATGCCCTTGTGTGGCAGTGAATAACAATTGGAATGCATGTTGAGTGTTGTTGATGTGTTGGATTATGGAACGGAATTGTGTGGCATGGAATGGGACGTGTCATAATGATTTAGTCTTATAATCAGGACCCTCGCAGTTGTTGGTTATATGAAAGTGAATGCGTTCCGGTTGTTTAAGTTCCTATTACTATCTGTGATTGAGCGATTTGAATTGTGCTAACCTGCAGGAAGGAATTGAGGCGAGGTAAGTTCTTTGTGTGATGTGGCTAGGCCACCCTTGGGCGTATTATCTTTCTAATAGGGGTTTAAGGGGTTGAACTTGCTGAGACACTATCTCATCCCAGCTTGGGGATTACAATTTCAGGTTCCTGGTGGACGGAGCGGCTAGATAGCTTTGGTTGACATTGAGGAGTTGCAGAGGTGAAGTCATAAGGATTGGAGAACGTGTCCGACTTGTAGGTCGTAGGACAGTTCCATTTTAAGAGCCAGTCTTTTGTAAACTTTTGGCCGTAGACCTTTGCTTGTAATTCTGTTGAATTATGAAATTGTTATATTGTGGTTTTGCTTCCTGCTTTTCTATCTCGTATTTCATTGTCAGGGGTTTTATAATACGTTCCGCTTGCGCAATAAGAAATGATTGGGGTCGGCGACACTACCTGGGAATGTCGCATTTGCATGACCATGGTGGGATGTTGGCGCGCTCGAGGTTCGGGGCGTGACAGTTGCAACTTGCATACTCCTCATCCTTCAAAATTTTGCTTCTTCATTCAACAAATGTTCAAGGTTGATGGAATAAGTATGCCAGATTCACACCTGTAAATATGGCAGAGCACAAAAACACTGTTACTATCCTCCAATGTTCCTATTCTTGTGATAAGATAAACCAGAGCTTGTTGCAAGCAGGTGCCGATCTTATTTTCCTTAAAGAGGCTGGGAGAGAAGTTTGGAAATTTAGCCTCTACTCATGCAGTCATGAGTCTCATTTATACAAGATACGAGACAATATCGGTGAATTCTGCAGCATTAGAAGCAAGAATATAAGAAGATGAAGAAGATGATGAAGGTGTTTCGTTGAATTCCAAAATCCTGGTAGTTACATACAAAATGTGCAAGGGCTTTTTTGGTACAGAGCATATGTAGAAATTGGAGCCACAATTTCAATCTGACTAATCGCTCTGCCTATAAGGATCCCTTAGCTAACTCATCTGCCTTTTGTTAGAAGAAAAAGAGACAAAATTTCAGCATTATATCAACTCCATCTCCTCATGGTCCTGCTCACCCAATTCTAAGTCTGGTTTCCTTCAGGCTGTTTTACTTGCAGAAGCTCGATATTCAGTTCAAAGGTGGCTCCTGGCTGGAAAAGGAAAACACAATTACTCTCGGGAATAAATCATATTTACCTTTCAACAACATGTAATGACATGTTCAGAGATGCCAAATGCAGCTGAACTCCAGCCAACATGCAAATATACTGAAAACCTCAGTCAGGATTGGAATTGAAATCTTAAAAGACGCAACAAAATTCAAGCAAGCTCTAAGAACCGGGCATTTGGTGGTATGTTTAGCTCCTAAACACAAAGTTTGTTAATTCCCAATGACATCATTTGATGACCTGCTGATTTGATGGCCATAATAAAGGTACTCATGTCACAACAAAAATGATTGTTAGTCATGATCAAGAATACAAAGACTACCGGTATCTCAACCATTCCCTTCTGATCGTAGCCAGCCTCTGAAGGAACGATCACTGTTCTCTGAAAGGGACAAAAGTTCAAGAACAATAAGACAGAGAAGATATGACGAGGAAAATACAACAGCACTAGTCAAAGGGTATGCAATTCAGGTACTAAATGGCAAACTAGCCACATTGATGAATATTTACTGCCATTGGGGACCAAGAGAAAATCACCGTTCCACCCACTTTCATCCCTTCTGTTATCGAGTACATAGCAGGTGGCGGCTTAGGAGCTGCTTGTGCTGAAAATAATCCATTTGGATTATCTACAGATCCACGCTTGCATTCCTTTCCTGGAGGAGATCCTACCTTGGATTCATATGGCTAATAATGCCAAGTAAGTTTGCACATTAGCAAAAGCATTTGTCTAGATAAGGCACAAGTCAAAAATGAGGGAAATTTCTCTGTAACAAAAACCAAAATGAAATGAAAAAAGAAAATCCAAAGTATAAGACCTGAGCAATGATGCGATTTCCAGCTAAAAGCTTAGATTCTCGACTTGATACAGTAGGAATACCATGATAAATACAGTCAAAATGCACCTACAACAGAGGATTGAACACAGAATGTTACCAGTTCATATATTGCTCAAGGAAATATAAACAGAAAACCAACATCAACAAACCTGGACTGTTGATCCTTTTGTAGCTACTGGACCCTTTCCCTCAATGATTTCAATTCTTATCTGCTCTGTACGAGGAATAGGAATGAAGTTTGAGTTTGGGCATCTATTGGCAGGAAATAAAAAATAAATAAATAAACCTTTTTACAAGTCCTGCTAGGAAATACTTTAAATTGAATAAATGGGTTATAGAGGTAGTACATGGGAAAGAGGAGTGAGGGGAAAGTGAAACTAAGCTAGGCCCTACGAAATGATATGAATAAAGGGAAGCATTCCTTCCAACTACAGTCCATCAGGTATGATGACAAAGAGAAGTAGCACAAAGAGTCACAAGGTAAACTTCAAGATCTTAGCATAAGCAGAATTAAATGACAAAGCCACAGAATCCGTGCGAATTGTGAACCAAGACTCAGACTAGTAATTACTACCGCCTCCAACTTTTTTGAACTGTGCACATTCTAACCGTCCCTAAGGACACGATGTGACTGAATTATATCTTTAATGCCTATCATATTCACTTCAACTACATTATCATATCAAGTGGCAGCTTCAAAATTGTCAAAGATACAGTCCACGAAAGGCAAACCACAGACACGCATTAACACACTGCCACCTCTCCAATCTTCCGCCGATAAATGAAACTGCAGGAACAACTTGACTATAACTACACCATCGGACCAAAATCCACGCAAATCACAATTCAGAGCCTTCGACAAGTAACATTCCAGCTCCCATTTATCGCAGCGCGACCTAGTCCAAGATGTACCTAACAACATTGCGACTCAAATTACTTACTCAAATGCCTATTATACTCGCATCACTTGCATCATCGTAGCAACTTGCTCACTCAATCACAAGGATAGATGAAGCACGTATTTCAAACACCCCATCTTATATCGAATTCGGTTTCGGTCGTGCATTCGCTTTCGACAATCGCGTCCAACTACAAATAAGGGAATCGGCAACATCTCCCGGCACGCGCGACAGCAGAACACGGCCAAATTCACGCTCTTGACGCGACGAGAAACCAAAGAACGAAAAAAAAAAAAAAAAAAAGACGGGAGGGCTCGGGAGACTCACGGCTCGTGGAGTACTCCTCGAGGGGGATGGCCTTCCGGTTGCGCCTCTCCCTGGCCTCCAATGACCGCGGCAGCGAAGTGAGAGCGAGCGCGAGCGGCAGCGGCAGCGAAGAGATCAAGATCACGAGCCTCCGCGAAGCCACCCGAGCCGGAGGGGCGAGCTGCTTCGCGACGTCCGGTGGCCAGTTCGAGGCGGCTGCTGGGCGGAGAAGACGACCGTCGAGGGTGGTCAGTTTGCGGAAGCTCCGGACGGAAGCCATGGCCGTTGTGCTGTTCGCGGTTTGCAGATGCTGCGTCAGCTGCTAAAAGGAACCGCAAAAAATCCGCATTTGCCTCATATCCTTTCCCCGCCAATTTACACCTTTGTCCCTCCTCCTTTGTAAAGAGGAGTATTACCATAGTAACATTGATTTTTATACAGTTGGTTTGTAATTTAAGAATTTAAACGAGTGGGACATAAAAATCTGAATAGAATGAAGTTTAGAATAATATGTCCTTGAATTTCTATGTTTGAATTTTGGGATGTAGAAATAAGTAAAAATCATTATTTTTTTTCATCTACTTCGACTGAAGATTTACTTCATAAAAGGAATTGAAGAGTCTTCTCCTTCTCACTTCTTTTGATCTGTCTTCTTCAAACTTCAGTCATGGGGGAGGGTTTGAGTTAGTGTCACCGTCCCCTCCCTCATTTGTTGATTTTATTTGTGGTTCTCTGGTTCTTCTTCAAATTTTACTCATGGGAGAGAGGGATAAATAGGGATCATGGGGACCAAGCCTACTTGCTTTCATCAATAGCAAGTAACCATTGAGCAAGAGTCCACGAATCAAACCCCAATTCTTTTCCTCTTCTCTTTCTGGGTTCCGGGTTCCACAAAGTGAGTTGGATTGTCATATTAACTAAAAATATTAAATCGATTCAAATCAAGCACTACAATAACCAACTTAACCAAATGTAAAGTTCAAGAATCAAATTAAATATTGAGTAAGACAAACCGATTTCAATATGAGAAAATGCTATATTTACTCAAAATATTTTATGAAATTCATATACATATCGAAAAGACAAGTTATGATGATTTAATCTAACTTATTTAATCAATCGCTTGCATTTTGCTGCGTCATTTAGTATAAAAATTATGAAAACTAATCAAATTATAATTGATGAATAAATATAATCCACTTATTAAACTGACTACTTACAATCCGCCGCACATTTCGAATGCCAACTTCGTAAACCAGTCTTGCCATACTGATGCTCTGTTCGCATTGTCCCATTTATCTAAAATTGTCAATCCAAAAAGTTTCAATTTATCTTTCTTCTTTCTTCTCAAAACGCTCGGCCAAATCCAATTCAACGGCTGAAAACGATCGGGCCGCTGTCAGCAGCCCGCCGCCCGGGCTCTATCTGCGTGGGATCTTGCTTAAGGATCGAATCAACGGCCGTCAAAGCCCTCATCTCATCGCTAATCATCTAAGCCGCGAAGCAGGCGATCGTAACCGCTCTTCGTCTCTTCGACTGTGTCGCTCCCAAGCGAGCAAGCTGCATCGATACCATCGAGCACCAGAACGGACCGTCCTCTTTTCTAAGCTCCTCCCTCCTTCCATTTCTCATTCCTCTCTCGAATCGGACCTCGCCGCCCGCCGCCCGCCGCCCGCCGCACGCCGCACGCCGTACGCCGTGACGATGAGCGCAGTCTCGAGTCCTCTGGCCTCAGTGAGAAATCCCCGGCGCAGCTCTCGTCCAGTAACGATCTCCCTTTCGATTTCGTCCTTTCCGTTCGATGTTTTGTGCCGATCGCTAGCTTTGATTCGCGCTTGATCCTAGAAAAAAGCTGAATGAGACGGATGTTTGTTGGCGAGCCGCGAGATGAAGAGAAGGCAAATGCCTGCAAATCAGTGTTACTAATTCCTGTGCACTTGCGACAGTTGCATTAATTAGCCTGCGATGAGTTTAGCGAGCTCGAGACCTGTGATTGACTGCAGATCACGGCGGGAAATCGAGTTTTTGCGGCCGTCTGCCTTGCGTATTGCTTTTATATCATAAAGAAGTCGCATTGTGCGGCTTCTCATGGGTGTCGTCACCTGCCGCATGCTTGTGATGATTAGCTGTCTTGCGTGAGAAAGTCTTTCGCCCGATCGATCGTATGACTTGTTGGTGTGGTGCTCGTTTTCCATGAATGTGCAAAAACTTGCGATGACGAAGACTAGAGTACGTGATGGGCATGTGCTACCACATTAGCATGACTCACGGTGTAATTCTCACTCGACAGGTTCATCTTGTCATGTTGGAATGAATCTGCCTGATTGCTGAGCAGAGGTTTTTTGCATCGTCTATCTAGACAACGGCATCTTACTCCCTTTCTTGATTTGAATCAGATGATATACAAGTTATAGCTGAACACCTTTCCTTAGCTTCTGATATGATAGGACGTCTTCCTACATTTTATGGTTTATGTTGCCATAATCTGACTCCTAGATTTTGAAGAACTTTGTTTCTTCTCTCATGTTTCACCGGCAGTAGATATTTAAGGCTTGTTGTGCTTAGAGCTTCGACTTATCATTTAGTCAAGTGGACTTATGCTATTTATTCCGGAACATATTGCCAGGTTGTCCGCTCAAGCCATCAGTCCGATGCCTGGAAAGTGTACGGCGTTCAAACTCGTTGTTCGCTACAAATCAAACTGGAATGCTGCAGCTCCGCTCATCAAGGCAACTCACCGTCAGTGCTGAGTATAGGTACTGCCAAGTATTGCAACTTAGTTGTGATCTGATGTTGAGGTGCTGGAATTTGGATACAATTACTAACTGGAAGCTTAATCGGCAGTCAGTTTTTCTTCTATTATTGTCCCGTCTATGTCAGACCTGTATAGACCTTATGTTGCAGAAATGGGTATTCAAAACAGACACATTGAATACTTGTCAAAATCTGGCAAATCTGTAAAATGTTGTGGGTCACAGAGGGAAAGGAAAAAGTTGAGGCGAAAGGGGCCGAGGGAGGAGATACAGAGAGAGCCAGGACATATTTTTATGCAGTATTTCCTTGTCCTGTTTCTCGATTCCTGGCTTCCTTCCATTGATGTGCAGACATAAATTAGTTACTCTAAACTTGTTTATCTGATCAGCGTGGAAAATGTTTTTCTAAATCTATTTGGGCAACGATGGATTTGGAAGGTTCGTGCAGTGGAGGCAAATGCATTCCACAATTCTAAAAATACCAATGATATTTATTTCAATAATAAATTCTTTCGTTTTATGCTTGACATGTGAGATAGGTCAGCCAACGAGAAGAAATTTCTGTTCATAATACGAAACTCATTTCCTAATATTTTCATAATTCTATCGAATTGTGACATAATGGCTATAGTCCTAGTTGTGACTGAATGCACCTGATGCTAGTCTTTTGCGTGTTTTCTTATGCAGAGATGGTGGAAGGCCGAGCAGTGCAAGCATCTTTGTTGGTGGCTTTGTCTTAGGAGGAATTATAGTCGGTGCCCTTGGTGGTGTATATGCACCTCAGGTACTGACATTTTCTGTAATATCCTACCTATGGTGTAGGAATTCACCTTCATTTTGGTTAGATTTTGTTTGAATTATTGAACATTAGATTTTCAGTATTCTTCCCTAAATTCTTTTCTGATAATTTTAGTCAAGCGGTTCGTGTAATTGTCAATGAATATCATAAGTATCATGGTTCAACTGAATGCTTTTTCAGCTCCATTATTCCACGTGATAGTCTTGCAGATTTAGATATGGAAACCCTCTACCCTGAATTGACTTAATCCTTTTCTCATCATATCTAAACCAGACAAAACCCATTGGACCTTTCGACCACCAAAAAACTCCTTTAAATTTCGAGGAGCCCATTCACTTATCACAGTCTACTCTCATCATCCTCACGACGGGAGGATCGTTAAAACCGACCACTCAAGTAAAGAACCACTATCAGACAGCCCAATCATCCGACACGAGTTCAAATGCTCTAAAATGCAAACAAACCTACAAAACCTACACATCCTCAGAGCCCGCCTCCTCACATCTGATTCAAACAACAAAGGCCTCACGGCTCATCTCTCGATACTCGATTCGCGAATCGCACATCGACGACGCCAATGGCATCGGAACCAGTTCAAACTTCACGGCAAAAGCAATCACACCTTATTAAAGACCTGAAAGGAAAAACCCAGTCCATATAACTATAGTAAGTCATATGCCTATGTGATTAGGTGCTTTAAAAAAAAAGGCGATCAAGTGACTTTTCTATAACGCGAGAATAAAATTTAATGACAGTAGTAGTGCTGAAGAATTTGCAATTACACACCAAGAAAAACCCAATACTAATGCGACATCATTCTACAAAACATTCTCAGATAATTCCTGCCCTGTAGGTCATGCTAGTACACTGAATCAAAAGCTGTACGTCCTTATTCACCCACCAGAGTAGTAGTATTGCTTATGCTTGACTTAACATAGCTTTAGGAACTTTAGTTCAATTCCTGGCAGCCCATTCCTAGTCGATCTGCAAAAACCAAGCTTTCCCTTAAATTAGATTTCCACCAGTTAATCGATTGCAAAACATCTTAATGAGCATCATACAAATGAAAAGGAAAAAAAAATAAAACAAATCAAGAAAATTTACTTTTGATTCACTTTTACATAACATGGCACTAAATTAGAGCTTTGAGAAAACCAAAAGTACTGAAAAATGTGTAGGCATCCAAGGCCTTGTGTAAGGTTAGATATGTATAGACGTAGATGATGAATAATCATCAACTTTGGTCTAGAGGAGAAAATGATGATTGATTCTCTCTTCAGTTATAGAATTTACCTGTCCATGTAAGCCCGAAGCAAAGAGTTTCTCCCTAATCCGATGCAGCTGATTTGTAACTCCGCTAATGCTCATTCGTCTTCCAGGCACTTCGTTTGAACAATCAACTCCAATATTATAGATCATAACCAAACACTCTTGAAATATGTCATGCTGAGGATTATAGGGACCTAGATGGCTCTCTCTTTCTTGAAGCAAAGCGCTATCTGTGATTTCGAGCACTCGTTCAGGCAAAGCTTTTGCGACAAAACCATGAAGAGTCCAATTGTCTCTAAAGGTGTCATTGGTGGGACTTAATCCTGTGAACATTTCTAGTAAAAGAATGCCGTAACTATAGACGTCACCTTCTCTTGAAACCTTGCATCCCATTGCATATTCTGCCACACATGGAGATCAAAGTGCAGGTCAAATTTGGAGTGCGTATTATCAATCAGGATCTAATGTGCGTAAGACTATAAGAATTATTATTCGCTACCAAACTTCAGATGGGAAGACCATCAATAATTTTTTGGGCAAATAAACTTTCTGAGAGAGAGAGAGAGAGAGAGAGAGAGAGTACCTGGTGGAGCATAACCGATTGTCCCTCTAAAACCCACAGAACTCATCTGATTAGTTGCAGTATCAAAAGATGATCCAATAAGGAATTTCGCCAATCCAAAGTCACCAACATGTGCGACCATCTCAGAATCTAAGAGGATATTGCTTGGCTTTAGATCACAATGAATGATGGGCATATGGCACTGGTGATGAAGATAATCCAGTGCAGAAGCAACACCTATGGCAATATTTATCCTTTGAATGAAATTCAACTTTCTTGGAACTCCATTGCAATGAGATGATGTTGCACTTGGGTGAAGCCATCGTTCTAGGCTACCATTGTCCATGAATTCATAGATTAAGGCCTTAAAATCATTTCCTTGATAATCACTGCCAGAGCAAACTGTCAATATCTTCAAAAGATTTCGGTGTCTGATGTTCTTTAGTGCCTCACACTCAACATTGAAGCTCTTTAAAGCACCATGACAGACTAGATGAAGCACCTTTACGGCAACAGTAGTTCTATTGACCTCAAGTACACCCTTGTAAACAGAACCAAAGCTTCCGGCACCAATCAAATTTGTTGAAGAAAAACCATCGGTTGCTTTTAGGAGTGTTCCATAAGATACATTTGGACATGAATCATCCCTTGCACTTGAAACTAGTTCCATCACTGTCTTCTTCGACCAACAAAGATATACGGAAGCTAGAATAAGAGCTATTCCAAGAACTCCGAGAATAACAGAAGTGGACAATATCACTAAATTGATCTTTCTACTCTTGAAGCTTTTGGAGATGCAATTAGGGAGATGAAATTCCGGTAGCCCACCACAAAGCTTATTGTTCCCAATAATAGAAGTACCAGTAGCATTCCTAAAGACTCCTTCACGTGGCAGCATGCCTTCAAAGTTATTGTAGGATAAATTTAAAAGTTTCAAGGAACGAAATACTATTAAGAATTCTGGAATTTGACCCGACAAATTGTTACATGAAAGATCTAGTTCATCAATGCCTCCTAACGATCTAATTGATTGAGGAATCAACCCATGAAAGAAGTTGCCTCCCATCCTCAGTGATGTCAATGAAGTGCAACCACCTAAACTACTTGGGATTTCACCTACCAATAAATTGTTCGAGATATCCAACGCAGTCAAAGTTCTCAAGTTGCCAACTTCTGGTGGTAGAACCCCAGTCAAATGGTTTCGAGATAAGTTCAAAACGATTGTTAATGATGAAAGACTCATAAGTTGTGAGGGTATAACACCACTGAGATTGTTATTAGACAGATCGAGCGAATTAAGAGACAGGCAATATGATAGAGGTGAAGGAATTTGCCCATGAAAGTTGTTCCCAAGAAGGAATAGGTCGATCAACTTGCTTAGATTTCCTAAAGAAGATGGAATAGTCCCTCCTAGGTTGTTACCACCTAAGTGCAGTGATGATAGATTTTGTAGATTCCCCAAATTTGAGGGGATAACACCTGAAAGCTTATTGAGATTCATATACAACACTTCCAGGTTGATAAAATTCCCAATTTCTTCCAGAATCTTTCCAGATATTTGATTCTGACCTACATCAAATCCTGTGAGAGTGCTGGATAAATTACCTATGCATATAGGCAACACTCCACCAAACTTGTTCGTGTTGATTTCCACGCGCCTTAATTTGCTGCTGTTAGTTAATGAGCAAAGGAAGTTCAAGTCTTCAGGTTCTCCACTGCCAAGCTGATTACCACTCATTTCAAGAAAGCTAATATTATACAAATTTTCTAAAGAAGGTACTTTTCCAGAAAATCTATTATCTCCAAGCTGAAGCTTGACTAGCTTAGTGCAATTCGATATCGACGGAGGAATTGGTCCCTGAAGTTCGTTCCCGAAAACGCTAAAAAATACAAGACCTGGGAGTTGGAGACCTAAGCTTGCAGGAAGTGTCCCCTGTATCTCGTTGTCTCCAACATCAAACAGATGTAGGGAAGAGAGATTGAATAATGAAGATGGAATCATACCCGACACTCCATTTGCTTCAAAGCCAATGAATTTCAAGTTTTTCAGGTGGCCTAAAACTTGGGGAATGCTCCCGCTCAAATTGTTCTCAGTTAAAAAAAGCAACTCCAGTGAAGATAAGTTCCCAATAAAGGAAGGGATACTCCCGCTAAGATTATTAGCATACAAAGAGAACACCTGTAGCTTTAGCAATGACCCAAGCTCTCTGGGAATTTCTCCGGTTAGTTTGTTCTTCCCAAGCAAAAGGAGGACCAGATCTGAGCAACCCGATATGTTTCTGGGAATTTCGCCAACTAACGAGTTGCTGGTCAATTGCAGATAACGCAGGCGGCGCAACTGGCCGAGCTGTGGAGGGATTTCTTGATTGAAACTGTTGTTTTGCAGCCACAAGTCCCCTAAGAAGCTCAGGTTTCCGATATGAGGTGAGATTGATCCCATCAGTCCTTGTGATTCCAAGTTTAGGACCGTGACCCTCCGATGTCTCCTGCCACATATAACGCCATACCACTGGCAAAACCCAATGCTATCGTTCCATGAGCTAAGCACCCCAAAAGGATCTTCGGATATGCCGGCCTTAAAGGCGAGCAGCGCGAGTCTGTCTGTTTCATTGGTGGTGCAGGAAACTCGGTTAAAGCACAGCGCAAGAGCAATCCCAAGAAGCAAGTGGCATGATCGAAACTCTGCAAAACTAAGGCTCACAGGTTTCATGACTCAAAGGCGAAGGAAGCAGGTAGCTAAGAAAGCAAGTCCAGAAGAAACAAGAGGCCCGTGAATCCCATCTTCATAAAAGTAAAGACATAGTCGAAGTAAATGATCTTCAGTCAGTGGTCATGGAACAGCGAACCGCCTAGGCCGATCTTCTACCATTGACTCTGACTCTGGAAAAGACTTTGTCGGCCATAAACGTACCAGAGTCAGTCAGATTTGAACATGTTAAAGAAGTAGGAACGCATGTTTCTTTTTCGATATTAAAATATTTCACATTTGAATTAGTGAACATAATTAGTACTGGCCTCCTTGTAAAAGATTTCACTGTTTGTTTCTTTGTCTTCGATGAAGAGTCAATACTTTTTTGAAGTAGGAAAGCGTGTTTCTTTATCTTCGATGTTAAAGGATTTCACATTTGAATGCATGTTTCTTTATCTCCAGACCGTTAATGAATTGTTTATCCTTTCTATTGCTGGAGTAGATCAAGCCCTTATCAACGTTCCTGGCCGTTCTTTGATGCTCCGACTAAGATCTGAAAAAGAGAATCGCTTCAGGATGGTATAGACTCATGTCTCCAAGGAACTAAAATACGTAGAGATATGTAAAGACTTATGAACAATCAGTCCATAGAAACGGGTTTGTCCTTGGACATTTTTTAGAATGAAACTATAAACGTACGAGAGTCAATCAGATGTGAACATGTTAAAGAAGTAGGAACGCATGTTTCTTTTTCGACAATCAGATGTGAACATGTTAAAGAAGTAGGAACGCATGTTTCTTTTTCGATATTAAAATATTTCACATTTGAATTAGTGAACACAATTAGTACTGGCCTCCTTATAAAAGATTTCACTGTTTGTTTCTTTGTCTTCGATGAAGAGTCAATACTTTTTTGAAGTAGGAAAGCATGTTTCTTTATCTTCGATGTTAAAAGATTTCACATTTGAATGCATGTTTCTTTATCTCTAGACCGTTACTGAATTGTTTATCCTTTCAATTGCTGGAGTAGATCAAGCCCTTATCAACGTTCCTGGCCGTTCTTGGATGCTCCGACTAAGATCTGAAAAAGCTGAAGATCTGAAAAAGAGAATCGCTTCAGGATGGTATAGACTCATGTCTCCAAGGAACTAAAATACGTATAGATACGTAAAGACCTATGAACAATCAGTCCATAGAAACGGGTTTGTCCTTGGACATTTTTTAGAATGAAACTATAAACGTGCGAGAGTCAATCAGATGTGAACATGTTAAAGAAGTAGGAACGCATGTTTCTTTTTCGATATTAAAATATTTCACATTTGAATTAGAGAACACAATTAGTACTGGCCTCCTTATAAAAGATTTCACTGTTCGTTTCTTTGTCTTCGATGAAGAGTCAATACTTTTTTGATGTAGGAAAGCGTGTTTCTTTATCTTCGATGTTAAAGGATTTCACATTTGAATGCATGTTTCTTTATCTCTAGACCGTTGATGAATTGTTTATCCTTTCAATTGCTGGAGTAGATCAAGCCCTTATCAATGTTCCTGGCCGTTCTTGGATGCTCCGACTAAGATCTGAAAAAGAGAATCGCTTCAGGATGGTATAGACTCATGTCTCCAAGGAACTAAAATATACGTAAAGACCTATGAACAATCTGTCCATAGAAACGGGCTTGTCCTTGGACATTATGCAGGTAGTTCTACATCTCCAAAACTATGTCTCAAACCAATGACTGAAAGATTAGTTGGTGACCTATTCGTTTAGGACTCCATTATTCATCATGCATATGTGGCTACGTTTAATTCAGGAACCAGGAGATCTTTCATTTTTAGTAAACACTATTTGACACGTGGTCTCTGAATGTAACACGGTTTGCACTTCTGTTTGACTAGGGAAGTCGCTGCCGATCAATACACAGCTTTTGATTAAAAAAACATGCAGCGCACTGGAAGTGGCGGCACCGCAATGAACAAGTAAGCTATGAGTGGCTGTAATACCAAGATTAGAATGTTTGTCAAGTTATTCCTCCTTATAATGCAGCTACTCACAGCTGGATGCTGTCTTGACGCATTTGCTTTCATCTCTAATCCCTTCCCTGTTCTTCTCTTCCTCTACTGATTTTGGCTTGGGATTATCCTCCAAGTATTTCTCTGTCAATAATGCTCGAGAAGTAAGACTAACTGTACTACACCATTGTCGAACTGCCACTGACATGGAAATTAAGCTTTGAAATATTCTACACGACAAAGCTGAATCCAAAATAGCAGTTTCTTATTCCGGAGTGTCCTATCTCCCAAAACAGAGGATCATTGCTCATTTAGGAAGCTTGTGAATAGTATGAATCCAACAGAAGAACTTTATGACTTCGATTGACATGGAAATTTCACAGAAATGCTCAAGACTCTGCATCAAGGGCCTTATGCTGGTGCAATGATATGGATGGGGAATAGTAGTGATTCATTATCGTCTTACAAAAATGATTGTTTCTCTTTGGTTGTGCATCTTCTAAGTATGTCTGCACTCATAAACAACACTGATTATGTATCTGTTAGAGAAGAGAAAACTTGAGAAATTATTATATTACCTGTTGTAGTTCATCTTGTCCATACGGTAGAAACTACTAGGTCACATGGTGCTTAGTCGTACATCTTGTATATTATCTGGTGTTATTTTCTCAACGAACAGATGCACGTATGCTCCAATGGAACCCCTGATTGCATGCACATTCTTGCATCATATCGTTAGACAGCAATGAAAATTCAAGCAAGCTGAATGTAACAGCAGCGTGAAAATAGTCATGATTTCAATCCAGATTTGCTGCCACGCTGCAACATACCATGCACTTATCTAATGAATTAGCCAATTGAGAGGCCACTTCAGGTCAACTTTGGTATGACCAGATGTCATTAACCAATTCTATGCAGTTCAATAAGGTTAGAAACGAGCCTTTCTGCGAGCCGTGTACTCTTCCAGACCAACTCTCTACTGCGAGATCATTAATTTGTCTCTCTGCAAGTACCCAACAGAAAATTCAAAAAATGAACTCGAGTGAATGCCATTCTGATATCTCCATCTATAGATTTTCACTAGATTAGATCAATTTCAGGTACAGCTTACTATGTCAACGGGGAAAATGCATTCGCAAGCCACCTCTGCCTTCGAAAGGAGCAGAACCAGCAAAGACAAGATTAGATATTTCTTTTTCTTTTTTTCTTTTCTTTTCTTTTTTCTTTTTTGGGCCTTCAAAGAACTTGACAATTTAAAGACTCTAGATCTTTATTTGGACATAGCAGAGATTGGAGGAGCAAAACACCCTTAGGACAAGCTCTGTCGTTGCCCTTCTGAATTGAAAGAACCTCCACGTCAGAAACCATGTAGGTGAAAAATCCTTCCGTTTTTATTGTTCTAAAGTCGAACATTCATCTGCTATGATATGGCCTTAAAGCAGAAAAGTTTGGTAGGGTTTTTCCCCTTTAGAGCTAGATAAATCCTTCAACTTTCTCCATTTTCAGATATCAGTGCTTTTTTCCACATAAGAAAGTTCCCAATCCCACTATCAGTGGCTGATACAACTGAAAAGTTTGACTAGGTGGTTCCTGATGTTAAGGGCAAAAATGTCCAAAATTCAGGAGAATTGCATTACACATTTACGAATTAGCCCCTGATGTTGATGTTTTAAAACTTTTGCAATACACCCCCTGATCTTTGGAATCTTTGGAAATTCCTTGGAACACTTCTCTTTATAGTATTTTTAATATCAAAAGACATAACTTATGACTAAACAAAATGAAAGAAAACTACAAAAAGATAATGAGGAGAGGGGGAATTGACTTACAACTAGGATACTTGGGCATTTGCCCTTTCTTAGGTTTTGTCACCCCAGAAAGGGTTGATCGTCTCTCGCTTGATATGACTCTTTTTTACGCAATGGTATTCCAAGCAAGAGCACCTGAATCATTGACCATTGTCACTACAAGCACCGACCAATCCCAAGGTAATAGGCATTGCCAGTCTCCGTTAGCAATCACTATCCCCTCTTCTTTCCCTCTATCTCATCTTAGTTCGTCACATTTCATCAAATCTAAAATGAGAGATACCACGTAGAGTATTTGGTCAACATTGCACTATATTTCAAAATGCCTGGATGACATGGAAAAATTGAGTTATTAGGGGCAAATTGCCACAGCCAAA
Organism: Eucalyptus decipiens; assembly: GCA_014182575.1. Classification (NCBI taxonomy): domain Eukaryota; kingdom Viridiplantae; phylum Streptophyta; class Magnoliopsida; order Myrtales; family Myrtaceae; genus Eucalyptus; species Eucalyptus decipiens. Next base: position 21,821,570 of record CM024614.1, on the reverse strand, counting down.
AACCTAAGGAGGTATGATGTAATTGTCCCTGATTGTGTGAGCTGTTTGTCTGGTTGCCTCCTCGGCATTTTAGTATATTTCATTAACATAAAAATAATTAAACTATGTGAGAAACGGAATTAATGAAAAAGGTTTTCATTTTCATGCTGATTTAAGCTCATATTTTCTTTCAGGCTGACTATTAGCATAAATCCTTAAACTTGTCAATTTCATGTACTTAAGTTCTAATACTTTCATTCCTTGCATTTGAACATCAACTGAAGGAAGGTCTTAAAATTCATCAAAATGGCAAGTTTTAGAATGTAAATACATAAAATAAAGTCTTAGTACTTAAGTGCCCGAGACAATATAATTTTAGGTTGTAATTATCCATTTTCTTCCCATTCATTTTCAAACAATTTCAGCCTCGTGTTCTGACTTGTGATAGTGAATTTTTTTATAAAAGCAAACAATTGGCGATAGTTAATTAGTGAATAAACCGGAATCGTGTAAACCAGACCCGTCGAATTATCAAAATATACACGAATCAAACATAAAATGAAACGATGCTTTTAGTTTTGCTAGAAATGAACCAAGGGAAAATACATTTCAACGAAAATGTAAATGTTCCCTAAAGAAAAACTGACAAATATTAACTCCGTTGCATGTTTTCTTTGTTTTATGAAATACTCCATTAGTCCGTTGCATGTATAATGTATTCAATGGTTAATGAACGAATGTGTGTATATTCTAAGAGGATTCCTGCTGTGGGATTTTGGAAATTGGAATATCAAACTGGCAAAATTAATTGCTGAAAATGGGCCTTACCACGCCATAAAACCACAAAAACTAAGACTGTCAAATAATAATAAACAGGAAAACTAATGGACAGTCTGAGGATTATATTAAAGAAATGATGGATATTTTTGTCGCCAATATTTCATCATTTGACTATATCATACGTCATCGACTCGATGTCCGAAGGACGCACATGGCGCAAAACTAATGTACACCCTCTTTTGTTCGTGCTCTCCCATACATGTCGCTGCGGAAAAAAAAAAAAAAAAAAGACTTACAATATGACTAACGATAACGATAGTCATCTCGATTCGGTCAGTCGAGCACGCAGCTTTTGGACTTAGCAGAGAAGAGAAAAGCCAAGTCAACCGAGATGACTCTGAAGCAGAATCAGTGGTGGGTGGGGGAGTCGTGGTGACAATTGACAGATTAAGAATCTTTCCAGATGAGCTCGGATGATAAAGCGCGAATCATCTTCAATCCTGTTGGCCAATCGCCAGTCATTTCCGACGTCAAAAAGCCTTCAAACCCCGTCAATTTGCCAAAAGCTTTACAAAAAGGCCAATAGAGCATAGCATGGTGGCAAACATTATTGGCCATATTTTCTTTGTACAGTCAATTTTTGCGATTATTGGAGTAAAAAGCGAGGTTCACGTGGTGGGTGGTGTCTCACCAACCAGATGGTGCGATAGAGATCCTGACTCGTGTATTTAGCTTTGGCGCCGAGCCAGTCGTTGAGCAGCACGATCGTTCAATTTGACTTGTAGGGAGGTCCAGGAGAAGTTGTCGAGTCTTACGAGGAGGTCCCAGCTCACCCGAACCGTTTCGCAATCCATCATATGCGTAAACTCGCCATGCATCTTCGACAGAAAATTGAATAGAGCATTAATCTCAATATGATTTGGAAAGAATTGTAGAGACAAGTATGTGAACATAGCAACTGCATTTTAGGCCCATTCCGCAATTGACGGGCAAGAGGAAGAGCAAGGCCAGTACAAAGAGGTAAAAAAGAGCGTAATTGGTGCAACCATTTTCCATGGGTAACTTTCGAGTCTCATTGACTCCGGACTCGTGCTCGAGCCAAATTACTTTTGCGTACCATTCTATCACAGGCCACTGAAACGGGCCCAAATTGGAAGTCACGCCATTGTACTCTGTCGTTTAAGAGGTTGTCATGTCTACATTCTACGTAAAAATCACGAGAGCCGTCAATGACTTCGACATTTACCCTAGATATTACCACTGTAAAGAATCCCGTCACCAGGTAGCTCAGACCATCCATGTACGATGCGTGTGCCACATAATTAATCTCTACATGCAAAGATGGATTGCTGAGTGTTTTACAATTCCGAAAGTTGGATACGGAGGGGGCACGGAACATTAGCTCAAGTGCCTCAAGGGAATTAGGATGTGGAGTTGCTCCGCATGCAAAATAGAAGAGAACACGGCAAGCTAACCCGTTGATGTGAAAGCTAGGTGGAATTCCACTTATTTGATGTTGGAGAAGGTACGCAATCAGATGGATGGACATGCTGACGTTATTTTCTTCTCCATCCACAAGTAATTATCCATCGAGCAATTAAGCGTTCTCGTTTATGTTCCTGGGCGGGGTGATTTTCTTATGGCCACCAACAATAAACTGTTGTGTTATAAAGTTGGATCCAAAAATTTAAATTAATAGGTGGGGAGATGTTTTAACATTCTCTTTTACGTGTAAGTTGGATTATAAGTGATATGTGGAATTTAACTAATGAGAATAGACACACATGTGAAAAAGCAAAATCTAATTATGATATTAGGTTAGAAAGTTCAATCTCAAAGTTTAAACTAATAGGTTGAGGAAATCTCAAACATGCTGAAATATTACAAGGTTATCCATTTTGAATGGGCTGGAAGCTCTATTTGTGCAACATTATGAAAATTCAAGTCTAGGTAATTTGATTGATGTATGACAAATCTTGGCAATGGTGAGGTTTTGGCTCATCAATCTCTATGATATGTATGGTGCTCGATATGAATTGAGGAATTTAACCCTACCAATAGTGTAACATCCCAGATTTTCAGTCTTATTTTCTATTGAATAAATTGAGCATTTCATCGACATGCCTATAAGGTTATTCTCAGAGCTAATCACTCTCGAGATAATTAGACTATCTAGAGAAGCCATTAAGAAATTTTAATGCGATAGACCTGAGAATTCGACTAGGATTCAGCTTCTCGATCGTGCTCATCTTTAGAGGTCATCACAGCACAATTAAAAATCGATCAAAGGTCAAAGATAGATCGATTCGATTGAGATGTGTGGCTAATCGTGGGTGACACCACTAAATTGGAAAATTCTCGTCGACCGTCACTAGAATGATTTTTCTGTCGTTTTGGTACCTTGTGTCCGTATTTGAATCCTCGAGATTTTCACGACAACCGAGAGTTGCCAATGTGTTGAGTGGATTCATAGTGGCTCGAAGAAAATCGACCATGGGTCATTTGCACTAAAAATCCCCGAAAACTACTCAAGTAACCTAGGTCATGCTAAAAACGCATTTGAGTGAAATTAACCGCGAATTTGAATCCGATTTCAGAAATTGAAAGTTCTGTCATGTCATAATAAATTCTAGAAACGTTGACTCAGTCTCAGAAGAATTTTCTGCAACCGAGACTTTTTGAAAAAAAAGTCATTCTAGGGCCGTTTTTATTCCAAAAAAAGCAGGGATCGCTTTTGATCACAAAATTGAGATGCAAGATAGTTCAATCGGTGAGGAAAAATACCAATTTGATCATTGAGGTTCTAATTGAAATTATCAAAGCCGAATTGAATTGAATTGTGAAACTTTGGATGTCCAATTTGGGGAGAACCCATGTAAATTCGTATGACCCCCTAGGCCATTGGTTTTGGACCATTTCAAGGTTGTAGAATGGCAAAAAAAGGTTGTAGGATGGGCATGGATGGCTGAATGTCGGCCAAGGAAGTGGCTTATGGCTGTGGATGGGTTAAGGGAGCAATTAAATGGAAAAGTTTGGCTTGTGGACCCCTTGTCTCCTCTCTCCTCATCCCTTCCTCCTAGACCGGTCGACCACCGCTCCTCTCCCCTCTATTTTGTGTTGATCGACGCCCACAGCAGCTGAAGAAGACCACCGGAGCCGCCTGGATCTGTCGCACGCTGCCACCATCGTCGGATCGCCGCTCGCTGCCCGCTAAAGTCACGCGCAAGTCCATGCGAGCTGTCCTCCCTTCTGTCGCTCCGTCTATCCCGTCCAGCCGTGCTTCACCGCCCAGCAGAGTCATCGGAGCCCCTACTATCACCGTGAGCCACCGCCTCCGCTTGTTCAAGCAGCACGAGTCCCCACTAGTCCACCGCTTGCTGTGCCTTGCTCGGCCAGCCATCGAAACCACGCCAACCAGCCAAGAACAGTGAACAAGAAAGTGGGTTTCAGAGGTGCTGTTTGGCCCGTTTTGGAGGTGTTCCGGGTCTCGAAACCTAGGCCCACTTTGGAGAGAAGTGACCCACGTGACGTTCCCGACGTTTTGAACTGATCAGCTCGTCAAACAAGTGAGTTTTACTCACTAAACCCCGCTTAGTAGGCTAATGATGCTTAAGGGTTGATTAGATTTAATTAAGTGTGATTATGTTGATAGATTATAGTAGAGCAATTAATTTAGTGCATTATCGATGCATGTTAGACAAATGGTTAGTGCTATTAGCTAGTAAATAGTCTCTAATATTTATTGAACGAATCTCGGAAATTTTCCAGATCCGTTTCGGCGTCCAATTATGCATTATGGGCCTAAATTGGATTTATTGCATTTATTTAATATTTTTCGTAATTATTTATTTATTTATTTATTTTCGAGAAATTATGTTGGGATAGCCGATGACCGAAATTTTATGCTGATTATTGTGGTGCAGTCTGTTTATTTATTTAAGCCTTAAATTGTGTTGAATTGATTTAATGGTGATTTTAGGATTTTATTACTAAATTATTTAATTTTGGTAATTAATGAAAAAAATTACCGGGCGTCGGTTTATAGCGCCAAAAATGTATTATGGGCTGTTGAAACTAGTGGGATGTTCAAAAAGGTGAAATTATGATATTTTGGTTAAGGTCGACTGTGTACCTACACACGTCTATTTTTATCGGGTATGATAAAAATGAAGAATTGATTGAATGATCTGGATTGTATACTATATCAACTTACGGGTGATATGTCAGCTTAGATTGTGAGCAGTATACCAGTATACTATATCAGCTTACGGACGATATATCAGCTTAGCGAGAGCAATATGATCAGCTTAGAGAGAGCATTATTATCAACTCAAGGTTTGATATGTCAGCTTAGTGAGAGTAGTACACTATTTATCAGCTTAGCAAGAGTTATACTATCTATATATCAGTTTAGAGTAAACAGTCCTATTGTGGGTGGACTTATAGATAGTATTGAATGGGCCGACTAGGAGAAGGTTGTGATGACATGTAATCGACTAGGTCGATTGATCAATAATTTGATCCGATGATATGAATTGAGTGAATTGATGTGGTTTGTGTATATTCGATATATACTAACTTGCAGAATAGAACTAAGGTCTGACCCGTGTTGTGCTTAGGTAGCCTTAAGGTGTATTGGCTTCCTAATCGGGTCTTAGTGGGGTAGAACTTGTTGAGATATTGTGTCATTGGTTATTGTATAACCATTTCAGGCCCCTAGATGGCAGCACCTCCACCCCCTCCCATGCATTTTGGTATACCTGAGGAGATTACAGAGATAGGATATCATATCTCAATACACCCTCACCTTAAAAGACTGGAGTATGTACTGGTGAAATCCACCGTCTCGGTTGACGTGGGTGAACCCGATAAGGTACCCCATAAGTACCGGTCATGGTATCGTCACTATCATGATAGGCGAAGGGAGGGCCTAATGCCGGAATCTGAGGTACCTATGTATGTTCAAGAGGTTGCCTTTGGTAAAGGCACAGCATATCCTAAGGGAGGATTAGTAGAGGATGCGAAGGATCCAGCGCTCGAAGAGTCAAAGTCTCTGGTGTACTCGGCGGATGGCTCAAATGGAGACGAGGAGGTGGAGTACGAAGAATTTTATGGTGAGGAGTAATCGTGGTGGTGAGACCCTACCCCTTATTTGAGGACCTGCTGTGATGTATATGTTTCTATAAACCTAGACCAACTTGTATAATATATGACATGATTTGTCAGGTATATATGTATATAAGTGTGGTTGGTGTGATTTGAAATTTTATGGCCCTACTTTCCTATTCCATTGTTTTATTTTTTGTGGATTATTTTATATGCTTCCGCATGCGTATTAAAATGAAAGGATCGGCGATGCATCCTGGGACGTCGCAACTTAATCGACCATTTGAGGGATGGGCACTTGCTCGAGGATCGGAGCGTGACAAATAGAGACCCATTGATCATCAAGTAAACTAACCATGAGAGTTTGGAACCTCACATTGATTAAGAAAACAACATCCGCAAGTTTTACTAGCATTTCAGTTTGGTTTTTGATAAGGTGGTTAGAAATCTCAACAACCATGATCCTAAGTTCATTGAAAAAGTCAAGGAAGACACCGTCACTGTTTTGGGTGGGGTAAGAAGGCCAAAACTTTGCGTTTTCTATTCTTTCTGTGGCTTGTGACATGCTTACCTCACCGACATCAACTGCATCGTTGGAGTCCAATTTTGAACACCAATGGATTGATCACAGGGTCAATATGGCAAAGGTCAAATGATTAGAATCTACAAATGACCGTCGTCTACTCCTCTTATGGCTCCAGGAGGAAATGATGCCACAAGAATGTGTTTAACAATGTGAACAGTGAATGATGATTCTATATCATGGTGGTTACACTGATGGTGTTGCTCACGCCAGCATTTAATTGTACTTTAATTATTTTTGAAAGCATGAATCTGATTATAATTATCTGAAATTGTATTCTTCTGATGTGTTTGTATTTCATCCACCTATATTTGTGTTTTGCAATATATATTAATCAAAAAAATTAATAAAAAAGTGAATACCGCCAGCTATAAAAATGACTGGTTTGTTGACATTGACCTACAGGGAGATTGCCATTCTCCAATAATTAAGGCGCAAAAGGAGGTTTTTTGACACGGCGAAACATGCGTTTCATGTAAGGTGTATTCATGTATTGTCTTTGATACTCGAAGGTATTAGTATGTGTTGATTTGATTAATTCTCCTTGCGAAATCAGTATAAAAAAAAAAAAAAAACCGAAGTTATAAGAATTTCTAGTATTATTATTATTATTTTTAAATTTTGTTAACAACTTTTTAATTAAAGAAAATGAAAAAAAGAAAACAAACCGGGCCCGGCACATCGTGAGGACCGAGGAAAACCTAAATGAGTAGCCTTTCCAACCACTCCAACTTTACCTAAACCATATCCACACGGAGGACTTGCTTCAACAGACGCAATGACGCCCAAATACTTTAGGATTGATTAGCTCTTTGTCATTACGCCCTGAAACATCGAAGGGTTTGTCGGTGCTCCCAAAAACACGATGTTGTGATTCGCCAAACCGATCGCAAGAAAACAAAAAATTATAACACTCGGTATGCAATAATTAATTTGGATGGGCGAAAAAAATCTACAAAAGCACCTTAAAAAAATTACTCATTATCTTCTGAACTTCTTATTTTGTGTGATCTTATTCATCCATATCGAATCTAAGTTAGAATCATTTTACATGATATGTAAGGTGGAATTGGTTTAACTTTAGAAATGGGCTTTAGATATAATGTAAATGTTGAAAGTCAAAACCCTTAAAGGGAATACAAGTAGTGTTTGATAAAAAAAATTTGCAAAGCGATTTCTAATTGAAATAGTGTTTGCCAAAAAAACATTTACAATGGACTTTGGCTACATTTTTTTTAATACACTTCTATTATAAAAACACAAAAGCTCTTTATTCAAGCTAGTGAATGGCTCGAGTTGCTGGTGAGTCAAATCTAACGTTAGTAATTGTCGTTTGAGATCACCGACTCAAGTGACCCTCAACAAGGGCTACATGACTTAGGCGTAGCGTGGGGGATTTTTTCTGGGTACCGATCATAAATATTGGCGACAAAAATATTCCCACAATCTATGCACATATATTTCAGAATCTTCTTGCAAGTGATTTTAAATTTTTACAAACATGAGGTGAAAGAACGGAGTAATTCCACTCTTTTGAGGTAAGTAACACTCAAAGGTCTTATAACTATTTTGAGGTATGAAATATTGTGTGTGTGTGTGTGTGTGTCTGTGTGTGTGTGTGTGTGTGTGTGTGTGTTATATGAGAAGTCATATCAATTATTTTAGGATTGTGCCAAAGCAATAGATGGAGCACATCTATCTGCATCGGGTCCTTTTGAAATTTGAAGAAGATTTCATAGTCAAAAGGAGAGAACAAAAAAAAAATGTATTAATTGCTATTACATTTGACATGATATTTCTTATATATTAGCTAGTTGGGAGGGCACTGCACATGATTCACATATTTTATCTAATGCACTTTAAAAGCTGGATGGGTTGAACATTCCTAGAAGTAAGAAAATGGAATTTAAACACAACGTTTAAATTGAGCTTAGTATCATAGTGAAGTAGAGGAAGATATACTTGGAAAAGGATTCTAAAAAATAATGTTTATTATGAATAATGAATTATAGTTTACAATGTCTTGAGTGCCTACTTTTGGGGAGGTTGTCATTTAGTAAATAATCAAAATCAAATAACATAATTAAGGAAAAATATTGTTAAAGGGAATCAAAATGTGCCCTAAAAATCCGTAAATAATGTGTGAAATCTTTGAAGGCTCGGAAATTAAGGAAAACATGTGAATTTGGAGGTCAAACATTGTCCAAATCAGCATACCCTAATTAATCTCGCACTCTTCTTTGATTTCATATGTTGTGCACATCATAACTCCTCCCGGATCAAACGTCATATGACCGTTTGAAGTTGACCCCTCATTTATGGCATGGGCAGGACTACCCCTCTTATAACGCTCGAAAGCTTCCATATAAGCATTTGCTAGTTGTTCTACATCACTTAGTAAATAAACTTACTTATAACTTGTAGAAAAAAATTATCTTGTCAGTGTTGGTTATGGAATCCGGAACAGCATCATCTCTCCCTATCATGGTGTTGGATACCTTTGAGGGAGTTTAGTGATCATCAACCCTTCTAAATTGTTTTGTTTGGCTTATGGATTATCCACAGTGATATAGGTCCATCTTTCTCAGGAAAAAATAGATAAATGAGATGATTTATATGTATGATGTGATCACTCTAGTGATTGGGAGAGATATGGCATTAAAAGTTTTGCTAAGTAGCTCAGAGAGATCCATGTGATGGAAGTTGACTCTCACTTATTGACTTTGGTGATGACTTTAATGAGCTGATGAAGGGATCAAAAATATTTTCATCTATAGTGCCTTCGAAAAAGAGGGTTTCACAAAAGACGAACATGTTCTGACAATGATAATAAGTATGCAAAATTTTCAAAACAACTTGGAGAGATGGCATTGGCAATTAAGTCATTGGTTAAAGACAGTATTGGTTACTCCAAACTCTAACAAGGTGATGAACATGGATGGATATTATAAAGTTACCTAGGGATGATTTTTTTACTATATAGTTGAGAATGAAAAAATTGGAAAGGCACTCCTGGTGAAGAGTGCAAATCTTCCAAAAGTGTGGATCAATAAATTTCTATTTGAATGAGAAAATAATTAGTCATACATTTTATTGAGCCATGTTACTAAAAGACTCATGTGTTGAGCTATGTTACTAAAAGACTCGTGGTCTCTCTTTTTATTTTGTTGTTGTTAGTACTTTGAGACTTCTTTGTAGTGTGTGTGTGTACGCGTATATATCTTGAGTCAATTCTATGTATTCTTTTTATGTGCTACTATTTCGCTTATTGAGCTCACTCTGGCACAGGCTCTTTCTCTCTCTTAGACTACTCAAATATGACAGAGAGAAACGAAATGTAAGGACGAGAAAGAAATAGTGTACTTGTGATCGTCAAAATGAACTATATTGTGCATCATCTTCTTGTGTAGGGACACATTAGACTGAATTTGCCTTGCCTTTTGGTTAATGCTCCTTCTTGAGGAATATTTGAGTAGAGCACATCATTTACATAAAAATGTGAGACGGACCCATTCTTTGACTTGCATTTATTGAGAATATTTGAGTATAGCACATCATTTACATAAAAATGTGTGATGGACCCATTCTTCGACTTGCATTTATTGATTAACAGAGGCGAAATATACATTAGTATCAAAACAGGGTCCACCTGACCTTTGTGGACTTGAGCTAGGCTCCAATGGATTCGAGTCCAAGCATTGGGGATCTAGGCACGGGTCCTAAGGTCTAGGATTGGCCATGATGGGCTCCATTTGTTTCATGAAAAATGTGTTATTTTTGAAAGGGTTGATATCCTGAAAAACCCCAAATTGATACACATGTGACAAATTTACCTTAAACTATTTTTTTTACCACCAAAAACCTCAAATTAGTATACCTTTGATAAATTTACCTCAAACTGGTAAATTTGTGACAATTTTACCCTCTATTAGTTTTTGTTAAATTTTACAGTCAAATTATTAAGTTAAATGACACATGACAATTGACTGATATACCAATTTGGTTGGGATTTTACACTCCGTTTGTCACAATTTATAATTTTTGTGATTTTTTTATGGTATTAATCTAATTTAGCGGATGGTATATTTGTTACAAATTTACCAGTTTTGAGTTTTTTGCGGTCAAATAAATTTGTTTGGGGGTAAATTTGTCACAAGTGTACCAGTTTAGGGTTTTTTATGGTCAGTCGAGGTAAATTTGTCACAAATATACAGTTTGGGGTTTTTCATAGTAAAAAAAAATAGTTTTGGGTAAATTTGTCACAAATATACCAATTTAGGGTTTTTCAGGGTATTAACCCTTTTGGAAAAATGCTTTTCAGGAATCATTTTTCAAAAAAATGATAATATATTATGATGTTTGGCTGAAATTTGAAAATCATTAGATTTGATTTTCCTAATTAGCTATACACTATTTAAGCTCTAATAAATTGCACATGGACAACTTGAGAACTAGGTACGTTTACTAGAGCCACACGTTCAGCCTCGATGGACCTTGACCTAGGTGTCAAGGAGCGGAGTATGGACACATGAGCCTTAAGCACAACTTCGATGGATATGAGCATAGGCACTGAGGTCACAAGTTCAGCCTCGATAGGCCTAGGCACAGCCTTAGCCTTTGTGACCTTCATGGACCTGAGTGTCAAGACATTAAGCATAAGCACCAGAACCAATCTCAATGGACTTCGGGTACCGAAGTTCCAAGCTCAACAATGTGGAGTTGAGCATGGGCACTGAGATCCCAGCATGGCCACCGGGGTCCCATAGGCCTCAGTAAACTTGGGCTTGAACGCTAGAGACCTAGTCCTAAATGCCAAAAGCCAACATTGAATTTTCCATGCCCAAGCATAGAGTTTCAAATAAAAGCGTCAATACCTAATTATTTTTTTGAAAAACGATTTAGCGGCCATTAATAAAGTCAATTTCGGTCCTTTTTTTAGCAATTACAGAAAATGTGCATCCTCAAATTACGTCATAGGTCATTAAGATTTCAGATGGGAAAATGGAATTCTCCGCATTGCAATCTTAAAAAAGAGTACATTATCAACAACCTTCTGAAATGCAGCGCAAAATAGAAATTTCTATATGCTTTCAGAGTTTCCTAGTTTACAAAATAAAACCCCCAAAAACAATGAAAGAGGCACCAAAATCATACAATGGCTTACCTTGTTGCACAAAGATACAGAACGGTAATAATGCCACCCTGCTCATTCACCATCCAAGCCATGACCAAGTTAGAGCTTTCCACAACCTATATCCAAAATAAAAAAATAAAAATAAAAAAAGGACCCAAAAGACCGGTCAAAGTGGTGTTACCTTATGAGCTAAGGTATCTAGTAAAATGAAATTTGTGAACTGATAGAGCTCATCGAACTTCTGGCTTCAAAGATCAGCAAAGTTCAAGTAAGACGTTCGTTGGCGAGTCTCCTCCTCAACAAACCAACATCAGACAACAGCCACATCCATAGCTCAGCGCACATTTTTACCTCTTAGTCCATGATATCCAGTTCGCAAAGTAAAGATGCTTGATCCAAACTTCAGATGTTTGTGATTCCATCTGGTCAACAAACAGCAGAAATGGACCTCCTTCTACAAGGCATTTGATTTGTACGAAGTGTGATATACCAGAACTTTAAGATAAAAGGTGATTCTCTCATAAGTCCCATATAAGAGTTACCCAGTATCCCAAAGATCCAAACACTAAGCTCGGTGGAGCAACTGCGGCACACAGGTCTACCTGAACATGGAGGTTCCACAGGCTCGGTAGGTTCTGCAAAGTTGCCTCTGACATTCCTTAGTGCACACGCAAGTGTAATCCAGAGCTTTCGAACTTCAAAAATCGTGACTTTGCTTTAGCATGGTAGCATGCATAAGACAAAGATTCAAACGGTAGAACTCAGTGGAGCAACTAAGGCATACAGGTCTACCTGAACATGCAGGTTCCGCAGGCTCTGTAGGTTTCTCGCACATTCCTTGGTGCACACACAGAAGTGTAATCCAGGACTTTGAACTTGGAGAATTGTATGACTTTGATTTAGCATGGTATCATGAATAAGACACTTTAGATGTCCTACAGATCTCCCTAGACCATACAAATCTCCTTTGACATCTATTCCATCAAAATGGACATGTAGTGATCAAACATCATTCTCAGAACTCAAGAGGCCATCCTACAGGGATCAGATTAATTGACATCCCAACAGTCAGCTTTTTAAAGTAAAGTGGCAGTTTCTGTGTCTTATTTAGGCCAGAATATTGCTAGCTTGCTCTTTGTAGCTTATGTTGATGCGAGGAGAGGTTTAGGACACAAAAGCGAACTCTTAGACAAGCTTCTTGCACCAACTGAGAAGTCTAAAGAGGTGTCCTTCCACAACACCTATGACTGTTTGTTTCCTTCTCTTAACATCTTCAATATCTAATGTTCTATATGCAAGAGCAAGTAGATACACAGCTGGGTGGAGTGTCCTGCACAGAAAACGAGCATCATAAATATTTATCCAATAATTCTTTCCTTTGCCTGCACTTGAAAAGCCAAGCATATGATCTTACCCTACTCCTCATTGGCTATTATAAATATATGGGTGATGAACAGTTCAGTATAAAAAAAAAAAACCTTGCGGGTGAATAGTGCTTGATGTCTAGCCCCTAGGTCTCAAGTACAATGACTGAAAAGAGGCCCATTCCACATGCTTTAACAAAGACAACCTTTCGACCAAATAAAAAAAATAAAAATAAAAAAGTAAATGCAGGGCCAAGCTTATTTCAGTTACTTTGTGGCACACGGATTTTATCAGCTTTTGGCATCTAACGGTAAAGTTCAGGTGGATACTGTAAACGCATTGATTTGCAGTAACTAGAGCATAGCACAACTCTCTTCAAGAAAACATGTTTTCCTTAATTTCCGAGCCTTCAAAGATTTCACACATGATCCACACACTTATTTACCAGTCCAACCATAATCACGGGTAAATAAGGAACTCAACAATTTCCTTTCAGATATAATTGTACAAATATGGGTCCCATTGGAATTTAATCGATGACAAGACTTAAAGAATACGGCCACTACAATGGAATTGCACGTAAACAAACCGTGCCAGAGTTTAATTGATGACAAAGCTTGAGAATGCTAAGATTTTACGTTGGAATTTAATTGATAACGCAACACTCAAGATAGAAATACGCACTGAAATTTAATCGATATGCTGGAATTTAACCGACATACGAGTCTGGAAACTAAAAATAGAGTGCAAGAAAATAAAGATAATTGAAAATTTGCATTTTTTTTCATTTGTGCTGGAGCTCTCAAGCAGTTTTCAGCCATGATGCCATGACCTCATTTCCAAACGATTGTTCCTCTAAATATGGATGTCTATTACTCCATGACCTCAATCACTTTCTTCTCTAACGACTTCAACTTTGTACCCGCATCTTAATACTCTCTATGCATTCAACTTCCTTGTAACGCATTGACATTTACCAACCTCAATAATTGATACCTTTGTCGACCATCATTAACCATATGTTGTTGTATATCAATAACTAATTGGTGGTAATCATTGAAGTGTTCCTAATATTGATATTGATCCTTGTAGTTGTCAACAATGAATCACATGCTTGATAATATTCACGCTTCAGTCACGTGTCTATCCATATCGACCGCTTGGTCAATTTTTGGTGCAAACAATAATACATTCGCAAAATCGGAAATAGTGTAATCCGTAGTTTTTGTTATAATTGACTCACTCCACAGACATGGCAAAGTACATCCGAGATGATTACTTAACTATCGGAAGGATTTCCAAGGATTACGGAATCCATTAATACATCCGGCATCTGTTATTTTCCTTTCATACATCTGGCATATGTTATTTTCCTTTCATAATACTTTACTGGTCATCTATCCACTAGGAAAACTTCTCGATCTACATTAATATAATCAATTGAGTATTACTTGCAAAGGAAAATCAAATAAACGGTCATTGCAGTCCTACAGTGTCACAACCTAATTCGAGATGATTGGCGAATGACAAAAATTTCGTGTAAGAAAAAAAAGTTCATAATGTCTCTGTTCTGTCTTATATATTTTCATCTATCTACCAAAATTGTATGTACTAGAAGTAACTCCATATCAGTGCATAGTTTGTATTGAGATTAGAACAAATTAACCTATAGAAAATTTATTGTTTTCAAAGAAAATAGTCGAAACATGAATTTCAGAAGGTAATATAATCATCAATTTATGATAAACATAAAGATGTCTCTTCAACTTGAGGCTCTAACCTGGCTGTTCTGAACTAGAAGTATGGCAAGCTGAAGTGTATCGTGTATTATGACCACATTGATCACGTCCATATTTTGATTAGTCGTCCAATTATGAGAAAATTTACCATCACTTGAATTTGGATACTTTTTTGGCTGAAATACATTAGTTGAAAATAGACTTGCATATCATTGAAGGCACTGTAACTACAATTACCATTAATTTTATATTTGAAGATTAACATTTTGATCTAATATCAAGGGAAGCTCACAACCATACAAGACATTCATATTGACCGGCTCTCAGACAATTTTACATTGGATACATGAAACGTCAAACTTGTCGACCATTCAACTTGTTCCCGACTTCTCTTCCTGTATAATGAGGGAGAGCAGCAACTCGCGTTTATCAAACGAGGAATTCCATGTGGACAACAGTATGGAAACCTAGGCAAACCTCACACTAAGAAACCTACCAGAGCATATGTCCCGGGACATCTTCCCAATTCTCGGCTTCATATACATTCAGCTGCAGAGGATGGCCACATCAGAAAGGATTGAAGTCGAGGGCATTGTCTAGCAACAAAGTAGCACTTCGAATGGATGGAAACTTAACTGCTGCAAGAGCTCTTTTCCATCTCTCCGCCATCTCAGTGCCTTTGCTGTTATTCAAATGAAAAAGATCTAGGATATCATAATCATTATTTGAGAGAGAGATATCTTATCAAGGATGAAGCATTTGATGGATGTAAGCACCGATAGCAATTTCATGATATTGAACATGGCAATTGCATGTACCTAATAAAACTATAAAGTGTAGAAAATTATTCTCATAAACAACTAATTAATTAAGAAGAATCGGATCTATTTATGACTGTAAAACACCGAGATCAATAAGCATAGTGGAATTAAAGCGTATCTATTTGAGCCATTGCTTCACTTGAAGAAAAATAGATCACTCTGATAATCAAAGATCTATTGAAATGCCAGATCTTCCTCTTTATAACATATTTTAGTATAGAAGCAACTGATAGGTATAACCTACCATTTTATAGGCTAAAGAAGGGACTTAGCAAATCCGAATCAATAGCATGTCAATCGGGCCCCTCTCATTAGGGCTCAAGTTAAACACAATTGCCTATATTTTGCTGCTCAACTAAGTCCGTTATTAATAGATGCCAAAACTCAGTTCAATAAAATCACTTAAGAGTTTAACAAATATAGGAATATCCATTAACCAGATTATTTAAAATAGAAAATCAATTAATCAATATAAGCCCATATTATAGGAAATTTCCAACATTCTCCCACTTGAGCTACATTAATTAACTTATTTTTATTTTGAAAAAGAATTTATATTGAAAACGACACTATCGAGTTAATAACTGAAAATTTTGTTTTATGTGGCCACAACTTTAAAAAATAATATTCCAATAACGACATCTCAAAACCAATCCAATCCTATATAATCTCAATATAAGACTATGGGGGTCAATGTGTTAAGAAAATACCATAACACATGACCTTCCATAATCACATATAATAAGCATTATATTTCATGGATCATGGGCCTAGTATCATCATGCAAGATGGGTAATGGAATAGAGACCGTTTGTTTGGTTCTTCCTTTTCTAAAGATTGAGAATAACTCTTTTCAGCAACATTTAATTTCAGGAATTTTGCAGTTTGGGATTCAACGATTCTAGTGCCACGAGTAGGACAATGGAACCTATACCCTTTAGAATGATCAGGGTATCCAATAAAGTAACATCTAGTAGTAGGTTTGGTCTTCTTTTGAGAATGATCATAAATTTTCACCTCTGCAGGACAATCCCCAACTCGAAAATGATTCAAGCTTGGTTTCCTCCCTATCAACAATTCAAAATTTTCAGCACCGATTTACTAGGTACACGATTCAATATAAAAGTTGTTGTTTTTAATACCATCACCCCATAAATATTCAGGCAAATTAAAACTGCCCATCATACTTCATTTCATCTCCATGAGTATGCGATTGCGCCGTTCAGCTACACCATTTTGTTCATGACTCTCAGGCATTGTCTACTGAGCAACAATACCACAGTCCTGCAAATATTTAGCAAACGGTCACATTTGTTGTCCAGTCTCAATGTATCGCCCATAATATTCACCCCCACGATCAGATCTAACAATCTTGATAATTTTTCCCAATTGTTTCTTAACTTCAGTGCGAAACACTTTGAACATTTCAAGAGTATCAGTCTTCTCCTTAATTAGATAAACATAACAATAACGGGAGAAATCATCAATGAATGTGATGAAGCACTTATTTCCACACAAGGTGGTTGAGTATGGCCCACTAATATTCGTATAAATTATCTCCAATAGATTTTGAGTATGGCCCACTAATATTCATATAAATTATCTCCAATAGATTTTGACTGCGAGTAGCACATTTTTTCTTGGTTTTGGTTAATTTTTCCCTCACACAATCAATACAAGTATCAGTATCATCTAAGTCCGGAGGAGGAAAAATATCAACCTTGATGAGTCGCTTTACCCTTTCTCTAGAGATATGCCCTAATCGCTTGTCATAGCAATGAAGATCTTTCTTTGATTTAAAGATCTTTTAACAATATTATTCTTGACATTGAAAGAACAATATGTTCTATCAGGAGATAAGGATAATCGATATGATCCATTAAACAAAATGCAATTCCCAATTATTCTGGAATCATAACTCAAATTTACTCTTTTATTCGCAAAATAAAGACAATATCCTGTCAAGCAAAGAAAGAGATATCAAGTTTCTCCTAAAACCAAGAATATAAAAGACATTGTTCAAAATAAGCTGAAAAACAAAATTTAAATTCAAAACAACTATCCTTATGCGCTCCACATCAACTCTAATATCGTTTCCAACTTTAAGCTTTAATTCCATCAGACTTGGATTCCTTAGATTTGTGAGACTCTGTAAGGTAGTAGTCACATGAACAGTAGCACTAGAATCAAGCCACCAAGAATCCAAAGGAACATCAATTAGATTTGATTCAAAACAAACCAACAACTCACCTTGGTGACTTTCTTTTCTTGCTTTTAGCCAAGCTTGGAACGTATAGCAATTGGCTCTCTTGTGACCTTGCTTCTTGCAATAAAGACACTTAAATCCTTATCTCCATTCCTCGAGGAATGGCCATCTGTCTGTGAATGATAGGCCAATGCTATACTGCAGCTTCGTCCCCAAGGTAGTTTGTAAACTTTTCCAAAAAGCTACCATGAACTTTGGGTCTCAATCTGACGTGATCGTCACTGACACTCCATGAAGATGAACTATCTGTTACACGTACAATTCGAAATATCTGTCCAATGCAAAGTCCTTTTGTACGACGATGAAATGAGCAGACTTCGTTAATTTGTCGACTACAGCCCATATGGAATCGTTACCTCGCTGACTCCTTGGTAATCCCATCACAAAATCAATTGTGATATGTTCTCACTTCCACTCTGGAATCTCGAAAGGTTGCAAAAGTCCTCCAGGCTTGCGGCGCTGGGCCTTCACTTGTTCGCACATCAAACACTTGGCAACAAGTCTGGCAATATCCACTTTCATACCAGTCCACCAATAGTGTTGACACAGATTCTGATATATCTTTGTGCTACGTGGGTGAATGTTGTAACTACCACGATGGGCTTCTGACAAGATTTTCACCTTAAGCCCCTCATCGTCAAGTACGCACAATCGCCCACGAAGCTTTAGTATTTCTTCCTCGGTAACTTGAAAGTCAGCTTTCCTCTTTTCTGCATCCTCCCGTAGAATTTTCTGGATTTCAGGGTCTGTCGGCTGTAACGTCTTAATCCTTACCTGCACTTCTGGTTCAATTTTAAGGATAGCCATGAGACTTGAAAGGTGGCCTACCTGAAACTTGAAATCCAAATCTCGAACTCCTTCGAGTAGGATCCACTCTTGAACCATCATTCATGCAATTGACGACTTCCGACTTAACGCATCCGCAACCTTATTGGCTTTTCTGGGATGATACAGGATGTCACAGTCGTAGTCCTTGAGAAGTTCCATCCAACGACGTTGCCTCATGTTCAATTCCTTTTGAGAGAACAAATACTTCAAGCTATGATGGTCCATAAAGATTTGAAATTTTTTTCCGCATAAAAAATGTCTCCAAATCTTTGGGGCAAAAATGATTGCTGCGAGTTCTAAGTCATGCGTCGATGATTCAACTTGTGAGGTCTCAACTGACGGGATGCATATACAACAACTCTCCCATGTTGCATTAAAACGTAGCCCAGTCCTATGTATGACGCATCACTATAAATTTCATATCCTCTAGGTCCAGATGGAATCGTCAACACTAATGTGGTAGTCAGCTTCTACTTGAGCTTTTGAAAACTACGCTCGCACTTATCTGTCCATTCAAACTTATCTTCCTTCTTCAGCAATCGTGTCAAGGGCATGGCTATCGCAGAGAATCTTTCCACGAATCATCTATAATAGCCTGCCAATCCCAAGAAATTTCAAATCTCTGTCACTGTCGTTGGCCTCGGCCAGTTTATCACGGCTTCAATTTTGGTCGAGTCCACGAAAATCCCTTCACCAAAAATCACGTGACCTAAGAAAGCTACACAAGTTAGCCAAAACTCGCACTTATTGAACTTGGCATACAGCCTGTGTTCTCGCAAGGTCTGAAGTACCGTCCTTAAGTGTCTTTCATGCTCCTCTGGACTTTTCGAATACACCAAGATGTCGTCAATAAACACAATCACAAACTAGTCCAAGTATTCCTTGAACACTTGATTCATCAAATCCATGAAAGCAGCTGGGGCATTGGTCAAACAGAACAGCATTACGGTGAACTCATAATGGCCGTAACGCATACGAAAAGCCGTCTTTGGTATATCCTCCTTCTTAATCCTTAGCTGATGGTAACTCGTCTTCGAGTCAATCTTGGAAAATATCAACGCTCCCTGTAACTGATCAAACAAATCATCAATCCTTGACAATATATACTTGTTCTTGATCGTTACCTGATTGAGTTGCCGATAGTCGATGCAAAGACGCAACGCACCATCCTTCCTTACAAACAGAACCGGTGCCCTCCAAGGCAATGCACTACGTGGTATAAATCCTTTATCCAACAACTCCTACATCTGCACCTTCAGTTCCTTCAATTCTGACAACGTCATATGGTAAGGAGCCTTAGAAATTGGCAACTTTACATCTTTTCCAAGCATCTTGATATAAAAGGCTAGCCATACAAGTGGTGATCAAATTCCTTCTTATGACAAAAATATCCATTATTCTTCATCATGTCAACACTTAAATATTGGCGACAAAAATCTCATGCCATGAATTTAGATTTTTTCGACGAGTTCAAAATTTTTCGGAAAAATGATTTTCATACAAAAAGAAAAGGAAATGAAATTCGGATGGGGCAGCAAATTCCCAATTTGCTGTCCAAAAAGCTTCATTTTTAAGAAATTAACATTTAGAAGATATTTGGGAGACTATAAATAAGATTAGAAGACTTTTGAGGCATATGTGATGATGAGTATTTCAGATATTTCTCAAGAAACATTTTGTTCTGCTTAATTTTGTCTCTCTCCCACTCTTCTTTCTCTCTCTCTCCCACTCTTCTTTCTCTCTCTCCCGTGCAAACCTCTCCCCCTGGTGCAGCCGACCCTCCCCCTCTGCTGATTTTCTTCTTCCCATCCTTCCCCTCACGCCTTCATCCCCTCCCCTCCATTTTCTTTCTTTTCTCTACCGCCCGTTTCCCCTCAATCCATCGTTACACCAGCGCCACCATCACCACATCACCACCGCCCGCACCTCACGCCATCACCCCAGCACATCCACCATCATCCCACCAGCTCCTTCATCATCCACCATCACCCCATCATCACGCCAGCTTCAGCATCCCAGCACCGCAGCTCCACCGCAACTCCTCACCACACCACCACCACCGGAACTCCACACCACCGCCAGAACTCAACACCCCCCAACGTCCAGCATCATGCGACGTCCAGCAAACCCCCTACGTCCGCCACTACTGGCCCCGACTTCACCGAGCCATCCACCCGCTCGCCGCCACGAGCCACCCACAAGCCGAGCCTTCCCCCCCTTAGCCAGGGGCTTGAAGGACCGCCACCGCCACCGTCGAGCCTCATTCGAGCCGCATGTGCCACATCCTCGACGCCGTCACATCGCCGTCGCCGCGAGTCCGCCGCTATCGAAAACCCGTGAGTTGACTTTCTAATCTTTGATTAGACCATTAATTGCGTTTAGGGGGTGGTTAGATTAGTACTAATAGTGATTAGTGTTTAGTCTTAGTTAAGCTTGGTTTAGTTTTGATTGAGATTAAGAATGGTTTAGGTTAAATTTAATTACGATTAGTGTAAGTAATTTCGATTAGTTTGATTAATCGTGTTTAGATTAATTAATTGTGTCTAGCTTTATTAATCGTAATTTATTTAATTAATCGCAATTAGCATAATTAGTGACGGATTAGGCGTTATGCAGAATTTTACGCTTGTTTTCTTGGATGAGATTATGCGTGATTTTGATGGGTTGTATGTACGGTATTATGCAATTGATTGCTCTATGGTAGTTATCAGTTATTATTACAAAAGACGATTTTATGGGCAATTAGATAGAAAAAAAAATGAGGTGTTAGGTTTGGACGCCAAATTTTACGTGCTAGATAAAACAATGGGTTTTAAAATAGAAGCGTGCAAAATTTGACGGGTTGATTTCAAGTACGTGACCACGTACGAATTTCTTTCCAATTTTTTTTTTTTAAAGGGGGTTGCCAAAGATTATTTCCAAAAAGGGTGGTTGGGCAAGAAAATAGGAAAAAAAAAAAATGAGGTGTCAAGGACGTGGCAAAACATTAGGGCGTACCTTGGATCCTTACTGCCAAACAAAAATATTTTTTGAACAAGATCAATTTCGATCTAAGTCCTCTAAGGTCTAAAACCAGTCCCTAGCAGATTTGCCAAGCTGTCGCGACCTACCCCTCAGGAAAGGAAATAGGTTTAGAGGTATTGCCTAAAGGACGGACCTAAGGTTTATGATTAGGCATGGGCTCTCCCAAGCTCATACCTCACGCGACATTGGGGCGTTCTTAAGAATTTCGCAATAAAACGTCGCAACTAGCCTATTGGGGTTGGTTAGAAACCAAGTGAGGCACAGAAGTGTACCTCACTTTCTACGCAACCAAAAAATCTAGGGTCGAGGATTTGATTACACTAATTAACTAATTAGTGCCATTTCGGTACCTAATCTTATTTATTTTAGAAAGAAATTTTTTCAAACAATTTGGATTAATTTTAGCTCAATTCACTAACATGCGAGGTGATTATGCGGGTACGCAATCATTAAAATAACAATTAGCAACAAAGATCCTAATTGCAATAAATCTTAGCAAACACAATTAAATATTCGTAAACGTAATTAAATATATAAATTAAACATGCGACATAATCAATATACGAGCAAACAAAGGCCTAATTACACTAAGAAAGTAAGACATGGCAATTCCCAACAAAATTCCTGCATTTTTTTTAATTTACGAAATTTTTTAATTTTTTTTTGGGCCTAGCCGAGTCAGGTCCGGTCTGACCCGAGCCCAAGTCTGACCCAGTCGAGGCGGGTTAGTTAAACTCGCCTAGGTCTGACCCAATTAAGGGTGGACCAATCAACTTGCCCGAAAGGGCCAGGCCCAATCAGGGTTGGTCGGGCCCTTGTTTTGTTTGGATTGGGCCCCAACCAACGAGCTCAATCCACTTTAAAAAAAAAAAGCTGCCCACAGGCCCACAACCCAGACCAACTCTGGGCTAATGGCCTGCAGAGCGAAAGTGGCCAAGCGGGCAAGATTTGTGATCTAGCCCAGCTCGGCCTGCGACCCCTGGTCCACGACTATTCAGTCATAACCAGGAAGCCATGACAGCGTGCAACCCAACAGTTCTCTTGCCAAAGCATGACGCCGCCGTCTCGGTTGGCCAAAGCATAATGCTCGACCTCCGGCCAGATGGCAGCACCCCTTCCGGTGGCCAAACAACCTAACTAAGGCTCTAAGCAGAGGAATTAAAAAATGAGTTTTGACTAGGCATTTTAACAAGCGGGTGGAGGGCATTCATGAAAATAGGGGCTTCAGCTCGGCTAAGGCCCGAGTGTGAATCTAAACATCAAACGAGATATGCCATGACGTTGAGAAATGCAATGGGGAACGGGTGGGGGCTGAAGCTCACTCGAACTAGTCGGGGGAGCTCCGGCCAGCTTGGTATCACAGTGCAAGCACCAGGTGTTTGACAAAATGTCTACCTAAGTTCTAGAGGAAATGGTGACGATCGACGTCAGTCAGGTGGCTCACCAGCAACGGCAGGGCATCCCGAGGACTATCCTTCTCCTTAGTTTCGCTTTCCACGAGCTTTTTTTCTTCTTTTTTTCTCCATTTCTCCCCCCTTTTTTTTTCTCTACCCCTCTCCCCCTTATCCCTTTCTCTCTACTCTTGGCAAGGACGCCCTAGATGGCGACCATCCTTGCCATCCTTGCCTCACCCGACCCTAACATGCCTCTACTCTTTTCCTTTCATCCTTAGCCTCCGCTCACCCATTGATACCGTCCTTTTCTTCTTTCTATAGGTTGCGCACGAAGGACGCCAAGGAGGAAGACAGGTTGGGGGTGAGGCCGGGCTGAAGGGGGGAAAGGCTGGGCCGCAGGAGAAAAGGAAGAAAGAAAAGAAAAGGGCTCGAGCCCACGTGGGGAAGGGAAGGAGAGGCGGGCTAGGCCAAGGTTGGATCCGGCCCGACCTGGCCTCTCTCGCCCTTTTTTTTTAAAATTAATTAATTCTTTTAATATGTATTTGAAAAAACAAATTAGGTGTCGACAGTATCGGTCTAGTTCCTGCTTTCCAATTTCAAGAAAGATCGAACCAGACCAAACCGAACTGACTACATATACTTATTTTCTAGTTTTTCAAAAAAAGTTAATGCGTTTAGTTTTTTGTTTCCAAGAAAATAAGAGCCTATAATTTGACAATAATATATCCTAATGGAAGTATAGGATTTGTCTTGAGCTTTCAATTTGGTCATTGTCATGTTTTGGATAATAAGATATCCGAATGGAAATATGAAAAAGAAATAGTGACCAGTTCCATTAGACCAGACCGGTGGATCCCAATTTTGAGACTCGCAAACCAATCACCCCTAATACCTAGTTATTTGTCAATGTGAATAGTAGTAACTTTCTTAAAGAAGAAAATTATTATTACGCTATTAATAGTTAATAATTTTCTCCACACCATTAATGACTTTCATACAAAATTCGGCTATGCGATTATACTGATTAAGTCTTATAACCCAGCTAGTAAGTTTTCACCATGGAAAGTAGGCGTTTGCATTTCAATGATCACTAATTTTGTCGTGATAAAAAGTATCTTTACTTTCAAATTATAAATTTTTAATAACTCCACATTTATGGTCACTTTCTATTTAGAGAAGCAAGTTTGAGTATATCAACAGTTACTAATTTCTTGATTAATCGGTAATTTCTACCTTTGAAAGCTGGTTATCCACGCAATTAACTAATCCCATATAATGAAATATGACTACTCCATATACCTATAGTAAGTCATATGCATTTGTGATTAGGTTCTGTCAAGATAAAAGGCGATCAAGTAACTTTTCTAAAACGCCAAAATAAAATTTAATGACAGCAGTAGTGCTGAAGAATTTGCACTTACGCACCAAGAAAAACCCAATAGTCATGTAACATCATTCTGCAAAACATTCCCAGATAATTCGTGCCGTGCACGTCATGCTAGTATGACGAATCCAAAAGCTCCAAAGTGCAGTAGTATTGCTTTTTCTTGACTAAACATAGCTTTAGGAACATTAGTTCAATTCGGCAGCCCATTCCTAGTCGATCGCAGAAACCAAGCTTTTCCTTAAATAACATTTCCGCAAGCTAATCGATTGTAATCCATCTTAATGAGCATCATACAAATGAAAAGGAAAAAAAAAAAACAATTTAAGAAAATTTATTTTTAATTCACTTTTACATAACATGGCACCAAATCAGATCTTTGAGTAAACCAAAAATACTGAAAAATGTGTAGGCACCCAAGGCCTTGTGTAAGGTTAGATACGTACGGATGCAGATGATGAACAATCATCCACTATGGTCTAAAGGAGAAAAAGATGATTGATTCTCTCTTCAGTTATAGAATTTACTTGTCCATGTAAGCCCAAAGCAAGGAGTTTCTCCCTAATCCGATGCAACTAATTTGTAACTCCGCTAATACTCATTCGTCTTCCAGGCACTTCATTCGAACAAGCAACTCCAATATTATAGATCATAACCAAACACTCTTAAAATATGTCATGCTGAGGATTATAGGGACCTAGATGGCTCTCTCTTTCTTGAAGCAAAGCGCTATCCCTGATTTCGAGCACTCGTTTAGGCAAAGCTTTTGCGACAAAACCATGAAGAGTCAAATTGTCTCTAAAGGTGTCATCGGTGGGACTTAATCCTATGAACATTTCTAGTAAAAGAATGCCATAACTATAGATGTCACCTTGTCTTGAAACCTCACACCCCATTCCATATTCTCTGCCACACATGGAGATCAAAGTGCAGGTCAAATTTGGAGTGCATATAAATAATCAGAATCTAATGTGTGTAAGACTATAAGAATTATTATTCGCTACCAAACTTTAGACAGGAAGACCATCAATGTGAGAGAGAGAGAGAGAGAGAGAGAGAGAGAGAGAGAGAGAGAGTACCTAGTGGAGCATAACCGATTGTCCCTCTAAAACCCAGAGAACTCATTTGATTAGCTGCGGTATCAAAAGATGATCCAAAAAGGAATTTCGCCAATCCAAAGTCACCAACATGTGCGACCATCTCAAAATCTAAGAGTATTGCTTGGCTTTAGATCACAATGAATGATGGGGATGTGGCACTGGTGATGAAGATAATCCAGTGCAGAAGCAACACCAATGGCAATATTTATCCTTTGAATGAAATTCAACTTTGTTGGAAGTCCATTGTGATGAGATGATGTTGCCTTTGGGTGAAGCCACCATTCCAAGCTACCATTGTCCATGAATTCATAGATTAAGGCCTTAAAATCATTTCCTTGGTAATCACTGCCAGAGCAAACTATCAATATCTTCAAAAGATTTCGATGTCTGATGTTCTTTAATGCCTCACACTCGACATTGAAGCTCTTCAAAGCACCATGACAGACTAGATGAAGCACCCTCACGGCAACAGTAGTTCCACTGACCTCAAGTACACCCCTATAAACAGAACCAAAGCTTCCAACACCAATCAAATTTGTTGAAGAAAAACCATTGGTTGCTTTTAGGAGCGTTCCAAAAGATACGTTTGGACATGAATCATCCCTTGAACTTGAAACTGGTTCCATCACCGTCTTCTTCATCCAACAAAGATATACGGAAGCTAGAATAAGAGCTATTCCAATAACTCCAAGAATAACAAAAGTGGATAATATCACTAAATTGACCTTTCAACTCTTGAAGCTTTCGGAGATGCAACTGGGGAGATGAAATTCCGATAGCCCACTGCAAAGCTTATTGTTCCCAATAATAGAAGTACCTGTAGCATTCCTAAAGAGTCCTTCACGTGGCAGCATGCCTTCAAAGTTATTGTAGGATAAATTCAGAAGTTTCAAGGAACGAAATACTGTTAAGAATTCTGGAATTTGACCCGACAAATTGTTGCATGAAAGATCTAGTTCTTCGATGCCTCCTAACGATTTGATTGATTGAGGAATAGACCCGTGGAAAAAGTTGCCTCCCATCCTCAGTGATGTCAATGAAGTGCAACCACCTAAAGTACTTGGGATTTCACCTACCAATAAATTGTTCGAGATATCCAATGCAGTTAAAGTTCTCAAGTTGCCAACTTCTGGAGGTAGAACCCCAGTCAAATGGTCTCGAGATAAGTCCAAAATGATTGCTAATGATGGGAGACCCATAAGTTGCGGGGGTATGGCACCACTGAGATTGTTATTAGACAGATCGAGCCAATTAAGAGACAAGCAATTTGATAGAGGTGAAGGAATTTGCCCATGCAAGTTGTTCCCATCAAGGAATAGGTCAATCAACTTGCTTAGATTTCCTAAAGAAGATGGAATAGTCCCTCCTAGGTTGTTATCACTTAAGAGTAGTATTGATAGACTTCGTAGATTTCCCATATTTGAGGGGATAACACCTAAAAGCTTATTGAGATTCCTAGGCAACACTTCCAGGTTGATGAAATTCCCAATTTCTTCCGGAATCTTTCCAAATATTTGATTCTCGGGTACATCAAAATACATGAGAGTGATGGATAAATTACCTACGCATGTAGGCAACACTCCGCCAAACTTGTTCTTGTCGATTACCACGTACCTTAATTTGCTAATGTTGGTTAATGAGCAAAGGAAGTTCAAGTCTTCAGGTTCTCCGCCGCCAAGCTGATTACCAAAGATTTGTAGCCAACTAAGATTATACAAATTTTCCAAAGAAGGTACTTTTCCATAAAATCTATTAAACACAAGCTCAAGAATATTTAGCTTTGTGCAATTCGATATCGACAGAGGAATTGGTCCTTGAAGTTGGTACCCAAGAACACTAAAAATACAAGATCTGGGAGTTTGAGACCTATGCTTGTAGGAAGTGTCCCATGTATCTGGTTGTTTTCAGCAGCAAACACAGTTAGGGAAGAGAGATTGAGTAAAGAAGACAGAATCGTACCTGACACTCCATTTCCTCCAAAGCTAATTAATTGCAAGTTTTTCAGGTGGCCTAAAACTTGGGGAATGCTCCCGCTCAAGTTGTTATTGGTTAAAGAAAGCACTTCCAGTGAAGATAAGTTCCCAATGGAGAAAGGCATACTCTCGATAAGATTATTACCATACATAGAGAACTCCCGGAGCTTCAGCAATGACCCAAGCTCCCTGGGAATTTCTTCGGTTAGTTCATTGTTCCTAAGCCAAAGGATGACCAGATCCGAGCAACCCGATATGTTTTTGGGAATTTCGCCAATCAACGAGTTGTTGGTCAATCTTAGAATACGCAGGCAGTGCAACTACCCGATCTGTGGAGGGATTTCTTAATTGAAACTGTTGTTTTGCAGCAACATTTCCCTTAAGAAGCTAAGGTTTCCGATATGAGGAGAGATTGATCCGAACAGTCCTTGTGATCGCAAGTCCAGGATGTGACCCTTCGATGCCTCCTGCCACACATAACTCCATACCACTAGCAAAACCCAATGCTATTGTTCCATGAGCTGAGCACTCTGAAAGGATCTTTAGATATGCCAGCCTTAAAGGCGAGCAACGCTTGTCTGTATGTTTCATTGGTGGTGCAGGAAACTCGGTTAAAGCACAGCGCAAGAGCAATCCCAAGAAGCAAGTGGCATGATCGAAACTCTGCAAAACTAAGGCTCACGGGTTTCATGACTCAAAGGTGAAGGAAGCGGGTAGCTAAGAAAGCAAGTCAAGAAGAAGCAAGAGGCAAGTGAATCCCATCTTCATAAAAGTAAAGACATCGTTGAAGTAAATGATCTTCAATCAGTGGTCATGGAACAGCGAAGCCGCCCGATCTGATCTTCTACCATTGACTCTGACTCTGGAAAAGACTTTGTCTGGCCATAAACGCACGAGAGTCAATCTGATGGGAACATGTTAAAGAATTAGGAACGCATGTTTCTTATCTTCGATGTTAGAGGATTTCACATTTGAATGCATGTTTCTTTATCTCTAGACCGTTAATAAATTATTTATGCTTTCAATTGCTGGAGTAGATCAAGCCCTTATCAATGTTCCTGGCCGTTCTTGGATGCTCCTACTAAGATCTGAAAAAGAGAATTGCTTCAGGATGGTATAGACTCATGTCTCCAAGGAACTAAAATATGTATAGATACGTAGAGACCTATGAACAATCAGTCCATAGAAACGGGTTTGTCCTTGGACATTTTTTAGAATGAAACTGTAAGGGTCCTCTCACCTCGTGATTTTAGTGCGGCAGCAGATGCAGGCATTTTACATCTCCAAAACTATGTCTCATACCAAGGACTGAAAGATTAGTTGGTGACCTATTCATTTAGGACTCCGTTATTTGTCGTGCATATGTGCCTAGGTTTAATTCAGGATCCAGGACATCTCCTTTCATTTTTAGTAAACATTATTTGACCCAAGTCATCTCTGAATGTAACATGGTCTGCACTTCTGTTTGACTAGGGAAGTGGCTACCGATCAATACACAGCTTTTGATTAAAAAAACATGCAGCGCACTGGAAGTGGCGGCACCGCAATGAACAAGTAAGCTAGGAGTGGCTGTAATACCAAGATTAGAATGTTTGTCAAGTTATTCCTCCTTAGAATGCAGCTACTCACAGCTGGATGCTGTCTTGACCCATTTGATTTCATCTCTAATCCCTTCCCTGTTCTTCTCTTCCTCTACTGATTTTGGCTTGGGTTTATCCTCCAAGTATTTCTCTATCAATAATGCTCGAGATGCATTTTGCGGGTCAATTTTGTTGTGAATAAAATCAACTTCGTTTCATGACACTTGGATGCAGATGAGAATGATAAGATAAACATGATTGCAAGTATTTTCTTCTGGGCCAGTGACACTTGCTTGGAGTTACAGTTCTCCAACTGTAGAAAAGTGGTCTCACATCCTTAGGAGAATAGAAGTGAAAATTGGTAATGTTTACAAGTATAGGAACTCTTAATCGTGACATCAGACATGCAATCAACCAGAAGTAAGCAAGACTAAATCTACTGCACCATAGTCGAACTGCCACTGACACGGAAATTAAGCTTTGAAATATTCTACATGACAAAGCTGAATCCAAAATAGCACTTTCTTATTCCGGAGTATCCTATCTTTGTCCCGAAACAAAGGATCATTGCTCATTTAGGAAGCTTGTGAACAGTATGAATCCCAACAAAAGAACTTTATGACTTAGATTGACTTGGAAATTTCACAGCAATGCTCAAGACTCTGCATCAAGGTCCTTATGCTGGTGCGACAATACAGAAGGAAATAGTAGTCATTTATTATCTTCTTACAAAAATGATTGTTTCTCTCTGGTTGTGCATTTTCTAAGTATGTCTGCACTCATAAACAACACTGATTATGCATCTGTCAGAGAAGAGAAAACTTGAGAAATTATTATATCACCTGTCGTAGTTCATCTTGTCCATACGGTAGAAACTACTAGGTCACATGGTGCTTAGTCGTACATCTTGTCTATTATCTGATGTTATTTTATTGACAAACAGTTTCAATTAAGATCATGCATGTATGCTCCAATGGAACCCCTGATTGCATGCTCATTCTTGCAACCTATCGTTAGACAGCAATGAAAATTCAAGCAAGCTGAAAGTAACAGCAGCGTGAAAATAGTCATGATGCCAATCCAGATTTGCTGCCACGCTGCAACATACCATGCACTTATCTAATGAATTAGCCAATTGAGAGGCCACTTCAGGTCAATTTTGGTATGACCAGATGTCATTAACCAATTCTATACAGTTCAATAAGGTTAGAAACGAGGCTTTCTGCGAGCCACATACTCTTCCAAACCAAGCCTCTGCTGCGAGATCATTAATTTGTCTCTCTGCAAGTACCCGACAGAAAATTCAAAAAATGAACTCAAGAGTGAATGCCATTCTGATATCTCCATCTATAGATTTTCACTAGATTAGATCAATTTCAGGTACAGCTTACTCTGTCAACAGGGACAATGCATTAGCAAGCCACCTCTGCCTTCGAAGTAGAACTAACTCTGCTTATTATGTGAGAAGGAACAGAACCAGCAAAGACAAGATTAGATTTTTCTTTTTTTCTTTTTTTCGTTTTTTTTTTTTTTTATGCCTTCAAAGAACTTGACAATTTAAAGACCCTAGATCTTTATTTGGACATAGCAGAGATTGGAGGAGCAAAACACCCTTAGCATAAGCTCTGTTGTTGCCCTTCTGGATTAAAAGAACCTCCACGTCAGAAACCATGTAGGTGAAAAATCCTTCCAAGTTTATTGTTCTAAAGCCGAACATTCATCTGCTATGATATGGCCTTAAAGCAGCAAAGTTTGGTAGGTTTTTCCCCTTTAGAGCTAGATAAATCCTTCAACTTTCTCCATTTTCAAATATTAGTGCTTTTTTCCACATAAGAGAGTTCCCAATCCAACTATCAGTAGCTAATACAACTGAAAAGTCGAAAAGTTCGACTAGGTGGTTCCTGTTGTGAAGGGCAAAAATGTCCAAAATTCAGGAGAATCATTACACATTTACAAATTACCCCCTGATGTTGATGTTTTAAAACTTCTGTAATACGCCCCCTGATCTTTGGAAATTCGTTGGAACACTTCTCTTTATAGTATTTTTAATATCAAAAGACATAACTTATGACTAAACAAAATGAAAGAAAACTAAAAAAAGATAATGAGGAGAGGGGGGAGGGGGAATTGATTTACAACTAGGATGCTTGGGCATTTACCATTTCTTAGGTTTTGTCACCCCAAAAAGGATTGATCGTCTCTCGCTCGAGATGACTCTTTTTTACGCAACGGTATTCCAAGCAAGAGCACCTGAATCATTGACCATTGTCACTCCGAGCACCGACCAATCCCAAGGTAATAGGTATTGCCGATCTCCTTCAGCAATCACTATCCACTCTTTTTTTCCCTCTATCTCATCTTAGTTCATCCCATTTCATCAAATCTAAAATGAGAGACACCATGCAGAGTGTTTGGCCAACATTGCACTGAATTTCAAAATGCATGGATGACATGGAAAAATTGAGTTATTAGGAGCAACTTGCCACAACCGGAAACATAAGGGGTATGATGTAATTATCCCTAATTGTGTGAGCCTGTTTGTCTAGTTGCCTCCTAGGCATTTTAGAATATTTCATTAGCATACAAATAATTAGATTATGTGAGAAACGGAAATAATGTGAAATGTTTTCTTTCAGGCTAACTATTAGCGTAAATCCTTAAACTTGTCAATTTCATGTACTTAAGTTCTAATACTTTTATTCCTTGCATTTGAATCCTAGAATTTGTAACTTTCAGTTCAATTGGTCCTTTCATCAACTGAAGGAAGGTCTTAAAATTCATCAAAATGGCAAGTTTTTAGAATTTAAATAAATAAAATAAAGTCTTAGCACTTAAGTGCCCGAAACAATATAATTTTAGGTTATAATTTATCCATTTTCTTCCCATTCATTTTCAAACAATTTCAGCCTCGTGTTCTGACTTGTGATAGTGAATTTTTTTATAAAAGCGAACAATTGCTGATAGTTAATTATTGAATAAACCGGAGTCGTGTAAACTAGACCCATCTAATAATCAAAATACACACGAATCAAATATATGAAAGATGCTTTTAGTTTTGCTAGAAATGAACCAAGGGAAAATACATTTCAACGAAAATGTAAATGTACCCTAAAGATAAACTGACAAATATTATCTCCGTTGCATGTTTTCTTTGTTTTATGAAATACTCCATTAGTCCGTTGCATGTATAATGTATTCAATGAGTAATGAACGAATGTGTGTATATTCTAAAGAGGATTCCTGGTGTGGGATTTTGGCAATTGGAATATCAAACTGACAAAATTAATTGCTGAAAATGGCCCTTATCATGCCATAAAACCACAAAAACTAAGACTTTCAAATAATAATAAACAGGATCTAATCATTTAGCACAATATGAAGCACCGATAGAAAACGAAAGTTACCTTAAAACCACCCTTCCATATTGATTTTAGGTTTCGTGCTTCGTACTAAGATTAATATGTAAAATGCCGCGCACAATTTCCAAAAGGAAAACGGAAATTTGGGCTCCCGTGTGACTTGTCTACAAGATTATTGAGGAATCTCACAGATTGGAGTTTATCTATGGTGGATTTTTGCATTATTAAAGAAAAATGCCAGCAATTCAAAAGAAAAAAAAATGACATAGTGGACTACTCGTTGTTTTGACATAATATGCAATTCTGTTGCAACTTGCATGCTCCTCAACCGTCTAAATTTTGCTTCTTCATTCAACAAATGTTCAAGGTTGATGGAACAAGTATGCCAAATTCTATAAATATGGCAGAGAGCACAAAAAAACTGTTCCTAACTATCATCCAATGTTCCCATTCTTGTGATAAGATAAACCAGAGTTTGTTGCAAGCAGGTGCCGATCTTGTTTTACTTAAAGAGGATGAAAGAGAAGTTTGGAAATTTAGGCTGTGTTTGTTTATGTTTTTTTTTTTTTTAAACACTTTTTCTGTTTTTTTGTTTCTGGGAACAAAAAAGGAATAGAAACGCGTTTGGATGCGTTTCTGTTCCTTTTTGTTCTTTATTCCCAGAAACAAAAAAGAAATAGAAATAAGAAACACAAATTTTGTGTTTCTTATTTCTGAAACACATCTGAGGAACAAAAAAGGAACAAAATCGTGTTCCTTTTCTATTTCTTGCTCAGCCCTTCGAACACCGCCTCTCCTCCTGCGAGCCTCGTCTCCAAACAGGCTTCGGTCGGCCGGCGCCGATCGTCCGGCTTCGGAAGCCGGTCTCCCGCCTCGGCTCGGCTTTGTTGACTCGCCGCTCCTAGTCGTCGTCGTCGTCGTCGCCATCGCCGTCGTCGCTTCAAGGAGAACGAAGCACCCCACCTTCGACGCTCGAGATTCGCCATCAAAGCCTTCTCAGAAATCCTCAAGCTCCTCTCGCTAGCTCGGCCATGTTCGGTGCTCGCGACGCCTTCGCCGCGTGATCTTCAGCTGCTACGGCGGTTTCCCCCGCCGTCTCCGGAGAGACGATGGTGAGCAAGTTCCTCTGCGACTTCCGGTGGTTCCTCCTCCTCGCCGCGGCGGTGGCGTTGATCCACGTCCAGGTGATTCCTTGGTCCCGATTCTCACGCGATCTGGAATTTTTGCGGTTTTGTGTGGCCGATCCACGTGCATATGTGCTCGCGGCTGCTTTTGTGTGGTTTTGTAGGTTTTTGTTGTTCGCTTCTTTCTTAAACGCCATTTCGCGTGTAAAACAGAAGACTGATGCGAATAAATGGAACAAAAGTTGTTTCGTCTGCTGAATTTTCAGTTTACTAATGCTGATGGACTGAAAATGCGGGCGAATTCAATTGCACCTTTATCTTAGCTTATGTATTTTGACCAGAGATTCTGTTCCTTTTGCGCGTGCTTGCATCAGTCGCTGAACTAAAGTAATTTACAAAATCATGCGAGATAGAAGGACTAAGGCTTCTTTCCTAACATGTGAAAGAAATGTTCGATGTAGAACAAATGAGAAGGGGTTGATAGCACTAGATTGTCTACTCCTAGTAAAGATGTAGAAAATTATAGTGTTTGTGGGCCGTCTATTAATTGCGAAAGTCTCGTAACTATAGAATAGCGTGATTTTAGATGTTCGTTGCCTTCGTGCTCTGTTGTGGGGTTACTTTGTAGGAATTCTGCTTTGATGACCATGGACATGTGGTACTTTAGGAATTTCAGCAGGAAAATTAAGAGATGCTTTGATTCAAGAGGCAAAATATGGGTCCATTAACTCAGGTATTTGATCTTTGTAGCTGTAGTATTTTTGGTGAAACTCGTTTTTCTTTCCTCTCTTTGATGCGGTTTCTAGTAAAGGACAGGACATCTTATGATTGAGTACAGAATTGTATGGCCTTGTGCCCCATTCATAAATTTTAACTCATCAAGTTACCATCAAGAATTATAGTAATCCAATCCTAAAACATACTAATTTTCTATAACCACACTTAAACTATCTTTTTTGTCAGATTCACCTTCAATTGCTGCCTTTTTAGCCCTTTAGCTCTCCAATTTCATGTATAAACTGTTGTTCGATGGTTAGGGAGATGCTTATCTTATGATTATCACAAACAGATATCCAAAACGGTTCTTGGCCAGGAAAAAGGATTTGTGCTAAACTTTTCTTTTCTCCAGTTTGAGTTAAATCTTTCGGTTCAGTTTCTTCCCCAACATTATCGTCTTTTTTTGGCTTTAAAGAGATGCTCCAGCATCAAGCAATGTACATATGTATGTAGCAGTCATGTTGGCTTCCGTGATCAATTCTTCTTCCGTTGGTATGTTTATCCAATGGTTGTCCTTACTTCATTTGTTTATCCACCAAAATTATATGTTTCCTCGTTTGACTTTTATCTTTCTGTTTTTGTTTTTTTCCCTCTCTCCCGCAGATGTGTCTTTTCACGACACAATTGGAACATGCTGATCAACTTGCTGCTGCTGGAAGTCTCCATCCTATTACCTCATCCTGGTATCTACTTCTGGATCGATGGTGTGGCATCCCGGAAATTCAAAGCCAAGCCTTAAGGTGTGTTAAATGTCTTTAATTAGGTGATAGAATTTTATGGCCTATGCTTTAGCCAATTTATCTTTTAATTTGATGAATTATGCTTGTGATTGTGGAAATTTAAATTTAATTTATAAATGCTTGGCCATATGATTTGAATTTCAATAATTAAAAATATTCCAAGACTTTGGCCAAGATGGAAATTGGAATTTAAAAATATTATAGAAGGAATTTAAAAAAAAAAAAAAAAAAGGAGAAAAAGGGCTAATTTTTGGAATGGGCCTTGAGCCCATTAGCCTCAAGCTTGGTGGGCCAAGCTAGTCGGCCCATTGGGCCCAAGAAGGGGAGTCGACCAGCCCAAGGGGGAATGGCCGGTTGGGCCTAAGCCCAAGCCCATTAAGCCCAAATTCAAATTCAAAAATAGAAATTACAAGTGGCAAATGGCAAGAACATGCATTGGCCATTGGATAGGTGAATAATCATTGCAAATGATGACCTAAGAGGGGTATAAAAGGAGTTAGGAGAGAGAGTGGCCGGACCTTTGCTCCATTTTCGTCCAAGGTGAGAGAGAGAGAGAGAAATCGCGAGTGAGAGGGAGAGAAGCCGAGAGGGAAGGAGGCGGAGCCGGAGGAGGGTGCCGTTCGTTCGCCGTCCTACGCCGCCGTACGCCGCCGTGTGTTGCTGTTCGCCCATTTTGAAGGCAAGTGGGGGTCTATGACTTCTCTTGCATGTTGTTTTTGGTGTTTGCATGTTAGGTTTTAGGGGTGATTTAGGCGAAATAGCAAGCAAGGGTTGCATATGTTCATGTATTGTGGCTGTTTCCGTTCGGTTTGTGGTAGACAGTTTCTTGTTCGAGCTTGCATGTGGATTTGGAGTGTGATTTTGACTTCGGTGTCTTCATGGAAGTTGAAGCTAACATCTTGAGGTATGACATACTCAAATTTCATGGAAAACGAAGGTGATATGAGGGGTCAAATGCCTTGTTATACGGAGGTTCTAGATCTGCGAATTTCCTACTGACCTCTTGATGATTTCTTGGTTGCATGTTGGTTTATGTTGGAAATATGACTTTGTTGTCTTCATGAAAGTTGTAGGTAACATCCTAAACTACAACATACTCAAATTTGAGGAGAAACAAATGAGTGTAGCCTAGTAAATCGTCTAGATCTTTGAGACGGATGGTTCTGTTGAAGTGAACCGAGACACCCGAGACTTCAAAGACTTAAAAGAGGATCATACTTTGGTTATTTAACTTAGATCTCTTCATGAAACTTGTAAAGGAGACATTTATGCATAACATACTCAAATTTCAGAAGAAACGAAAGAGACTTAATGGGTCAAATCTAAGTTTTTCGGTGATGTGTGTTCTGGACGAAACGGTGGAGGTTCCAGAAGCTTCATGGAGTTGTATAAATTAATCTTTAAAGAATTTGGCTTAGTGTTCTTCATGAAAAAGGTACGAAAATGTGTTGGCTATCACCCTGTAAAATTTGGGAATTTTCGGAGGTCATATGAATATTTTAATTGAATTAATCCGAAAACTGTGCAATCTGGCCAATATCCGAACATTAAGTGTATTTGGTGAAAATTTGGGAAACTATGTGAAATACAAATTTGGCCATGAAATTGTGTGAAATTGTGATTCTAATTAGTTGTTTAATGATTGTTTGATTTTCATGATTTTTGGAAAATCATGAATATTAAAGATAATATTTATTTATGGAAATAAATAAATATAATATTAAAATAATAAAATAATAAAAAATAATAAAAAATAATAATAATAATAATAAAATAAAAGTGGATTATTTTATCGGCCATGAGTTCTATTGAATTATGATGCATTGTTATATGACATTGATGCATGTATGATCGTGAATTATGATGCATTGTTATATGCCATTGATGTATGCATGATCGTGAACTATGATGCACTTTATATGGCATTGATGCATGAATGATCATGAATTGTGACGCATGTGTGTGAATCATATGCCATGAAATAATGAGATGAAAAGAATGATAAAATGTGGAAGTGGTATGCGAGAAAGAGGATGTGGCGGAGGTTGATGTCTCGGTGGCCGAGTAGCGTAATTCCGAGATTCCCTGGGAGTTTCGGGATGCCCGGAATGTGGGGGCCGGAAGTCCTGTCGGAGGTTTCGCCCGAAGGGAGTGACTCGCGATGCCGGGATTAGGGTGCGAGATCCCCGGTTAGAAGGGTAAAGACCGGAAGTCCCCTCGGAGGTTTCGCCCGAAGGGAGGTTCCTCGTGATGCTAGTTGAGGTGCGAGATGCCCGGAATGTGGGGGCCGGAAGCCCGGTGGCCATGAGATGGCTGGGATCCGGATCCTGTCGGAGGTTTCCCGCCCGAAGGAGGATGATGATGGTGGAATTGATGAATTGAGAAAAGATAATGTGGGATCAATTGATAAATAAAAGTGAAAAAAATAATGATGTGATATGCATGGTGATGCATGGCCAATGATGATATGATGTGATATGCATGGTGATGCATGGTTAATGATGATGTGATATGCATGGTGATGCATGGCCAATAATGATATGATGTGATATGCATGGTGATGCATGGTTAATGATGATGTGATATGCATGGTGATGCATGGCCAATGATGATATGATGTGATATGCATGGTGATGCATGGTTAATGATGATGTGATATGCATGGTGATGCATGGCCAATAATGATATGATGTGATATGCATGGTGATGCATGGTTAATGATGATGTGATATGCATGGTGATGCATGGCCAATGATGATATGATGTGATATGCATGGTGATGCATGGTTAATGATGATGTGATATGCATGGTGATGCATGGCCAATAATGATATGATGTGATATGCATGGTGATGCATGGTTAATGATGATGTGATATGCATGGTGATGCATGGCCAATAATGATATGATGTGATATGCATGGTGATGCATGGTTAATGATGATGTGATATGCATGGTGATGCATGGCCAATGATGATATGATGTGGTATGCATGGTTTATGATGATGCGATAATGATATATGAGATGCCATGATGATAATACGTATACCATGATGATGCATGAATACGCTTGACATCGAAAAGGTAAGAAATGCCTGCGTTGTATGATGGTATGCATGGTGCTTGTTGAGTGGTTATTAGATTTCCTATCTCGCTGAGTGGTTGTACTCACCTCTTTTGGGGATAACATTTCAGATTATTTATATGCCGCGGCTCGCTTGTTTCGCGTGGCGTGTTTTACGGTATTCCGTCCGACGTCGAGATGGAGATGACCGAGATAGACGTCCTTCGGTACCCGGATTGACTTTTATCCGAGTACGATGTTTAGTCATGTATGATATCGGCCGTGGGGCCCGGTCATACAAGAGTTTTTGTCCGTGCACATACGACGGGATGGAGTGATGCGGGGATGCTGCCGCCGCCACCACCCGACGCACCGGGATGGGTGTGAGATCGCGCGCGAGGAGTAGGAGCTAGACCGCTTTTGGTGTAGATAGTTGACGCTCGTGATGGGAGGGTTTTGTGCTCATATGTTGTTAGAGGTCGGAGTTCCTTTTTGAGATTTTAGGAAGGACATGGCAGAGTCCTTACCTTTTTCGTTTCTTTTGTACCGACCGAGGAAAAACCCCATCTCGCTATATGTATGCATGTAAGCAAAGCGTCAACACTTGTTTATAAAATCGTGGTGTTTAGTTGGTGTGTATTTGTATCATGGGATTTGTAGGGAGATAGATGGTGATATTTATTTGCTTCCGCTATGAGTCGCGCATGGGACCGCTTTAAAAAAAAAAAAAAAAAAATGCCTCGTATGCAGCGAAGGCTTAATTTAGCCAAGAGATAGAGATGATGAAAGATGTAACATCGGCACTGTTAACGACCTGCGAAGGGTTCGGGGTGTTACAGATGGCCATTTGAACCTCTAGCTTTGTTCCAAGAGATACACATTCAGTTATTAAGATATGTACTCGGTAAATTTGTTATTATCATGTGCAGCCAGCATCTAGACTTTTAAGTTATGTAATTATAAGCTTAGGTGAATTTAGATCGCAACTCACTCCGCCTAGTGAATTTGAAAAAGAAATTTGAGTGTGTGGTGGAACCCTTTCCTTGCTCTGTGGGAGGAACCTTTCTGAATTTGTCATATTGAGCAAAATTTTTGAAAACGCTGAGCGCTGAATCTCTCTTTCATCCAACGTTTAGTAAATTTACTGTCTTGCTTGAAATATCAATTGGGAAGAGTCAATCCGTTCAAGTGAGAATATTATACCCCATCAAATGATGGTAGTAATTCTCATATATTGTGTTTTTATGGTTAGTCAAGAAGTACTAATGGTGGATCCATTACATTATTTGGTTATTTTTGTCTTCGGATGGTTTTTTTGTCTTCTTTGTCCTTCGGGAGGAGTAGCTTCTGAGAGGATTCACACTTAAATGATGCTAGTAATTCCCATGTATTGTGTTTAATGATTGATCCAAGAAGTTTTAATGGGGGACCTGTTTAAACAGAGGGATGCTATAGTTCATTTTATTTCAAGTTTGAAGCTTCTTTTATTCATCTGTACAGCCTTATCAACCTTTTCTTGTCGAAGATATGTGTTTCCTTCTCCATCTCTCTTTTCTTGTAATCTTTAAATACATTTTGCGGAAATCCTTTATCGATCTGATTTCTTTCCTGGACTGGGATGGCTGTTGACTAGATCTACATGGAAGGAATTATCCCCAAAGTGGCCTAAGGCATATCCTTATTGGTTTGATATATTGGTTTTAGATCACATATGTTTATAGCTCATGTGTCTCCCGAAATTTTCTTTGACAACACTAACTTTCTGGGATGACTGGTTGAGGCTACAAGAGAACCACCAAGGTCGACAATTTATTCGGCCAGAACACGTATACTCTGATGTGTGGTCACTTCAGTCTTGTGCAGTTACTTTGCAAGTTTTGCATGTATAATATAGTATGTAAATTTATAACTGATTATTCACGGCCATGCTCATGGTAGAGGGCTTATAACGGCTCCCTTACGCATTGTCCTTGCTTGTATTAATGATTCTAGAGTTGGATACTCTCTTTCTCTCTTACTCGCACAAAAGATATGATGCTTTCTCCCACGTGCGGGATGGTGTACCAAGGACAGCATATGAAGGAGCAAAGTAATCTCCCGGTATTCACCACCACGGCATGTGTTTCTAGTGGGTCCGGATTCTTTCAGCTGCTTGGGATCAAACGTGTTTGATGCATTGAGGTGAGGTTCCACGGCGCTGGTAAATCATGGTGCCAGACCTGAGCTTCCTCTTTCCTCCTCAACGCCTAGTGTAACTGGTACACTATCAGAGGAACCACCGGGAGCATAGCAACTGGAGCTCGCTGATGAGCAGAAGTGTAGAGGGCTGATGATTCCTTTTGCGATTTTGATTGAGGAGAGGGAGGATTCTTCTGAACGGCGGTGTCAGTCCATACATATGCCTTTAAATGGCCGAAGCAAGCCGTCATTCATTGGAAGAGAGCCATAGGTCATGTTAGCTTACTCTTACACTTAATAGCACGTAACCTCAACAAATTTTGTTGCTCCCGAAGAAACATACATCTGTCTCTCGCCATGTTTCCCCGCTCTTTTGCCCCCGCTTTGGCGGGTTGGAGCGCGGAGGACTAAAATGTAAGAGACCCACACAGTCGAAAGTGGGAGTTCATGCCTGTCTTTGTATGCAAAACACGAGGAACTTCTAGTCATGTGTGTTGTGAACAAAATGGTGAGAAAAATTTGGTACAAAGTTTATTTATAAAATTTTCTTCAAAGTATGCACTTATAACCATGTTCAGAATGTTTGATTTTACTCACCATGAACAAAATTAAATTGATGAGCATTTTATGATAATGAGAATTCAAAACCAAGTTTACAATTTATTTAAAAAAAAAAAAACAATAGGGAAAATTTTGGTACAAAATTAAAAAAATTTCTTCCAAGTAAGCAAATATGATCAAGTTTAGAATGGTTGTTTTCACTTAATATGAACAAAATTAAATTGATGAGCATTTCATGAGAATGATAATTCAATACCAAGTTTACACTTTATTTATAAAAAAAAAAAAGAACAATTGAAAAAAAATTAGAATAGAAATTTCAGACATTACTAAACGCGTTTACATTCTTTTTTCTATTTGAGGTAAATAGAAATTTTTAGCTATTAAACGCTGTTTTGTTCTTTTTCTATTCTGTAAAACAGAAATTTTATATGTTGTTAAACGCGTTTTTTGTTCGAAATTATTCCCTGAGGCAAACACTTTTTTCTATTTGTTTTTCAACAATTTTTAAACGAAACGTTACCAAACGCACCCTTAGTCTCTACTCATGCGGTCAGCAGTCTCATTTATACAGTACAGACAATTATCAGTGAATTCTGCAGCATTAGAAGCAAGAATATAAGAAGATGAAGAAGGTGTTTCGTTGAATTCCAAAATCCTGGTAGATACAAACAAAATGCGCAGGGACTTTTTGATACAAACAGTATATGTAGAAACTGGAGAGTCACGAGTTCAATCTGACTATTGGCTCTGCCCATAAGGATCCCTCAGCCGACTCATCTGT
Organism: Eucalyptus decipiens; assembly: GCA_014182575.1. Classification (NCBI taxonomy): domain Eukaryota; kingdom Viridiplantae; phylum Streptophyta; class Magnoliopsida; order Myrtales; family Myrtaceae; genus Eucalyptus; species Eucalyptus decipiens. Next base: position 21,779,927 of record CM024614.1, on the reverse strand, counting down.
CTTCTGTTAGAAGAAAAAGAGACAAAATTTCAGCATTATATCAACTCTATCTCCTCATGGTCCTGCCCACCCAATGCTAAGTCTGGTTTCCTTCAGGCCGTTCTACTTGCAGAAGCTCGATATTCAGTTCAAAGGTGGCTCCTGGCTGGAAAAGGAAAATACAATTACTCTCCGGAATAAATCATATTTACCTTTCAACAACATGTAATGACACGCTCATAGATGCCAAATGCAGCTGAACTCCAGCCAGCAAGCAAATATACTGAAAACCTCAGTTAGGATTGGAATTGAAATCTTAAAAGACACGATAAAATTCAAGCAAGTTCTAAGAACTGGGCATTTGGTGGTATTTTCAGCTCCTAAACACAAAGTTGTTAATTCCCAATGACATCATTTGATGACCTGCTGATTTGATGGCCATAATAAAGGTACTCATGTCACAACAAAAATGATTGTTAGTCATGATCAAGAATACAAAGACTACCGGTATCTCAGCCATTCCCTTCTGACCATAGCCAGCCTCTGGAGGAACGATCACTGTTCTCTGAAAAGGGACAAAAGTTCAAGAACAATAAGACAGAGAAGATATGACAAGGAAAATACAACAGCACTAGTCAAAGGGTATGCAATTCAGGTACTGAATGGCAAACTAGCCACATTGATGAATATTTACTGCCGCTGGGAACCAAGAGAAAATCACCTTTCCACCCACTTTCATCCCTTCTGTTATCGAGTACATAGCAGGTGGCGGCTTGGGAGCTGCTTGTGCTGAAAATAATCCATTTGGATTATCTACAGATCCACGCTTGCGTTCCTTTCCCGGAGGAGATCCTACCTTGAATTCATATGGCTAATAATGCCAAGTAAGCTTGCACATTAGCAAAGCATTTGTCCAGACAAGGCACAAGTCAAAAATGAGGGGAATTTCTCTGTAACAAAAAACAAAATGAAATGAAAAAAGAAAATCCAAAGTATAAGACCTGAGCAATGATGCGACTTCCAGCTAAAAGCTTAGATTCTCGACTTGATACAGCAGTAATACCACGATAAATACAGTCAAAATGCACCTGCAGCAGAGGATTGAACACAGAATGTTACCAGTTCATATATTACTCAAGGAAATATAAACAGAAAACCAACATCAGCAAACCTGGACTGTCAATCCTTTTTGTAGCTACTGGACCCTTTCCCTCAATGATATCATAGTATTTCACTCCATCAGCTGTTGCAGGTATTGGAATTGCTTACTAAACAGAACAGATAGGATGCTAAAATGTGACTTCCTCTCGTGAAACACAAGAGAACCCTTTTTCCCCACAGATCTGGCGGCTTAGATTTCAATTCTTTTCTGCTCTGTATGGGGAATAGGAATTAAGTTTGAGTTTGGGCATCTATTGGCAGGGAAAAAAAAAACTTTTTACAAGTCCAGTTAGGAAATACTTTAAATTGAATAAATGGGTTATAGAGGTAGTACATGGGAAAGAGGAGTGGGGGAAAGTAAAACTAAGCTAGGCCCTACGAAATGAAATGAATAGAGGGAAGCATTCCTTTCCTACTGCATTCCATCAGGTATGATGACAGAGAAGTAGCAAAAAGAGTCACAAGGTAAACTTCAAGATCTTAGCATGAGCAGAATTAAATGACAAAGCCACAGAATGCATCCGAATTGCGAACCAAGACTCGGACTAGTAATTACTATCACCTCCAACTTTTTTGAACTGTGCACATTCTAATCGTCCCTAAGGACACGATGTGACTGAATTACATCTTTGATGCCAATCATATTCACTTCAACTACATTATCATATCAAGTGGCAGCTTCAAAATTGTCAACGATACAGTCCATGAAAGGCAAATCACAGACACACATTAACACACTACCACCTCTCCAACCTTCCGCCGATAAATGAAACTGCAGGAACAACTTGACTATAACTACACCATCGGACTAAAATCCGCGCAAATTACTATTCAGAGACTCCGAAGAGTAACATTCTAGTTCCCATTTATCGCAGTGCGACCTAGTCCGAGACATACCTAACAACATTGCGACTCAAATTACTTCCTCAAATGCCTATTATACTCGCATCACTTGCATCATCGCAGCAACTTGCTCGCTCAATCACAAGGATGGATGAAGCACGTATTTCAAACACCCCATCCGACATCGAATTCGGTTTCGCGCCCAACTACAAACAAGGGAATCGGCAACAGCTCCCTGCACGCGCGACAGCAGAGCACGACCAAATTCACGCTCTCGACGCGACGAGAAACCGAGGAACGAGAAGAAAAAAGAAAAAAGAAAATAAAAAAGGGGAGGGCTCGGGAGACTCACGGGTCGTGGAGTATTCCTCGAGAGGGATGGCCTTCCGGTTGCGCCTCTCCCTGGCCTCCGACGACCGCGGCAGCGAAGTGAGCGCGAGCGCGAGCGGCAGCGGCAGCGAAGAGATCAAGATCGCGAGCCTCCGCGAAGGGCCGCGAACCGGAGGGGCGAGCTGCTTCGCTACGTCCAGCGGCCGGTTCGAGGCGGCTGCTGGACGGAGAAGACGACCGTCGAGGGTGGTCGGTTTGCGGAAGCTCCCGACGGAAGCCATGGCTGTTATGCTTTTCGCGGATTGCAGATGCTGCGTCAGCTGCTAAAAGGAACCGCAAAAAATCCGCATTCGCCCCATATCCTTTCCCCGCCAATTTACACCTTTGTCCCTCCTCCGTTGTAAGGAGGGGCTTTTTTTTTTCTCATAAAACTCCATCGCTATTATTCGTGTAGTAACATTGATTTTTATACGGTTGGTCTATAATTTAAGTATTTTTTGGTCTAAATTTAAGTATTTAAATAAGTAGGATATAAAAATTTGAATAGAATTACATTCGAATAATCTACGAAATTGATATGCTATTGAATGACGCGGAGGATTCACTCAATTATAATAATAAGTTATACTTACTTAGCTATCATTTGACATAACACTATTTATGAAGCAATAAAAACGCTATACATTCTAATTTAGTCGAGTGTTTAAGAGGGAAGTTGCTGCCGTACGTCGATCAAGTTGGGATCAATGGACCTATGGTTATTGTCCAAAAAAAATGTACCAAAATCAACATGTAAAGTCACTAGACCTTTTAATAATTTGTAATGTATCGAAATTTTACTTTTAATTTATTTAAGTGACTTGTAGAAAAAGCTTTGAGCATATAAAAGTGCGTTCTAAGAAAGGGGACATGCAAAAAACAATCCCTAGATTTTTATTTAATGTTCAATTTGATTCTTAATTTGATCCACACTCTTTAATTTGAATTAATCTAGTCCTCTTACTGGATATAACCATCAACTCATTACGTGTAATCGGCATCTACTAACATGCCACGTCAACAAATCAACAAATAATAATAACAAAAATAATAATAAGAAGCAATGTTATCGATAGTAAGAGAAGAAGAGAAGATAAAAACAGAAGAGAGATGGTGTTGTCACGCTTTACACTCGTGTTGGCCTAGACCTACTTGCTCTCATCAATAGCAAGCAAGGGCAACGAGCCCCGCACTCGATGATGGTGCCACTACTTGCCACCATCAAGCGAGAGTATGTGGACCTGCAAGGTGCAAGTGGCATGATGGTAACATCGACTCCAACTCTCTCTCTCTCCTCCCACAAGTTTCACAAAGTGAATTGGATTGTCATATTAATTAAAGAGACTAAATTGGTTCAAACCAAGCGCTATAATCACCAAATTAATCAAATGTATAATTTAAGAACTAAATTAAACATCAAGTAAGAGTTTGCAAACCAATTTCATCGTGGGAAATGCTATGCTTACTCAGATTGATTTACAAAATCCATACACAAAATAATGCAACGACTTGTTATTGATGATTGAATATAATTCACTTATTTAATCGATCATTTGCATTTTGTAGTATATTTTAGTATACAAATTTCGTAGAATCAGTCGGATTGTAATTGACAATTGAATATAATCAACTTATTAAATTGATTGCCCACTATTTATAGTACATTTTATATACAAATTTCGCGAATCATTCATGTTATAGCAATGCTCATTTCGCATTGTCCCACTTTTTTAAAATTGTCAATGTCAATCTTTAAGGTTTCAATTCATCTATCTTCTTTTTTTTCCCTCTATTCCCCCTCAATTTCTTCTCAAAACGCTCGGCCAAGCCACGATGCAACGGCTGAAAACCATCGGCCGCCATCGACAGCCGGACGCCCGGGCGCCATCTGCGTGGGGTGTTGCTTAAGGATCGAATCAACGGCCGTAAAAGCCCTTGTATCAACGCTAATCATCTAAGCCGCGAAGCAGAGGATCGCCACCGCTCTTCGTCTCTTCGACTGTGTCGCTCCCAAGCGAGCGAGCTGCATCGATACCATCGAGCTCCACAACGGATCGTACCCTTTTCTAATCTCCTCCCTCCTTCCATTTCTCATTCCTCTCTCGAAGCGAACCTCGCCGCCCTCGCGCTTCGCCTCCGCCGATCGCCGGCCTCGCTCCCGCCGCCCGCCGCACGCTGTGACGATGAGCGCAGTCTCGAGTCCTCTGGCTTCAGTGAGAAATCCCCGGGCGCAGCTCTCGTCGAGTAACGATCTCCCTTTCGATTTCGCCCTTTCCGTTCCATGTTTTGTGCTGATCGCTAGCTTTGATTCGCGCTTGATCCTACAAAAAAGCTGAATGAGACGGATGTTTGTTGGCGAGCCGCGAGATGAAGAGAAGGCAAATGCCTGTAAATCAGTGTTACTGACTCCTGTGCACTTGCGATAGTTGCATTAAGTAGCCTGCGATGAGTTTTAGCGAGCTCGAGACCTGTGATTGACTGCGGATCACGGCGGGAAATCGAGTGTTTGCGGCCGTCTGCCTTGCGTATTGCTTTTATCTCATAAAGAAGTCGCATTGTGCGGCTCCTTATGGGTGTCGTTGCCTGCGGCATGCTTGTGATGATTAGCTGTCTTGTGCGGGAAAGTCTTCCGCCCGATCGATATATCGTATGACTTGTTGGTGGGGTGCTCGTTTTCGATGAATGTGCAAAAACTTGCGACGAAGACTAGAGTACGTGATGGGCGTGTGCTACCACATTAGCATGACTCACGGTGTAATTGTCATGTTGGAATGAATCTGCCCGATTGCTGAGCAGAGTTTTTGTGCATCGTCTATTTAGACATTGGCATCTTACTCCCTTTCTTGATTTGAATCAGATGATATAGAAGTTATAGCTGAAAACCTTTCCTTAGCTTCTGATATGATAGGACGTCATTCTACATTTTATGGTTTATGTTGCCATAATCTGACTTCCCGAAGAACTTTGTTTCTTCTCTCATGTTTGACTGGCATTATATATTTAAGGCTTGTTGTGCTTAGAGCTTCGACTTATCTTTTAGTTAAGCGGACTTATGCTGTTTAACATATTGCCAGGTTGTCCGCTCAAGCCATCAGTCGGATGCCTGGGAAGTGTTCGGCGTACGAACTTGTTGTTCGCTACAAATCAAACTGGAATGCTGCAGCTCCGCTCGTCAAGGCAACTCACTGTCAGTGCTGAGTATAGGTACTGCCAAGTATCGCAACTCACTGAAATTTGGATGCAATTACTAACTGGAAGCTTAATCAGCAGTCAGTTTTTCTTCTATTATTGTCCCGTCTATGTCAGACCAGTATAAACCTTATGTTGCAGAAATGGGTATTCAAAACAGAGACACATTGCATACCTGTCAAGATCTGGCAAATCTGTAAAATGTTGTGGGTGACAGGGAAAGGAAAAAGTTGAGGGGAAAGGGGCCGAGGGAGGAGATAAAGAGAGAGCCAGGACATTTTTATGCAGTATTTCCTTTTCCTGTTTCTCTATTCCTGGCTTCCTTCCATTGATGTGCAGACATAGTTTAGTTACTCTAAACTTGTATATCTGATTAGCGTGGAAAATGTTTTTCTAAATCTATTTGGGCAACGATGGATCTGGAAGATTCGTGCAGTGGAGACAAACGCATTCCACAATTCTAAAAATACCAATTTTGTTTTATGCTTGACATGTGAGATAGGTCAGCCAACAAGAAGAAATTTCTGTTCATAATACAAAACTCATTTCCTAAAATTTTCGTAATTCTATCAAATTGTGACATAATGGCTATAGTCCTAGTTGTGACTGAATGTATCTGATGCTAGTCTTTTGCTTGTTTTCTTATGCAGAGATGGTGGAAGACCGAGCAGTGCAAGCATCTTTGTTGGCGGCGCCCTTGGTTGTGTATATGCACCTCAGGTACTGACATTTTCTGTAATATCCTACCTATGGTGTAGGAATTCACCTTCATTTTGGTTAGATTTTGTTTGAATTATTGAACATTAGATTTTCAGTATTCTTCCCAAAATTCTTTTCTGATAATTTTAGTCAAGCTGTTCATGTAATTGTCAATGAATATCATAAGTATCATGGTTCAACTGAATGCTTTTTCAGTTCCATTATTCCACGTGATAGTCTTGCAGATTTAGATATCGAAACCCTCTACCCTGAATTGAGTTAATCCTTTTCTCATCATATCTAAACCAGACAAAACCCATTGGACCTTTCGATCAGCAAAAAAAAATCCTTTAGGAGCCCATTCACTTATCACAATCTACTCTCATCATCCTCACGACAGGAGGATCGTTAAAACCGACCACTCTAGTAAAGAACCACTATCAGACAGCCCAATCATCCGACACGAGTTCAAATGCTCTAAAATGCAAACAAACCTACAAAACCTACACATCCTCAGATCCCGCCTCCTCGCACCTGATTCAAACAACAAAGGCCTCACAGCGCATCTCTCGATACTCGATTCGCGAATCGCACATCGACGACGCCAATGGCATCGGAACCAGTTAAAACTTCACGGCAAAAGCAATCACATCTTAAAGACCTCAAAACCAGAAACCCCTCTAAAACCTGCTCGATACGAGCCCGATCGAAGAGCTAACAGCCGCGAGCTCGCTGGGCGAACGGAGAAGAAGAGAGAGAGAGAGACTCACACACCGATTGACCCTGGTCAACAATAGATCGGAGAGCGCCGGAGTCGAGAGCAAGGCCACCGCGAGGACCAGCAGGTCGAACCGAAACCCCATCTTCGTGCGCGAGTGCAAGATCGCCTTTCGAACCGGCGTGGGAATTTGTGTAAGTGCAGCAGACTCCCATAGAGTGTCAAGGCTTTTGCGGGTCTCTTGGGGGAAAGATTGCATCATGCCCCCTAGGTTTTTGAGGCTGTCGCGATTTGCCGCCGCGGTATCTCGATTTTTTGCAATATCCACCCTGCAACATTTTAAAATCAGTTATAATTAAGTAACTAGTAGGGATGTGCAAAACGGACGCCTCGAACTAGGAACCACTCGGACTGGACCAAACCAGCCAATTGGGTCTGATTCTTGAAAGTGTCAATCTAATTCCCATTTCTTAAAAGTGAAATTGGTGTTCAAGTAATCCGATTTCCAATTCCAAAAAAGACTGAATCGAACTGATTACATATACTTATTTTTCTATTTCTTTAAAAAAAATTAGTCGGTTCAGTTTATTGTTTCTGAAAAAATAAGAGCCTGTAATTGGATAATAAGATATCCAAATGGAAGTATAGGATTTGTCTAGAGCTTTGAATTTGTTCATTGTTATGTTTTGGATAATGAGATTTCTGGATAGAAACATGAAAAAAATAGTGATCAGCTCCATTAGATCGGATCGATGGTCTCCAATTTTGAGACTCGGGAACCAATCACCCATAATATCCAGTTATTCTTCAATGTGAGCAGTTTCTTTAAGAAGAAAATTATTACTGCCCTATTAATAATTTATAATTTTCTCCACGCCATTGATAACTTCCATACAAAATTTGCGTATGCGATTATACTAAGCGGTTAGCTCGGAGTGTTGCTCTAGCAAGAAAGTATTATACTAAGTAAGTCTTTTAACCCGGCCAGTAAGTTTTCACCATGGAAAGTAGGCGTTTGCATTCGGTGACCACTAATTTTGTCATGATAAAAGCTATGAAGTATTGACACTCTCTCCAAGAAGATTCGTGTCGTGTCGAACATTTTCACACGTGTCCGACACTCTCCAACACCTGGGCCGACATGTGTCGGAAAATCCAACACGTGATCAACTTTCTCGATACTCTCCGACACTCGAGTTGAAATTCGACATATGAGTTTTCGACACATAATTCCGATATCGAGGTCAATTTTGAAAATTCAATAAATGAGAGGTCAAAATATATATATGAAAATATAAAACAGAATAATAAAAATAATAAATGGAGAAAGAAGAAAAACATAATTTTTTTCTTCTCTTTTGACTCCCACTTCCCGTAATACACAATTCACCCCTTAAGTTTTTTTTTTCTCATCTTCCAACATATGAGTCCAGAATATGGATGGCTTGTTTTTTCTTCAAGTTTTATGAATTATTGAAATAGAGTGAATTTGTTAAATTGAAACAATGAATGATATTAATAAATGACGGATTAATGTTTTTAGTGTATATTCATTTTACGCTTATTTATTTATTTATGAATTTGATTCAAATTAATTTGATTGAAATAATCATAAAAATGAAAATTTATTATGTATATATAAAAATATTTATTTAATATACAACGTGTCTGTTTTTCGAAAAATGACATATCGACGTGTCGTGTCGTGTGTCGTTTGTTGGTGTCGATGCTACTTCGATAAAAAGCACCTTTACTTTCAAATTATGAATTTTTAATAACTTCACGTTTATGGTCACTTTCTATTTAAAGAAGCAAGTTTAAGCATATTGGCAATTACTAATTTCTTGATTAATCGGTAATTTCTACCTTTGAAAGTTGGTTATCCACGCAATTAACGAATCCCATATAAAGAAATATGACCGGTCCATATAACTATAGTAGTAGTGCTGAAGAATTTGCAATTACACACCAAGAAAAACCCAATACTAATGCAACATCATTCTACAAAACATTCCCAGATGATTCCTGCCCTGCACATCATGCTAGTATGTTGGAAAGCTGTACATCCTTATTCACCCACCAGAGCAGTATTGCTCATACTTGATTGAACATAGCTTTAGGAACTTTAGTTCAATTCCCGGCAGCCCATTCCTAGTCGATCTGCAGAAACCAAGCTTTCCCTTAAATTAGATTTCCACTAGTTAATCGATTGCAAAACATCTTAATGAGCATCATACAAATGAAAACGAAAAACAAAATAAAACAAGTCAAGAAAATTTACTTTTGATTCACTTTTACATGACATGGCAGCAAATCAGAGCTTTGAGTAAACCAAAAGTACTGAAAAATGTGTAGGCACCCAAGGCCATGTGTAAGGTTAGATATGTATAGACGAAGATGATAAAATAATCATCGACTTTGATCTAAAGGAGAAAAGGATGATTGATTCTCTCTTCAGTTATAGAATTTACCTATCCATGTAAGCCCAAAGCAAAGAGTTTCTCCCTAATCCGATGCAGCTGATTTGTAACTCCGCTAATGCTCATTCGTCGTCCAGGCACTTCGTTCGAACAATCAACTCCAATATTATAGATCATAACCAAACACTCTTGAAATATGTCATGTTGAGAATTATAGGGACCTAGATGGCTCTCTCTTTCTTGAAGCAAAGCCCTATCCGTGATTTCGAGGACTTGTTTAGGCAAAGCTTTTGCAACAAAACCATGAAGAGTCCAATTGTCTCTAAAGGTGTCATCGGTGGGACTTAATCCTGTGAACATTTCCAGTAAAAGAATGCCGTAACTATAGACGTCACCTTCTCTCGAAACCTTGCATCCCATTGCATATTCTGCCACGCATGGAGATCAAAGTGTAGGTCAAATTTGGAGTGCATATCATCAATCAGAATCTAATGTGCGTAAGACTATAAGAATTATTATTCGCTCCCAAACTTCAAACGGGAAGACCATCAATAATTTTTTGGGTAAATAAACTTTCTTTCTAAGAGAGAGAGAGAGAGAGAGAGAGAGAGAGAGAGAGAGAGTACCTGGTGGAGCATAACCGATTGTCCCTCTAAAACCCACAGAGCTCATCTGATTAGCTGTGGTATCAAAAGATGATCCATAAAGGAATTTCACCAATCCAAAGTCACCAACATGTGCGACCATCTCAGAATCTAAGAGGATATTGCTTGGCTTTAGATCACAATGAATGATGGGGATGTGGCATTGGTGATGAAGATAATCGAGTGCAGAAGCAACACCAATGGCAATATTTATCCTTTGAATGAAATTCAACTTTCTTGGAACTCCATTGTGATGAGATGATGTTGCACTTGGGTGAAGCCACCATTCTAGGCTACCATTGTCCATGAATTCATAGATTAAGGCCTTAAAATCATTTCCTTGATAATCAGTGCCAGAGCAAACTATCAATATCTTCAAAAGATTTCGATGTCTGATATTCTTTAATGCCTCGCACTCGACATTGAAGCTCTTCAAAGCACCATGACAAACTAGATGAAGCACCTTCACAGCAACAGTAGTTCTACTGACCTCAAGTACACCCTTGTAAACAGAACCAAAGCTTCCAGCACCAATCAAATTTATTGAAGAAAAATCATCAGTTGCTTTTAGGAGTGTTCCATAAGATACATTTGGACATGAATCATCCCTTGAACTTGAAATTGGTTCCATCGCCGTCTTCTTCAACCAACAAAGATACACAGAAGCTAGAATAAGAGCTATTCCAAGAACTCCGAGAATAACAGAAGTGGACAATATCATTAAATTGATCTTTCTACTCTTGAAGCTTTCGGAGATGCAATTGGGGAGATGAAATTCTGGTAGCCCACCACAAAGCTTATTGTTCCCAATAATAGAAGTACCAGTAGCATTCCTAAAGACTCCTTCACATGGCAGCATGCCTTCAAAGTTATTGTAGGATAAATTTAAAAGTTTCAAGGAATGAAATACTGTTAAGAATTTTGGAATTTGACCCGACAAATTGTTGCATGAAAGATCTAGTTCATCAATGCCTCCTAACGAACTGATTGATTGAGGAATCAACCCATGGAAGAAGTTGCCTCCCATCCTTAATGATGTCAATGAAGTGCAACCGCCTAAACTACTTGGGATTTCACCTACCAATAAATTGTTCGAGATATCCAATGCAGTCAAAGTTCTCAAGTTGCCAACTTCTGGGGGTAGAACCCCAGTCAAATGGTTTCGAGATAAGTTCAAAAGGATTGTTAATGATGGAAGACTCATAAGTTACGTGGGTATAACACCACTGAGATTGTTATTCGACAAATCGAGTAAATTAAGAGATTGGCAGTTTGATAGACGTGAAGGAATTGGCCCATGAAAGTTGTTTCCCAGAAGGAATAGGTCAATCAACTTGCTTAGATTTCCTAAAGAAGATGGAATAGTCCCTCCTAGGTTGTTATCACCTAAGTGCAATTTTGATAGATTTCGTAGATTTCCCAAATTTGAGGGGATAACACCTGAAAGCTTATTGAGATTCATATACAACACTTCCAGGTTGATAAAATTCCCAATTTCTTGCGGAAACTTTCCAGATATTTGATTCTCCTCTACATCAAATTCTTTGAGAGTGCTGGATAAATTACCTATGCATATAGGCAACACTCCGCCAAACTTGTTCCTGCTAAGTCCCACGTACAATAATTTGCTGCTATTAGTTAATGAGCAAAGGAAGTTCAAGTCTTCAGGTTCTCCACTACCAATCTGATTACCAACGATTTCAAGAAATCTAAGATTATACAAAGTTTCTAAAGAAGGTACTTTTCCAGAAAATCTATTATCTCCAAGCTGAAGAAGTTTGAGCGTTGTGTAATTTGATATCGACGGAGGAATTGGTCCGTGAAGTTGGTTCCCGAGAACGCTAAAAAATCTAAAATATGAGAGTTTGAGACCTATGCTTGCAGGAAGTGTCCCTTGTATCTCGTTGTCTCCAGCATCAAACAGAGTTAGGAAAGAGAGATTGAATATTAAAGATGGAATCGTACCCGACACTCCGTTTGCTGCAAAGCCAATGAATTCCAAGTTTTTCAGGTGGCCTAAAACTTGGGGAATGCTCCCTCTCAAGTTGTTTTCGCTAATGTAAAGGGCCCCCAATGAAGATAAGTTCCCAATAAAGGAAGGCATACTCCCGATAAGATTATTACGAGGCAAAGCGAACACTAGTAGCTTCAGCAATGACCCAAGCTCTCTAGGAATTTCTCCGGTTAGTTCGTTCCTCCCAAGCAAAAGGTAGGCCAGATCCGAGCAACCCGATATGTTTCTAGGAATTTCGCCAACTAACGAGTTGTTGGTCAATCCTAGGATACGAAGGCGACGCAACTGGCCGAGCTGTGGAGGGATTTCTTGATTGAAACTGTTGTCTTGCAGCGACATTTCCCTTAAGAAGCTGAGGTTTCCGATATAAGGTGAGATTGATCCCAACAGTCCTTGTGAATCCAAGTTCAAGGCCGTGACCCTTCGATGTCTCCTGCCACATTTAACACCATACCACTGGCAAAACCTCATGCTATCGTTCCATGAGCTGAGCACCCCAAAAGGATCTTCGGATATGCCGGCCTTAAAGGCGAGCAGTGCGAGTCTGTCTGTTTCATTGGTGGTGCAGGAAACTCGGTTGAAGCACAGCGCAAGAGCAATCCCAAGAAGCAAGTGGCATGATCGAAACTCTGCAAAACTAAGGCTCACGGGTTTCATGACTCAAAGGCGAAGGAAGCGGGTAGCTAAGAAAGCAAGTCAAGAAGAAACAAGAGGCCAGGGAATCCCGTCTTCATAAAAGTAAAGACGTTGAAGTAAACGATCTTTAGTCAGTGGTCATGGAACAGCGAACCGCCCAAGCCGATCTTCTACCATTGACTGTGACTCTGGAAAAGACTTTGTTGGCCATAAACGTACGAGAGTCAATCAGATGTGAACATGTTAAAGAAGTAGGAACGCATGTTTCTTTTTCGATATTAAAATATTTCACATTTGAATTAGTGAACACAATTAGTACTGGCCTCCTTATAAAAGATTTTACTGTTTGTTTCTTTGTCTTCGATGAAGAGTCAATACTTTTTTGAAGTAGGAAAGCGCGTTTCTTTATCTTCGATGTTAAAGGATTTCACATTTGAATGCATGTTTCTTTATCTCTATACCGTTAATGAATTGTTTATCCTTTCAATTGCTGGAGTAGATCAAGCCCTTATCAATGTTCCTGGCCGTTCTTGGATGCTCCGACTAAGATCTGAAAAAGAGAATCGCTTCAGGATGGTATAGACTCATGTCTCCAAGGAACTAAAATACGTAAAGACCTATGAAAAATCAGTCCATAGAAAAGGGTTTGTCCTTGGACATTTTTTAGAATGAAACTATAAACGTACGAGAGTCAATCATATGTGAACATGTTAAAGAAGTAGGAACACATGTTTCTTTTTCGATATTAAAATATTTCACATTTGAATTAGTGAACACAATTAGCACTGGCCTCCTTATAAAAGCTTTCACTGTTTGTTTCTTTGTCTTCGATGAAGAGTCAATACTTTTTTGAAGTAGGAAAGCGCGTTTCTTTATCTTCGATGTTAAAGGATTTCACATTTGAATGCATGTTTCTTTATCTCTATACCGTTAATGAATTGTTTATCCTTTCAATTGCTGGAGTAGATCAAGCCCTTATCAATGTTCCTGGCCGTTCTTGGATGCTCCGACTAAGATCTGAAAAAGAGAATCGCTTCAGGATGGTATAGACTCATGTCTCCAAGGAACTAAAATACGTAAAGACCTATGAAAAATCAGTCCATAGAAAAGGGTTTGTCCTTGGACATTTTTTAGAATGAAACTATAAACGTACGAGAGTCAATCATATGTGAACATGTTAAAGAAGTAGGAACACATGTTTCTTTTTCGATATTAAAATATTTCACATTTGAATTAGTGAACACAATTAGCACTGGCCTCCTTATAAAAGCTTTAACTGTTTGTTTCTTTGTCTTCGATGAAGAGTCAATACTTTTTTGAAGTAGGAAAGCGTGTTTCTTTATCTTCGATGTTTAAGGATTTCACATTTGAATGCATGTTTCTTTATCTCTAGACCGTTACTGAATTGTCTATCCTTTCAATTGCTGGAGTAGATCAAGCCCTTATCAATGTTCCTGCCCGTTCTTGGATGCTCCGACTAAGATCTGAAATAAAGAATCGCTTCAGGATGGTATAGACTCATGTCTCCAAGGAACTAAAATACGTATAGATACGTAAAGACCTATGAACAATCTGTCCATAGAAACGGGCTTGTCCTTGGACATTATGCAGGCAGTTCTACATCTCCAAAACTATGTCTCAAACCAAGGACTGAAAGATTAGTCAGTGACCTATTCGTTTAGGACTCCATTATTCATCGTGCATATGTGGCTACGTTTAATTCAGGAACCAGGAGATCTTTCATTTTTAGTAAACATTATTTGACACGTGGTCTCTGAATGTAACACGGTTTGCACTTCTGTTTGACTAGGGAAGTGGCTGCCGATCAATACACAGCTTTTGATTAAAAAAACATGCAGCGCACTGGAAGTGGCGGCACCGCAATGAACAAGTAAGCTAGGAGTGGCTGTAATACCAAGATTAGAATGCTTGTCAAGTTATTCCTCCTTATAATGCAGCTACTCACAGCTGGATGCTGTCTTGACCCATTTGCTTTCATCTCTAATCCCTTCCCTGTTCTTCTCTTCCTCTACTGATTTTGGCTTGGGATTATCGTCCAAGTATTTCTCTGTCAATAATGCTCGAGAAGTAAGACTAACTCTACTACACCATTGTCGAACTGCCACTGACACGGAAATTAAGCTTTGAAATATTCTACATGACAAAACTGAATCCAAAATAGCAGTTTCTTATTCCGGAGTGTCCTATCTCCCGAAACAGAGGATCATTGCTCATTTAGGAAGCTTGTGAATAGTATGAATCCAACAGAAGAACTTTATGACTTAGATTGACATGGAAATTTCACAGCAATGCTCAAGACTCTGCATCAAGGGCCTTATGCTGGTGCAATGATATGGATGGGGAATAGTAGTCATTCATTATCGTCTTACGAAAATGATTGTTTCTCTTTGGTTGTGCATCTTCTAAGTATGTCTGCACTCATAAGCAACACTGATTATGTATCTGTCAGAGGAGAAAACTTGAGAAATTATTATATCACCTGTCGTAGTTCATCTTGTCCATATGGTAGAAACTACTAGGTCACATGGTGCTTAGTCGTACATCTTGTATATTATCTGATGTTATTTTTTCGACGAACAGATGCACGTATGCTCCAATGGAACCCCTAATTGCATGCACATTCTTGCATCATATCGTTAGACAGCAATGAAAATTCAAGCAAGCTGAATGTAACAGCAGCGTGAAAATAGTCATGATGCCAATCCAGATTTGCTGCCACGCTGCAACATACCATGCACTTATCTAATGAATTAGCCAATTGAGAGGCCACTTCAGGTCAACTTTGGTATGACCAGATGTCATTAACCAGTTCTATGCAGTTCAATTAGGTTAGAAACGAGCCTTTCTGCGAGCCGTGTACTCTTCCAAACCAACTCTCTGCTGTGAGATCATTAATTTGTCTCTCCGCAAGTACCCAACAGAAAATTCAAAAAATGAACTCAAGAGTGAATGCTATTCTGATATCTCTATCTATAGATTTTCACTATATTAGATCAATTTCAGGTACAGCTTACTCTGTCAACAGGTAAAATGCATTAGCAAGCCACCTTTGCCTTCCAAGTTCAACTGACTCTGCTTGTTATGTGAGAAGGAATAGAACCAGCAAAGACAAATTAGATTTTTCTTTTTTTTTTTTTCTCCTTTTTTTTTTTTTTTTTTTTTTGCCTTCAAAGAACTTGACAATTTAAAAACCCTAGATCTTTATTTGGACCTAGCAGATATTGGAGGAGCAAAACACCCTTAGGACAAGCTCTGTTGTTGCCCTTCTGGATTAAAAGAACCTCCACGTCAGAAACCATGTAGGTGAAAAATCCTTCCGATTTTATTATTCTAAAGCCGAACATCCATCTGCTATGATATGGCCTTAAAGCAGTAAAGTTTGGTAGTGTGTTTCCCCTTTTAGAGCTAGATAAATCCTTCAACTTTCTCCATTTTCAGATATCAGTGCTTTTTTCCACATACGAAAGTTCCCAATCCCACTATCAGTAGCTGACACGACTGAAAAGTCGAAGACTTTGACTAGGTGGTTCCTGTTGTGAAGGGCAAAAATGTCCAAAATTCAGGAGAATTGCATTGCACATTTACAAATTACCCCCTGATGTTTTGAAACTTTTGCAATATGCCCCCTAATCTTTGGAAATTCGTTGGAACACTTCTCATTATAGTATTTTTAATATCAAAGGACATAACTTATGACTAAACAAAATGAAAGAAAACTAAAAAAAGATAATGAGGAGAGGGGGGGAGGGGGAATTGATATACAACTAGGATACTTGGGCATTTGCCCTTTCTTAGATTTTGTCACCCTAGAAAGGATTGATTGTCTCTCGCTCGATTTGACTCTTTTTTACGCAATGGCATTCCAAGCAAGAGCACCTGAATCATTGACCATTATCACTACGAGCACCGACCAATCCCAAGGCAATAGGCATTGCCAAAGCAATCACTATCCACTCTTTTTCCCTCTATCTCATCTTAGTTCATCCCATTTCATCAAATCTAAAATGAGAGATACCATGCAAAGTGTTTGGTCAACATTGAACCGAATTTCAAAATGCCTGGAGGACATGGAAAAATTGAGTTATTAGGGGCAAATTGCCACAACCGAAAACCTAAGGGGGTATGATGTAATTATCCTTGATTGTGTGAGCTGTTTGTCTGGTTGCCTCCTAGGCATTGTAGAATATTTCATTAGCATACAAATAATTAAATTATGTGAGAAACGGAATTAATGTGAAATGTTTTCTTTTTTCATGCTGATTTAAGGTTATATTTTCTTCAAGCTGACTGTTAGCATAAGTAAATCCTTAAACTTGTTAATTTCATGTACTTAAGTTCTAATACTTTCATTCCTTGCATTTGAATCCTAGAATTTGTAACTTTCGGTTCAATTGGTCCTTTCATCAACCGAAGGAAGGTCTTAAAATTCATCAAAATGGCAAGTTTTAGAATTTAAATAAATAAGATAAAGTCTTAGTACTTAAGTGCCCGAAACAATATAATTTTAGGTTATAATTATCCAGTTTCTTCCCATTCATTTTCAAACAATTTCAGCCTCTATGTTCTGACTTGTGATAGTGAATTTTTTTATAAAAGCAAACAATTGCTGATAGTTAATTATTGAATAAACTGGAATCGTGTAAACCAGACCCATCTAATTATCAAAATACACACGAATCAAATATAAAATGAAACGATGCTTTTAGTTTTGCTAGAAATGATCCAAGGGAAAATACATTTCAACGAAAATGTAAATGTTCCCTAAAGATAAACTGACAAATATTATCTCCGTTGCATGTTTTCTTTGTTTTATGAAATACTCCATTAGTCCGTTGCATGTATAATGTATTCAATGGGTAATGAAGGAATTTGTGTATATTCTAAAGAGGATTCCTGTTGTGGGATTTTGGCAATTGGAATATCAAACTGACAAAATTAATTGCTGAAATTGGCCCTTATTGTGCCATAAAACCACAAAAACTAAGACTATCAAATAATAATAAACAGGAAAACTAATGTACAGTCTTAGGATTATATTAAAGAAATTATGGATATTTTTGTCGCCAATATTTCATCATTTAACTAGATCATACGTCATCGACTCGATGTCCGAAGGACGCACATGGCGCAAAACTAATGTACACCCTCTTTTGTTCGTGCTCTCCCATACATGTCGCTGCGGAACAAAAAAGACTTACAATATGACTAACGATAACGATAGTCATCTCGATTCGTTCAGTCGAGCACGCAGCTTTTGGACTAAGCAGAGAAGAGAAAAGCCAAGTCAACCGAGATGACTCTGAAGCAGAATCAGTGGTGGGTGGGGGAGTCGTGGTGACAATTGACAGATTAAGAATCTTTCCAGATGAGCTCGGATGATAAAGCGCGAATCATCTTCAATCCTGTTGGCCAATCGCCAGTCATTTCCGACGTCAAAAAGGCTTCAAACCCCGTCAATTTTCCAAAAGCTTTACAAAAAGGCCAATAGAGCATAGCATGGTGGCAAACATTATTGGCCATCTTTTCTTTGTACAGTCAATTTTTGCGATTATTGGAGTAAAAAGCGAGGTTCACGTGGTGGGTGGTGTCTCACCAACCAGATGGTGCGATAGAGATCCTGACTCGTGTATTTAGCTTTGGCGCCGAGCCAGTCGTTGAGCAGCACGATCGTTCAATTTGACTTGTAGGGAGGTGCAGGAGAAGTTGTCGAGTCTTACGAGGAGGTCCCAGCTCACCTGAACCGTTTCGCAATCCATCATATGCGTAAACTCGCCATGCATCTTCGACAGAAAATTGAATAGAGCCTTAATCTCAATATGATTTGGAAAGAATTGTAGAGACAAGTATGTGAACATAGCAACTGCATTTTAGGCCCATTCCGCAATTGACAGGCAAGAGGAAGAGCAAGGCCAGTACAAAGAGGTAAAAAAGAGCGTAATTGGTGCAGCACCTGTTTTCCATGGGTAACTTTAGAGTCCCATTGACTTTGGACTCGTGCTCGAGCCATATTACTTTTGCGTACCATTCTATCACAGGCCACTGAAACGGGCCCAAATTGGAAGTCACGCCTAGGGGTGGCAAATGGGTGGGTCGGGTCGGATATGGGTCGGGTCGAAAATGGGTCGACCTATATTTGACCCATTTAACCCGTTTTGATCCATATTCTTGTAATACAAATCTAATGACCCATACCCGACCCGACCCGTACCCAACTCATACCCGACTTAATCCGTATTGCTAAAACCTACTTATTATTAAAATATTTTTATGCAATACAAATTTAATGGTAAATTTTTATAATTATTTTTAAAATATTTTTTAAAAAATCGAATTTTTATTTTTTAAATATATTTTTAATTATTTTTATTTTAAAAATATAATTTCTTTTATTTTTTAAAATATCTTTAATTTTAAATTTTTATTTTTTTATTTTTTCTCTTTTTTTTTTTTTTCTTCTTCTTCGGCCACCGCCGACCACGGCGGGCCGACCGACCACAGGCGAGATCGAGTTCGCCGACGTTGGGCGGGGCTCGATCTCGCCGATACAGCGAGGCCAAGGCCCCGCCCGATGCCAGCGAGCTCGAGCCTCGCCGAGTCATCGGCGAGGCCGAGCCACGCCGGATCCGGCGAGGCTCGAGCTCGCCGACGTCATGCGAGGCTTGATCTCGCTAGCCGGCCGAGCTTGAGCCTCGCGATCCGGTGTGGCTCGGCCTCGCCCGATGCTGGCAAGCTCTAGCCTCACTAGTCGTCGGCGAGGCTCAAGCTCGCTGGCGTCGGGTGGAGCCTCGGCCTCGCTAGATTTGACGAGATTGAGCCCCGCCTGACGCCAGCGAGCTCGAGCCTCACCAGTCGTCAGTGCCCTTCAAGGGAGTGGCAAAGGTGAGCCTTGGCGGCGAGTGGCAGAGGCGAGCGGCAGAGGCGGAAAAGGACGAAGGTTGAAGGGCTATTTTTTAAGTTTTAAAAATGGGTCAGAACGTGTGACCCATTTTCGACCCATATAAAACTGAACTTAAAATGGGTCTAATGTGGGTTATGGCCCATTACAACTTCATAACCACATTCAACTCATTTATGAAAAATATGAGTGCAAAATGGGTCCATCACCCATTTTGACCCATCACCCATTTTGTCACCTCTAATCACGCCATTGTACTTTGTCATTTAAGAGGTTGTCATGTCTGCATACTACGTATTTCTACGAGAGCCATCAATGACTTCGACATTTACCCTAGATATTACCAGTGTAAAGAATCCCGTCACCAGGAGCTTGTCTGCATAGCTCAGACCATCCATGTACGATGCGTGTGCCACATAATTTATCTCTACACGCAAAGATGGATTGCTGAGTGTTTTACAATTCCGAAAGTTGGATACGGAGGGGGCGCGGAACATTAGCTCATGTGTCTCAAGGGAATTAGGATGTGGAGTTGCTCCGCATGCAAAATAGAAGAGAACACGACAAGCTAACCCGTTGATGTGAAAGCTAGGTGGAATTCCACTTATTTGATGTTGGAGAAGGTACGCAATCAGATGGATGGACATGCTTACGTTATTTTCTTCTCCATCCACAAGTAATTATCCATCGAGCAATTAAGCGTTCTCGTTTATGTTCCTGGGCGAGGTGATTTTCTTATGGCCACAAACAATAAACTGTTGTGTTATAAAGTCTGATCCAAAAATTTAAATTAATAGATGGAGAGATATTTTAGCATCCTCTTTTACGTGTAAGTTGGATTATAAGTGATATGTGAAATTTAACTAATGAGAATAGACACACATGTGAAAAGAGCAAAATCTAACTATGATATTAGGTTAGAAAGTTCAGTTTAAACTAATAGGTTGAGGAAATTTCCAACATGCTGAAATATTACAAGGTTATCCATTTTGAATGGGCTGGAAGCTCTATTTGTGCAACATTATGAAAATTTAGGTCTAGGTAATTTAACTGATGTATGACAAATCTTGGCAATGGTGAGGTTTTGGCTCATCAATCTCTATGATATGTATGGTGCTCGATATGAATCGAGGAATTTAACCCTATCGATAGAGACCCATTGATCATCAAGTAAACTAACCATGAGAGTTTGGAACCTCACATTGATTAAGAAAACAACATCCACAAGTTTTACTAGCATTTCAGTCTGGTTTTTGATAAGGTGGTTAGAAATCTCAACAACCATGATCCTAAGTTCATTGAAAAAGTCAAGGAAGACACCGTTACTGTTTTGGGTGGGGTAAGAAGGCCCAAACTTTGCGTTTTCTATTCTTTCCGTGGCTTGTGACATGCTTACCTCACCGACATCAACTGCATCGTTCGAGTCCAATTTTCAGCACCAATGGACCGGTCATGGGGTCAATATGGCAATGGTCGATGATTAGAATCTAGAAATGACCGTCGTCTACTCCTCTTATGGCTCCAGGAGGAAATGATGCTACAAGAATGTGTTTAACAATGTGCACGGTGAATGATGATTCTATATCATGGTGGTCACACTAAAAGTGTTGCACACGTCAGCATTCGATTGTACTTTAATTATTTTTGAAAGCATGAATCTGATTATAATTATCTGAAATTGTATTCTTATGATGTGTTTGTATTTCATCCAACTATATTTGTGTTTTGCAATATATATTAATTAAAAAAATTAATAAAAAAAAAGTGAATACCGCCAGCTATAAAAAGGACTGGTTTGTTGACATTGACCTACAGGGAGAATGCCATTCTCCAATAATTAAGGCGCAAAAGGAGGTTTTGTGACACGGAGAAACATGTGTTTCATGTAAGGTGTATTCATGTATTGTCTTTAATACTCGAAGGTATTAGTATGTGTTGATTTGATTAATTCTCCTTGCGAAATCAGTATAAAAAAACCGAAGTTATAAGAATTTCTAGTATTATTATTATTATTTTTAAAATTTTGTTAACAACTTTTTAAATTAAAGAAAATGAAAAAAAGAAGAAAACAAACCGGGCCCGGCACATCGTGAGGACCGAGGAAAACCTAAATGAGTAGCCTTTCCAACCACTCCAACTTTACATTAAACCATATCCACACGGAGGACTCTGCTTCAACAGACGCAATGATGTCCCAAAATACTTTAGGATTGATTAGCTCTTTGTCATTACGCCCTGAAACATCGAAGGGTTTGTCGGTGCTCCCAAAAACACGATGTTGTGATTCGCCAAACCGATCGCAAATAAACAAAAGATTATAACACTCGGTATGCAATAATTAATTTGGATGGGCCAAAAAAATCTACAAAAGCACCTTAAAAAAATTACTCATTATCTTCTGAACTTCTTATTTTGTGTGATCTTATTCATCCATATCGAATCTAAGTTAGAATCATGTTACATGATATGTAAGGTGGAATTGGTTTAACTTTAGAAATGGGCTTTAGATATAATGTAAATGTTGAAAGTCAAAACCCTTAAAGGGAATACAAGTAGTGTTTGATAATAAAAAAAATTTACAAAGCGATTTCTAATTGAAATAGTGTTTGGCCAAAAAAACATTTACAATGGACTTTGGCTACATTTTTTTTAATACACTTCTATTATAAAAACACAAAAGCTCTTTATTCAAGCTAGTGAAGGGCTCGAGTTGCTGGTGAGTCAGATCTAACTTTAGTAATTGTCGTTCGAGATCACCGACTCGAGTGACCCTCAACAAGGGCTACACGACTTAGGTGTAGCGTGGGGGAATTTTTCTGGGTACCGATCATAAATATTGGCAACAAAAATATTCCCACAGACTATGCACGTATATTTCAAAATCTTCTTGCAAGTGATTTTAAATTTTTATAAACATGAGGTGAAAGAACAGAGTAATTCCACTCTTTTGAGGTAAGTAACACTCAAAGGTTTTATAACTATTTTGAGGTATGAAATATTGTGTGTGTGTGTGTGTGTGTGTGTGTGTGTGTGTGTGTGTATTATATGAGAAGTCGTATCAATTATTTTAGGATTGTGCCAAAGCAATAGATGGAACACATCTATCTGCATCGGGTGCTTTTGAAATTTGAAGAAGATTTCATAGTCAAAAGGAGAGAACAAAAAAAAATGTATTAATTGCTATTACATTTGACATGATATTTCTTATATATTAGCTAGTTGGGAGGGCACTGCACATGATTCACATATTTTATCTAATGCACTTTAAAAGCTGGATGGGTTGAACATTCCTGGAAGTAAGAAAATGGAATTTAAACGCAACGTTTAAATTGAGCTTAGTATCATAGTGAAGTAGAGGAAGGTATACTTGGAAAATGATTCTAAAAAATAATGTTTATTATGAATAATGAATTATAGTTTACAATGTCTTAAGCGCCTACTTTTGGGGAGGTTGCCGTTTAGTAAAAAATCAAAATCAAATAACAGAATTAAGGAAAAATATTGTTAAAGGAAATCAAAATGTGCCCTAAAAATCCGTAAATCATGTGTGAAATCTTTGAAGGCTCGGAAATTAAGGAAAACATGTGAATTTGGAGGTCAAACATTGTCCAAATCAGCATACCCTAATTAATCTCACACTCTTCTTTGATTTCATATGTTGTGCGCATCATAACTCCTCCCAGATCAAACGTTATATGACCGTTTGAAGTTGACCCCTCATTTATGGCATGGGCAGGACTACCTCCTCTTATAACGCTCGAAAGCTTCCATATAAGCATTTGCTAGTTGTTCTACATCACTTAGTAAATAAACTTACTTATAACTTGTAGAAAAAATTATCTTGTCAGTGTTGGTTATGGAATCCAGAACAGCATCATCTATCCCTATCATGGTGTTGGATACCTTTGAGGGAGTTTAGTGATCATCAACCCTTCTAAATTGTTTTGTTTGGCTTATGGATTATCCACAGTGATATAGGTCCATCTTTCTCAAGAAAAAAAAATTAAATAAGATGATTTATATGTATGATGTGATCACTCTAGTGATTGGGAGAGATATGGCATTAAAAGTTTTGCTAAGTAGCTCGGAGAGATCCATGTGATGGAAGTTGACTCCTCACCTATTGATTTTGGTGATGACTTTAATGAGCTGATGAAGGGATCAAAAACATTTTCATCTATAGTGCCTTCGAAAAAGAGGTTTCACAAAAGACGAACATGTTCCGACAATGATGATAAGTATGCAAAATTTTCAAAACAACTTGGAGAGATGGCATTGGCAATTAAGTCATTGGGTAAAGAGAGTGTTGGTTACTCCAAACTCTAATAAGGTGATGAACATGGATGGATATTATAAAGTTACCCAGGATGATTTTTTTACTATATAGCTGAGAATGAAAAAAATGGAAAGGCACTCCTGGTGAAGAGTGCAAATCTTCTAAAAGTGTGCATCGATAAATTTCTATTTGAATGAGAAAATAATTAGTCATACATTTTATTGAGCCATGTTACTAAAAGACTCATGTGTTGAGCTATGTTACTAAAAGACTCGTGTTCTCTCTTTTTATTTTGTTGTTGTTAGTACTTTGAGACTTCTTTGTAGTGTGTGTGTGTACGCGAATATATCTTGAGTCAATTCTATGTATTCTTTTTATGTGTTACTATTTCGCTTATTGAGCTCGCTCTGGCACAGGCTCTTTCTCTCTCTCAGACTACTCAAATATGACGGAGAGAAACGAAATGTAAGGACGAGAAAGAAATAGTGTACTTGTGATCGTCAAAATGAACTATATTGTGCATCATCTTCTTGTGTAGGGAAACATTAGACTGAATTTGCCTTGCCTTGCTGGTTAATGCTCCTTCTTGAGGAATATTTGAGTATAGCACATCATTTACATAAAAATGTGAGACGGACCCATTCTTTGACTTGCATTTATTGAGAATATTTGAGTATAGCACATCATTTACATAAAAATGTGTGACGGACCCATTCTTCGACTTGCATTTATTGATTAACAGAGGCGAAATATACATTAGTATCAAAACAGGGGGTCCACCGACCTCCACGGACTTGAGCTAGGCTTCAATGGATTCGAGTCCAAGCGTCGGGGATCTAGGCACGGGTCTTGAGGTCTAGGCTCGGCCATGATGGGCTCCATTTGTTTCATGAAAAATGTGTTATTTTTTAAAGGGTTAATACCGAAAAACCCCAACCGGTACACCCGTGACAAATTTACCCCAACCTATTTGTTTTTACCACCAAAAACCCCAAACTGGTATACTTTTGACAAATTTACCCCAAATTGATATATTTGTGACAATTTTACCCTCTATTAGTTTTTGTTAAATTTTGTAGTCAAATTATTAAATTAAATGACACGTGACAATTGACTGGTATACCAATTTGGGATTTTACACTCCGTTTGTCACAATTTACAATTTTTGTGATTTTTTTGTGGTATTAATCCAACTTAGTGAAGGGTATATTTATCACAAATTTATCAGTTTGGGGTTTTTTTGCGGTCGAATAAATTAGTTTGGGGTAAATTTGTCAGATGTGTACCAGTTTAGAGTTTTTTTTTTATTGTCAGTCGGAGTAAATTTGTCACGGATATACCAGTTTTCAGTTTTTCATAGTCAAAAAAATAGTTTAGGATAAATTTGTCATATATGTACCAGTTTGATGTTTTTAGGTATTAACCCTTTTTGAAAAATGCTTTTCAAGAATCATTTTTCAGAAAAATGACAATATATTCGACGTTTGCTAAAATTTGAAAATCATTAGATTTGATTTTCCTAAATAGATATACACTATTCAAGCTCCAATAAATTGCACATGGACAACTTGCGAACTAGGTACGTGCACTAGAGCCTCACATTCAGCTCGATGGACCTTGACCTAGGTGTCAAGGAGCGGAGCATGGACACATGAGCCCTAAGCACAACTTCGATGGACATGAGCCTTAGCCTTTGTGGATTTGAGCATGACCTTCATGGACCTGAGTGTCAAGGCATTAAGCATAAGCACCAGAACCAATCTCAGTGGACTTTGGGTACCGAAGTTCCAAGCTCAACGGTGTGGAGTTGAGTGTGGGCACTGAGATCCAAGCTGGTCACCAGGGTCCCATAGGCCTTAGTAGGGCTTGAGCGCTAGAGACTTAATCCTAAATGCCAAAAGCCAAAATTGAATTTTCCATGCCCAGGCATAGAGTTTCAAATAAAAGTGTCAATCCCTAATTATTTTTTTGAAAAATGATTTAGCGGGCATTGATAAAGTCAATTTTGTAATTAAATATTTGCCGTTCCCTTCATACGATTAATATCACTCCTAACTTAACTTTAGTCAAATTTCATTTTTTGGTCCTTTTTTTAGCAATTACAGAAAATGTGCATCCTCAAATTAAGTCATAGGTCATTAAGATTTCAGATGGGATAATGGAATTCTCCGCATTGCAATCTTAAAAAAGAGTACATTATCAACAACCTTCTGAAATGCAGCGCAAAAGAGAAATTTCTATAAGCTTTCAGAGTTTCCTAGTTTACAAAATAAAACCCCCAAAAACAATGAAAGAGGCACCAAAATCATACAATGGCTTACCTTGTTGCACAAAGATACAGAACGGTAATAATGCCACCCTGATCATTCACCATCCAAGCCGTGACCAAGTTAGATAGAGCTTTCCATAACCTATATCCAAAATAAAAAAAAGGACCCAAAAGACCGGTCAAAGTGGTGTTACCTTATGAGCCAAGGTATCTAGTAAAATGAAATTTGTGAACTGATAGAGCTCATCGAACTTCTGGCTTCAAAGATCAGCAAAGTTCAAGTAAGACGTTCGTTGGTGAGTATCCTCCTCAACAAACCAACATCAGACAACAGCCACATCCATATCTCAGCGCACATTTTTACCTCTTAGTCCATGATATCCAGCTCGCAAAGTAAAGATGCTTGATCCAAACTTCAGATGTTTGTGATTCCATCTGGTCAACAAACAGCAGAAATGGACCTCCTTCTACGAGGCATTTGATTTGTACGAAGTGTGATATACCAGAACTTTAAGATAAAAGGTGATTCTCTCATAAGTCCCATATAAGAGTTACCCAGTATCCCAAAGATCCAAACACTAAGCTCGGTGGAGCAACTGAGGCATACAGGTCTACCTGAACATGCAGGTTCCACAGGCTCGGTAGGTTCTGCAAAGTTGCCTCTGACATTCCTTAGTGCACACGCAAGTGTAATCCAGAGCTTTTGAACTTCAAAAATCGTGACTTTGCTTTGGCATGGTAGCATGCATAAGACAAAGATTCAAACGGTAGAACTCAGTGGAGCAACTAAGGCATACAGGTCTACCTGAACATGCAGGTTCCGCAGGCTCTGTAGGTTTCTCGCACATTCCTTGGTGCACACACAGAAGTGTAATCCAGGACTTTGAACTTGGAGAATTGTATGACTTTGATTTAGCATGGTATCATGAATAAGACACTTTAGATGTCCTACAGATCTCCCTAGACCATACAAATCTCCTTTGACATCTATTCCATCAAAATGGACATGTGGTGATCAAACATCATTCTCAGAACTCAAGAGGCCACCCTACAGGGATCAGATTAATTGACATCCCAACAGTCAGCTTTTTAAAGTAAAGTGGCAGTTTCTGTGTCTTATTTAGGCCAGAATATTGCTAGCTTGCTCTTTGTAGCTTATGTTGATGCGAGGAGAGGTTTAGGACACAAAAGTGAACTCTTAGACAAGCTTCTTGCACCAACTGAGAAGTCTAAAGAGGTGTCCTTCCACAACACCTATGACTGTTTGTTTCCTTCTCTTAACATCTTCAATATCTAATGTTCTATATGCAAGAGCAAGTAGATACACAGCTGGGGGGAGTCTCCTGCACAGAAAACGAGCATCATAAATATTTATCCAATAATTCTTTCCCTTGCCTGCACTTGAAAAGCCAAGCATATTATCTTACCCTACTCCTCATGGCTATTATAAATATATGGGTGATGAACAGTTCAGTATAGGAAAAAAAAAAAAAAAAACCTTGCGGGTGAATAGTGCTTGATGTCTAGCCCCTAGGTCTCAAGTACATTGACTGAAAAGAGGCCCATTCCACATGCTTTAACAAAGACAACCTTTCGACCATATAATAAAATAAAATAAAAAAGTAAATGCAGGGCCAAGCTTATTTCAGTTACTTTGTGGCACACGGATTTTATCAGCTTTTGGCATCTAACGGTAAAGTTCAGGTGGATACTGTAAAAGCATTGATTTGCAGTAACTAGAGCATAGCACAACTCTCTTCAAGAACACATGTTTTCCTTAATTTCCGAGCCTTCAAAGATTTCACACATGATCCACACACTTATTTACCAGTCCAACCACAATCACGGGTAAATAAGGAACTCAACAATTTCCTTTCAGATATAATTGTACAAATATGGGTCCTGTTGGAATTTAATCGATGACAAGACTTAGAGAATACAGCCACTAAAATGGAATCGCACGTAAACAAACTGTGCCAGAGTTTAATTGATGACAAAGTTTGAGAATGCTAAGATTTTACGTTGGAATTTAATTGATAACGCAACACTCTGGATAGAAATACGCACTGAAATTTAATCGATATGCTGGAATTTAACTGACATACGAGTCTGGAAACTAAAAATAGAGTGCAAGAAAATAAAGATAATTGAAAATTTTCATTTTTTTCATTTGTGCTGGGAGCTCTCCAGTAGGTGATTGGTGGTATTTGTAGTAATCATGCCATAACTGCTCTCAAGCAGTTTTCAGCCATGATGCCATGACCTCATTTCCAAACGATTGTTCCTCTAAATATGGATGTCTATTACTCCATGACCTCAATCACTTTCTTCTCTAACGACTTCAACTTTGTACCCGCATCTTGATACTCTCTATGCATTCAACTTCCTTGTAACGCTTTGACATTTACCAACCTCAATAATTGATACCTTTGTCTACCATCATTAACCATATGTTGTTGTATATCGACAACTGATTGGTAGTAATCATTGAAGTGTGCCTAATATTGATATTGATCCTTGTAGTTGTCAACAATGAATCACATGCTTGATAATATTCACGCTTTAATCACGTGTCTATCCATATCGACCGCTTGGTCAATTTTTGGTGCAAACAATAATACATTCGCAAAATTGGAAATAGTGTAATCCGTAGGTTTTGTTATAATTGACTCACTCCACAGACATGGCAAAGTACATCCGAGATGATTACTTAACTATCGGAAGGATTTCCAAGAATTACGGAATCCATTAATACATCCGACATCTGTTATTTTCCTTTCATACATCTGGCATATGTTGTTTTCCTTTCATAATACTTTACTGGTCATCTATCCACTAGGAAAACTTCTCGATCTACATTAATATAATCAATTGAGTATTACTTGCAAAGGAAAATCAAATAAACGGTCATTGCAGTCCTACAGGGTCACAACCTAATTCGAGATGATTGGCGAATGACAAAAATTTCGTGTAAGAAAAAAAAGTTCATAATGTCTCTGTTCTGTCTTATATATTTTCATCTATCTACCAAAATTGTATGTACTAGAAGTAACTCCATATCAGTGCATAGTTTGTATTGAGATTAGAACAAATTAACCTATAGAAAATTTATTGTTTTCAAAGAAAATAGTCGAAACATGAATTTCAGAAGGTAATATAATCATCAATTTATGATAAACATAAAGATGTCTCTTCAACTTGAGGCTCTAACCTGGCTGTTCTGAACTAGAAGTATGGCAAGCTGAAGTGTATCGTGTATTATGACCACATTGATCACGTCCATATTTTGATTAGTCGTCCAATTATGAGAAAATTTACCATCACTTGAATTTGGATACTTTTTTGGCTGAAATACATTAGTTGAAAATAGACTTGCATATCATTGAAGGCACTGTAACTACAATTACCATTAATTTTATATTTGAAGATTAAGATTTTGATCTAATATCAAGGGAAGCTCACATCCATACAAGACATTCATATTGACCGGCTCTCGGACAATTTTACATTAGATACATGAAACGTCAAACTTGTCAACCATTCAACTTGTTCCCGACTTCTCTTCCTTTATAATGAGGGAGAGCAGCAACTCGCGTTTATCAAACGAGGAATTCCATGTGGACAACAGTATGGAAACCTAGGCAAACCTCACACTAAGAAACCTACCAGAGCATATGTCCCGGGACATCTTCCCAATTCTCGGCTTCATATACATTCAGCTGCAGAGGATGGCAAGTATAGTGACTACATCAGAAAGGATTGAAGTCGAGGGCATTGTCTAGCAACAAAGTAGCACTTCGAATGGATGGAAACTTAACTGCTGCAAGAGCTCTTTTCCATCTCTCCGCCATCTCAGTGCCTTTGCTGTTATTCAAATGAAAAAGATCTAGGATATCATAATCATTATTTGAGAGAGAGATATCTTATCAAGGATGAAGCATTTGATGGATGTAAGCACCGATAGCAATTTCATGATATTGAACATGGCAATTGCATGTACCTAATAAAACTATAAAGTGTAGAAAATTATTGACATAAACAACTAATTAATTAAGAAGAATCGGATCTATTTATGACTGTAAAACACTGAGATCAATAAGCATAGTGGAATTAAAGCGTATCTGTTTGAGCCATTGCTTCACTTGAAGAAAAATAGATCACTCTGATAATTAAAAATCTATTGGAATGCCAGATCTTCCTCTCTATAACATATTTTAGTATAGAAGCAACTGATAGGTATAACCTACCTTTTTATAGGCTAAAGAGGGGACCTAGCAAATCCTAATCAATAGCGTGTCAATCGGGCCCCTCTCATTAGGGCTCAAGTTAAACACAATTGCCTATATTTTGCTGCTCAACTAAGCCCGTTATTAATAGATGCCAAAACTCAGTTCAATAAAATTACTTAAGAGTTTAACAAATATAGGAATATCATTAACCCGATTATTTAAAATAGAAAATCAATTAATCAATATAAGCTCATATTATAGGAAATTTCCAACATTCTCCCACTTGAGCTACATTAATTAACTTATTTTTATTTTGAAAAAGAATTTATATTGAAAACGACACTATTGAGTTAATAACTGAAAATTTTGTTTTATGTGGCCACAACTTTAAAAAATAATATTCCAATAACGGCATCTCAAAACCAATCAAATCCTATATAATCTCAGTATAAGACTATGGGGGTCAATGTGTTAAGAAAATACCATAACACATGACCTTCCATAATCACATATAATAAGCATTATACTTCATGGATCATGGGCCTAGTATCATCATGCAAGATGGGCAATGGAATAGAGACCGTTTGTTTGGTTTTTCCTTTTCTAAAGATTGAGAATAACTCTTTTCAGCAACATCTAATTCTAGGAATTTCACAGTTTGGGATTCAACAATTCTAGTGCCACGAGTAGGACAATGGAACCTATACCTTTTAAAATGATCAGGGTATCAAATAAAGTAACATCTAGTAGTAGGTTTGGTCTTCTTTTGAGAATGATCATAAATTTTCACCTCTGCAAGACAATCCCCAACTCGAAAATGATTCAAGCTTGGTTTCCTCCCTATCAACAATTCAAAATTTTAAGCACCGATTTACTAGGTACACGATTCAATATAAAAGTTGTTGTTTTTAATACCATCACTCCATAAATATTCAGGCAAATTAAAACTGCCCATCATACTTCATTTCATCTCCATGAGTATGCGATTGCGCCGTTCAGCTACACCAATGACTCTCAGGCATTGTCTACTGAGCAACAATACCACAGTCCTGCAAATATTTAGTAAACGGTCACATTTGTTGTCCAGTCTCAATGTATC
Source organism: Eucalyptus decipiens (assembly GCA_014182575.1). Lineage (NCBI taxonomy): Eukaryota > Viridiplantae > Streptophyta > Magnoliopsida > Myrtales > Myrtaceae > Eucalyptus > Eucalyptus decipiens. Next base: position 21,748,466 of record CM024614.1, on the reverse strand, counting down.
GCCCGTAATATTCACCCCCACGATCAGATCTAACAATCTTGATAATTTTTCCCAAATATTTCTTAACTTTAGTGCGAAACACTTTGAACATTTCAAGAGTATCAGTCTTCTTTTTAATTAAATAAACATAACAATAACGGGAGAAATCATCAATGAATGTGATGAAGTACTTATTTCCACACAAGGTGGTTGAGTATGGCCCACTAATATTCGTATAGATTATCTCCAATAGATTTTGACTGCGAGTAGCACATTTTTTCTTGGTTTTGGTTAATTTTCCCCTCACACAATCAATACAAGTATCAGTATCATCTAAGTCGGGAGGAGGAAGAATATCAGCCTTGATGAGTCGCTTTACCCTTTCTTTAGAGATATGCCCTAATCATTTGTCATAGCAATGAAGATCTTTCTTTGATTTAAAGATCTTTTAACAACATTATTCTTGACATTGAAAGAACAATATGGTCTATCAGGAGATAAGGATAATCGATATAATCCATTAGACAAAATGCAATTCCCAATTATTTTGGAATCATAACTCAAATTTACTCTTTTATTCGCAAAATAAAGACAATATCCTGTCAAGCAAAGAAAGAGATATCAAGTTTCTCCTAAAACCAAGAATATAAAAGACGTTCAAAATAAGCTGAAAAACAAAATTTAAATTCAAAACAACTATCCTTATGTGCTCCACATCAACTCTGATATCGTTTCCAACTTTAAGCTTTAATTCCATCAGACTTGGATTCCTTAGATTTATGAGACTATGTAAGGTAGTAGTCACATGAACAGTAGCACTAGAATCAAGCCACCAAGAATCCAAAGGAACATCAATTAGATTTGATTCAAAACAAACCAACAACTCACCTTAGTGACTTTCTTTTCTTGCTTTTAGCCAAGCTTGGAACGTATAGCAATTGGCTCTCTTGTGACCTTGCTTCTTGCAATAAAGACACTTAAATCATTATCTCCTTTCCTCGAGGAATGGCCATATGTCTGTGAATGATAGGCCATGCTGTACTGCAGCTTCATCCCCAAGGTAGTTTGTAAACTTTTCCAAAAAGCTACCATGAACTTTGGGTCTCAATCTGACGTGATCATCACTGGCACTCCATGAAGACGAACTATCTGTTACACGTATAATTCGAAATATCTGTCCAATGCAAAGTCCTTTTGTACAACGATGAAGTGAGCAGACTTCATCAATTTGTCGACTACGGCCCATATGGAATCGTTACCTCGCTGACTCCTTGGTAATCCCATCACAAAATCAATTGTGATATGTTCTCACTTCCACTCTGGAATCTCAAGAGGTTGCAAAAGTCCTCTAGGCTTGCAGTGCTGGACCTTCACTTGTTCGCACGTCAAACACTTGGCAATGTGTCTAGCAATATCCACTTTCATACCAGTCCACCAATAGTGTTGACACAGATTCTGATACATCTTTGTGCTGCGTGGGTGAATGTTGTAACTACCACGATGGGCTTCTGACAAGATTTCCTCCTTAAGCCCCTCATCGTCGAGTATGCACAATCGCCCACGGAACTTTAGTATTTCGTCCTCAGTAACTTGAAAGTCAGCTTTCCTCTTTTCTACATACTCCCGTAGAATTTTCTGGATTTCAGGGTCTATCGACTGTAACGTCTTAATCCTCACTTGCACTTCTAGTTCAATTTTAAGGATAGCCATGAGACTTGAAAGGTGGCCTACCTAAAACTTGAAATCCAAATCTCGAACTCCTTCGAGTAGGATCCACTCTTGAACCATCATTCATGCAATTGACGACTTCCGACTTAACACATAACACATCTGCAACCTTATTGGCTTTTCTGGGATGATACAGGATGTCACAGTCGTAGTCCTTGAGAAGTTCCATCCAACAACGTTGCCTCATGTTCAATTCCTTTTTAGAGAACAAATACTTCAAGCTATGATGGTCCGTAAAGATCTGAAACTTTTTTCCACATAAAAAATGTCTCCAAATCTTTGGGGCAAAGATGATTGCTGCGAGTTCTAAGTCATGCATCGATGATTCAACTCGTGAGGTCTCAACTGACGAGATGCATATACAACAGCTCTCCCATGTTGCATTAAAACGTAGCCCAGTCCTCTATACGACGCATCACTATAAATTTCATATTCTCTGGGTTCAGATGGAATCGTCAACACTAATGTGGTAGTCAGCTTCTACTTGAGCTTTTGAAAACTACGCTCACACTTATCTGTCCATTCAAACTTATCTTCCTTCTTTAGCAATCGTGTCAAGGGCATGGCTATCCCAGAGAATATTTCCACGAATCATCTATAATAGCCTGCCAATCCCAAGAAACTTCGAATCTCTATCACTGTCGTTGGCCTCGGCCAGTTTATCACAGCTTCAATTTTGGTCGAGTCCACGAAAATCCCTCCACCAAAAATCACGTAACCTAAGAAAGCTACACGAGTTAGCCAAAACTCGCACTTACTGAACTTAGCATACAGCTTGTGTTCTCGCAAGGTCTGAAGTACCATCCTTAAGTGTCTTTCATGCTCCTCTGGACTTTTCGAATACACCAAGATGTCGTCAATAAACACAATCACGAACTAGTCCAAGTATTCCTTGAACACTTGATTCATCAAATCCATGAAAGCAGCCGGGGCATTGGTCAAACCGAATAGCATTACGGTGAACTCATAATGGCCGTAACGCATACGAAAAGCCGTCTTTGGTATATCCTCCTTCTTAATCCTTAGCTGATGGTAACTCGTCCTGTGACATCCCGATTTTCCAATTCTGGTTTCAATTGAATAAGTCGGGCATTTCATCTTTGCGTCTATAGCTCTCTTCTCTGAGTTGGCCACTCACGAGATAACTAGTCTATCAGGTGAAGTCGTTAAGGAATCTAAACGCAATAGACTTGAGAATTCGACCAGGAACCGACTGCTCGACCGTACTAATCTGCAAGGGTCATTACAGCACAAACCGATTAGAAATCGGAGATAGGTCGATTCAACGTAATCATGTAATTCAGTGTGGGTGATTCCACCTAATTGCACAATTCTTGTTGATCGGCACTAGACCGATTCTCTATCGTTTTGGTACCTTGTGTTCGTATTTGAAACCTCGAGATTTCTACGACAATCGAGAGTCGCCAATGTGTCGAAGATGCACTTTGTGGCTTGAGAATAATCAACCACAGGTCAATTGCACAGAAAATTCCTAAAAGCTACCCGGTAGATTAGGACGCGCTAAAGTCGCGCCAGATTGAATTTAACCGTGAAATTGAACCCGATTACAGAAATTGGAAGTTTTGTCAAGTCACATTCATTTTAGGAATATCGACTCATCTCCGGAAGATTTTTCTACAAACCGATATTTTTGGCGGAAAAGCAAAGTAAGGCCGTTTTTGTTCGGGATTGTCAGAGGGCCGTTTTTAATCGAATCTTCGGGATGCAAGTTGGATCATTTGACGGGGAAATGTCATGAGAAGGCCGAGGACACATGGGTTGATTTATTTGAGCTTCAATTGAGCTTCCATTGATTGGAATTAAGAGAGAATTGAATGGATTGAATGGGGGAATGTCCAAAATTCGTAGCTCCCATGGCACACCACATTTTGCACCTATTGCTAAGCTTGTAGAGGAAGATTGGAGGAGAGAGAGTGGCTGAGGTCATGTGGTGTCATGGTGGGGGCAAAGCCAATGAGAAGATGGCAAGTGTTGAGCTCTAGAGAGCCCAAGGAGACCCCCACTCTTAAGCAGCTTCTTCTCTAAGGCTTTCTCCATTGTTGTTGAAGGAGAGAAGCTCAGCAAAAACCAGAGGAACCGAGCAGCACCAGCCCCTCCATCGTCGCACGCCCGGAAGGCCATCGTCGGCCGTTTTCCTCCTCTGTTTTCTCCTCGTTCCAGTTTCTGCTCCAGCTGACCTTTCGCCAAAGATTCGAGTTAAAAGTCGACTTCCCGGATGAATCAGCAAACGCTCCACCCACTTCCGTGACGGGGACATCCAGCCCGTTCCGGGGCATCCCACTGCTCGCCGGAACGATTCTCCGATCGTCCCGAAATCCTGAGAGAAGCTGCCGCTCGCCGGACCGTCTGGTTCCGCCCTGCTCCGCCTGTTCCGCGTTTTCTTGCTGTTTCGCCCCATTCCGACCATTCCTTTGCCCGTCCCAACCTCCAGCAAGATCCCCAAGACCCCGGGAGCCATTGGTTGCCAACCACCCGCTCGCCGGAGCTCCGATCGGCCCGTTTTCACCGTTGAAGTTGCTGGTTTCTTCTCTGCAGTTCAGCCCAGATCAGAAGCAGAAAACCAGAAAGCCGTGAGGTCTTCGAGGCCCGTTTTCAGTGTCTTCCGGGCCTCCGTTGGTGTCGCCGCTTTGGGGATTATCGACCGCCTTGGTGTCGTGGTCGCCGTGAACTCACCGGCGCGCAAAACCGGTGAGTTTATCCTCTAATTCTTGCTTAGTGAGTTAATGACGCTTAAGGGGTGTTTAGATTAGTCTAATTAGGTTTAGGTGATTAGATTAGATTATTTTAATGTAAATTAGATTAGTTGTATGATTAGCTTAATGGATGTTTAATTAGGGCTAATTGTATGATTAAATTAGTGTAATCTTGTTTAAGCCCTAATTAATTATGTTTAATTAATTAATTATTTCGAATTTATAAATAATATTATTATAAAATAATATTTAATTATTTAATTTTCGGAATTAAATTTAATTATTTAATAATTTCGAAAATTATGCCGGGATGGCCGGTCGTTAGAATTTCGCGCTGATCGCAGCAGTGCGGTCGGTTTGTGTTAATTGTAAGCTTAAATTGAGAAATTGAGTTATTGATGATTATAGTTAATTATTCCAAAAGTGTGGAATTGAGTGATATTGATGAAGTTTTGGTATTTAACTTGAAAATACCAGGTGTCGGCTTTTGGCACCGTAATTGATTGGTAGGTCCAGTTTGTGTCGATTGATTGAATGGTTGTTTATGTGGGGATTCATCCCAAATCTGTTTAGTGTTGGTATTCGATTGGATTTTTAATCGTGAAAGGTTGTGAGTGGATCTAGAAAATCATCGAAGCTCGGCTGTGCCCTGTTGGATCGTGATATACCACCGAATTGGGAATCGGTCGTGCCCACTGGGGCCGTAACCTGCCACCTGATAGAGGTCGCGCCCGTTGGGCCGTAAATTGCCACCTGATAGAGGTCGCGCCCGTTGGGCCGTAAATTGCCACCCGATAAGGGTCGCGCCTGATAAGGCCGTAACCTGCCACCTATTAAAGGTCGCGCCCATTGGGCCGTAATTTGCCACCTAAAGATAGGTCGTGTCCTTTGGACCGTGGTTTATATCGGAGGATTGATTAAGTTCGGCTCGTTGAGCCGGGAGTGAAATTGGAATTGGAACGCTTGAGATGATCGGAGAATGGTTTTGATGACATGTAATCGACTGAGTCGATTGATCGCTGAATCGAATAATTGAATTGTTTGGATGATGTGGTTGTCAATATTTATTGATTAAACTGACGTGCGGGGAAGGAATTGAGGCGAGGTAAGTCCTCTATCCTATTTGTGTGGCTAGAGCGCCCTGAGGCGTATTTTCTTCCTAATTGAGTTTTAGAGGGTAGGACTTGCTGAGACGTAGTCTCATCCCGGTTGTGGGATAATATTTCAGGTCCCTAGATGATGGTCGTGGAGGACCGGAAGTCTTGGAGTTCGGAAGGTGGAGGCTGAAGAATCGGCGAACGTGTCTGACAAGTTGGTCATAGGACAGTTCCCTAGTTGTTGAGCCTGTCTATTTTGTAGACAATCCAGTGTTGTATATAAACCTATGTGTTTATAGAAAGCTTGTTTGGTTGTGATTGATTGCCTGCTTTTCTATCCTAAGTTAAATGTTGTCAGGGGATTTATTCGCTTCCGCATGTGCAATATAAAAATGAATGGGTCGGCGACGTGTCCTGGGAAGTCGTATTTGTATCGACCAGAGTGGGATGTTCGCGCGCTCGGAGGATCGGGGCGTGACACGTCCTCAGGTCAATCTTGGAAAATATTGACGCTCCCTGTAACTGATCAAACAAATCATCAATCCTTGACAATATATACTTGTTCTTGATCGTTACCTAATTGAGTTGCCGATAGTCGATGCAAAGACGCAACGCACCATCCTTCCTTACAAACAGAACCGGTGCCCTCCAAGGCGATGCACTACATGGTATAAATCCTTTATCCAACAACTCATACATCTACACTTTCAGTTCCTTCAATTCTGACAACGTCATATGGTAAGGAGCCTTAGAAATTGGCAACTTTACATCTTTTCCAAGCATCTTGATATAAAAGGCTAGCCATACAGGTGATGATCAAATTCCTTCTTATGACAAAAATATCCATTATTCTTCATCATGTCAACACTTAAATATTGGCGACAAAAATCTCATGCCATGAATTTAGATTTTTTCGACGAGTTCAAAATGGAAAAAATGATTTTCATACCAAAAAAAAAAAGGAAATGAAATTCGGATGGGGCAGCAAATTCAATTTGCTGCCCAAAAAGCTTCATTTTTAAGAAATTAACATTTAGAAGATATTTGGGAGACTATAGATAAGATTAGAAGACTTTTGAGGCATATGTGATGCTGAGTATTTCAGATATTTCTCAAGAAACATTTTGTTCTGCTTAATTTTTCTCTCTCCCACTCTTCTTCTCTCTCTCTCTCTCTCTCTCTCTCTCTCTCCCGTGCAAACCCCTCCCCCTGGTGCAGCCGACCCTCCCCCTCTGCTGATTTTCTTCTGCCCATCCTTCCCCTCACGCCTTCATCCCCTCCCCTCCATTTTCTTTCTTTTCTCTACCGCCCGTTTCCCTCAATCCATCGTTACACCAGCGTCACCATCACCACATCACCACCGCCCGCACCTCACGCCATCACCCCAGCACATCCACCATCATCCCACCAGCTCCTTCATCATCCACCATCACCCCATCATCACGCCAGCTTCAGCATCCCAGCACCGCAGCTCCACCGCAACTCCTCACCACACCACCACCACCGGAACTCCACACCACCGCCAGAACTCAACACCCCCCAACGTCCAGCATCATGTGACGTCCAGCAAACCCCTACGTCCGCCACCACCGGCCCCGACTTCACCGAGCCGTCCACCCGCTCGCTGCCACAAGCCACCCACAAGCCGAGCCTTCCCCCCCTTAGCCAAGGGCTTGAAGGACCGCCACCGCCACCGTCGAGCCTCATTCGAGCCGCATGTGCCACATCCTCGACGCCGTCACGTCGCCGTCGCTGCGAGCCCACCGCTGTCGAAAACCCGTGAGTTGACTTTCTAATCTTTGATTAGACCGTTAATTGCATTTAGGGGTGGTTAGATTAGTACTAATAGTGATTAGTCTTAGTTAAGCTTGGTTTAGTTTTAATTGAGATTAAGAATGGTTTAGGTTAAATTTAATTACGATTAGTGTAAGTAATTTCGATTAGTTTGATTAATCGTGTTTAGATTAATTAATTGTGTTGAGCTTTATTAATCGTAATTTATTTAATTAATCGCATTTTGCGTAATTAGTGATGGATTAGGCATTATGCAGAATTTTACGCTTGTTTTTTTGGATGAGATTATGCGTGATTTTGATGGGTTGTATGTACGGTATTATGCAATTGATTGCTCTATGGTAGTTATCAGTTATTATTACAAAAGACGATTTTATGGGCAATTAGATAGAAAAAAAAATGAGGTGTTAGGTTTGGACGCCAAATTTTACGTGCTAGATAAAACAATGGGTTTTAAAATAGAAGCGTGCAAAATTTGACGGGTTGATTTCAAGTACGTGACCACGTATGAATTTCTTTCCAATTTTTTTTTTTAAAGGGGGTTGCCAAAGATTATTTCCAAAAAGGGTGGTTGGGCAAGAAAATAGAAAAAAAAAAAAATGAGGTGTCAAGGACGTGGCAAAACATTAGGGCGTACCTTCGATCCTTACTGCCAAACAAAAATATTTTTTGAACAAGATCAATTTCGGTTTAAGTCCTCTAAGGTCTAAAACCAGTCCCTAGCGGATTCGCCAAGCTGTCGCGACCTACCCCTCAGGAAAAGAAATAAGTTTAGAGGTATTGCCTAAAGGACGGACCTAAGGTTTATGATTAGGCATGGGCTCTCCCAAGCCCATACCTCATGCGACATTGGAGCGTTCTTAAGAATTTTGCAATAAAACGTCACCACTAGCCTATTGGGGTCGGCTAGAAACCAAGTGAGGCATAGAAGTGTACCTCACTTTCTACGCAATCAAAAAATCTAGGATCGAGGATTTGATTACACTAATTAACTAATTAGTGTCATTTCGGTACCTAATCTTGTTTATTTTAGAAAGAAATTTTGTCAAACAATTTGGATTAATTTTAGCTCAATTCACTAACACACGAGGTGATTATGCGGGTACGCAATCATTAAAATAACAATTAGCAACAAAGATCCTAATTGCAATAAATCTTAGCAAACACAATTAAATATTCGCAAACGTAATTAAATATGTAAATTAAACATGCGACATAATCAATATACGAGCAAACAAAGGCCTAATTACACTAAGAAAGTAAGACATGCCAATTCCCAACCAAATTCCTGCATTTTTTTTAATTTCCGAAATTTTTTAATTTTTTTTTGGCCTAGCTGGGTCAGGTCCAATCTGACCCAAGCCCAAGTCTAACCCAGTCGAGGTGGGTCAGTTAAACTCGCCTAGGTCTGACCCGATTAGGGATGGACCAATCAACCTGCCCGAAAGGGCCAAGCCCCACCAGGGCTGGTCGGGCTCTTGTTTTGTTTGGATTGGGCCCCAACCAACGGGCCCAATCCACCCAAAAAAAAGCTGCCCGCAGGCCCACAACCCAGACCAACTCTGGGCTAATGGCCTGCAGAGCGAAAGTGGCCAAGCGGGCAAGATTTGTGATCTAGCCCAGCTCGGCGTGCGACCCCGGTCCACGACTGTTCGTCATAACCAGAAGCCACGACAATAAGCAGTAACCCAACAGCTTCTCTTGCCAAAGCATGACGGCGCCATCTCGCTTGGGCAAAGCATAATGCTCGACCTCCGGCTAGATGGCAGCACCCCTTCTAGTGGCCAAACAACCTAACTAAGGCTCTAAGCAGAGGAATTAAAAAATGAGTTTCGACTAGGCATTTTAGCGAGCAGGTGGAGGGCATTCATGAAAACAGGGGCTTCAGCTCAGCTAAGGCCCAAGTGTGAATCTAGACATCAAACGAGATATGCCACGACGTCAAGAAATGCAATGGGGAACGGGCGGGGGCTGAAGCTCACTCGAACTAGTCGGGGGAGCTCCGGCCAGCTTGGTATCACAGTGCAAGCACTAGGTGTTTGACAAAATGTCTACCTAAGTTCTAGAGGAAATGGTGACGATCGACGTCAGTCAAGCAGCTCACCAGCAACGGTAGGGCGTCCCGAGGACCATCCTTCTCCTTAGTTTCACTCTCCACAAGCTTTTTTTCTTCTTTTTTTCTCCATTTCTCCCCCCTTTTTTTCTCTACCCCTCTCCCCCTTATCCCTTTCTCTCTGCTCTTGGCAAGGACACCCTAGATGGCGACCATCCTTGCCATCCTTGCCTCACCCGACCCTAACATGCCTCTACTCTTTTCCTTTCATCCTTAGCCTCCACTCACCCATTGATACCATCCTTTTCTTCTTTCTATAGGTTGCGCACGAAGGACACCAAGGAGGAAGACAGGTTGGGGGTGAGGCCGGGCTGAACGGGGGAAAGGCTGGGCCGCAGGAGAAAAGGAAGAAAGAAAAGAAAAGGGCTCGGGCCCACATGGGGAAAGGAAGGAGAGGCAAGCTACGCCAAGGTCAGATCCGGCCCAACCTAGCCTCTCTCGCCCTTTTTTTAAAATTAATTAATTTTTTTAATATGTATTTGAAAAAACAAATTAGGTGTCGATAGTATCAGTCTAGTTCCTGCTTTCCAATTTCAAGAAAGATCGAACCAGACCAAACCGAACTGATTGCATATACTTATTTTCTAGTTTTTCAAAAAAAGTTAATGGGTTTAGTTTTTTGTTTCCAAGAAAATAAGAGCCTATAATTTGACAATAATATATCCTAATGGAAGTATAGGATTTGTCTTAAGCTTTCAATTTGGTCATTGTGATGTTTTGGATAATAAGATATCCGAATGGATATATGAAAAGGAAATAGTGACCAGCCCATTAGACGCACAGGTGGATCCCAATTTTGAGACCGGCAAACCAATCACCCCTAATACCTAGTTATTTGTCAATGTAAATAGTAACTTTCTTAAAGAAGAAAATTATTATTACCCTATTAATAGTTAATAATTTTCTCCACCCATTAATGACTTTCATACAAAATTCGGCTATGCGATTATACTGATTAAGTCTTATAACCCAGCTAGTAAGTTTTCACCATGGAAAGTAGGCGTTTGCATTTCAATGATCACTAATTTTGTCGTGATAAAAAGTATCTTTACTTTCAAATTATAAATTTTTAATAACTCCACATTTATGGTCACTTTCTATTTAGAGAAGCAAGTTTGAGTATATCAACAGATTACTAATTTCTTGATTAATCGGTAATTTCTACCTTTGAAAGCTGGTTATCCACGCAATTAACTAATCCCATATAATGAAATATGACTACTCCATATACCTATAGTAAGTCATATGCATTTGTGATTAGGTTCTGTCAAGATAAAAGGCGATCAAGTAACTTTTCTAAAACGCCAAAATAAAATTTAATGACAGCAGTAGTGCTGAAGAATTTGCACTTACGCACCAAGAAAAACCCAATAGTCATGTAACATCATTCTACAAAACATTCCCAGATAATTCGTGCTGTGCACGTCATGCTAGTATGACGAATCCAAAAGCTCCAGTGCAATAGTATTGCTTTTTCTTGACTAAACATAGCTTTAGGAACATTAGTTCAATTCCTGGCAGCCCATTCCTAGTTGATCTGCAGAAACCAAGCTTTTCCTTAAATAACATTTCCGCAAGCTAATCTATGGTAATCCATCTTAATGAGCATCATACAAATGAAAAGGAAAAAAAAACAATTTAAGAAAATTTATTTTTAATTCACTTTTACGTAACATGGCACCAAATCGAGCTTTGAGTAAACCAAAAATACTGAAAATGTGTAGGCACCCAAGGCCTTGTGTAAGGTTAGATACGTACGGATGCCGATGATGAACAATCATCCACTATGGTCTAAAGGAGAAAAAGATGATTGATTCTCTCTTCGTTATAGAATTTACTGTCCATGTAAGCCCAAAGCAAGGAGTTTCTCCCTAATCCGATGCAACTAATTTGTAACTCCGCTAATACTCATTCGTCTTCCAGGCACTTCATTCGAACAAGCAACTCCAATATTATAGATCATAACCAAACACTCTTAAAATATGTCATGCTGAGGATTATAGGGACCTAGATGGCTCTCTCTTTCTTGAAGCAAAGCGCTATCCCTGATTTCGAGCACTCGTTTAGGCAAAGCTTTTGCGACAAAACCATGAAGAGTCAAATTGTCTCTAAAGGTGTCATCGGTGGGACTTAATCCTATGAACATTTCTAGTAAAAGAATGCCATAACTATAGATGTCACCTTCCCCATTCCATATTCTGCCACACATGGAGATCAAAGTGCAGGTCAAATTTGGAGTGCATATAGATAATCAGAATCTAATGTGTGTAAGACTATAAGAATTATTATACGCTACCAAACTTTAGAAAGGAAGACCGTCAATGAGAGAGAGAGAGAGAGAGAGAGAGAGAGTACCTAGTGGAGTATAACCAATTGTCCCTCTAAAACCCACAGAACTCATTTGATTAGCTGCGGTATCAAAAGATGATCCAAAAAGGAATTTCGCCAATCCAAAGTCACCAACATGTGCGACCATCTCAAAATCTAAGAGGATATTGCTTGGCTTTAGATCACAATGAATGATGGGGATGTGGCACGGTGATGAAGATAATCCAAGGCAGAAGCAACACCAATGGCAATATTTATCCTTTGAATGAAATTCAACTTTGTTGGAAGTCCATTGTGATGAGATGATGTTGCCTTTGGGTGAAGCCACCATTCCAAGCTACCATTGTCCATGAATTCATAGATTAAGGCCTTAAAAGCATTTCCTTGATAATCACTGCCAGAGCAAACTGTCAATATCTTCAAAAGATTTCGATGTCTGATGTTCTTTAATGCCTCACACTCGACATTGAAGCTCTTCAAAGCACCATGACAGACTAGATGAAACACCTTCACGGCAACAATAGTTCCACTAACCTCAAGTACACCCCTGTAAATAGAACCAAAGCTTCCAGCACCAATCAAATTTGTTGAAGAAAAACCATTGGTTGCTTTTAGGAGCGTTCCAAAAGATACGTTTGGACATGAATCATCCCTTGAACTTGAAATCAGTTCCATCACCGTCTTCTTCATCCAACAAAGATATACGAAAGCTAGAATAAGAGCTATTCCAAGAACTCCAAGAATAACAAAAGTGGACAATATCACTAAATTGACCTTTCAACTCTTGAAGCTTTCGGAGATGCAATTGGGGAGATGAAATTCCGATAGCCCACTGCAAAGCTTATTGTTCTCAATAATAGAAGTACTTGTAGCATTCCTAAAGACTCCTTCACGTGGCAGCATGCCTTCAAAGTTATTGTAGGATAAATTCAGAAGTTTCAAGGAACGAAATACTGTTAAGAATTCTGGAATTTGACCCGACAAATTGTTGCATGAAAGATCTAGTTCTTCGATGCCTCATAACGATTTGATTGATTGAGGAATAGACCCATGGAAAAAGTTGCCTCCCATCCTCAGTGATGTCAATGAAGTGCAACCACTTAAAGTACTTGGGATTTCACGTACCAATAAATTGTTCGAGATATCCAACGCAGTTAAAGTTCTCAAGTTGCCAACTTCTGGAGGTAGAACCCTAGTCAAATGGTTTCGAGATAAGTCCAAAATGATTGCTAATGATGGGAGACCCATAAGTTGCAGGGGTATGGCACCACTAAGATTGTTATTAGACAAATCGAGCCAATTAAGAGACAGGCAATTTGATAGAGGTGAAGGAATTTGCCCATGAAAGTTGTTCCCATCAAGGAATAGGTCAATCAACTTGCTTAGATTTCCTAAAGAAGATGGAATAGTCTCTCCTAGGTTGTTATCACTTAAGAGCAGTATTGATAGACTTCGTAGATTTCCCAAATTTGAGGGGATAACACCTAAAAGCTTATTGAGATTCCTAGGCAACACTTCCAGGTTGATAAAATTCCCAAATTCTTCCAGAATCTTTCCAAATATTTGATTCTCGCGTACATCAAAATACGTGAGAGTGATGGATAAATTACCTACGCATGTAGGCAACACTCTGCCAAACTTGTTCTTGTTGATTACCACGTACCTTAATTTGCTAATGTTGGTTAATGAGCAAAGGAAGTTCAAGTCTTCAGGTTCTCCGCCGCCAAGCTGATTACCAAAGATTTGTAGCCAACTAAGATTATACAAATTTTCCAAAGAATGTACTTTTCCATAAAATCTATTAAATACAAGCTTAAGAATATTTAGCTTTGTGCAATTCGATATCGACGGAGGAATCAATCCCTGAAGTTGGTTCCCAAGAAAACTAAAAAATACAAGATCTGGGAGTTTGAGACCTATGCTTGTAGGAAGTGTCCCATGTATCTGGTTGTTTTCAGCAGCAAACACAGTTAGGGAAGAGAGATTGAGTAAAGAATACGGAATCGTACCTGACACTCCATTTCCTCCAAAGCTAATTAATTGCAAGTTTTTCAGGTGGCCTAAAACTTGGGGAATGCTTCCGCTCAAGTTGTTATCGGTTAAAGAAAGCACTTCCAGTGAAGATAAGTTCCCAATGGAGAAAGGCATACTCCCGATAAGATTATTACCATACATAGAGAACTCCCGGAGCTTCAGCAATGACCCAAGCTCTCTAGGAATTTCTCCGGTTAGTTCATTGTTCCTAAGCCAAAGGATGACCAGATCCGAGCAACCCGTTATGTTTTTGGGAATTTCGCCAATCAACGAGTTGTTGGTCAATCTTAGAATACGCAGGCAGTGCAACTACCCGATCTGTGGAGGGATTTCTTGATTGAAACTGTTGTTTTGCAGCAACATTTCCCTTAAGAAGCTAAGGTTTCCTATATGAGGAGAGATTGATCCGAATAGTCCTTGTGATCGCAAGTCCAGGACTGTGACCCTTCGATGCCTCCTGCCACACATAACTCCATACCACTGGCAAAACCCAATGCTATTGTTCCATGAGTTGAGCACTCTGAAAGGATCTTTGGATATGCCAGCCTTAAAGGCGAGCAACGCTTGTCTGTATGTTTCATTGGTGGTGCAGGAAACTCGGTTAAAGCACAGCGCAAGAGCAATCCCAAGAAGCAAGTGGCATGATCGAAACTCTGCAAAACCGAGGCTCACGGGTTTCATGACTCAAAGGTGAAGGAAGCGGGTAGCTAAGAAAGCAAGTCAAGAAGAAGCAAGAGGCAAGTGAATCCCATCTTCATAAAAGTAAAGACATCGTTGAAGTAAATGATCTTCAATCAGTGGTCATGGAACAGCGAAGCCGCCCGATCTGATCTTCTACCATTGACTCTGACTCTGGAAAAGACTTTGTCTGGCCATAAACGCACGAGAGTCAATCTGATGCGAACATGTTAAAGAAGTAGGAACGCATGTTTCTTATCTTCGATGTTAGAGGATTTCACATTTGAATGCATGTTTCTCTATCTCTAGACCGTTAATAAATTATTTATGCTTTCAATTGCTGGAGTAGATCAAGCCCTTATCAATGTTCCTGGCCGTTCTTGGATGCTCCTACTAAGATCTGAAAAAGAGAATCGCTTCAGGATGGTATAGACTCATGTCTCCAAGGAACTAAAATATGTATAGATACGTAGAGACCTATGAACAATCAGTCCATAGAAACGGGTTTGTCCTTGGACATTTTTTAGAATGAAACTGTAAGGGTCCTCTCACCTCGTGATTTTAGTGCGGCAGCAGATGCAGGCAGTTCTACATCTCCAAAACTATGTCTCATACCAAGGACTGAAAGATTAGTTGGTGACCTATTCATTTAGGACTCCGTTATTCATCGTGCATATGTGCCTAGGTTTAATTCAGGATCCAGGACATCTCCTTTCATTTTTAGTAAACATTAATTGACCCAAGTCATCTCTGAATGTAACATGGTCTGCACTTCTGTTTGACTAGGGAAGTGGCTACCGATCAATACACAGCTTTTGATTAAAAAACATGCAGCGCACTGGAAGTGGCGGCACCGCAATGAACAAGTAAGCTATGAGTGGCTGTAATACCAAGATTAGAATGTTTGTCAAGTTATTCCTCCTTAGAATGCAGCTACTCACAGCTGGATGCTGTCTTGACCCATTTGATTTCATCTCTAATCCCTTCCCTGTTCTTCTCTTCCTCTACTGATTTTGGCTTGGGTTTATCCTCCAAGTATTTCTCTATCAATAATGCTCCAGATGCATTTTGCGGGTCAATTTTGTTGTGAATAAAGTCGACTTCGTTTCATGACACTTGGATGCAGACGAGAATGAAACTGCATAAATAAACATGATTGCAAGTATTTTCTTCCGGACCAGTGACACTTGCTTGGAGTTACAGTTCTCCAACTGTAGAAAAGTGGTCTCACATCCTTAGGAGAATAGAAGTGAAAATTGGTAATGTTTACAAGTATAGGAACTCTTAATCGTGACATCAGACACATGCAATCAACCAGAAGTAAGCAAGACTAAATCTACTGCACCATAGTCGAACTGCCACTGACACGGAAATTAAGCTTTGAAATATTCTACATGACAAAGCTGAATCCAAAATAGCACTTTCTTATTCGGAGTATCCTATCTTTGTCCCAAAACAAAGGATCATTGCTCATTTAGGAAGCTTGTGAACAGTATGAATCCCAACAAAAGAACTTTATGACTTAGATTGACTTGGAAATTTCACAGCAATGCTCAAGACTCTGCATCAAGGTCCTTATGCTGGTGCGACAATACAGATGGGAATCGTAGTCATTTATTATCTTCTTATGAAAATGATTGTTTCTCTCTGGTTGTGCATTTTCTAAGTATGTCTGCACTCATAAACAACACTGATTATGCATCTGTCAGAGAAGAGAAAACTTGAGAAATTATTATATCACCTGTCGTAGTTCATCTTGTCCATACGGTAGAAACTACTAGGTCACATGGTGCTTAGTCGTACATCTTGTATATTATCTGATGTTATTTTATTGACGAACAGTTTCAATTAAGATCATGCATGTATGCTCCAATGGAACCCCCTGATTGCATGCTCATTCTTGCAACCTATCGTTAGACAGCAATGAAAATTCAAGCAAGCTGAAAGTAACAGCAGCGTGAAAATAGTCATGATGCCAATCCAGATTTGCTGCCACGCTGAAACATACCATGCACTTATCTAATGAATTAGCCAATTGAGAGGCCACTTCAGGTCAATTTGGTATGACCAGATGTCATTAACCAATTCTATGCAGTTCAATAAGGTTAGAAACGAGGCTTTCTGCAAGCCACATACTCTTCCAAACCAAGCCTCTGCTGCGAGATCATTAATTTGTCTCTCTGCAAGTACCCGACAGAAAATTCAAAAAATGAACTCAAGAGTGAATGCCATTCTGATATCTCCATCTATAGATTTTCACTAGATTAGATCAATTTCAGGTACAGCTTACTCTGTCAAAAGGGACAATGCATTAGCAAGCCACTTTGCCTTCTAAGTAGAACTAACTCTGCTTATTATGTGAGAAGGAACAGAACCAGCAAAGACAAGATTAGATTTTTCTTTTTTTCTTTTTTTCGTTTTTTTTTTTTTTTTTTTATGCCTTCAAAGAACTTGACAATTTAAAGACCCTAGATCTTTATTTGGACATAGCAGAGATTGGAGGAGCAAAACACCCTTAGCATAAGCTCTGTTGTTGCCCTTCTGGATTAAAAGAACCTCCACGTCAGAAACCATGTAGGTGAAAAATCCTTCCAAGTTTATTGTTCTAAAGCCGAACATTCATCTGCTATGGTATGGCCTTAAAGCAGCAAAATTTGGTAGGTTTTTCCCCTTTAGAGCTAGATAAATCCTTCAACTTTCTCCATTTTCAAATATTAGTGCTTTTTTCCACATAAGAGAGTTCCCAATCCCACTATCAGTAGCTGATACAACTGAAAAGTCGAAATGTTTGACTAGGTGGTTCCTGTTGTGAAGGGCAAAAATGTCCAAAATTCAGGAGAATCATTACACATTTACAAATTACCCCCTGATGTTGATGTTTTAAAACTTCTGTAATACGCCCCCTGATCTTTGGAAATTCGTTGGAACACTTCTCTTTATAGTATTTTTAATATCAAAAGACATAACTTATGACTAAACAAAATGAAAGAAAACTAAAAAAAGATAATGAGTAGAGGGGGAGGGGAATTGATTTACAACTAGGATACTTGGGCATTTACCCTTTCTTAGGTTTTGTCACCCCAAAAAGGATTGATCGTCTCTCGCTCGAGATGACTCTTTTTTATGCAACAGTATTCCAAGCAAGAGCACCTGAATCATTGACCATTGTCACTCCAAGCACCGACCAATCCCAAGGTAATAGGTATTGTGGATCTCCTTCAGCAATCACTATCCACTCTTTTTTTCCCTCTATCTCATCTTAGTTCATCCCATTTCATCAAATCTAAAATGAGAGACACCATGCAGAGTGTTTGGCCAACATTGCACTGAATTTCAAAATGCATGGATGACATGGAAAAATTGAGTTATTAGGAGCAACTTGCCACAACCGGAAACATAAGGGGTATGATGTAATTATCCCTAATTGTGTGAGTTGTTTGTCTAGTTGCCTCCTAGGCATTTTAGAATATTTCATTAGCATACAAATAATTAGATTATGTGAGAAACGGAAATAATGTGAAATGTTTTCATTTTCATGCTAATTTAAGCTCATAACTATTAGCGTAAATCCTTAAAATTGTCAATTTCATGTACTTAAGTTCTAATACTTTCATTCCATGCATTTGAATCCTAGAATTTGTAGCTTTCGGTTCAATTAGTCCTTTCATCAACTGAAGGAAGGTCTTAAAATTCATCAAAATGCCAAGTTTTAGAATTTAAATAAATAAAATAAAGTCTTAGTACTTAAGTGCCCGAAACAATATAATTTTAGGTTATAATTATCCATTTTCTTCCCATTCATTTTCAAACAATTTCAGCCTCGTGTTCTGACTTGTGATAGTGAATTTTTTTATAAAAGAGAACAATTGCTGATAGTTAATTATTGAATAAACCGGAGTCGTGTAAACTAGACCCATCTAATAATCAAAATACACACGAATCAAATATATGAAAGATGCTTTTAGTTTTGCTAGAAATGAACCAAGGGAAAATACATTTCAACGAAAATGTAAATGTTCCCTAAAGATAAACTGACAAATATTATCTCCGTTGCATGTTTTCTTTGTTTTATGAAATACTCCATTAGTTCGTTGCATGTATAATGTATTCAATGAGTAATGAACGAATGAGTGTATATTCTAAAGAGGATTCTTGGTGTGGGATTTTGGCAATTGGAATATCAAACTGACAAAATTAATTGCTGAAAATGGCCCTTATCATGCCATAAAACTACAAAAACTAAGACTATCAAATAATAATAAACAGGATCTAATCATTTAGCGCAACATGAAGCACTCATAGAAAATGAAAGTTACAATAAAACCACCCTTCCATATTGATTTTAGTTTCGTGCTTCGTACTAAGATTAATATGTAAAATGCCGCGCACAATTTCCAAAAGAACAATGGAAATTTTGGCTCCCGTGTGACTTGTCTACAAGATTATTGAGGAATCTCACAGATTGGAGTTTATCTATGGTGGATTTTTGCATTATTAAAGAAAAATGCCAGCAATTCAAAAGAAAAAAAAAAATGACATAGTGGACTACTTGTTGTTTTGACATAATATGCAATTCTGTTGCAACTTGCATGCTCCTCAACCGTCTAAATTTTGCTTCTTCATTCAACAGATGTTCAAGGTTGATGGAACAAGTATGCCAAATTCGCAACTGTAAATATGGCAGAGAGCACAAAAAAACTGTTCCTAACTATCATCCAATGTTCCCATTCTTGTGATAAGATAAACCAGAGCTTGTTGCAAGCAGGTGCCGATCTTGTTTTCCGTAAAGAGGATGGGAGAGAAGTTTGGAAATTTAGTCTCTACTCATGCGGTCAACAGTCTCATTTATACAGTACAGACAATTATCAGTGAATTTTGCAGCATTAGAAGCAAGAATATAAGAAGATGAAGAAAGGAAGGTGTTTCGTTGAATTCCAAAATCCTGGTAGATACAAACAAAATGCGCAGGGACTTTTTGATACAGACAGTATATGTAGAAACTGGAGAGTCACGAGTTCAATCTGACTATTGGCTCTGCCCATAAGGATCCCTCAGCCGACTCATCTGCCTTCTGTTAGAAGAAAAAGAGACAAAATTTCAGCATTATATCAACTCCTATCTCCTCATGGTCCTGCCCACCCAATGCTAAGTCTGGTTTCCTTCAGGCCGTTCTACTTGCAGAAGCTCGATATTCAGTTCAAAGGTGGCTCCTGGCTGGAAAAGGAAAATACAATTATCCGGAATAAATCATATTTACCTTTCAACAACATGTAATGACATGCTCATAGATGCCAAATGCAGCTGAACTCTAGCCAGCATGCAAATATACTGAAAACCTCAGTTAGGATTGGAATTGAAATCTTAAAAGACGCAATACAATTCAAGCAAACTCTAGGAACCGGGCATTTGGTGGTATTTTCAGCTCCTTAACACAAAGTTGTTAATTACCAATGACATCATTTGATGACCTGCTGATTTGATGGCCATAATAAAGGTACTCATG
Organism: Eucalyptus decipiens; assembly: GCA_014182575.1. Lineage (NCBI taxonomy): Eukaryota > Viridiplantae > Streptophyta > Magnoliopsida > Myrtales > Myrtaceae > Eucalyptus > Eucalyptus decipiens. The sequence continues at coordinate 21,728,498 of CM024614.1, read as the reverse complement.
TCACAACAAAAATGATTGTTAGTCATGATCAAGAATACAAAGACTACCGGTATCTCAGCCATTCCCTTCTGACCGTAGCCAGCCTCTGGAGGAACGATCACTGTTCTCTGAAAAAGGACAAAAGTTTTAAGACAATAAGACAGAGAAGATATGACAAGGAAAATACAACAGCACTAATCAAAGGGTATGCAATTCAGGTACTGAATGGCAAACTAGCCACATTGATGAATATTTACTGCCGCTGGGAACCAAGAGAAAATCACCTTTCCACCCACTTTCATCCCTTCTGTTATCGAGTACATAGCAGGTGGCGGCTTGGGAGCTGCCTGTGCTGAAAATAATCCATTTGGATTATCTACAGATCCACGCTTGCGTTCCTTTCCCTGGAGGAGATCCTACCTTGAATTCATATGGCTAATAATGCCAAGTAAGCTTGCACATTAGCAAAGCATTTGTCCAGATAAGGCACAAGTCAAAAATGAGGGAAATTTCTCTGTAACAAAAAACAAAATGAAATGAAAAAAGAAAATCCAAAGTATAAGACCTGAGCAATGATGCGATTTCCAGCTAAAAGCTTAGATTCTCAACTTGATACAGCAGTAATACCACGATAAATACAGTCAAAATGCACCTGCAGCAGAGGATTGAACACAGAATGTTACCAGTTCATATATTACTCAAGGAAATATAAACAGAAAACCAACATCAGCAAACCTGGACTGTCGATCCTTTTGTAGCTACTGGACCCTTTCCCTCAATGATATCATAGTATTTCACTCCATCAGCTGTTGCAGGTATTGGAATTGCTTACTAAAACAGAACAGATAGGATGCTAAAATGTGACTTCCTCTCGTGAAACACAAGAGAACCCTTTTTCCCCACAGATCTGGCAGCTTAGATTTCAATTCTTTTCTGCTCTGTATGGGGAATAGGAATTAAGTTTGAGTTTGGGCATCTATTGGCAGGGAAAAAAAAAAAACTTTTTACAAGTCCAGTTAGGAAATACTTTAAATTGAATAAATGGGTTATAGAGGTAGTACATAGGAAAGAGGAGTGGGGGAAAGTAAAACTAAGCTAGGCCCTAGGAAATGATATGGATAGAGGGAAGCATTCCTTTCCTACTGCATTCCATCAGGTATGATGACAAAGAGAAGTAGCACAAAGAGTCGCGAGGTAAACTTCAAGATCTTAGCATAAGCAGAATTAAAATGACAAAGCCACAGAATGTGTGCGAATTGCAAACCAAGACCACCTCCAACTTTTTTGAACTGTGCACATTCTAATCGTCCCTAAGGACACGATGTGACTGAATTACATCTTTGATGCCAATCATATTCACTTCAACTACATTATCATATCAAGTGGCAGCTTCAAAATTGTCAACGATACAGTCCATGAAAGGCAAATCACAGACACACATTATAACACTACCACCTCTCCAATCTTCCGCTGACGAATGAAACGGCAGGAACAACTTGACGATAACTACACCATCGGACTAAAATCCACGCAAATCACAATTCAGAGCCTTCGACAAGTAACATTCCAGCTCCCATTTATCGCAACGCGACCTAGTCCGAGACGTACCAAACGACATTGCGACTCAAATTACTTCCTCAAATGCCTATTATACTCGCATCACTTGCATCATCGTAGCAACTTGCTCGCTCAATCACAAGGATGGATGAAGCACGTATTTCAAACGCCCCATCCGACATCGAATTCGGTTTCGCGTCCAACTACAAACAAGGGAATCGGCAACATCTCCCGGCACGCGCGACAGCAGAGCACGACCAAAGTCACGCTCTCGACGCGACGGGAAACCGAGGAACGAGAGAAAGAAAAAAAAATGGGAGGGCTCGGGAGACTCACGGTTAGTGGCGTATTCCTCAAGAGGGATGGCCTTCCGGTTGCGCCTCTCCCTGGCCTCCGACGACCGCGGCAGCGAAGTGAGCGCGAGCGCGAGCGGCAGCGGCAGCGAAGAGATCAAGACCGCGAGCCTCCTCGAAGCGCCGCGAGCCGGAGGGGCGAGCTGCTTCGCCACGTCCGGCGGCCGGTTCGAGGCGGCTGCTGGGCGGCGAAGACGACCGTCGATGGTGGTCGGTTTGCGGAAGCTCCGGACGGAAGCCATGGCCGTTGTGCTGTTCGCGGTCTGCAGATACTGCGCCAGCTGCAAAAATGAACCGCAAAAAATTCGCATTCGCCTCATATCCTTTCCCCGCCAATTTACACCTTTGTCCCTCCTCCGTTGTAAAGAGGAGTGTTCCTAGAGTAACATTGATTTTTATACAGTTGGTCTATAATTTAAGTATTTTTGGTCTAAATTTAAGTATTTAAATAAGTAGGACATAAAAATTCGAATAGAATTACATTCGAATAATCTACGAAATTGATATGCTATTGAATGACGTGGAGGATTCACTCAATTATCATAATAAGTTATACTTAGCCACCACTTGACATAACTCTATTTATGAAGAAATAAAAACACTATACATTCTATTTTAGTCGAGTATTTAAGAGGGAAGTCGCTGCTGTATATTGATCCCAATGGGCCTATGGTTATTGTCCAAAAAGATGTACCAAAATTAACATGTAAAGTCACTAGACCATTTTATAATTTGTAATATATTGAAATTTTACTTTTAATTTGTTTAAGTGACTCGTAGAAAAAGCTTTGAGTGTATAAAAGTTCCTTCTAAGAAAGGGGCACACAAAAAACAATCCCTAAATTTTTATTTAACGTTCAATTCGGTTCTCAAATTTCAATTTAAGTCAAATTGATCTACACACACTTTAATTTGAATTAATCTTGTCCTCTTACTGATATTCAACTCACTACATGAAATTCTTGCTTCAACAAATCAACAAATTTAACAAATAATAATAACAAGAAGCAATGTTATTGATAGTAGGAGAAGAAGAGAAGATAAAGACAGAAGAGAGATAATCAAGATAATGTTGACTACAAGGCCTACTCGCTCTCATCAATAGCAAGCAAGGGCAATGAGCCCCGCACCTAATGATGGTGCCACTGCTTGCCACCATTGAGCGAGAGTATGTGGACCTTGCAAGGTGCAAGTGGCGTGATGGCAACATTGACTCCAATTCTCTCTCTCTCTCCTCCCACGGGTTTCACAAAGTGAATAGGATTTTCATATTGATTAGAAAGACTAAATTGGTTCAAATCAAGCGCTATAATCACCAAATTAATCAAATGTAGAATTCAAGAACTAAATTAAACATAAAGTAAGAGTTTGCAAACCAATTTTTAAGAAAATGTTATATTTACTCAGAATATTTTACAAAATCCATACACAAACCGAAAAGACAAGTTATGATAATTTAATTCTAACTTATTTAATCGATCATTCGCATTTTTGCAGCATCTTTTAGTATACAAATTTCATAAAATCAATTGTGTAATTGATGGTTGAATATGATCCACTTATTTGATTGATTGCTTAGAATTTATAACACATTTTATCTACAAATTTCGCGAACCATTCATTCATGTTATAGCAATGCTCATTTCGCATTGTCCCACTTTTCTAAAATTGTCAATGTCAATCTTTAAGGTTTCAATTCTTTATCTTCTTTTTTTCTATTTCAATTTCTTCTCAAAACGCTCGGCCAAGCCACAATGCAACGGCTGAAAACCGTCGGCCGCTATCGACAGCCGGACGCTCGGGCTCCATCTGCGTGAGGTGTTGCTTAAGGATCGAATCAACGGCCGTAAAAGCCCTCATCTCAACGCTAATCATCGAAGCCGCGAAGCAGGGGATCGCCACCGCTCTTCGTCTCTTCGACTGTGTCGCTCCCAAGCGAGCGAGCTGCATCGATACTATCGAGCACCACAACGGATAGTCCTCTTTTCTAATCTCCTCCCTCCTTCGATTTCTCATTCCTCTCTCGAATCGAAGCTCGCCGCCCTCGCGCTTCGCCTCCGCCGATCGCCGGCCTCGCTCCCGCCGCCCGCCGCACGCCGTGACGATGAGCGCAGTCTCGAGTCCTCTGGCCTCAGTGAGAAATCCCCAGGCGCAGCTCTCGTCGAGTAACGATCTCCCTTCCGATTTCGTCCTTTACGTTCGATGTTTTGTGCCGATCGCTAGCTTTGATTCGCGCTTGATCCTAGAAAAAGGCTGAAGAGAAGGTAAATGCCTGCAAATCAGTGTTACTGACTCCTGTACACTTGCGACAGTTGCATTAAGTAGCCTGCGATGAGTTTTAGCGAGCTCGAGACCTGTGATTGACTGCAGATCACGGCGAGAAATCGAGTTTTTGCGGCCGTCTGCCTTGCCTATTGCTTTTATCTCATAAAGAAGTCGCATCGTGCGGCTTCTAATGGGTGTCGTCACCTGCCGCGTGCTTGTGATGATTAGCTGTCTTGCGCGTGAAAGTCTTTCGCCCGATTGATATATCGTATGACTTGTTGGCGTGGTGCTCGTTTTCGATGAATGTGCAATAACTTGCGACGAAGACTAGAGTACGTGATGGGCGTGTGCTACCACATTAGCATGACTCACGGTGTAATTCTCACTCGACAGGTTCATCTTGTCATGTTGGAATGAATCTGCCCGATTGCTGAGCAGAGGCTTTTTGCATCGTCTATCTAGACAACGGCATCTTACTCCCTTTCTTGATTTGAATCAGATGATATGCAAGTTATAGCTGAACACCTTTCCTTAGCTTCTGATATGATAGGACGTCATTCTACATTTTATGGTTTATGTTGCCATAATCTGACTCCCCGATTTAGAAGAACTTTGTTTCTTCTCTCATGTTTCACCGGCAGTAGATATTTAAGGCTTGTTGTGCTTAGAGCTTCGACTTATTATTTAGTTAAGCGGACTTATGCTGTTTATTCCGGAACATATTGCCAGGTTGTCCGCTCAAGCCATCAGTCCAATGCCTGGGAAGTGTACGGCGTACAAACTTGTTGTTCGCTACAAATCAAACTGGAATGCTGCAGCTCCGCTCATCAAGGCAACTCACTGTCAGTGCTGAGTATAGGTACTGCCAAGTATTGCAACTTAGTTGTGATCTGATGTTGAGGTCCTGGAATTTGGATGCAATTACTAACTGGAAGCTTAATCAGCAGTCAGTTTTTCTTCTATTATTGTCCCGTCTATGTCAGACCTGTATAGACCTTATGTTGCTGAAATGGGTATTCAAAACAGAGACACATTGAATACTTGTCAAGATCTGGCAAATCTGTAAAACGTTGTGGGTCACAGAGGGAAAGGAAAAAGTTGAGGGGAAAGGGGCCGAGGGAGCTGAGAAAGAGAGAGCCAGGACACATTTTTATGCAGTATTTCCTTGTCCTGTTTCTCTATTCCTGGCTTCCTTCCATTGATGTGCAGACATTGTTTAGTTACTCTAAACTTGTTTATCTGATCAGCGTGGAAAATGTTTTTCTTAAATCTATTTGGGCAAGGATGGATCTGGAAGATTTGTGCAGTGGAGGCAAACGCATTCCACAATTCTAAAAATACCAATGATATTTATTTCAATAATAAATTCTTTCGTTTTATGCTTGACATGTTAGATAGGTCAGCCAACAACAAGAAATTTCTGTTCATAATACGAAACTCATTTCCTAAAACTTTAATAATTCTATCAAATTGTGACATAATGCTATAGTCCTAGTTGTGAGTGAATGTATCTGATGCAAGTCTTTTGCTTGTTTTCTTATGCAGAGATGGTGGAAGGCCGAGCAGTGCAAGCATCTTTGTTGGCGGCTTTGTCTTAGGAGGAATTATAGTCGGTGCCCTTGGTTGTGTATATGCACCTCAGGTACTGACATTTTCTGTAATATCCTACCTCTGGTGTAGGAATTCACCTTCATTTTGGTTAGATTTTGTTTGAATTATTGAACATTAGATTTTCAGTATTCTTCCCAAAATTCTTTTCTGATAATTTTAGTCAAGCAGTTCATGTAATTGTCAATGAATATCATAAGTATCATGGTTCAACTGAATGCTTTTTCAGCTCCATTATTCCATGTGATAGTCTTGCAGATTTAGATATGGAAACCCTCTACCCTTAATTGAGTTAATCCTTTTCTCATCCTGGTAGATCAGCAAGGCACTGGCTGGAACTGACAGGAAGGATTTGATGAGGAAATTACCGAAATTCATCTATGATGAAGAGAAGGCTTTGGAGGTGACCTGTCCTTGACTTAATTTTCACATAAATTATACTCTTCCAATTTATGACACCTTATAGTACTAATTGTGCCATGATGAAAATGATTTTCTGGTCCTGGTTTGTCGTGAGTAGAATGGTTTTTGTACCTGCGTTTAATTTGATAAACAACTGCTGTCATGTTTATATATGAGGTCCAATGTATGCTTGCTATGACCTGCTTCATGTATGCTGTGAAGAGAGTGTAGCAGTAACATGGCCATCTGCAAAATATGGATTCACCTTAAAATCTGATGATTTCCAGAAAACGAGGAAGGTGCTTGCCGAGAAGATTGCACAGCTCAATTCAGCCATAGATGATGTATCTTCTCAGCTCCGAACTGAAGAATCATCAGACGAGATTGCTGTTGCCCCTGATGAAATTGAAGCGGCTGTTTGATGGCCCAAACCTCCCAGGCCTACAATCGTGGTCATCTTCTGTTTTGGTACAATTGGCTCTGCCTTGTTGGTGCCTCCATATAACAGAATAATGGTTCATATTGTAAAATCTTCTGTTTATTTCTAAAGACCAATGCACTCAGTTTCTTTTGATATGATCGTCTCGATTGAGGAAGTGCATCATTTGTGGTATGACTATGCAGAATACCATTTAACTCAGCAGACTTTGTACTGTATCATCGCAGCTTTGCCCTTCTTGTGTATGCATAAATCTAGTATTTCTTTGAAAGTGATCGCTGTTACAGTCTGATAGTGTGTGCCATCAGATGGCACTACGATTAGTGTGGTTGACATGGTGTCAACTTGAAAGCCAATTGGTGACGATGGTACTTAATGTAAGATTGGCAGATGGTGAGAATGAGATTTTGCTCTAGAATGGCAAATTAAGGCTAAGTTGTGGCGAATCAAATGATCTACGAACCATCCTAGCTGGCTGTGTGACGACACACTGAAGTTCTATTGAAATAAGCCAGTTATGGATGATATGGGAGGAGAAAATTGAGAAATCCATCAGATAGGTGTTGGCCCTGTTGGGCTTTTGTCGCAGGCCGATACTTCGAATTCGGATGTATTTTTATTGCTGACTGTCGCTCGTCCCGGAAAGGGAAGGCGGATATTAGTCTCTGAACGATTTCCACCATCAACTCCACATCGATCTCCAAGCCAGAAATATACACACCCCAATTTTCTTTTAAATATATGGGACATATATGGTGTAGGCCCTCATGCATGTTAACATAAGCTCTCTCAACAAAAATCTGGCTCGTGCTTTTAACAGAGAAGTTCACGAGTCATTGAAGGAGTGGCCTTTAGGGGCGAGAGAGAGATGGATTGGTGGTTAAAATCGGTCTGTGGCTCACATTTCTACCTTGAAGATCTGCCAACAGCAACCTTATCCCATTATATATCCCCACAACACCATATTCACCACTCGTTCCTTCTAATTGGCTTCCAACCATAATTCAGAGACACACATGTAGTGACCAATAAGAAAGGAAGAAAAATACAGGCTTTCGAAAGCTAGTGCGGTATAAATGACCTGGGGGAAGCAAGCCGCTTGAGCTTTAGTTTCAGTCAGCCATGGCCACTCACGCAGCTCTTGCTCCCTCAACCCTCCCCGCCAATGCCAAGTTCTCTAGCAAGAGCTCCTCTCACTCCTTCCCCACTCAATGCTTCTCCAAGGTCTCGCTCTCTCTCTGATCCTCTCTTTTCTATTGTGTGTTGAGTGTTGTGTGATATGTGTTTCAATGTTTCAGCAGCATAAGTGCTGATCACCCGCGTTCTTTAAAATGTTTTTTTTGCCTATGTTCAGAGGCTCGAGGTGGCGGAATTCTCAGGCCTTCGTGCTGGGTCGTGTGTGACTTATGCGAAGAATGCCGGGGAGGGATCCTTCTTCGATGCTGTGGCTGCTCAGCTCACTCCCAAGGTCCGCTGATCAATTGGACTATCGCTACTTATATTTTCTCCGCGTTGAATGTTTTTGTGCTAGTTTGTTAATTTCATTCAAACCAATCATTGTTCATTTTGATGGTTAAGTTCCTGGAAACATACCAACCTTTTCAAGGAAAGATGTTTTCTGGACATCATTTGATCGGTCATCATTCACAGGAAATAGCATGATCATCTGCATATTTTACAATTTTCCTGCATATTAAGAGATTCTCGTTAAGTAACTACTAGCATTTTTGTGTTCTTTACTTGACAAATAATCATATCCGGCTTAAATCCCAAGGAAGTCTTGGCCTGCAAGATTACCCGTAATTAACCAGAACACCGGACCATAGCACAAAGATTGATGGTACAGGTTTAGCCACGGGTAAGAAGAATGTCTAGAGAACCAACAGAGGGAAACAAATTAATCTGGACCTTGTAATAATTTCTTGCTAAGTTCTTGGAGGTTGTCTGAAGGCTGTCCTTGGATGGAGTATGGAAGGAAACTTGAGGATATATAGTCATTCGAGATTAAACAGGGGAAGAGGACAACTCTTCTTGATGTCAAACTTGAGTTAGCGACTAAGAACTGCAATAACAACCAAAGAATACGATTTTGGGCGATGTATATGATAATATTTGTAACTCTGTATATTAAAAGCACTCGTCTTATATGGAGAGCTGCTACTTGATCTGTTGGCGACAGTTGATCAAAAGTGAGGAAGTAGAAAATTGCAAGAGGAAGGTTTGTCTAAAAGAGGCACCTAAGATTGTGAATTGCAGAGGCAAATTTTTAGTGGAGAAGCTAATATATTTGAAGACTGAGCCGCTGCATTGAGAAAAGTGCAAAGCAACCTAGGATAAATAGCTCAACATTTGTCGGCAACTTTGTTACTCTTAACATGATTTCTGTTTGCAGCATAGTCGATCTTCCTAGGTAACATACTCATAATTCCTATCAATGGTGAAAACAGACTTCAGCACCAGCTCCAGCTAAGGGAGAGACTGTCGCTAAACTGAAGGTGGCAATCAATGGTTTCGGTCGCATTGGTCGGAACTTCCTTAGATGCTGGCACGGGAGAAAGAACTCGCCCCTTGATGTCATTGTTGTCAATGACAGCGGTGGTGTCAAAAATGTGAGTAAGATTCGCAACAAGTGAGCTTCCGTAATTTTTTTGGAGATACCTATTGCCACATTTTTTATCTGACTAGTAAGCTTATTTGCAAGACAGGCTTCACATTTGCTGAAGTACGATTCCATGCTGGGGACTTTCAAAGCTGATGTGAAAATTGTGGACAATGAGACCATCAGCGTCGATGGGAAGCCCGTTAAGGTCGTCTCTAACCGGGACCCTCTCAAGCTCCCCTGGGCTGAGCTCGGCATCGACATTGTCATTGAGGTAAGCCCAAAAATTATGATCTAACCGTATGAATTGATCAAATTATTGTAGAACTTGTTCTCGACGTGGCTTGCTAATATGAATTACAGGGAACTGGAGTCTTCGTGGATGGCCCTGGTGCTGGAAAACATATTCAAGCTGGTGCCAAGAAAGTTATCATCACTGCACCAGCAAAAGGCGCTGATATACCCACCTACGTCTATGGTGTGAATGAGACAGATTATTCGCATGAAGTTGCTAACATAATCAGGTCAGAATCTTTCTTGAAAGAACTAAGATTGTGTTGATCAGTATGAACTGAACCAATGAGCTTCTGGCCGATTTCAGCAATGCTTCTTGCACCACTAACTGCCTCGCTCCTTTCGTGAAAGTCCTGGATGAAAAGTTCGGTAAGGCTTCGTTTCCGATATTTGACCACCCTTTTTATCCCTAATGTGACTTACCTGTTTGGGTTGTGACTAGTTTCTGAACTCTCGTGATCACTTTCGTAGGCATTGTGAAGGGTACAATGACAACCACCCACTCCTACACAGGTGACCAGGTAATTGAACAAAGTGTCAAGAAATCGTGTCTTTATGTGCATGCTGTCTGAAACTTACTGGGGCACTTTAGGTTTTGCTCACGTCTAAGTATAATCGTTTCTTTTACCCCGTATGGTTCAGAGGCTCTTGGATGCTTCCCACCGTGACTTGCGGAGAGCCAGAGCCGCAGCACTCAACATCGTCCCAACAAGCACTGGGGCTGCAAAGGCTGTGTCTCTCGTGCTTCCCCAGCTCAAGGGCAAGCTCAATGGGATCGCCCTCCGTGTGCCAACACCGAACGTCTCTGTTGTTGACCTTGTTGTGAATGTCGAGAAGAAGGGCCTTACCGCGGAGGATGTCAATGCAGCCTTCAGAGATGCAGCCGAAGGGCCGCTCAAGGGCATATTGGCTGTGTGCGATGACCCTCTCGTGTCAGTGGATTTCCGATGCTCCGATGTCTCTTCAACCATCGATTCTTCACTGTCGATGGTCATGGGAGACGATATGGTGAAGGTGGTTGCTTGGTACGACAATGAATGGGGCTATAGGTGAGAACACTCATTTATAAAGTACTAAGGGATAATGGCTCCAAATTTGAAGTTACATCTTCCATTTCTTGTCTCGGATGTTTGATGAGATTTTACCTCCTCAATCTTTCAGCCAAAGGGTCGTCGACTTGGCACATTTAGTTGCAGTCAAGTGGCCAGGCATTGAGATACCTGGATCGACCGGAGACCCATTGGAAGATTTCTGCAAGAAGAACCCCGCTGACGAGGAGTGCAAGGTCTATGAGAATTAGTACGTCGCATTCCTTCTCCTAATTCCTGGTGGATCGCGCAAGGCCATGTTTTTCTTTATCTTTATCGTTTTCAGTATCGACACCAAGTGCATATACGATGGCGATAGCCGAGAGGGGCAAGCTGATGTGCAAAAAGTAGGATGTGTTGATGAGACAGCATCTGAGATTTGGAATAACCAAATCAGAATGGTTTTTGTTCTGATGTGAAGCTACTGCTTTTATCAAATTTACTTGTGATGAATGGATTAAACTGAGAACGTTAAGCATCCATCTCTGCTACGGCTTCTGCATTTCCATTCCTAGATCGAACTATTCAAGCCTGTCCTGGAGTCAGAATTTATGTTCGCCTTAAGCTTTGTCACCCCTTTCTGAAGAATCATCGTTTAGCCGCCTCCGCCTCCATCGAGCCGACGAAGATTCCCTCTCGCCCATGAGTTGTGCCGGTGAGATCTATGAAGAAGAGATCGACTTCTTCGATGTAATGCTTTTGCGGGCCGTGTAGAAATGATCCTGCCAATATATGCAAATTGGTAATCATAAGTCTGATGCTTAAAAAAAGTAATTAACATAAGACTACATCCTTCTCATGAAGTTCAATGCTCAATTCATTTAATTAGTCTGAACCACGAGGCACGTGTATAACGAGATCTATTCGCCCGACATGTTCGAACAAGTTGGACAAATTCCTTTCAGAAGCATAGGATGCTGCGTATAACCACCCAAAGCACATGGGTGGTGCAAAGATGTCAATGGGATTCGCCTTTGGGAGGGGCCGCTTCCCACAAGTCGTGACAAAACTATACAGCGCTTCCTAAGCCGGGATCAGTGCGGGACATGGTAACGCACTGCTTACTAGCGAACTTTTGCTCGATGTGACATCATTTTAATGTTTTTAGATGGGATAATTATACGAATGATTTCTATATAAAAAATTCGTACGATGCACTATGCTGATGGCCAATCTTCTTTTTTTACTTTTATAATTACCAAATCAATCTTAAATATATTATATGAATATCAATTTAACCTTAAACTTTCCAACTTTGCTAATATAATTCTAAACATTTGCACAAAATTCCAATGATTTCCAGCTAATTGTCATCGGATATTATTGACGCGGTGTCTAGTTTATCACCGATATATTCTATGTGGCACACTAATGTGATCAACTTGAATCGATACAATGTCCTATGTGAACCGTCACATTAGTGATTGATCGGCAACTAGCTAGAAATACTATATTGGAATTTTGAGCAATGATTTAGGATCGCATTGGCCAAATTGAAAATTTTAAGAATTGAATTAACAATCATACAATAGGTTTAAGATTGATTTAGCAATCTTATATATATATATTCCCATTATTTCACTCCTTTATAGGAACAAAACCGTGGGTTTTATTTTTTATTTTGTTCCGAGGGAATTATTATGCTTATGAAAAAAAATGAGGGATATTGAGAATATTTATAGATGTGATAATAAACTCATTGTTGATTTATCTATACATTCACATGTCCATTTATTTATTTATTATTAATATTTATTACTCTATTTTGGTGGAAGGTTGCGTCCCTCAAGGACATGCCTTCTGACCGTTTATACCGTAGTTTTATGCTTTGAAGCGATTATGATCGGTGGTGGTTGTTAATTCCATTTTTATCATGTAAGGTGTTTGTTTTGAAGAAAATTTCATAATAAGAAATCATTTTTTAAGAATTCTTTTTCCATTTTCAAATTTGGAAGTTTATCTTCCTAACTATAAACATCCCTATTTTCTTTAACTGTAAATGATATTATATTGACTTATCATTTTCATCAAACCAAACACATGAAAATCTAGAAAATTGATTTGTCGAGAATTTTCTCACTCAAACAAACACATTTGAAGGAAAGACCAGCAAACCATGTTGCACCATGATCTATTAATGGAAATTTATCACCTTTGAGACAGAATCTTTACTACGCCTTGCCCCACTCTCTTTTCCTAACGTAACTAGTTTTCAACCATTCTATTATAATTCTCTAAAGGACACTTTCACCCTTGACGTAAATCGTAACGAGAAATGGCTCGTCACGACTCCATAATAAAAATGGAAAAAAAAATTCAAGCTTATATTCCGGGTAAAAACAAAATCGATCGATGCAAAAGGAGAAAAGGCATTCATGGAGTAGCTTTGGATCTTCACTTTGAGCAATACGTGTATGTTGCCGTTATCTATGAGCCCAGTTGACATCAGTCATCGGATCAAAGGTGTCACATGGGATCCCGCATGATTGGACGGTTCAGATTAACCGAGCTCGCGGTGATCCGGAGCAGCTAATGACTTCTCCTCGCCACGCTTATCCGAAGCCGCAAATGGCAATTTCCCCACCACTCACGGGCCGACGCGTGTGAGGCCCGCGGCATCCGAACCTTCCGTCACCGGCCGTATCCTCTCCCGACCCCAAAGGGGCAACGTCCGGGAAAGGGCGGATCCCCGCCGCACGTCTCTACCCCCGCTCGCGAGATCCGACGGCTGGGAGCCAGTTGCAGCGCCGAGAAGGAACCTCTCTCCCAGAGGAAACAAAAAAAACAGAAAAAAGAAAAGAAATAAAAACGCCACCTGCCGCGGAACGGCAGATCCGCCAACCGCGGTGCGCCACGTGTACGGGCTTCGTTTCCCCAATCGACCTCCCTCCCCCCGTTCCCCCGGTGACAGCTAGGCGACCCCATGGGAATTTACCTGGAATCGCCGGTCGCCAACCATATCTCAACGAGTCCATTTCCCTCTCTCTCTATCTCTTGCTAAATTTGGCATACGATTCTCTCTCTCCTCGAAAAGTCGCGCATCTTAGGGTTTTCTTTTCCCTTTTCCTCGTCTTCTCGCGTTCCTTCCATTGGTCGATTGACGATCGCTGCTGCTGCTGCTGCTGCTGCTGCTGCTGCTGCTGATTCATTGGAGTCGTCGCCGATCGCGTAAATCAGGGATCGGATATTCTTCCCGGGGCTTCCGCTGCTTTCGCGTGAGCAATTTCCTCGGCTTCTTTTCGCGGCGATTGTTGTTGTTGTTGTTTTTGTTTTTTTTTTTTTTCTCGGGAGTCGATCGAATCTCGGGTCGATCAGGTCGTTTCGTGCGGAATCGCTTCGGTTGGCTGAAGCGGGGGGTTGCCGGAGGTTGATCTGGGGGGAGCGGCGCGCGGCGGTGGGGGCACGGTTTGTAGTCGTTCCGATTCGGAAACGAAGCGGCGGGCGCGGCGGTTTTTGTGGGGGAGGGGGTGGTTTGATTGGTCGTTCGTGGGTGGTTCGGGAGTGGTGAGGTGATTTGGGTCTGTTACCGTTGGTAAATTAGATTTGAGCGGCGTTGATTTGTGCGAACTGAGGGGATTTGGGGGAATTTTGGGAGCGGGTTGGATTTTTACGTGCTTTTTTGGGTCGTTAGTTTGCGAGGGGAAACAAGTCGAAAGCTTTCGGGTTTGCTCGCTGGACGTTCTCTCGGGAGTTGCTCAATAATTCGAGGTATTCCCTTTGGATTTTGGAGTTCGTTGGGGCACTTGCGTGGCGTACGTAAGGGAATCTGAAGTTGGAAGTCCAAGCCAAGAGCTTGTGAGTTAAGAAATTTTGCTGGGTTGGTTTGATCTATGATTTTGGAGGAAATATGGCTGCTGGTGCAGATTTGTCTCGTCCATTCACGGTTTTAGAAGGTGGTTACAATAGGGAAGATACAGCTGAAGATGAGAATTTGGAGAGTGCGAGACAGTTGGCGAGCAGGAAACCTCCGAGGCACCTCTCGGTAATGCGGCATTCTGTGGGCTCTGCAAGGTTTCTTGCTGCATCTGACTTTGTAAGTTAAATATCAGTACTTGAACTGTTGAGATTTGAGATCTATGATCATAGTTTTACAGTATGGCTTATTAAATTGTAGCACAATGATGACAAGATCGTGTGATGCTATTTTCCTATTCTATTGTCTTATTTGGTTTCTGAATCAACTGTGGAATAGCTCAATCTCTTATGGTCAGTGAAGATTTGGACCAAGCTAGTAATTTTCGTTGTCATTAATTTGTTTGGTTTCCTACTGCTGGAGTTTATATTAGGAGATATGGCTTATAGAAGGAAGTTTGTTTGCAACAAAGTTTTGAACATATGTATTAACCGAGCTTATGGCACCTTTGAAGGAATCCGATGTGGGCATTTTTGGAAGTAAGTCTCCTGATGAAAAATCAGAATTTGTACCTGTATTCCGCTCTGGAAGTTGTGCTGAAAGAGGGCCTAAGCAATACATGGAAGATGAACACATTTGCATCGATAACCTTGCTGAACAGTGTGGGACAATGTCGGGCTGCCCCACTTCTGGAGCTTTTTATGGGGTGAGTTATCTGTGAAATCTTTTCCTTTTGCATTCATGTTTACCTTTGATAGGTTGGAGAAAGCATATTAGGCCATTTTCCATCAAAACTAAATTTAGTATTTATATTATCTGGCCTAAACTTTAGCTGCAAACATTTTAGAATAGAATTTATTGCATGCTTAACTTTAATAGGTACCAGATGCATAGTCTAATGCAATTGTGGCATGGCTGTTGTGCTTATTGTATGGACTTTAGAGGGTAATGACTAGTTACTTTCCAAACGTGCACAAGCAAAAGGAAGGGAACCTAGCCTTAACTCAAAGTTGTATAATGCTGCTATGCAATTATTTATCAGCTGAGTTTGAGGCTCCTGTTACAGTGGAATGGTCACCTTTTATGACAGTTTCGAAAGCTCATATATCGGCATGTTTATGCAGGTGTTTGATGGTCACGGAGGTACGGATGCAGCATTGTTTATTCGGGATAACATCCTAAGATTCATAGTTGAGGATTTGCATTTTCCAGCTAGTGTGGAGAATGCCATTAAAAGTGCCTTTCTGAAAGCAGATTATGAGTTTGCTGATGCCAGTTCATTGGATATCTCTTCTGGCACCACAGCTCTCACTGCTCTGATTTTTGGACGGTAACTTGTTGACAGACTTGTATGGTTTTCTTTGTACATTACCTGTAGAAGTTGATTGTGATCAGACACCTCATTTTGAAAGTATTGATTTAGAGCTCACTTTGACTATACTATATATATATATCTCTTTCGTGTGAACAACTGGGTTTACAGATGCAGCATTTTAAGACCCATCTTTTAACCTGCCTGACGCATGATTCTTCTATATGCAGAACTATGTTTGTTGCTAATGCCGGGGATTGTCGTGCTGTTCTGGGGAAAAGAGGGAGAGCTATTGAGCTTTCCAAGGACCACAAGCCCAATTTCCCTTCTGAAAAGCTAAGGATTGAGAAACTCGGAGGGGTTGTTTATGATGGCTACCTCAATGGCCAGTTGTCTGTGGCCCGTGCCCTTGGAGATTGGCACATGAAGGGCCCAAAAGGTTCTGCTTGTCCTCTCAGCGCAGAGCCGGAGTTGCAGGAGACTAACTTGATGGAAGATGATGAGTTCTTAATCATGGGCTGTGATGGCCTGTGGGATGTGATGAGCAGCCAGTGTGCTGTTACAATAGCAAGGAAAGAACTGATGTTGCACAATGATCCCGAAAGGTGCTCAAGAGAGTTGGTCCGGGAGGCACTGAAGCGTAATAGTTGTGACAATTTAACTGTCATCACTGTTTGTTTCTCCGAAGATCCTCCACCGCGGATTGAGATTCCTCCTTCTCGAGTCCGAAGGAGCATATCAGCAGAAGGTCTGAATTTGCTGAAGGGTGCATTGGATTGTAATGCATGAGCAACAGGAATTTGCCAAAAGCGAGAAGATCTGCCGTAGCCACTGAGGGGGATCATGCTCCCTGCTTTCAACACGGATGACACGCTGGAAGTTGCACCAGTTAATGCGACAGACATGAGTCCCACTCAGAAATGAGCGGATGATCCCTCCGAGTTAATTCAATTCTTCATGATCTTGGGAGTTGCCGCTCGTATGTGATTATTTATGTTGTAACGATTTGAATTCTTTTTCCCCCTCATTTATGTGGTTGCCTGAACCACGATGGATGTTCACCATTCGAGCATTGTAAATAGTTGGAAGTTGAAAAACATGATGGCTCTGTTTTTCTGGTCTTCAAATTTTGGGTAACCTATCTCTTCGTGTTCTTTGTGAGGACTCATGGGTTTGACACGGTTTACTTTCGGTATTATCATCGGCAATCTCAGTAAGCTTTGCGCCAGCGACATCTCCAAGCGGACACTAATTACGTTTGCCTCGGTTGCGCATGGCATCCACCTAGATCATTTTGCATAACCAGGATTAAACTGGTATACACCAGTGATTACTGGATTCAATTTGCCCATTTGTCAGCCAGAGGAGTGGACTGGAACTTACAATATTCCAGTTTACAGATTGTTACACTATCCACAACATTAGCATCCTAGCTGTTGATCCATGTACTCGTGTTGCCTGCCACATGAGGCTCACGGATGTACTTCAATTTCATCCAGAAGGTCAAAGGGTAGCTTCCTTGATTCATGTTAATTCACTCTGCCATGCCTAAGCTTAACCTTTACATGTTAGACGCTCCAGATTAAATCCATGAAAGTTCATGACAATATTCGTTAACAAGCATTGAAATCGATCCCATATGTAGTTATACCATGAGCAGGCCAACCAATCGCTACAACAGCCAAAGATAAGATGGTGAAACATCCACTAAACAAGTGTTGGTGATTGATACATTTCTCAAACATATTTAAGTGGTGAACATCTGATTTCATTGCCTAGTAAACCTGTGACATGGCTCAGTGGATCATGAGGGCAGCTCGGAGAGGGTTTCCTTCAGTAGTATACCGATGTCTCCGGTAAGCCACAGGAATTATTAGTCCAGCATGTAATGTTGAAAAGACAAAGCTGTTGAACATAATCCAAGAAACTGAAAGCAAAATTTGTGTTACGAAGGAATGAGAATTCGCAATCCCACTTTGGGAGAAGCTCACGCATTTGGTTACGATCCCATTTTCCTTTCTAAATGTCGTTCAGTTGTACAGAATCTGTTCTCATAGATCTGAAAGATGAGATTTTTCTCGTCATGTTGAATCAGAGTTCTTCCTTAGCATCATCAGCAGGGCCATCCCCATCGTGAAATCCACTGCAGAGTAAAACAAGGATTGAGCTGCCTAGCATAAGAAAGAACTACGAAACACCCAAAGTAGATATGGCGATAAGCAAATCACATCTGTCTGAGAAAACAAATTCTTTAAAGCTCCAGACATTTCAGTTTCACTAGTGCACAAGATGTGCATAAGCATGCCTGTACATGCTTGTGCAACATTGATGTAGATAGAGTACACTCTCCATAAAAATACTTAGGAAAGAGAAATTTAGTTAATGGAAGAAGGGAGTGAAGGGAAAAGAACTACCACCAGAATGGAAATTATTTTTCCAGAACAAAATCACTTAGAGAGAGATTTTGTAAGGAGGACGATCAATTGAATTTCATGGGCAAAATTTTAGAATAGAAACTACCACCTCGTTATCTGATATACAGTAGAGAAGAGATCTTTGCAAGTATTTTCATGCAAAATTTGACTTTAAAAAGATTGAGTCCAGAAAAACAAAGATTTAGCTTCTAAGCTGAGGCTGTAATAAATTATCTTCAGCTATTCTCTTGATCATTGTAAGCACTAGTAAACATATATCATGTTTTTACTCACAGTACAATCCACATGATCCCACCAAGGACTGAAAGTACTTAAAGGTTACCTTGTCTGGCTGCAGTGCTTGCTCAAATCTTCACACAGAACCTTGGTTACACCTCCAGCTTTCACAGAACCTTGTCTTATAAGTTTCGCCAACTGCAATATATGTTAACAGGAATTCTAAATGACCTGCGGAAAATGTAGGACCTGTAGAAATGGATAATAAGTAACATGTACAATCTCACCTCATCTTCTGTATCCTCAAGTAACCTGCAATGTTACCTAAAAATATTAGGCTCGTGGATTGATAATTCAAAAGGTGCTCTCTATTAGAAAGAATTACTTAATATGGACATTAAAATGAAGCTCACCACACAACAGTAAGAAAGAAAAAGAATTGCTACAACTTATTTTCCTATTCCTTTTTATTTAGTGCTTTTTTTTTCCTTTTCAGGGTGGACCTCTTGATTTACTCACCTTCCACAATAAGTTGATATAGCTTTTGAATGTGCTCTAGCTTCCTGTTTGTCTAACACCACAACAGAAAGAGACCATTTCAAATTCAGAAATTAATTTACAATATCCTAGAGACTTGTGAGAATTTGAGAGCAAAATTTGCTGACACAGAATTAATCAAGATTCAAGAAAGACATATTATGATTTGAATCAACCACAGTAGAATCCAAACGACCTCCAAGGTTATTGGAATGGAATATCCTAGTGTTAACGACTAGGCCAATTCAAGGAGAGTCATCATCATCCTTCATCTTTATCAGAAACGTTTGTTTTACTAGCAAATAACACCCATACATGCTGATATAACAGTCGACCCCCACATATCATTGCTAATCTGAGTAATATTATGTGTTATAGAAGCTTCTGTAATAGTCATATGCATATTAAGCTGATGTCATCGGCTGGACATTGGCATTCGTAAATGAACTATCAGTGACCAATTAGTTGATAACCCTGTTTTACTTTAAGATTTATGACCTTATTTGATACTTTTGTTGATTGATTCAAGAAGAAGGAAATATAATCCACAAGAGCACACGCCATGGATCAATCCAAACATTCACAAGATTAGTATTTGCAATTAAGCAAATAAAGAAAATTTTCGGAATGAAATATTTGAATAAAGCAAGGTGTCAGGCTTGGCCATACATCTTTTCAGAATCTCAAAAGGGTAGCTTCATCTTCATAAATAGATTCTTAATAGTCAAATACTGTTATAAAGAGATTCATTGGTTTCACTGGTTAACTCTTTCTTCCACACATGCACTGATTTGAAACATAAATGTACTAATACAAGGTGACAAACTACTGCTGGCGATATAAACATTAGAATGCTTTCCTTCTCTCGAAAGGTAATTCTTGATAATAAGTTCCCTACCAACATAAATCATCTACTTGACACAGATTTTCTCAGTTATTGTTAAATATCAGTTATAAATTTGTGAGCTACACTCAAACAACAAAATGATGGACGATAAAGCCACTAGATACCAAACTTAGAATACATACCGGTCGTCAATTGATCCCAATCGTCTACTTTCACCCATTCTAGTTGGGTAGAATCCCTCTGCAAAAATGAGCAATGAAGTACTTCAGTTCAGATGACCTGAGACAGCCAGGTGAAAAACTTATACATCTGGAGAGATCAACTAAGTGGATGTAGAGCTTTCTAATGGTTAGCCAAAGCAGAACTGATCTTATTTATTCAAACTGCTAAATACAATAGCATACAAAAAATAAAACCGGGATGTTCCTATTTGGAACTGCTGCTTAAACTTTAGTAACAAGGAAATTGCCACATTGTATTACTGCAACAAGAATGAGCCAAGCAAGGTACCCCACTTGGTGTCCCATATTGAATTTCTCCTTACTTCTTTTTTTTTTTTTTTTTTTTTTTTTGAACTAGAATTTCTCCTTACTTATCAAAAACAAATGTAAGTACCTTCTCGAGAGTATAATCTTGCATCTTTTCACACAGTCCATCCAGAAGCTCGACGACTCTGAGCTCGCTCACCCTGTTTGAATCATTACCGACAGCACATAACCATCAGCCAAATCTAATAAAAACTCAACAATTACACGACGCAAGACCCGCCTCTCGAAAGATACGAGTTCAGGAAACCGCGTCAAAATCTAATCACAGAATGCATCTTTTCCAACAACATAAACGAAAAGGGCATTGCTTCGTAATCGAACTCGTATCATCCCACAAAAAAATTAGGAAAAAGACGACAAGCATTACCTATAATCGATGAGCTTTCCTTCACGTTGACCTTTAGAATCCAAGCGATGCCTCATATCCAAATGATTCCTCGGCTTTTCCTGGAAAAATGAAAGCTTTAACACACACTCTCTCCGCAGTCAGTTGAATTCGTAAAGGAAACGACGTGCACTCACTCACATTGGAAAGACCGATCTCCAGCTCTCCCTGCCCGAAAAAACCATCGAAAACCGAAGTCAGATCGACGACCTACTCGAACTCGTAAAACTCAAAACGAAAAAGAAAAAAAAAGAGAGAATCGATTTCTCAGCGAGAAATTAGGAAACGATCCATCGAACTGAGCCACAGAAAAAGTACCGCGACGGCATTGCAGGCGGCGCACTTGTCGTCGACGCAATGAGCGAGGGTGAACGCGGCGAGCATCGCGAGGATCCACGCGGCGGCTGCGAAGGACTCCGCCATCTCCTCCTCCTCCTCCTCCTCCTCCGATCGCTCCTCTAAAAGTCTCCGGTCAGCTCTCGTCAAAGTTCAGCGGTCCACCATTTAGATGTTGATCGGTCCAGTCAGTCAGGATTCTAGAAATTTCGCCCCTCGAATCTCGATCGCACCAAGCCATGGGCCGCTTCAAGGACCATCAACAGAATTGGGCTCGCTCGGGCCCGTCATGTTTGGCCCGAGCGAGCACTATTTTGTTGCTTTGGGCCTTGACACGGACCCGAGCGAGCACGACTATGTTATTGGGCCTTGAAGCGGCCCATGGCTCCGCGTGGTCTCTTTTGAAGACTCTTCCTTTTGATCGTTCGGGGACGAGCCACCGTACACGGCTACCCCTCCCTAAATCGAGGCCGCGCCACTGACCTAGAGAGTCGAACCGACGGTCAAATCGGCGCCATCCCTGTTGCCTCAGGGGGATGACGCGACCATGTCGATAGCCCGCCCGGCGACAACAAAGTCCGGGGCACCGGAATATAGGGGACAAAACAGCTACGCTCCATGGCTTGTGTACTTGCCAAAATCCTATGTAAGTCAGACCCAAATGAAATGGGGGAGGCGACAAGAAGTCTGGTGTCTTGTTTTGTTACCTCGTCTGGGACCACTCGCCAAAGCCAAAGCCAAAAACCATCCCCCCAATGATTCCGGATCATGTGGTAAACCCCAAAAAGAGGGTATTTCTCAGCTCCTCCTTCCCTTGTTTGATCACATGGAGGGCTTTAGGTGGGTCCAACCTCGATAAAATTTCTCCGTCTTTTATAACCCCACGTCCCGTCATTATGCGAATGACCCCAAGACTAATAATACAATGACTCCCACTCATCCCAACGTCATCTCGTCGTACTTATGTAATACGACACAAAAGTATATACAAATTTACCCTTTTTTTTTTATTAGACGATTTTCCTATAATGACGGAGTTAAGATTCAGTAACCGCGTCAAAGTAGGTACGGGATTAATCTTAACACAAATCACGTTTTCTCTCTCGAAAAAAATTGTTTGGGTTCGTGTCATTTATTTGCTCCGAGTGGAAGATTGAAATTGTCGTTACGTTCTTAATATGAATTTGGCCTTTTTTTTTCACCTAAAAATGGAGGAAGACCGAATTTTTTTAATCACCAAAACAGGGGAAAAAAGAGGTACTAATTGCCAACCACCACACTCCACTCTGTAGTGGTTGGACAGCATGATAAAAAAAAACATTTTATTAATGATATTAATAATCACATTCAGGAATTAATTCGGGCGATGGGCCCCACTATTTCCGCATTCCGTAAAACTACCCTGGAGAAAAAGAGATTCATTTTCCGCGCTCGTTAGGTGTCGCCCATCATTCCGCTTTTCCGCCGCTTCGCCTCGCACGTGCCGTGGGCCGGCACGTACTAATTGCTCATTCTCACCTCCACCGCCTCTTTGTTTTCTTCTTGGGCGCAATTAGTTATATATAGAAAAGGCAAAATGGTCTAGAATCCATATTTTAACTCATATTTGATAATATGGGTCATTCATAAGTTTGCTTTAAATTTAAAAAAAAAATTACATAAGAACCTAATGAGTCTTAAATAGATTTCAAATGAGTTATAAATGAGTTACCTAACAAATTTTAAGTTAATTATAAATAGGTCATTTGAAATTTTTTATATTTTTCCACTTTATTTTCTTATTGTTTTATTTTTATTTTTCTTTCTCTTCTTTTTCTTTTTTTCTTTCCTTTTCTTTCTTTTTCTTTTTCATTTCACCAACGGTTGCCCACGAGGATAGTTGGCCATAGACAAGGGACAATCTAGTTAGAAGCCGATAAAGCTCGAGCTCACTAATCTAGCCTCTAGTGAGCCTCGACCTCGCCAACTTCTGTCGTTGGCACAAGCTCACGTGTAGCCCATCGTCAGCCATCGCTGCAACCGGCTAGCGAGCAAAGACGAAGGAAACAGAAATAAAATAAAATAAAAGACCATAATCACCTTTGGTCTTGCATCTTCGTATTTTATTATTTTGCTTTTTTAATTTCATATAAAAGTGTATCTAAGTAACCGATTAACATGGAGAGCTTATGGAGTCAAATGAGTTATTATTTATTTGTGTAGTTAGGATTAAGTATTGATATGTTTTAGTAATATGGGTTGGGTCAGATATGTGTTAAATTGAGGTCAAGTCCGGTATGAATCGTCAAAATTATGTTGTATTAAAATGATTTAATATGGGTAGGACAATTTCCGACCCGATCCATTCATTTGACACCCTATATTTATATAAGCAAAAGTGGAAAAGACTTTTGTTTGTTTTCATCGAAATTCAAGATGTAGTTTGAGTCTTGGAAAATCACTAGAAAGTTGTATGTGAATTTACAAATCGATACCGACCAAAAAGAAAAGAATTTGCACATATTTGTATACCGTGAAAGTTTTGAATTAAAAGAAAACAAGTAAAGATGTGCCCACTTCGCAACAACGATTAAGCAGAACAAAAACTTAAGAGCATTGTGAGGGATCAATTTTTGGTGGAAGAAATTGGCCACCTTGAAAAAGAACTACCTACTTGAATTCATAGAACGACCAATCTAGATTTTCACGATTTTAGCTCGATAACCTTAGTGACGGAACGAGACATTTGAATTTCGAATTTCACCCTGTGGAATGCACTAAATTTTAGCTTCTCATTTTTAAAAATTCTAATAATGACCTTCGCTCAAGATTAACAATCTTAACAATTGAATCCTGAAATCTTTACTGTACTAAAATATAAAAACTTTGAATCGAGAACTTAAATGGTATCTTGGATTTTGATGGGGAAACTAAAAGAAATCAAATTTCACAGTTGCCAACAAAAATGGCGATTGACAGAAGAAAAAAAGTTGTCTTTTTTATTTCTTCCTCCTTAGACACAGGGAACAAAACAAATTATAGAGAGAGGGAGGGCGGGCTGAAAAGAGGAGAGGTGGGGAGTCACTTTGGAGGAGCGAACGCTGCGTCGCTTTTACTAATTCCACCCCGACCCACTCAAATTTTTGTTTGGATTTAGTAAAGCTCGAGGTTTAACGATCGACAGTGTCTCTCGCTGTCCGAACGAATTGATCGATCACTTTCCCCATTTAAGAAACTCCCTCACACACACAGCACACACCCACCCACCTCCTCCGTCTCTCTCTCTCTCTCTCGAAAAGCAAGGACCTTTGGAGCTCGAGCCCGCATTACCCATTTCCCGAATGAGGCTTTCCGTCGTCCCCGGATGCTTCTTGAGGGATATCGCGTTCTGGGTTCCTCGAGCGACGTCTCTTTCAGGTGATTTTGGGGAGTTTTTGAGTGTCTGATGGGCTCGATCTAATGTGGGTAATCGCTCGTTGCTGTCGCTTCGTCTTGTCGTTGCGATCCGGGCTCTCTTTGCGCCCCCGTTCTTGGGGTGAAGTTTGTCTGTAGGGAATCGTTGGTTAAGAGCATTAACTTTTGATTCGGAGGCATGTGGCGTGGATTTGAATGTTCTTCATGTGAGTTGGGTTTGATTCGTAGCTTCGGATCTGCGGATCTAGTTTTTGGTAGTATTTATGGAATGTTTGTTCCTGCATTTCCTCTTCTTGGTTTGTGTTGAAATTCAAACTTTTTTCATCGGCAGTAATTAATGTGGTCATCTAGTTGCTTGTTGAAAAAAAGAAAAAAGAAAGAAATTTAGCTGTGAAAGGATGAAGAATTTGAATTGTTGTTTTCATTTCTGGATTTAATGCCCGGGGTGATCTCAGTACCGACATAAGGTACTTCATCACCTGAACTTTGACTGTGTATAGTTCTCGAAAGTTGTTTGTGCAGTGTGGGGTGTCTGTGGTTGCTGCATTCTTGAGGCTGATGCGATTTGATTTCCCCATGATTGTGGCTATGATAGATTGTTCAAAGTGTTTCTTTTCAGCTTAATTTCTTCATGCTTTGCTTTTGGATGGTGGTTGATGTTATAACATGAATGGATCGTCATGTGACACAGTGAGACGATGATTGCTTCGACCTGCAAGACGACTGAAGATCAGCATGCTGAGTAGATGGCAGATGAAAACCATTTGCGTCAAGATTTTGAGGCCTTGAGTGTATCAAAACGTCTCATGCGGAGCGTCAGTCAAAAATTGAGGAAGAAGAGCCTCAAAAGTGAAGATGAAGACGATAGTGTTAGAAGGGTTTCATTGAGATGTCTAACTATATATGGCAGAGGTGGGGGTTGCAAGGTGGGTGCTGACACAGGCGAGGAATATGGGGACCCAAGTAGTAGGAGAAGGTCGAGTGCCAGTGAAGATGGCAGAGGATACAGCACCATATGTGGTACCGAAGAAACTGGAGTAGACTGCTTCTCATATGGAGTGAAAGAGAGATTTTGGAGAAAAAATACCAGAAAGGATTTAGAACTTGAAGAATCAACCTTTAACAGCAGAATGCACGTTTTTCTTCCAGATGATATTCTAGAGATGTGCTTGGTGAGGCTGCCACTAACCAGCCTCATGAATGCACGCCTTGTGTGCAAGAAGTGGAGAAACTTGACTTCTACTTCGCGCTTCCTTCAGATGAGACGAGAAGGCTTGCATCATAATCCATGGCTGTTCTTGTTTGGTGCTGTGAAAGATGGCTATTGCTCTGCCGAAATACATGCGCTGGATGTGTATCAGGATCAATGGCACAAGATAGACGCCGATATCCTAAAGGGAAGGTTCATGTTTTCTGTTGCCAATATCCTAGAAGATGTATATATAGTAGGGGGTTGCTCTAGCTTGACCAATTTCGGCAGAGTGGATAGAAGCTCATTCAAGACACACAAAGGAGCCTTTGTTTTCAGTCCATTGACTAAATCTTGGCGTAAAATTGCTTCTATGAAATACGCCAGGTCAATGCCTATCTTAGGAGCTTCGGAGGTCCATCCAGATTTTTCAGCGACTCAGAGCCATCAAATCCGGCAAGAGAGGCGTTTTAATAGGTCAAGGATGGGTGGTGGATCAGATGTTTATGAGGATCCTCACAGGCTTTCTCTAAGACGTCAACAAAGAAACACTTTTGATGAGAATGATTTGTCAGTTTTTTCTGCTAGAAAGCCACACAAGTTGGTCAGGCAAAAGATTGATCAATCAAGCTCAAAGAGCTCTAGAAGGTTCGTGGTTATTGCTGTTGGAGGGCTTGGCTCATGGGACGAGCCCTTAGATTCTGGAGAAATATACGACTCTGTATCTAATAAGTGGACAGAAATCCAGAAGCTGCCACCAGATTTTGGGATTGTTTGCTCTGGAACTGTTTGTAATGGCATCTTTTATGTCTATTCAGAGAGTGACAAACTTGCAGGATATGACGTAGAAAGGGGATATTGGATTGGGATACAGACTAGCCCATTTCCTCCACGTGTTCATGAGTATTACCCGAAACTTGTTTCTTGTGATGGCCGGCTTTTTATGCTCTCAGTGTCTTGGTGTGAGGGGGATGGTCAAATTGGCAGGAGAAACAAGGCTGTGAGAAAATTGTGGGAGTTAGATCTCAGGTGCCTTGGTTGGAGTGAGGTGTCTGTACATCCCGATGCTCCGATGGACTGGAACGCCACATTTGTGGCCGATAGGAACTCCATATTTGGGGTCGAAATGTTCAAAATATTTGGTCAGGTGTTGGATTTCATGACAATGTGTGACGTTTCAGAAAAGGGCCCCAACTGGCGTCATATATCAAGGAATCAGATGGCTCATGAACTCGATGCTTCATCTTGCATGACCAAGTCTCTAGCTGTGGTTTATTTGTGAAATCATCCCTCTAATGAAGTTGCTACTCACCCAGATAGTTTCTGATTTCTATTTATCATTGTGCAGAGGTTTTGATCATGCATTGCAGATGCAACATTGGGTCCTGCATTTAATTCTTTGATGAAAATGATTTTTGCATGGGCGATTTCCTCCAGTCTCTCATCACTCCTTCCGTTTGTGCTGTGTTTCTCACATTGATTGTACTGGAGGCGCAACTCTCCCATGTAACTTTTGATGTAAAATTTGATTTCTCCAGTATCAGACTAATTTTGTACTTTAATTGTTGCTTTCTCTCCCATTTTATATATATGCTCTCCGTTGCTTCTTCACTTTGGTCTTGCTAGTTCCCAAATTGCATACTTGACCTGTGAAAATCTCATGCAGATTTGATTTAACGAAAGCCTAGTCCAGTATCGATGCTGTTAAGTCCGTCTGATAGAACACAAAAATGGGGTGTATTTCTAATCTGAGTGTCTCTGGCTGTAATCAGTGCGTTGCTCCACGTTGGCAGAAAGGGGTACATAGAGGAGTGATTATGCCGACTTAATGGCTAACATGGTTCTGTTGTTCATGTTGTTTTCCATTGCCATTTAAAATTATGTACAGATACGCGGTAGGTGGGTTTAGTAGCCTACAGCACTTGTTGAAACAGTCAGCAACTTGTTGATTGAACGTACGGTGAAGGTGTTCCATACTGGTCCATTTCCAAACAAGTGAACAGAGGGTCTAATGGAGCCACCGAAGGCATATTCCTTAAAATAGTAATTTAACTATGTTGGAATGCTTTAGCCTGTAACTGTTCTGTTCAGACTTAGATTGAATGGGGATTTTCTCCAGCGTACTTGGTTTTCTCTCTTAGGAGGCTCGGAGCCATACAAACCAAGGCCTCGTAGTTGAGTTTCAGTGCCAAGCCTTAAAAGACATATTTGTCTGTGCAGCTATCGACCGAGTTTCTCCTTCTCGTCCCTTTTTTTTTTATCTTTTTCTTTTTTGTTAGTGTTTACGTGTAGTTTGATGCAGAGAGCAGTAATCCGACTCTGAGATTCACAATATCCATATGTCCGCAGGTATCATCTATTACAAAAGTGCTACTCCTTGCTGATACCATACCTTTATCCAGAACTATCCAGACAACATCTAGGTGTGAAGAAGACATTAGGCAATATAAAACAGGTACCACCAAGTGAGGGATAAATCTCTAGATACAAAGCCACAATGCCAATTGTCAAGTGGGTTATTTACACTTGGCCACGAATTGTACTTAAGACAAAAAACCAGCCCTAGGGGAGGATCAATTGAATTCGGCGGGATACTTGGCAATGCCCTTTTTCTATTCTGAACTTCTGAAAGATATGACAAATATTCAGCGATATTGCCAAGCAGTTTCACTCAATTGTAGGTGAAGGACTCGAGAGCAGGAACAATTCATCCGTCAAGACTGTTAGGACGTTCGATGTGCAATGCCTACGGTTCATATAAAGAAAAATAGGATGTGAGACGTGCCATGTTCATGCCATGATCAGTACGTGTTGCAGTGTAGGTGATTAGTTTCTTTCCTCATTACATCGCTCAGAAAAGGTGACTTTCTCAGTCATTGGACTTGTGGACAATTCCGACTTCAAGTCAAAAACCTTCTAGACAATTCCTGAAATCAAAACCCTGCTAGTTTCAACTCCGCAGGGCTGTACGCTGGATGATTGGGATTGGAACAGTCCTTGTATAAGGTGGTATCGCACCAAATGACAGGAATGTATGTTTCTGAGCAGGAATCACATGCTCTACGTCTTGGCGTCGTCTGTTGAGAGAAGGAAACAGAGAGAAACAGCTGCACAGATGATAGTATATCATTCTCCAGATGCAGCCAAACTAGCTTTTTCTCTGATGACAACCAGAGAGATGGACAAGGCCACCGCAGTCCGTATTTACTTTGCATGCTGCTTCTTATCACGACTTGTATAATGATGAGCCGACTTGCAGGATGACCATCAGATTTTTGGAACTTACAGGAAACGTAGGCTTCTATCGTTCACCAATTACACCATAAACTGTCGTGGCAGCGAGAGAGGTTGGGGATATATCCAAAGGAGAAAAACCCAATGTGGTGTATGGCAGTCGACATATAATTCCCAAGAAAGATGAGAACAGAGAATTTATGGCCAAAACTTCTCCAAGAAACTTCACAATCAATACACTTCCTCGAGGTGTCATAAATGGTGGTAAATCTTACTAGAGAGCCAAAGATTGGAACTATTTAATCAGAAGTCATTTGCGAAGCAATCTTCAGCTTAAGAGTCAAGAGCAATAGACTTTTACAGGGAATAAAGGCAATGCAATCATGCAGATACATCTCGTTACTTGTAATTAATCTCTGAAGTCAAATCATATATAACATTGACATTATGTTGATACAACAAATGCAGATCATGCAAGAAAACAGAAGATTGGCAGAAGGGGCAATATAAAAGACAAAAAAGGAAAGATCTAAAAACCCTCAAAGAATTCTGTATAGCACTGCCATATACTATCGATCACAACCAATACACTGGACCTCAAAATTGAAAGGCAGCAAAGGAAATTACATACAAGGTTGGAGAGTGTTGATCTCATGGGAAGTATCTAAATAGGCCTATCCCATATTCGGGAAGATTCCTGAGAAGTTGGGTATCTTGTCAACATGCTTCAAGGCCCTCTCAGCAATCTGCCTTGTTCGGTAATCGGCATGTTGGAAAGCATCAACTAGCGCTGTACTCACATTAGGATCGCCAGATACTTCATATGCTATATCCTCAGTCCGTAACAGCCTCTCAACTGCCCAAACTGCCCATCTCCTCAAGCTATCTGTTCTTTTCTCCATCAACACATTTAAAATAGGTTTAATTCCTTCCACCTCGCACAAGATGGCAACCCCTTGCTCAATATCAACCCCATCCTCTAACAATGTGGATAATGCTGCCAATGCTGCCTCGACCACTTTCTCATTCGTGTGGTCTAAAAGTGCCACCAATTTCTCTACAGCTTGTCCTTCAAGAAGACAAAATGTTTCTCTCAGTGAACATGTTCCTCGGTGAAGCCGACACAATCCTGTTATGACAGGCTGTTTACTAAAACATGGAAAGATGGAAGAACATAATCCTGGTGGGGGCAATTCCGGCAATCTCGTTAAGTTTCGGGATTCTCTAGACAAGTTCTCCAAGGCCATGGCAGAAACCACCTGTACATTGTCAAGTCCATTGGACTGAAGCAATTCAATAAACAGTGCAGCAACATTGTGCTCGCGGCAGAGTTGAACAGCACCCGGTTCATCAGGCAGAATAAAAGTGATCCTAGCTAGGATTCGTACCAGCCCTTCCAGATAGGGCGTCACAAAGCGGATGCCCCTAGTCTCTCCCTGTCGTATCCTTCGCACTCTGTAAATGATCTGCTGAAAGGCACCGTCGTCTAGCATCTGCCGTGTGAGACCCAAATCCCTCTCTGGGAGCTCAGCTAAAAGTCCAGCAGCTGCTGCTTGCTCTTCAGTTATGCCTGCATTTTCAGTGACCACTCTCATTAGGCTCCCAAGCTGGCCAACTGTGCCACGAAGGGCATCTGCTAACTCCTGGTCCATATGTGGGGAAAGGTTCTGCAGAAGTTTAACAGAAGCTAGACGCAAATCTCTCTGCGGAGCCTCAATAAACTGAACCAAACTGATAATAGCACCAGAGCTTTTGATGGCAGCTACGACGCTCAGAACAGTAGCAGGAGAACTGGTGAGCCCAACAAGAACCTGAAGAAGCTTACACTCAATTGCCGGACCAGTATTGCTAATAAGGTGGAGCAGATTATGGATTATGTCTTCTGAGACTAAAGTCCGATGGTCTGGTCCCACAGGTATGCCATCAAAATCAATGCCTGAGTTGACAATGTGGGCAAGAATTGTTGCAGACACCTCTTTCAAGCGCATCGGAAGTTGATTAGCACCAACAGTGAAGAGATCTTTGACAAGAGGAGGAAGAATATCAGCATCTACCAACACTTTGGCACTTGCTTCGCAGGAAATCTGGTTTAGAGCTTTTAAAGCAGCTTCTCTTGACAGAATGCTGCCGCTTTTCATTAAATTGATCAGTGCAGAGCCCACCCTCTTAGCTACAAGGACCTTGACATCATTGTTAAGAGCCAGCTCACCAAGAAAACTAGCCATGGAAAGTTTAGTCTCTTGAGACCCTGCATCCAAAAATCAACAGCATATCCATACTCCCATTAAAAATGGTAAGACAATAAAGCTCAGGACGGTTCGAATATGTCATAACAACCATAGTCAAATTAAAATTAGAGCGGAAAATTCAAACAGAAACTCCCATTAGGAGCAGGACTGTCAGCTCATTAACACAGTCCCAGTCACAGAAGACACAGAAAGCAGGCATTGGATATATTTTGAGAAAATATCTAAGATAGGAGAATGCTAAGTGCTAATGTCCTCACTGGAATTTCTCTGCACTTAAATTCATTGAGAAACTAGAGTGACCCTCATGGAAGTCATCTTGTTCTAATGATGTCCAAACTTCCACACCTTGTTCTCTCTGATCTCTCAGAAACCTAATGTTTATTTCAGCTGGGAGTTAGAAGAGACTACGAATCATTAGGCATCAATTCCTGTGCCTTGAAATGGAGAGTATGATTTGACCCCAAAAAATAAAAATGGAGAGTATGAACTGCCTTAAAAACAATATACCGTCAATTGGTTTTTTGTATGAGCAAAGCACAAAACTAATTCTTAAGAATCTCTGTCAATGCCCGCCGCCGTGTGCCTTTTTTTTGTTTCTTCTTCTTCTTTTTTTTGGTTGGGGGGTGTTGAAGTTTATTCTTAAAAGCACAAGAAAAAATATAGTTCACAACTTGCATCATCTTGTTTGATAAAGTCAACAGAGAAACAAAAGCGTTCATGTAACCGCGAGTATCCAGAAAAGCACCTTCAAGCAGTTGTGTCAGAAGAGGCTGCAGTCTACCATTCTCAGCCATCTGCCGCACATTGTTCTCGCAACTCTCCAGATTCTCCAACGTCTTCTCAGCCTTCTCAACAGTCAAAACATTTTCTGATTTGCTGCTAGACATTCCAACCAAAATGAGTATAGCACCATTTACCGAGCCAATCTTTTCAGACAAGACCTCATATTTGGAGAGCTCATACAGCAAAGAAACAGCTTCTTCCCTCTCTTTAGACTGCTCATGAGACAAGAATTTAACTACTGTGCGAACAGTGTCCCCCTCAGCAATTATTTCCTACAAGACATCAGACAGGCAATGAAAATAGGCAACAAAATCAACATGCTGTTAATTGTACTTGCTATTCCTCAAAGTTCACCAGTAATATAAAAGATTCAGAACCTTAACATCTTCATCTTCCTCCACTGCAATTCTAAGGGTATCAAGAGCTTTGCACCGGACTCGACGACTACCACTCTTCAACATTTCAACAATCATAGGTACGAGAGCTGCATTGCGCACTACATGCCTGTTTATTCGGCTTTTTTGACAGATGTGCTGAATGTACCTTAGTGCCTGCACAATGTCACTTTCTGAACTACCCAAATTTAATGACCTCCGTGCCATATCAAGTTGAGCAGTTTCATTTCTAGCAGTCCATTCCTCAATTGTGTTCCTCAAAGCTATACTAGGTTTAAGCTCTGTGCTTCTCAATTCCTTTTGCGTCAGTGGGCAAACCAACTTCCTTCCCTTCTCTCTGCATTCTTTAAACCAGTTCTCGATGGCCTCACGTTCAAAAGTTTGTCCATTCTCTGACGTCACAGGATCGTGCATAACTTGTTTTGTCAAAGGGCATACAAATGCATCATAGAGAGGCTCAATATGCAGCCTGTCAAACTGATGGCTTTCATCTGACTGGCTGCCAGTGTCATGGCTTCCATCCCAACTTCCTGCCATCTGATCCAAATATCTGACTGCGAAATGAAACTAGAGAAAGACTGCATGTTAATTTCTTTGACAACAAAGAAGAGTAGCAAGATTATCACCAAATAAGATCCGTAAGGTGATAAATCCTCTCACAGAAAATGTGTAATAACCACACCTCATGCAAATAGAATGTTGGTGATTCAATACCACCATTTCTTCCCCTAAATGCAATAACACTTGTTAAGAGAAAACTCATGCATGGATGAACACCATATGGGTGGCTAATTCTAAGTCCAGCAGCCAGAGGTGTCATGGTCCATATGCAAAACAGACATGAACAGTAAGTTTCTGGTTTGAGAGGTGCAAAACATGAGCTGGCAGATGTATAGTTATTAATGGCATGCATCAAATAACTTATCTGGATAAGTTATACAAGCTGCTTAATGCTGGTATTAAACCATTTCACCCATTGCAGTTATGCTATTCCTAAGTCGTGCACACACGTTGATGTGGACACAATTGCAGAAAAGTTCCCAAAGTGGTACAAGAAGCAGAAATCAATAAAATAGGCCTGGAAGTAAGGTGTGTATAGTATGGAGGGAACAGGTCACAACTTTTGATCCAGAAGGAGTTTCAGGTTCCATAAAGTATGCTCCTGGATCGTTAGTAAATGAAGCCAAAAATAGATATCCCCCAAATAACCTCATGTATATTATTACTCTTAGTAAATGATCTACCGACAATGCTTCCATTGCGACTCTAATCAGGATCCCAATCCCCATATTCTCCCTAGCTAAACAAGCCTGGAAACGCTATAGCTCATCCTCATAGCTGAGTAAGCAAACATCGACTCAACAAGTAAACCACCACCTTAGTTTAGAATCAAGCATAATAAGAAAGATACAAACCACAAACAGTACAACAGTGAATTGTACATGGTAAACCATGTCTATACCACAATCTGGTCACCGTATACATCATGCACACACCTTAGTGCCACATCAATTGTTCCATAGAGCCTATGACATATCTCAAACAACTACAAGGGTTCACATACTGGGTTCACATACTGGTACAATTAATGTCCGTGGGTCTTCATATAGACTAACATATGTCTCTTTGTGTATAATCTCGCTTGCTACTCAATCAAGTAAAGTCGACATTCCAAATATACTTTACAGACACTGTCTCAATATCCATTAGTTTGAAATGTTTTAAGGCAATTTCTATTTTTAGGATTGTTTTCTGCACTTTTTGACTAATTCGTTATTTCTCTATTGTTTTTGTTCTCATTGTTTAGACTCTATTCTCAAGTAATTAGGGTTTCAAATGAATTTTTTTCCAATTTTGTTCAGCTGAAGCATCTGGTCGCCTCTCTATGAAAATGCTGATTTTGAGAATTCTTTTAGTTTCGATTTTTCGCATGGAGCTATGAGTGTGCATGCAAGTTCCCATTGCGTCACACGCGGTCAGTCCAGATAAATTGTCAAGTGATAACAATTTATGATTCCATAATAGACTTCCACATAAACATAAGAAAACCAATATGCAACCCCCATCTAATGCCCTAGCCACAGGATGATGATCATCAATCAATGGTCTTTTCTGGGGAACTGTGTGTTTACAATAATTTCGCAGGACTTTCTGTACGTTAGGCACATAAGGTTATAAAGATAGAGGATAATGGTAAGATTCCATTCATGACATCCAATTGCACGGGTTGATGTGAATAAATCCCAAAGAAGGGACAGTTTTGCAGCCTCTTAGAAGAGAACCGATATGGAATGAGTTAAATCAAGCTACCAACCCAAAAAAGGAAAAAAAGGTGGAAAAAAAACCCAATGCAAGACAACCGCCAGAAACCGTCTCAGCCAAATCCCTGGTCACGCGTAAATTACGGTCGAATCACACTGCTTTCCAAAGCTAGAACTAAGATTCAGTCGAGTCAAGAACTACCCTATAGTCCCCTCCTAGCTAGACCCAATTGATTTTCCTCACCAGCGATCGCCGATCATCAATGGCGCGGCTTCGATCGCCGCCGCTGCACAGCTCAGGCACGAGATTGCTTGTCCACCGGACCAGCAAAAACCGCCGCAAAAGACGATCCACTTCCCAATTCCAGCACAACCGACACAATTAATATAAATAAAAAAAAAAAACCCACTTTCCATTCTCATCGTAACCGCGGGAACAAAAGAAAAAAAGGGTAAAAAAAAAAAAAAAAGAAGAAGAGAAAGGAACAGGACGACCGGGTAGAGGACCGAAGAGCGGGAATGCGATTACCTCGCGGCGAATTCCCCCGGGAAGCAGCACGGAAACCCTACCCTCAGCTCGACGGAGCCATCGCGCGGCCCGCGGGACGGGAACCCATCGCGAGCAAAGGCGCGGCGATCGCTGCAGCTCTCCCGGACGGACCCGGCCCGCAGTCAAAGAAGACGACGGCGGGCGGCGGACGGCGGGCGGCGAGCTGAAGCGACGGCGGCCCGCGATGACTGGCGTTCGCGATTACGGACACGAAGTAAGGGGAGGGGTAGGCGGAGGGGCGAGGGGGAGGAAGGAGGGAGGGAGGTGCGCGAACAGTAGTTGAGAGAAAGCAGACAAAGCTGGAGAATCGGAGAGAAAAAAAATGATGGAAAGAAAATAGAAAGCTTAAAATGAAAAAGGAGAAAAAAAAAGGAGGAGAGCAATCCTGACTTCACGATTTGACTCGGGATCGAGCGAGAGAGAGAGAGAGAGAGGGGAGGGTTGACTGGGCGGGGAATAGTCGTCGTTGCAGCCTCGCGGACGAACGAACCAAACGTGGACAGAGACGGAGGGACGGTCAGACAGGCTGGCTGGCCCGGGGGCGTGGGTGGTTGGGTGGCTGTGCTCGGCCTGGCAAGTTTTGTCGTCCTCCTTCCCTTCTTTCCCTTTTCTACATCGGTTAAAGATGACGGAGAGACTCTCGCACCCAACCCATGCCCCCGACCCCAACGCGTGGGGTCGGTTTTTGTCCTAATCATATTTTTCACTTTGTGCTATCGAATCGAAATATATCTCATTACAAGTTAATATAAGTATCATCACATCTACGACACTCGGTTTTACTATATCAAAACGTGTGGGATTTGATTCATTGCTATCTTTGTCGTCAGAGTCGCAATTTGTCCAAGCCCTCCAATCTCGACAATTACTCCCGCCCTTGTCGTTACAAACCGAATCACTGATTTACAAATCTTATCCCTTCAATAGACGGCCACTAAGTGCTCATGTCTTGAATGCTTGATGTAGGGAATTGCGAGGAAAATGCATTCGGATACAATGCCTGCTCATGTCTTGAATGCTTGATGTAGGGAATTGCGAGGAAAATGCATTCGGATACAATGCGTCGTGATCATGAATAGTCTCAAAGGACTACAAAAGTCGGGGGATCCGCTTCAAATAGGTGGGCCAGGCATAAAAAGGAAGGGAGCCAGGCCTTTCCGAATGGGGTCGTTTGCCAAGGTCATTCACGAGCCATCCACAGATCGATGTGGTCGTCCCACTGGAACGGCGGCGCCGGCTCGTGTATTTTAGCCGTGGGGACATGCGCAAGAAGTGATGAGACGAAGTGATGTTTGGGAGTAAGTGGAGTTTCTAATTTTGCTGTGACATGTTGGAAGAACACGCGATCGTACAAATAAAGGCCAGCTGGGAGTTTCTCATTGGAAGGTCCAACTGAATTAGCTCCATTTAATGATCCATGATCACTTCGGTCTCCAAATGGGCCCATCGTGTTACTCGTGTATACACGAGAATAACCTCTGACATCATATGCATTATTCGGCAAAATCCAGGCGTTCCAAATATGAGCAAGGTTGGCGTTTTTCCTCATGTCATTCGAGCGCTAGTACTTAAGTTCATTATAAAGGTCTGCTAAGTTCATCTCGAGAAGAGAGAGAGAGAGAGAGAGAGAGAGAGAGAGAGAGCCCTAGAGTTCTATGGCGATAAGCCATAATGAGGTACACCACGTCCTGGGAATGCAAGCACTGTGCATATGCAATCTCAAAACTTGTGATATCTGTGTATTGCGAATTCAAGAATCCTCCTGCTTGGCGACTAACTTATGGAACACAAGACGGACATATATCGGTACAAAATTGAACCCCGAAACATCATCTTCCACGTGCTGGCTTTCATGGGAGGCTTCAAGAATTTAGAACTAAGCCAAGTGCTCCTTCAGGTAGTCAAATGGGTTGAAGGAAGAACCTCAATAGAAGTTCTCAAAGTTCCCGAGAAAAACTAAAAACCCATCATTTCCTGGAATCTCGAAGAGAAAATTCCACGAGGGAACTGCTCGAACCCATGGATATCCAGCATGTGACCGCATCATATTGGGCATCAGCAGATTTCTTCGGCAAATATGATGTCATAGATGAATTGCACTGCAAAAAAGGAAAGAAAGAAAGAAAACGGACACCTTGAGTGCATAGTAATAAGCATAAAGTTTAGACATGTTGACAACACAACACACATATAGACCAACTACAACAAATGGCAAGTGAAAGTCTCAATAGCTATTCATAAGAGGCAAGTGAAAACCTCATGCCAACTATATCAGAAGTTCAAGCTCGATGAAGCACAAGGATTTGGAAGATGTAAAGACCATTATTGTTATCATTCTCATTGATCACACCTCCAATTCTGTAGGTCACGCTCATACACCTCATTAACACAAAAACCAACAAACCTAGTTTCTCAGTCAAGGGAGAACTGTGGTTCTCAAATCTTATATGTAAACAACGATAGCAACTTGAAGAACATTAGAATCTCAATCACATAAGAATGAAGGCAACCGATGCCAATGTGATTCAGCACTGTCAATATCAGCTTATCAGTTCAATTGCTCTGTGTAATGTTTGAGATCACTGGGAGGATCGCTCACTGTTCAAGACTGTTCATACACCAAACATGAATACATACCTTCCTCTTTGGGAATGTTAGGCTGATCAACCAAAAGTTGCTGTAGTGCGTGCAGGTCACTCGCACTGCAGTGTGAACCATACAAGAACAAATTATAAACAGTGTGCATATCAGGAATCTGTATGGTAATTGCAAACTCTACATATTCCTTGGAAACCATGCATGAACATGAACAAGTGCACATCAATACAATGGAGATCATGGAAGAGGAATGAATGGCCAAATTATTGAGATTTTCAATGTAAACATACAATTATACAATCTTGAGATGATACAATATTCACTGTAGCCTCACCCATTAGAGACAGTTTCAAGTACCTTGGTTTCAAGGCCAGAGTTGAAAGTGCTGATACAACTGAGGATTTCAGAAAATACCTGGCAAAACAAAGGAAGATGTTCTAATAAACATATTGACTTCAAATTGCTTATACTTTGATGCAGGGGACTATAGGCTATGCTATTGGAGCAAGTGAAGAAAGCTAAATGCTAGGACATAGAAAATTATAAGAACTAAAAGAACCTCAGAAATGACCAGATGCAAGCATCTAATAGAATCCTCTCGATGGGGAAAAAGTCATTGTGTTTATTCATGTGACTGATGCCATGCTAGATTCATATAAAATTTTATCTAGCTGAAGCACCATACAGGTGAACGACCATCTTCCCAAGTTCAAAACTGGTCTGCAATCTGCTTAACCATGGCCCAGGAGGCTGGGATAAAATCCTGGGCTAGACTGTAGATATATTCAACCTCTGACCGCTTTGCTCATTAAAAACCTCAAGCATTTCTCCCAAAATAAGATCTCCCCACAAACTAGGCATCAGCAAGGGAAAAGGTTGTTTTTCCAGAAAGGGAAGTTGCATACTCTGAGCGGTGCATCTCATAGAGAATCATAAGCCCATCCAAGCAATCTTGAAGACATGGTTTTACTCCCACTGGCTGCTGCAGATACTTGACACTGGGCTGGCCGGATCCCCCTTTCACTAGTTGCTTGCTGTCTCGATGGATCTTTTCAAGAGACATGACAACACCATGCAACTCCTCCCTGAAAATTTCACCAATCCAATGACATACAGTCCAATGAAAGTGGCAAATAAAAGTATCTCTTGTCCTAAATCTGTAAGGTTTGGTGAAAGCGAAGAGTGAATTTTATCATTTTTTATAGCTAAAAAAAAAAAGATTGGGAGGGGTAAATAGCAATTGCGACCCCCTCTGGGTGTTACCACAAGGGTCTCACACCTCTATGTAATATTCCGTTTGAGGACCAAATTTCAATCTGGAAGTTTGAGGTTCACAAGCCCATCACGAGCAACAAAGTGTTAGCAGACAGAAAGTCTCTTCACGCAAGGTATGAATTCATGACAGTTATGGAAGACAAGTGACCCCTTACCCCTAGACCAACTAGGTAGCGGTAGAATTCATGGATTCGAAGCGCTAAAACCAGCACAGAAATTTTGCCAAACAATTGGTGGGCATTGTCTAGACTTACATGGTCTTCCTCATTGAAAGCATAATGTTTTCCAATGACTCCACCTGCTTAGTCCAAACAGCTTCACCAATGCCATCAACAGCTTTCAGGGCACCGTAGTTCTTACCATCCCGAATCACCTAACGGTGAGATTACTAATTCAGTTTGACCGTCCCACGAAAGAAGGGGGGGAAAAACCACGACAAAAACGGAAACAAGAAACGTTGAATTCCCAGAACAGAATCCAACGAAAATACCTGTAATCTGTCCATAATCGAAGAGGCGTTCCTGAACTGCGAGACTAGACGAAGTTGAAGCTCCCCCCAACGATCCATCTCCTCCCGGACTTTCTTGAATTTCTGCTGGAATTTTCTCACCGCCGCCTCCATTCTTCTCTCGATCGCCGATCATCAATGGCGCGGCTTCGATCGCCGCTGCACAGCGCGACGGAGACGATTAATAATTTAAAAAAAAAAACCCACTTTCCATTCTAATCGTAACCGCGGGAACAGAAAACAGAAATAAAAAAGAAAGGAACTAGACGACTGGGGAGAGGACCGCAGAGCGGGAATGCCATCACCTCGCGGCGAATTCCCCCGGGGAGAGGCACGGAAACCCTATCCTCAGCTCGATGGAGCCGGCGCGCAGTCGAAGAAGGCGACGGCGACGGGCGACGGGCGACGGGCGACGGACGGCGGACGGCGGACGGCGAGCTGAAGCGACGACGGCTGCAATGACTGGTGTTCGCAATTACTGAGACTAGGGCCTAGGGTGGGGGAAGGAGGGAGCGAAGCGCGCGAACAGCGGTTGAGAGAGAGAGCAACAAACGAGAATAGGAGAGAAAAAGGAGAAAATTCATCATTTTCTCAACTAAGAATTTGAAGTAAATTTTATTTCAAATTATGACCTAAAGTAATTATATTAATCTCAAAAAATAACCTAAAGTGATTATAACTATTTAAAATAAGAGCCTAGTCTTGTCGACTCATCGATTGGTAAAAAATTTCGATCGATTAGGAGATTTTTGTCCAAACATAATTTAAATTTAAATTTAGTTATATTAAAACTTAAAAAGGAAAAATTTTAAAAGGGGAATCCCTTTTTTAAGTTTTAGTTTTATTTAGTTTTTTACAAAAACTAGAAAAATAAAGAAAAAGGAAATTTTTTAAAAAGACGAAATTACCCTTCACAACTAGTGAGTTCATATCCTTATTTGACATTGAAATGGAGACTTCAAACCCTTATTTAAAATAATATCCACTTTAGGTTCTTATTTAAAAAAAAAATTAGAGCACTTTGAGCCTTTATTTAGAATTTTTCTTTAAAAAAAAAAAAAGAAAAGAAATAGAAAGCTTAAAGTTGTGTTTAGAACTATTCTATTCCGAGGAAATGGTTTCTACTTAGAAATGATTTTTCTTTTCTTTTTTGTTCCTTAAACAAGTTTCTAAGTATTTGAAGATATTTGGTAATTGTCCAAAATTTCTATTCCCAAACTAGAAATGGATTTAGTATGACTCTTAAATTTTTTATGAATCGAATTTTTATTAATTTTTATTAATTTTTATTATATTTTATCTTTTAATATTTCAATAAATTCATTATATAATTTTATCATATTTTAATATAATTTTATTATGTAATTTTATTATATTTTTAACATAAGTTTATTAGATTTTTTTAATTTTTCTTTTAATTTTTAAAATATTTTTTAATTTTTTTATTATATAATCTTACCATTTTAATATAATTTTTATTAATTTTTATTATATTTTAAATATAATTTTATTATATTCTTCAAAATTTCTTTTAATTTTTAATAATTTTAATATGCTTTTAATAATTTTACTATATTTTTGCAACTAGTTAGAGGAAGAAGAAGACAAAAGAAAAGAAGAAAAGAAAAGAAAATGATTTAGCTTGGAAATAAAGAATCAATTTTTTTCTACTTCTTAAATATGTTCCAAATCTATTTCCTGAGGAAAAAAGTTATCAAATAATTTTTTTTTTTTTTTTTTTTTTGTTTCGGGGAACAAAAGAATTGAATCAAACATGATTTAATAACGCGGTATTGTCTTTACCAAACCAAAAAAAAAAAAGCGCGGTATTGTTTGACACGTTATCAAACATGCCTTTAATGGCCCAGAATCACCTTGGTCTCCGAATGGCCCCATCATGTATAAACATAATTAACCTTTGACATCATATGCATTTTGTCAAAATTCAATTGTTTCAAATAACAGCTAGCTTTAGAGGTGAACATATCGAATCGACCAAACTGGAAAATGCCTGAACTAAACTGGACTAGATTAGCTGATTTGGTACAGTTCTTGGGAGAATCGGCCCGCTTCCTGGTTCCATAAAAATGGAACCGATGATTTTCAGTCCAGTTCCTGATTCCGAGGGAAAATCGAACTGATGGACTGGACTGACTCTTTTTTTAATATATTTTTAAATTTCTTAAAATAGCAATAAACTTTAAGATGATAACAACTCTAGTAATTTCTTTAATTTTTTTTTGGTTAAGTAACTAGTTCCTACTCCCAAGATTGCCTAGTTCAATCCCCTATCCTAGAAATTGGAAACGACCCTCCCAGTCCGGTTCCCAATTCTTAGGTGAGACC
This sequence comes from Eucalyptus decipiens, assembly GCA_014182575.1. Classification (NCBI taxonomy): domain Eukaryota; kingdom Viridiplantae; phylum Streptophyta; class Magnoliopsida; order Myrtales; family Myrtaceae; genus Eucalyptus; species Eucalyptus decipiens. The sequence continues at coordinate 21,686,664 of CM024614.1, read as the reverse complement.
AGATCGAATCGAGAACCGATCATCCGTAGCTAACTTGGTGTTTTCCCATGTTATTTGAGTATTAATACTAAAGTTTATTGGACTTGAGCATATCATTAAAATGTTCAAGGAAGAAAAAACTGTTAGCTGGGTTCACTCCTATGTGGAGGAGGCCTAATGAGTTGTAAGCCTAAAAAGGACTTGAGCCCATATGATAAGTCATATGTAGAAATAAAATTTCTCACTATCGTTAAAAGTGGTAGCCGCAAAAAAACGTAGTAATAAGAGAAAAAGATAAAGCAGAAAATATGGGGTTGGAGCAAAGTCTGATTTACATCAAGCTGGCATCGGAGGTTGATTTGTGGTCCAATTGAGCTGAAATTTTGTCAGCATGTTCATGGTGCAATCTTCTCAAATCTGAACAGTTTGATTTTCGTTTGAAGCTCCCTACATCAGGTTTTTCATGGATTGATCAAAACCTGCGTTTTTAGTCAGATTTATCATTGATCTCTTGTGAAATTCATATGTATTGCCAAAATTTATGTTCTTGAGGTCTTTGCTACTATGTACCTTTAGTATTTGCTAGAGAAGAATATTGTTCACCCAATTTTGTTGATAGTGAAGATTTTCGGGTGGACTCTAGTCCCATGGTTTTTGATCTCTTCACATCGATGAGGTTTTCCACATAAAAATTGTCTTGTGTTCGTATGCTTGGTATTTATTTTACTCTATTATATCGATTCCTATTAGGTTTATACAAGAAGGGAGATTATTTTATTCCGTTGCGATAATTCGATATTATTCGAATTGTTACTTTCTCCCATCAGAGTGGTATTAGAGCATCTGGTTATTGCTTGATTTTTCTGTCTTGTGTTAAACTAAATGGTTACGAATATAAGTAGAATGGTTACACTAAATGGTTCAGATTATCATATTTGGAAATGGGAGATGGAAGACCTTTTATGTGTGAAAGATTTTTATTTGCCCATATTTGCCGAGGAGAAACCGGAGAATAAAACTGATGCTGAATGGTCTATATTTCATTGTCAAGTGTGTGGTTATATTAGGCAGTGGGTGGATGATAATGTTTTTAACCATATTATTAAGGAAACACATACATGTAGTTTATGGGATAAGCTCGAATAGTTATATGCTTGAAAGACTGGGAATAATAAATTATTTTTTATAAAACAGATTATGGCTTTAAGATATCAAGATGGTATTCGTTTGACTGATCATTTAAATTTTTTTCAAGGAATTATAAATCAGTTGGCTACGATGGGAATCAAATTTGATGATAAGATACAAGCATTATGGTTGCTTAGTACTTTGTTGGACTCATAGGAGACATTTCGAACATCTTTGTCTAATTCTGCCCTAGATGGTACGATTACCATGGATTTAGCCAAGAGTAGTATTTTGAATAAAGAGATGAGAATAAAGACACAAGGATCGTCATCTTCACATTCTGATACCTTGATTGTTGAGAAAATGGGAAGAAATGAGTCTCAAGGTCCGAGAAATAGAGATAAAAGCAGAGATAAGCATAATAAATTTGCTAATGTTGAGTATCATTATTGTCATTAGAAGGGACATATTCAGAGGTTTTGTCACTAGTTAAAAAGGGAGAAACAAAAGGAGAAAGGTAAAGAGAAGAAAAATGATAATAATAGTGATGATAATGGTGTTGCTGCACTTAAAGAAAACTTTCTCATCATTTTTTATAGCGATGTGGCGAATTTTGTATCCCATGAAACCAGTTGGGTAATTGATAGCGGTGCATCTGTTCATGCTACATCTCATAAAGATTTATTTACATTATACAGGTCAGGTGACTTCGGATCTATGAAGATGGGAAACAATAGGCTAGCTTAAGCTGTAAGCATCGGTGATGTGTGCTTAGAAACCAGCAATGGCACAAGGTTAGTATAAAATAATATTAAACATATACCTGATATCCGCTTGAATTTGATTTCTACAGGTAAGTTGGATGATGAGAGATATTGCAGCACCTTCAGTAATGGTTAATGGAAGCTTGCCAAAGATTCTCTTGTTGTGGCTAGAGGTGAAAAATATTCTTCGTTGTATATTATGCAAACAAAGTTGTCCACAAACAAAATTAATGCAATAGACAGCGAAGATGCAACTGAGTTATGGTATAAGAGGCTCAATCACATTAGTGAGAAGGGTTTGTCAATATTGGCAAAAAAGAAGCTCCTTTCAGAATTGAAAAGCTCGGTGCTAAAGAAGTGTGCTTACTATTTAGTAGGAAAACATAACAGAGTTGCATTTAAAAGCTCCCATCCTTCAAGAAAGTTAGGTATAATGGATTTAGTGCATTCTAATATTTGCGGTCCTATGAAAACAAAATCATTTGATGGTTCTCTTTATTTTGTTACCTTCATAGATGATTTTTCAAGGAAAATTTGGATTCATACCTTGAAAACTAAAGATCAAGTATTAGATGCTTTTAAGCAATTTCAGGCTTCAGTTGAGAGACAAACTGGCAAGAAATTGAAATGTATCAAAACTGATAACGGGGGAGAGTATATTGGATCTTTTGATGAATATTGTAGACAACAAGGTATTCAACATTAAAAGACACCTCCCAAGATGCCTCAGTTAAATGGTTTAGCTAAGAGAATGAACAGAACACTAGTTGAAAGGATAAGATGCTTACTTTCCCAGTCAAAGTTACTGGATCCTTTTGGGGTAAAGCTTTAAGTACAGTTGTGCATGTATTAAATCTTACTCCATGCATTCCTTTAGAGTTTGATGTTCCTAATAGAGTTTGGACAAGTAAAGATATTTCTTATGATTATTTGCGTGTCTTTGGGTGCAAAGCATTTATGCATATTCCCAAAGATGAGAGGTCTAAACTTGATGTGAAAACACGACAGTGCATATTTATTGGTTATAGACAAGATATGCTTTGCTGTAAATTTTATGATCCGGTTGAAAAGAAAATTGTAAGAAATAGAAACGTTGTGTTTATGGAAAATCAAACAATAGAGGATATTGAGAAAGCAGAGATGATTTCTACACCACAGGTTAGTGATAATTTGATTGATTTGGATCCGGTTCCTCTTACAAATATTCCTACACAGATTGATGAAGAGCAGCAGAAAGTCAATGTTTCAAATAACGCACATGTTCCTGAACATGTTGAAACAGATAATATTATTCCTGAACCAGAGACTCAATTAGATGTTCCACTGGATGCTCCAATCTGGAGATCCATTGGAGACTGATGACTTTCCACCAGTTATTCTGAAAATGAGTATATATTATTGACTGGTGCAGGTGGACCAGAGTGCTATGCAGAAGCAATAGAAGATGAGTACAAAAGCAATTTGTTTGATGTTATGCGAGATGAGATGTAGTCACTTTATGATAATCATACTTTTGAGTTGATGAAGTTACCTAAAAGTAAAATAACTTTGAAGAACAAGTGGGTATATAGGTTGAAGTAAGATGAGCATACTTCACAACCACGATACAAAGCTAGATTAGCTGTTAAGGGATTCGGTCAAAGAAAAGGTATAGACTTTGATGATATATTTTCTCCAATAGTGAAAATGTCTTCTACCTGTGTGGTACTAAGTTTGACAGCTACCCTAGATTTAGAAATTGAGCAAATGGATGTCAAAATAGTCTTCCTACATGGTGACTTGGAGGAAAAGATATACATGGAACAACCTGAGGGTTTTAAAGTGAAAGGAAAAGATAATTATGTATGCAAATTGAAAAAAAGTCTCTATAGCCTAAAACAAGCACCAAGGCAGTGGTACAAAAAGTTTGCGTCAGTTATAACAAAACAGGACTATAAGAAGACTTCATTGGATAACTGTGTGTTTGTCCAAAAATTTTCTGATGATAACTTTATTATTCTCTTACTTTATGTTGATGATATGTTGATTGTTGGCAAGAATGCTTCAAGAATTGAATTATTGAAGAAATAGTTGAGCAAGTCTTTTTCCATGGAAGACTTGGGCTTGGTGAAACAAATTCTTGGCATTAGAATTACTTGAGACAGAGATGCTAAGAAGTTGTTTTTGTCGCAAGAGAGATATATCAAGAAGTTCCTTCAGAAATTTTATATGGACAAGACTAAAGTGGTTAGTACTCCTCTTATTGCCCACTTTAAGTTAAATATAAAACAAAGTCTTACGACTGATAAAGAGAAAAGAGATATGGAAAGTGTTCCATATGCCTTAACTGTAGGAAGCTTAATGTATGCGATGGTATGTACACGCCCAAACTTGGTGCACGCAGTTGGCGTTGTTAATCGCTATTTGTCAAATCCAATTAAAGAGCACTAGAATGCAGTGAAGTGGATTATGAGGTATCTTCGGGGAATTTCAAATTTGAAACTCAGTTTCGAGACTGGGAAACTTGAGTTAGTTGGATACACAGATTCCGACTTGGTAGGAGATATTGATACTCGTAAATCTACTTCTAGTTATTTAATTTCTTTTATAGGTGGAGCTGTGTCATAAAAATCAAGATTCCAGTAGTGGGTTACACTTTCTACAATCGAAACTGAATTTATTGCAGCGACTGAAGCTAGTAAAGAGATGCTATGGATGAAGAAATTCTTAAAAGAACTTGGGTTCAAGCAAAAGAAGTATGTGTTATTTTGTGATAATCAAAGCACAATTCATCTTAGTAAGAATTCATCTTTTCATTCTAGATCGAAACATATTGATGTTAGATATCATTGGATAACGGATGTCTATATGAGCGGTATGTTTTGATACTTAGCAAATAAATATGAGCAATAAGTAGGTATATTCAGAAAGTAAATACAAGTAGCATGTTATAAAACTCAACAAGTGAATATAAATAGTATGTGATGATACTTTGCAAGTAAATATGAGTAATAAGTAATTATATTCAAAAAGTGGATATGAGTAGTATATGATGATATCGGCAAGAGAATATGATGAACGGCCAGTAAGTTGAAGGTGAATATAATCAACAGCTAGTAAGGTAAAATTATGAAAATAACACTTCTAAACCCAACTTTTGCCATTTTCACAATTTTAAACTTTCAACATATTATCACACCTTACAAAAATTAATTAAACACACTTTTGCATAAAAGAACTCAACAAAAACAAGATATACCACAATAAATCAACACACCATTATTGTAACTTGTTCATACTTACCATAGAGTTCAATTAGAATGAAAATTAACAATCACCAATCAACCAAGTCAAAAGGGCTAAGTAGATTAGGCAAACTTAACCCCTAGAGTTTTCATTTACCTTAAAAGCAACTTCAAGTTCAAAATCTAAGTTACCTTCAAATAAAACAATACAACTAAAATTAGCAAAACTTGATTTTCAAAAATAATAAAATCCATGGGCAAAAAGTAGTGAAAATCTATGATTTACTTCACCTGAACTAGAAAAATTTAGACATAATCTTGATATTACAAGAGTGAGACATCTTCTTTTATCTTTTTTATTGGAGGGAGTTAATGATTGGTGATAGTTGGAGTAAAAGTTCTCAACCTTAAATCTTTGGTATTCTCAAGAATCCTTTTACTTGGCCAAGGAGTTATTAAAAAAAAAAAAAACATTAACCATAGTTTAAAAAAAAAATCATAATAAGCTTGAGGATAAGATAGTAAGTGACCCAATGGATAAAATTCAAGTGTCCTTATAGAACTAGATAGAGCACAAACAATCCAATAGAATTTTGATATAATAAGATATTTTGGAAGAGATGAAGATAAACTTCTTTCGTTTGACCAAGTGTGTGTATGATTCATCCATGCATGAATGAATTAAAGTTAAAATTAGTGATGTAATCCATGAAGTCAAGACCTATGTAGCACCGACACGGACACGCAACACACGACATGACATGACATGACACGCCGACACGTCATTTCTCAAAAAATAGAGAATTTCGACACGTTGGGGCACGTTATATAATAAATAAATATTTTTATATTATTTCAAAAATAAAGAGTAGAGTCAACTTATTTAAATAAATTTATAATTTTTCATGGTAATCATAATTTATTACTACTCAACATTATTCATCTTTTTTCTTTCTTGAAATCACCCTCCACCCTCTCCCTCCAAAAAAGAAAAGAAAAAAAAAGGCAAATCCCACCCAATTAGACGAGCATCCCATTTTAAAGTCTTTTTTGCTCTTCATGGCACCATCATTTTAAATTTTTTTCCTGCTCTTCCTTGAAAAGCCAAACACTAGCTACCTACTATTCCTCCTAGGCGCCTCCTCCTTGCACGGCACCTCATTTTTAAAAAAATTTCTACCCTCTTTGGAAACCCAAACCTAGCTGTCTCCTCCTCCTTAGACTCCTCCTCCACATCACTTCCCATTTTATTTTATTTCCTGCCCTTCCTTGGAAACCTAAATTGTAGCCTCCTCCTCCTCCTCCTCCTCCTTGCACGGCATCCCCATTCTTTATCTTTTAGCAACCCTTCTTCCTGAAACAAAAAGAGCAACCTTGAAAACTCTCGGAAAACGCTGGCCGCTCCCTCCTCCTTCATTGCACGATCCTCTTCCTCTTAGTGTATACTCTCTCTTGGTCGCCTCGTTGCAATCGCTCACTGCCTTGCCTCTGGTCCTCCTTCTTTTGCGGTCATAGCCTTGTCTCCGGTCCTCCATCGCGGCCATCTTGGTCGCCTGGTTCTCTCTTCCTCCAGCTCTCTCTCACCGTCGCGGCCTCACTGCTGCGGCCTTGCTTCCTCTCCCTCGCCCTCGTCTCCACCCTCCATCGCCTTCTACAACGATTCACTCTCCCTTCACGCTTGTAGACCCGCTCCAAAAACCCAGCCTCTTGCGACTCCGGACACGTTCTGACTCGCATGTCAAGAAGAGTTTACTTCCGACACATGTTGACCGCATGTCCAACATGCCGACACGTGTCCGACATGACACAGAAGGTTCCCGAATGTGTCCGTGCTTCATAGGTCAAGACTACCTTGTGCAATGTATCAAATTAAAGCATGTACTTAAAATTTTGATAGAAAAATGAGAAGTGGCATGTAAATGGAGAAATAATAGAAATTTAGGAAGCCGACTTTCATTTTGAACATCTCATTTTAAATGTTTGGTCATCCAAAAATATTTTCATTCTAAACATTTAATTATGAATATTTGTAAGTCCGAAAACATTTTGAATCCACTATAATAATTAATGAAAGGTATAAAAAAATTGGAAAATCTCAAAATAATAATTTCAAAATTCAAATATCTCAAATGTGAAATTATGAACATGTCGGCCAAATTCTACAATAATTTAACGGCCTATTAAAATTTGTCATTTTACACCACTATATACACATCAAAACCTATTCACGAAATTTTATCACTTTAATTCCTAGCCATCCAATTGCAAAAATGAATTTTAAATACTATTATTGAATAGGGGAAATTCTGGATGTCACACCCATCCATTTCTCCCTGCAAGCAAGTAATCCAAAAGAAATATAGAGTACTCCGTTCCAATCTCATGTTTTTAGTTTTACAAATTAATTATAGGACTTGGCATGATGTTAGGTCTCTAAAAACTATACATTTTGTTGACCAGATTTTATAGCAACTATGTAAGTGTCCTCCAATAATTACTAGCAAAACAAATAAAGCTAGATTGAGCAAGAAAATGCAACATATCCGTTCCACATCTACTACACAAGTAGTTGGTGGGATTGTTATTCTCTTGCAAACATTGTCTTCACTATTTGATGATAAAACCCTCATAGCTTTTATTGGTGTAATATCTATAAATGTCTTGATTATGTTTCTCATTGAACTTTTTTAATTGCTAATGTTAATAAAGAATACATCCACCTACTTATAGACATTATTGGATAACTATTCTAAAATAATATCCTAATTGAGATATACAAAATAAAGGCAGATATACGTTCAAGATATGTTATGGAACTTCCTATTACTATATTTAATCAAGTTTTGAGTACCACCCAATACCCTATAACCTATATAACTTCATTTATCGTCAAAAAGGGAATTATTAGGAAAACATGTGCTAAACTAGCAAAAAATAGTAAATCTAAGAATTGCTACTAGAAGCATAGAAATGAAAAAGTTGATACTTGATAATGAAATGCTTAAGAAATTAGAAAGAGGTTTTACCAACAATTATGAAGTAAAAGATTTAGTTCAAGCAAAAGTTACATTATCTCTAAAAATATATGATCTAAACTCATTTCAAAAACTAAGCCAATCACCCTTCAAACAACAATGTTGATATTAAACCTCAACTAGAAAAAGAACAATAAATAAAATGAGCTCTAAACATTAATTTTGGAGTGAGATTGGCTTTGGACCTCTAGTAGAAAAAGAACAATAAACAAAATGAGCTTTATATATAAACTCTAGAGTGTGATCAACTCCATGTGCTCCATCAAAATTCAAATTAGTCTATCTATCATTATTTCCCCCTTTTTTCTTTCAAAAAATTTCAAAATAAAGTAGAAATTAACACACCACTTCCTTCCTCATACAAATAGATGCCCCAAAACAAATACAGATCTTGACATTTTCAATCTATGTGTACCGTTCCAATCTAATATTGTTAGTTTCACTAATTAACCATAATATTTGGTGCAATGTTAGGTCTCTAATAACTGCACTTTTGATTGGCCAAATTTTACAACAACTACATGTGAGTTTTTTTTAATAATCAATAACAAAATAAATAAAGCCAAATTGAGTAAGGAAAGACAACATATCCCTTTCATATCGACTACACTAATAGTTGACGGGATCTTTGGTCTCTTGCAAACATTGTATCCATTATTTGGTGTTGAAACCCTCATGACTTTTATGGGTGCAAAATCTGTGAATGTCTTGATTATGCCTCTTGTTAAACGTTTTAAGTACTAATACTAATGAACAATACATCAGTCTATTATATGCTATATTAGATAATTATCCTAAGATAATATCTCAACCAAAATATGCACAATTAGAAAAAGATATACGTGTAACATATGTGCAATATAGGTTGTGGGAGCTTCTATTGCTATATTTAATCAATTTTTGAACATTACGACATACCATCTTACCCGTATTACAACTTCATTTGTTGTAGAAAATGAAACTGTTGGAAAAACATGTGTTGAATCAGTAGAAGATAATAAACTTTAAAATTGATTTACAAGAACATGGAAATAAAACAGTTAATCTTGGATGATGAAGTGCTTGAGAAATTGAAAAAAGGTTCCATAATAAGCTGTGAAGTAAAATATAAGCTTTATCAAATAACTATTCTAAAATAATATCGCAATCAAAATATGCACAATGAAAATGAGATATACATGCAATCTACGTGCAATATAGGCTGTAAGAGTTTGTATTGCTATATTTAATCAAGTTTTGAACATTACCACATACAATCCAACCTGTACAACAACTTCATTCATTACCAAAAAGGAAATTATTGAAAAAAACATGTGCTAAACTAGTAAAAGATGATAATTCTAAGAATTGTTTAACTAAGATTATAGAAATGAGAGTTAATGTCCAATAATGTAATGCTTGAGAAATTTTAATGAGATTCTACCGCCAACTATAAAGTAAAAGATCTAATTTCAGTAGAAAGTACGTTATTTCTAAAGATAAATGACCTTGACTCATTTTACAAATAAGCTAATCACCCTTCAAATAACAATTATGATATTGGACCTTAGGTAAAAAAGATTAGGAAACAAATTGAGCTCCATGGCAATAACTCTAGAGTGAGATTGACTTCATGTACCCCATCAAAAATCGAATTAGTCTATTCATCATCTTTTTCCATGTTCTCTTTTAATTTCCAAAATAAAGTAAAAGTTAACACCCCACCCCTTTCCCCTTCAAGCAGGTATTCCAAAAGAGATATAGATTTTGTAATTTTAATCCATATGCTCTATTCCATTCTCATGTTGTAAGTTTCATCAATTAAGTGTGGGACTTGGTGTGATGTTAGGTCTCTAACATATTGTTGATCAAATTTTACAACAACTATATGTAACTCTCTTCCTATAATCAGTGACAAAACAAATAAAGCCAAATTGAGCAAGAAAAAGTACATATCTCTTGCACATCTATTGCACTAGTAGTTGGCGGGGTCGTTGATCTATTATACACATTGCCTCTATTATTTAGTGTTGCGACCCTCTTGGTTTTTATGAGTAAAATAGCTATAAAATGTTTTGATTTTATCTCTTGTTGAACTTTCTTAACTAAACATCTCTTGGCTCCTATGAGTGTAAAGTTTAGTTGTTTGATACAACATTTGAAAAACAAAACATGCATAATACCTTTCACAAGTTCCAATTCTTGGGGTGTCTCCCTAAGGGAATGTGTTAGAGTTAGAATTGTACCTCATTACCTAAAAACCTCTTCTTATCCTAACTATAAGCAACAAAGCAACTACATCACAAATAAACATTGTGAAAAATGCTTGTAACAGTTTGCATGTGCACGAAGACAAATAACAATGAAATGTATGTGGTTTATGACAACTAATCCTTATCCTTTTCTACCATCAGGTTAATAACGATGACATTATAGATATTTCGTCTCACTATACTCATTTTCCACTTACTAATAATAACTTACATTACCTTGACATCATTTTAATTAATTACATTAGTCACTTGTTTGAATAAGGTTCTCCCATACTAACCCTTGTCAAAAGGTACTTGAAATTAAGATCCCTAAGAACTCCTACTATTATTCTTTCTTTTGCAATGCGAGGCGTGTTTCAAGGCTTCAAAGATACCTGAATTTCTCACTATGCCACTAGAATGAGAGATAATATTCTCATTCTCAAAAGTTATGTTTCTCATTGTTATATCAAAATGGTAAATATGCATTTGAGTGATTATCATTTACTTTAGACGACATTTTTTCCTTAAAAACATAAAAAGTATTTCGAAATGGGCTCACAATGTATACAAAAATATTTCTTAGTACTTCACGTTATGCATAAATCAGCCTGATACATGAAATTCAAATCAATTTCATAACTGAAGACAAGAGTACCAAAACATGATAATAGGCATAACTATAATAAATTAAGTGCTGCAATTTGAAATGTACATTTATGTTTTGATACAAGGTTCAAAAAAAAAAATTCCATTAAAAAATTTAAGCTATTAGAAAATATGTCCACATTATATATATACCTTGTATCTTAAACATTACCATATGTTAAGGTTTATATTATATGTGGAAGCAAATTTGGTATGTCTACTATAGAGTAAAAATGTGACGATGAAAGTGCCTGATACAGGGAGAAATCACCTATTGACTAAAGAGACAAAAGAATGAAAAATATGCTTGATTAATTAGAGTTGTTATATTGAAGCTTTCAAGCATCATATTTTCCAATTTGGTTAAAGTCTAAGCTGGATGAAGAGTGCTCTTGTAGACAATCTTGTCTTACCAATAAAAAAGGTTTGCAATCATTATATCTTACATAATGCACTATTACAGAATCCTAGATAGCTTCAAATCCTTTGTTGAGAAAGTTTACAATTCCACCGACAGTGAGTTATGTCATATATGCGTATTTCTTTATTAGGTGACTAACTCTATTATATTGACCGAATTAAAGGATGACATTCTTGAGATCGACCACTGGCGAGAAGGAAAGAAAGAAAGAAAAAAAATCATAAAGATTATCCACATCAGAGCAGGTATGTTATACAGAACGATTGACACTAACTAAATTATCACGTCAATATTTTTTTATCAAAATTGATCGGAATAATTATTTTAATAAATTTTCAAAATGTTTAGAATTAGATTGGCATAACAAATTGAAAACTTAAATGGTGAATCACTCTTTGACATTGACAGTATGACAAAATATCCTATGAGGATTCTACTACAGATCGACCTCATAATCTCAAGGGATCAACTCATTTCCCATTTACTATTGTTCGCGAGGGAAGTTCGTACGTGCATGGACGGAAGGCCTCTCTGACTTTTCTCCAGCCGTGATTTCGACTCGGACTTGAGCACAGAGTGTGGCGTATAACTAGGGGAGCATGATCAGACCAAAAAAAAAAAAAAACTAGGGGAGCATGGTACCGAGGTGGGCTCTGGCTATATCGCAGGATTCGTATATGGATCTCGTTCCCTGTAAATTGAGGCCTCTTTTTAAAAATTAAAAAAAAAAAAATTATGTCCATATTCACTGTCGCTTCACCCGAAAAAGAATCAGATTTGTCACGTTTGATGTCGGCCCATCATGCATCACTGTCATCTCGGAAAGAATTCTATATTAGGTAGAGAAAATAAGATTTTTTTAAGATTTCCGCTCGTAAAATACCTTCTTCTTCTTTTTTTTTGGTACTTTTTTTTTTTTGTACTTTAGTCCATAAAGGTTGTTAACATTTATACAAAGAAGGATCCTCCGACTGCTCAGTCCACCTGCAAAGCACAGATCACCGTAAGCAGGATGCATGGAGCGCAACACAACGGGCAAAACCACATCGAGCCGGGTAGCGAGGGAAGACAAATCGGAATATATTTCACAAGAGTCCGTATAAATAGTATTAGACACGCCAAAGAAAAGCAATCTCTCTCCTCTGTCTCAGCATCCTACAAGAATGAATACATCGTCCCTGCGAAAATACAAGGCCACATCGAATCACATTACAAAAACCCCGCTCTGTTTTCCTGCTATACAGCATGCAAAAAAAAAAAAAAAAAAAAATCGGCTTACATAACAAACTAAACGGCTCGAAGCCCATGGAAAAAAGACGAGGAACATTTTGTAACAAACAGGACGGAAGTGGCCGGCTAGAAGGCATTCCAGCTATCTGAACTTTTCTTCGGAGTGTGGCTCTCCGAAGAAACCTTAAATGGACCGGACGAACCAAATGGGTCTGAATCATCAAAAGAAGAGAATCCACGACTGTGGCCGAAGTCCTTGGTGCTATTGATGGAGTCAAACCTAGTAAGCCTCTCAGGTTGTTGGGGATAAAATCCGCTGTCGTGGGTTCTGAAGGAATCGAACCTCGAGAAGTTGTCAAAGGAGTGATCCCCTGCTTCGCTGTATCTCGGCGAGGAGTTGCCAAATCTAGATAGAGGAGTGGCTGGGACAGAATCATCGAAAGCGAAAGCACTCCTGGTTTGGAAAGCATTATCTTCTCGTGGGGAGCCTGTTCGTATCGGGTTTACTCCAAAGTCACTCGTTGTAAAGGAATAATCACCATGCTTCGAGTCCTGCAATTCCTCAACACAGGAAAACAATTAAAAGAGAGAAGATTTTTCTTTTTTCGGGTAAAAGCAAGAAGAATTGTTAGTGAGTCGACCAGGATGCAAGGTGCAAAAAGAAGAACCTCTGACTACAAAACCTGCACACAGTGTCTGCAAGTGGAACATACCAGCAAAAGCTAATAATTACAATCAGAGATGCAAATTATATCTTCTTTCTAAAAGTGTGCGATGACTTTGTAGAGACTATAGACCATCCACAAAGGTCACACCAAAAATAACCCTTGAGAAAACACATCAATTGAAGATGTCAGCTAGGTTGGAGAAGCAGAGCCCCCCCTCATTAGGGATCAGAAGATTGTGAAGGGATATCATACTATGTAGTCTAGTCACTTCACAGAGTGTCGAAATTGCTTTGGAAGGACTCTCTTGTAACTGCTCCAGAAAAGCAATAAGGATGTCAAATGCAACAGATGGGGAAGAAACAACATCCGGTTTGCTTGTTCCAATATATAAATTTTCATAACAGAGCTATGTTGATTCAACAGATATTCAATGGCCAAAAACTTTATGCACGACCTAACAGAAACATCCACCAATTAGCACCGTCTCACCTTGGTACCAAATCCCCAGACGGAGTCCACATCATCATTATTGTCGAAGGCACCCCAGGTTGATTCATCAAAACTTCTGCTCCAGCAATTTAAGATATTCCCAGGTCATCATGGGGCCAAATCAAAAGGTTCAGTAATAGGTTGGTAAGGCATAACAGAATTGTGAAGAAAAAAATAGACAACTCACCCATGTGTATCAGTATCTGCTTCAGGACTCTTTTCAAAATGTGCACCTGAAAATACTTGGGATGGGCTCCCTACAGAAGTTCTACCAACCGGACTTTCATGAGGGCTTCGTGCTGATTCATCTTCACTATGGGCATATTGATATTCATTCTCAAAAGCATTTTCCATGGTACCCAAAGAGTTCTGATGCTTTTCACCAGGACTTGAGATAGAATCATGGGCATAACCATTCTCAGTAGAAGCATTCTCTCTCTCGACAGAGACATTTTTCCCATCCAGATTCAGGTCATTGACAAAGCCTGAAGGAGAAAACTATAATCTTTAGTTCACATGCTATTTAAGCCCACTTTTCAATGATTAAAAGAGCCTAAGATCACTCTCTGAAGGAGAAGCAGACAGTGCTGGTACATTCAAAAGAAAAAAGTCACAATCATAAACCAATAATGCACCTTCATCTTCAAACTTGTCCCAATCTTCATCCCAAACGGCAGCTCCCTCCTGAATCCCAGGCTGCCAGCCTGAAACATAAGTGCAAATATAATAGTGACGACAGACTCATCAATAATTTCAATGAGAACAAAAAAATTCAGAGAAAATTCAGCTAGTATAGAGATTTAAAATTCAAATAGCAATCAGGGGTCCCATGATGCTTGCTTTGAGGTTGGTATACAAGTGAGATGAGAAGGACGTCGTAGGAAAAGCCACAGGAGTCATTAATATCCAAGTTGTTCAAGGAGAACTGTGTCTATGAAATTGTCTAAAATATGTACTCTTTAAATTGTTTGCTTTCATCAATTAGACAAAAGAATAAGTCTTGTGATACTGGTCCAGTTAGTACAAACCCATCCAAGAAGCATGTTCTGCATTTAATGGAGAAAGAAAGGAAGTTCTTCAACACACATGAAATTATCGAGGTGCTCGCAGACTAAACATTGACAGAGAGTTTTTACCAAAAAAAAAAAAAAAAAAAAAAAAAAAAACATTGACAGAGAGAAAGCTAAAAACTTCATATGCATAAAACAATTGACCAACTTTGCTTGTTACGGTGGCAATCTGACATGAAAGCAAAAAGGTAATAGACCTTGCAAGCCCAATGCAAGCAGTTAACATTAAATCCTAACGGGGGTAGTTCTTTGATTTAACATCATGCTGAAGTGGTAATACTATACTTTGCAGTGCATTTCAGTGACGAAACTGCTAGCTTTACCAGGCTACCAGTTCCTTCAGCATCAAATTTAAAAAGGAAGTGTGAACTTTCTAAACATCCTTAAATGCCAACGTAGACTCTTTTCAGACCACAGAATGCGAACAGAAAGAGAAGGCAAGATCAGAAGGTAAATAAATCCAAACAAGTAAACCAATTAAGAAAAACATCAATGAAGGAAAACCAATTAGTTACTTCCTGACTAAACAACTCAAAGCTCTCTTGCTGAGTGGATTCTCTTTTATCAAGTATGCATGAAAGGACCCCCTTAATTTCCTTAAATACAACAACATCCAATGGACGCGTCCAAGTAAAAAATAAAATAAAAATAAAAATGATTAACTCCAATCTCATCCTTATTCCTATACAGAAGGAACAGAAAAATCTCTCTGGAAAAAAGTAAACCAATTCTCCAATGTGAGAGATTCGAAACAGTGAAGCACAGAGCTTAAAAAGTACCATTCGGAAGCTCAAATAGTGCAGTTGATTTGACATCTAGACCATGCTTCTTGCAACGTTCTGTCAAAGCCTTCATAAGCTCATCGACATCTGATTGGATGCGATCAGCTCGGACCTAATATGAAATACTAAAGCGTTAGTAGAAAGTTGGAGAGCATCCACAGAGAAAAAGATAAAATCAAACAGCTTGCAAATATAGAAACAAGTACCTGAAGAAGGCCATCTGCACTGCCACCTTGTTCCACTGTGACAATGGCCTTATGCAACTCCATTTTCCTTTCCTGTAAGTGCAACAGATCAGAAACATGAAAATAAGGAAAAATAAATATTTCCTCCCACAACGTTTAACGGGTTTCAGGTACTGAATGTTAGGTCAATCATACAAAGATGCAAATTTTCAAGGAGGGTGGAGGAACGATGCTTGCCAATTTATATAAGGGACCTTACTCGCAATAAAATATATCCACCACAAAAAAGAGAGAACATGAGTGAAGTTAAAACATTACAAAAGAATAATTTTCAGCTATCAGAAAGGAAAAACAAAAAGGCATTTTATTTTAAAGAAAAGTCAAAGGGACAATTGTGTATTCATGCCATTTGCCAGAGAATTGTTATAGCAGGAAGCAGAAAACTACAGTAGTAATCTGTGAAAGATGTGAACAAGTAGTCGTGAATGCATATTACCATAAAAAGGGGGAAGCAGCTGTGACTACATGCACTGAAAAGTAAATCGATTAGAGTGAATTCTACAAACCATATACAAATTGAATTAGAAATCTTATCAGAATTGCAAACGACAAATGGGCAGATTAGAGTAAAGATTAGAGCAACTAGTTAGAAGAATTATACTACATGTAAAGTTCTTGAACCATTTCCTCTAGAGAGGGCTTATAAGATTACTTTAGAAACAAACTTGAAAAGTATAGTATTCAGGGAGCAACCATTTATGTTTACCGTGAAACCTCATATTGGATAGCAACAAAATCCACAGGGAAAAACAGCATCATCATGTATTTGTTTGGATTATTCCACAGGACAGAAACGCAACCACCACAGTATTCCTGAATACTCAGTAGTAAGTAAACTACCTGAAGATCACGAAAGGTCGCCTCCTCAACGGTTAACTTAGATGCTATTTCTGCGACTTGCTTGTACTTCTCTTCATACTTTTTGCCAAGAAACTCGGCCTACAAAGTTACTCAAATAGAATGAATAAATTGATTCAAAGAAAACAGTAATAAAGGAAAGTAGTGTACGACTGAGTGGAGAAAGCACCTCACGCTTATCTGCAGATGCCCTCTCCGTCATCTCATTCAATTTATTATCACATCTGCTTTTAAATAAAACCTGAGGAATGAAGAGCAAATATCAACAAGAGAAAGCATAGGAACAAGAGAAAAGGGAAGACAAAATAAAGAAAAACCACATAAAAATAGAGCTCAGACACTCAAGAGTCACCATGACCTTTGCAGCACAGCCAACCAAAACATGCCAAAACTTGACCAGTGGTCCTGATATGAAATTGGTAACAGAACATCGACCAGATAATGAATTGTGATGTTCTTATCAAATAAAGATTCCAGATTGCTTAGTGCAAAGTGTTAATCTCTCATTGGGACCTCATCACACAGAACTGCCGCAAGAGGAATAGGGATCTGTGTACTAAAAGCAGATCGTCCTTTCCATCAAAATCATAAATTTGTGTCCTTTGTTTATCACATATAGATTTAACGATCATATATTGGTGTCAAATGTAATCTAAAAAGGGGGAAATGGTGCCCACAAACTCTGCGACAGCAAGGCCTTTCCCACATTCTTTGTATTAAACATTGCCAGCACCCTACTAATAATAGGCAAAGAAATCAGGACAAGCTTGAGCAAACAACATGCAACCATAAGATTTCAAAAATGTTCTAGTTTCTTACTTAAGTTCATGTAATATTACAGCAGCCATTTGTCTCGTAATGCCTGAAAAATAATTTTTGAGAAAGATAACTGTAAAGAAAAATAACATCCACTGTGTTCCAGGCTTCTGCCTTCAAGTTCAAAAATATAGAGTCAATACTAGGCAAATTTTCTAACAGGGGCAAATATACAATGAACAATGTAACAACCTCTGCATGATTCCAGACCATTAAGCCTGTCAATTTCTCCATATCATTAACAAAATATGCACAGAAAATACTCACAAGGTCTTGCATTTTTGTGCGGTAAAACTCAATCTTCTCCTTTGAATCCAATATAACTTTCTCCTTTTCTTCCACCTGTCATCAGGAAAAGAGTAGTCCTTTTACTTCTAACAAATGGCCAAATCAATTCTAATTTGAAAAGAACATAAATGAAAGAAGCATGTGAAAAGCATCATAATCAATATTTTGATATCACATCATAATCCTTCTAAAGTTAAACTTTCAACCAAAAGTGAACCAAAGATAACCACGATTGTCCTTCACTGTTTCAACAACGTCCCAGATGACTTAAAAGTAAGAATAAAAAAAAGAAGACGCATGTCAAAACACCAAAGAAATGACACAGATTCAGCAAGGGGAAAAAAAAAGATGATAAATGCGACGAGAAATAATGTGCATGCCTTTTGCCCCCCAGTTGTTGCGTCTTGAGGTGCTGAACCAACTGAATTTGGTTCAGTGTTGCCAGCTATGTTTGCAAATGGGTCCCCTAAAGCTGGTCCTCTCAAGTCTTGTTGATTGGTTTGCTTCGCAGCATCTGCCTTAGGAATGGGAACCTGCATTCCTGGCCTCAAGCCAGCTGCAGGAGCCAATGGTCGAGCACCTGGCATTCCTTGCTGTGGCCTAAAACCTAATACAGAAGCCACCAAACACTGTATCATCACATGCCTTGTCCAACAAAGGACCATCTCTCAAATAAGAAGGAAATTATGGACAATACCCGAATTGGCACCCCAAGCGGCATTTCCATAAGCAACATTTGGTAAACCTGTCATTGACAATAGTGTTTCGTCGTATATGACATTACTAGGAAGAGCTGTGGGAAGAGGACGACCCTCCCTATGTCGCTCCATCAAATATAGGGCAAAGCAAAACTCCCTCAAAGAGAGCATGCTGTCACTATCCTGATCAGACAAGTCCCACACCTGCTTTAAGACCTCTGTCACCACAAGGAGATCACATATCATCTAGATGATACAAGACAATAAGAATCTAAAAAGAAGCATCCACAGAGCTTATACAAGATCTCGTTGCAAAAAGCATGCACAAAGATTCCTATGAATGCAAAGTTGATGATAATTTTTAAAAATAAATTCACTAACTTAACGTTTAGCCCACATTTAACTAAAAGAATAACAACAACTGTGATTGACCTTCCTCGAGAAACAGCAGTTAAAATATAACGAACATGGATAAAGAAAAAGTGTGAACAACTTTAAGCTTCTAAATTATAACGATGTGACACACACATCAGTCTTAAGCTTATTCTTGCACTTAAGCCACAGATACTGCCTTTTAATGATCATGCTGATTCACATGATGAAGTAACAGACACCAGTCTTGGTTAATGATCATGCTGCCTAAAATGATGGAGTAATATATACAAATAGACTGGTGTGATGAAACAGAAAAGACAAAAGGGGAAGAGGGAAGTACTTTTCACTTTTATCTTTTGCTGTCATACTCAAAATAATAATTTAAAAAAATGGAGAAAGCAAAACAAAAGGCATAACAAATGACTAATCAACAGACTCAGCTACAAAAGGTAGTTTCCTGAGGGCCCAACCACGTTATGGTTCCAATTATCATAAGACCAAGGGAAATGATGGCATCATGGCATGAACTCCATAGTTCCATCAGGGACAGAGGGATTCGATGATTTCAGCAAGCAAACAATTCTCTGGAAAATAAGAGAGAGCTACAAGGTTGGACATTGTAGAGATTTAGCAAGAAGAAATTCAACTACCCCATTGATTCTACCTCCTAAGGAGACTTATCCTTTATATTCCCTGTGGATGTTCCCTTCAAGATAGCAACACCTTTCAGGCTTGTGTTGGTTGTAAACCATAAAGACATTTTGATGATATCACCAAACATATGGTGACACAACATCAAATAGAAAGTCCAACAGGACAGTATCACGGGCACCAAAACTAGCAAATCAAGAGTAACAAAATAAACCAACACAGAGAAAGAGTGCTTTTGATCAAAAAACGAATCTTTTGTATGCAATACTTGAAATAGATGTACCTCTTGGTAGCCTCCAACTCAGAAATAAGTTGCGAGCCTGCTCGCCAGTAATCTTCCCATCTCTATCTGTGTCCACTTCCATAAAAACCTTCGTGTATTTTTGAACATCAGATGGCTTCATCTTTGGCCAATTAAGCTGACTATCACTGGGAGAAGAATTAGCTACCCCAACTGAAATTCCAGACGATGAGAATGAGGAAAAACCTAGAGATGGACCCTGCGCTCGTGGGTTCGAAGGTGTAGGAGGACGCTGAACCTGACTGCTAGAAGAAAGCATAGAGAATGGAGTCTGCAAAGCATCCAGTGCATTGGGCTTTACAGAAGGTTGGCTTCCAGGAACAGAAGTCATAGCAGAGGCGAGAGATGTGCTGGCAGCTGGATTAGTTAGTGCAGAATATTCTTGTTTAGATGGAGAGGGTTTTGCAGAAAATAAATCACCTCCAAGAAAAGTATCTGAAGAAGATCCATTTCCAGAAACAACTAGTGCTTTAGAATCAACGGCCATTGTCCGTGAAGATAAAGAAGGTGGAATTTGTGGCTTTGATAAAGCTGACAGAACCGAAGAATTAGTATCTGTGGATCCAACTGATGCTCCGCCGCTCCTTCCTCCGGTCCAATCACTTGAAATGTTTGCGTTTGGAACCCCAGCACCCGTTAAACTACTCCCCATGGAAAATTGTGAACCTGTATTTGCCTGTGGTGCATGGAAAGCAGTAGGAGCAGGCATAGGTTGAGGCGGTCTCACAGGTGGTTGTTGTTGTTGTTGTGAAGGAAATCCAAAGCCAACACTCTGAGATGTTGGTTGAGCTGTTGCTCTCATCTGCGGGGTTGCCGCAACAGGTGCATTTCTCACATGTGGTGCAGGTACAGAAGCAAGATTAATTTGTGGAGGGGGTATTTTAGCAGCAGCGGGGCCATATAAGGCGGCCTTGACTATATCTGCCGATAATTCCCTTTTACTCTGTGCTACTGTGACAAGCTTCAGAGCATTGTAAAATTCTGCCCGACCAAGGAAACCAGTACGAGCCTGATCAGCATGCATCCATATCTGCGGCAATGGGAACATCACAATGAGCATCCTTTAGCAAAAATGCAAAGCTGAGCGCCTGTTTGGTAACCGACCAAACAGTGTCTGATATTATTCTTTTATTCTCCGGAACATAAAAAGATAAGAAATCCCTTTAATAACTTTTATGTTTCTGGGAATAAATCTGTTCCCGCGAATAGATTTGAAACAAAATCCGGAAATTTAAAATTAAAAAAATTAAAATTTTAAAAATTAAAAATTAAAAAGTTGCTTATTTGTTCCCAGGAATAACTCCAGAATCACTCCAGAATCAAGTCCATTTTTTTCTTATTTTCTTTTCTTCTTTTCTTTTTTTCCTTTTCTTCTTCTCCTTCTTCCTATTTGGCCGGTCGCCATTATTAAAAAATTAAAAAAAAAAATTATAACTCACAAAAGAATTTGAGGTCTTTTTTATCTCGGGAATAGAAATTTTAAACAATTACCAAACACCTTCAAATGCTTAGAAACTCGTCTAGGGAACAGAAAGCAAAAAAAGAAAAATCAATTCTAGGCAGAAATTTTTTCTGGGAACAGAATGGTTACCAAACAAACGCCTTAATGACTTCCTTGACAAACAAATGCTAGCTAATAATCCTAACAACTAAGAATTGGAACAACCAAACAATCAGAGCTAAATCAGGCAGAATGGGTAAACAAAACAAGGAACCTCGTTCTTGACAGTGGATCATAAAACAGATGGATCCCTGACTGCCTCGTTTCAATTGTGCATCGTGAATTCTCCAGAAATTGTGTGATTTTTCAGCAATACAATCCATTACTTGACGCAGAAAAAGCTCGAGCAAACTTCGATCATCAGACCTAAAGGAAACACCCATAACTTAACAAGCCCATAATCCCTCACCACTACCTTGTCCGATCACCAATCAACTAAGGTCCAGCATTAACGCAAGAGAGAGCTCGCAGATTAATCAAACGACCAGAAAATCCAGGTCCCAACGATAGCGATTCAAATCGAACGGAACCGGAGTTTCGCCTCGACCGTTCGGATTCATCTCCTAATCCGCCCACTCACACAAATCAGACAAAAAGGCCATCACCAAGGACTCCCGAACAAAGTGGATCGCAACATGAACTAAGCACCGACCACAATTGGGGGAAAATAAAAAGATTTCCAGTTGACCACACAGAACGCAAGCGGAAGACGCAGGGGAGGGAGTGACCTGAGCAAGGACGTGCTTCGGCAAGCCGGATCCCTGGAAGAAGGCGACGGCCTCGGCCCCGCTGATCCTGCCGTCCCCGTCCAAATCCGCTCTCCTGAAGTACGCCTCGAACTGCTCCGCGCCCGCCCCTTGGCCCTGCGCCGCCATTCCGCGAACTCGAGGCCCCGCCCCACCGCCGGCACCAACCGCGGCCGCGAACCGAATCCGATCGAACCGAGCGCGCAACGATGCCGAATCCCCGAGAGGCGAGGAGCGGGATCGAATTGGCCGGCCGTGGGTCGGTCAGATCGAGGCAAGACGGCGGGATGGGAGGACGGATTCGCCTTGGATTTCCGGGGGGCGCGAATCGGTCGGGTATCTCGGAGCTTTTCTCTCGCTCGCTCGCGCGCGATCGAGGAGGGAAATGGCCAGGAGGGAAATGGCCGTCGACGGAGCAGCAGCTGCGGACGGGGACGGAGACGGAAGGGAGGGCGAACCAGAACCTTTCCGGAAATTCGACAAAAAAAATCGTTTCAACGAGATGGGGACTATAGGGAGCAGGAATACTATATAGTTCCGATCTAAAGAGCGGTCTATAAAAATACGAAAATTTTTTGCATACTCGTAAAAATGAGTTTTAACGACACGTTCTTTTTTTTTTTTTTTTTTTTGTAATCAACTTAGATCCCTCTTCTTCTTTTTTTTTTTTTTTTTTTTGCAGTGTAGCAGAAAAGGAAAATCCGAACTTTTTAACTCGGGTAAGTAAGGCATAGTTTAGGTGACTAGGGCGACTTTTTTCCTTTTTTTTATTTCTGAAAAAAAATTAATTAAATAATCGAATTGGAATAAAGTCAATCGACAAACTAATGGGTTTAATTCGATGTTGAAAAATCTTAAGTATATATGGCGATTTGGCCTTTGAGAAACCTAGCGAAAATGACCGGACATCACCTCTCCAGCCAGGCAGATGTGTCTTAACCTAGGACTTTCGAACGGCAGTTGAAAAGGGTAAAGATTGGATAGAAAAAAAGTTATCCCATTCGGTATTTTTGTTTATGTACCTTAGACATGGCAAGTCCGGATATAAGTCCCGAATTCAAACATCGCGTTAGCCTAAGAGCGGATCATGTGATATCGTATGAATCTGGTGCTTTATGGAAGCCAAGCAAATAATTATCGCCTTTGAGAACAGATTAGTCAATTCAAACCTCAACCGATGAATAAGCAAAGCATCGATTCGACGGCATATCGTGTTCAGTTCCTCCTCTAAACCTCTGAATCAAAACCGAAAACCGAAAACCATGTATGTTCAGCCAGTGCAAGTGTGTCCTAAAATACACGGGTTTTATTCCCGATAGTGAAGATATGTATGTGTGGCAGAAGTGGACCCAGATTTCAAATATGAACATGACACAGTTCCAATCTTCTATTGCCGTACAGAGGTTTGCGTTTTGTGTTTTTCTCTTCTGGGCACTCGATTTCAGCTTTCTGCCTGATCATCTGGTTCAGCATCAGCTGCTGGCAAAAACAACTGCCTTTCATTTCAAACTGGACAAAGCTATCGTTGAGCACCGTCAAAGACGTCGCCATTTGCATGCTCAGGTCTTGTACTCCCGGCTCCGAGTCTGCTTGTTGAGGATGAAAACTTGATAACCAATCTGAAGCTGAACCAATCACTGACCACCTTTCGGAAATGTGGCTACGTTTGCATGCCCAGTCATGACTGTCGGATCTTCCGCTGCTGGCTCGAATCCCTGGTTGTCCATGAAGATTTCCCACTAGTTTAAGCGCCCAATGGGTACCTGAAAGTCACCAAAATTTCACACAGATGTCAACATAAATCAAAAATCTTAATATGTAGGCAAACTAGGCTATTACAAAGTAATGAACTTGCTCAACTCGTTATAAATTGTGTGGCAAGTACCTCATGTGAAGAGAGAGGCCAAGCTAAGCTGGCATTAAATCTAGTTATTCAAGATAAAGAGGAGGGGAAATGCAGTCCAAAGAAGAAGGTTATTGTAAAATAGACATTAGCATAAATTGCTACACGGAAGACATTTAACACTTGGTCCACAAAATCCACATGGCAAGCTTTGAAGACTTCAAGGTAGGAATTTCGGCCCTAACAGTGGATTTAATGCATATTTCCAAACAAAAACTCAAGGGAGCACTCAGACCCCCCACCCCAAAAAAAAAAAAAAAAAAAAAAAACTCAAAGGGAGAACCCACAATTCCCTAATACCCATCAATGGCAGATGAATTGAGGTAATACGATCACGGTATCTTTAACGACAATACACATTTATCTAAAGGATTCAAATTTGAGAAAACCATGTCAACATATTAGAAAAAAGTTGAATCTTGTTAAAATCAGAGTTTTCAATTGCTGCCCATTAAATTTGTAGATGCAGGACAATCAGCAACAGTTGGTCTTTTCAAGTCCTCTAAATATTCAAAACATCAGCCAGACGACATTTAGACTTTCCGCTACTTACCTTCCTAAACATTCACATTTAGATTTCCGCTACTTACCTTCCTAAACATTTAAATGATCTTTGCTAGACATTTCTATAAGTCAAAGCTTCTAAAGTCCATCCTTTACTTGTTTCGTCTTTTTCTTCCTCTGTTCACTACTAATTTAACCAAAACAGAGGCCACAAAATGAACATATGAACTTCTCACAACGGTGCAAAGACGCAAAGCATCAGCATGTAAACTTGTCTAACATGTGAACTTACCTGAAGTTCAGAGATCAAGTGTAAACCATCATATGCCCAATCTTTGCACCATAGGAAAAAAAAAAATCACCCAATAAATTCAGGAACGCAGAAAAGTCCACATAGCAATAGAAAACAGAAAATAAAAAACATGATGGATGCAAGATGATTCCGATTGTTACAAGAACTAACAAGTTGAATAATCAAAAGCACTGTAGTAGATTACATGCTAGAGCCTAATACTGTCACAGCATTAATCCTTGTATGTGAGACAACCAAACCTAAAAAGAGTTGAGAAAGATATATAAAGAAGAACTGGATCAACTCTGATTAACAAGAACTATCGGTTCATACCAAAACTAAAGAAAACAACAAGCTAAATGGAAGTTCATGTATAATGCAGCTCAGAAACATATGTGCACCGGTATTGTCTATAAGTCTAAATCACCATGTTCATAAATCTGCTTACCATTGAGAATGAGAACTTCAGACTGCACACACGCACACTCGCAGAAAGAGGATGACAATTTTGGGGAGTTTCTTGGGACCATGGCTACTAGCAAGTGGAAACCTTACTAATTAATATGAAGGACCTCATTCATGATAAAATATATTGAACACAAAAAGAGAGAACATATGTAAAGTCAAAACACCACAAAAGAATATTTTCAACAATCAGAAAGGAAACAGGACATTTTCTTGAAAGAAAAGTATTCACACACAGAAAAAAATAAAAGAGAGAAGAAGAAGAAGAAGAAGAGAAGAAGAACTAAAGTCCAATGAACAATTGCATATTAATGCCTTTTGCCAGGGAATAGTTAAAGCAGGAATACGAACCAACAGAAATAATCTGGAAACGATGTGGACAAGTAATCATGAATCCATATTACCATAAAAGGGCAAAAAACAGTGGTGACGACATGATGTAAAGTAAATTGATCACAGTAAATCCTACGAAACAAATACAAATCGTATTAGAAATCTTATCAGAATGGCAAAGGACAAATGGGCAGATTAAAGTAAATATTAGAGAATCTATTTACAAGCATTATACAATTTGTAAAGAATTTGAACCCGTTTCCTTCAGAGAGGGCAATAGGATTAGAGCACTTTAGAAGCAAACTTGAAATATAAAGTATTCAGGGAGCAACCATTCATGTCTACCATGAAAACTCATTCGTTTGTAAAAAAAAATATCCAAGGGCAAAAAAAGCATCATCATATATTTGATTCAGTTATTCCACAAAATAGACATACAACCACCACCGTAGCCCCGAAGTCTCAGTAAGTAAACTACAAAAGGTTGCCTCCTCGATTGTTAACTCAGATTCTATCTCTGCAACTTGCTTGTACTTCTCTTCATACTCTTTGCCAAGTAACTCAGCCTATGATGTTGTTAAACATATAAAACCAATTCAAAAGAAACAGTAATAAAGGAAAGTAATGTACAACTGAGTGGAGAAACTACCTCACACCTATCCTCAGATACCTCTTGGTAGCCTCCAACTTTAAAATAAGTTGCAAGCCTGCTAGCCAGTGATGTTCCCATCTCTGTCCATGTCTACTTCCATAAACACTCTCATGTAGATGGCTTCATCTTTGGCCAAGCAAGTTATTTTATCACTGGAAGAAGAATTAGCTATCCTAACTGAACTTCCAGGCAATGCGAATGGCGAAGAACCTAGAGATGGATCCTGCTCTCGTGGGTTTGAAGGCATATAGGGACACTGAACCTGACTGCCACAAGAAAGCATAGAGAATGATCTCCACAAAACATTCAGTGCATTGGGCCTCACAGAAGGTTGGCTTCCAGAAACTGATGTTACAGCAGAGGACAAAGAAGCACCAACAACTGGATTAGTTAGTGCAGAAGATTCTTGTTTAGATGGAGAGGGTTTTGCAGAAACTAAATCACCTCCGAAAATTGGATCTGAAGAAGATCCATTTCCAGAAACAACAATCCAGGGACTGACTGAGGAACCAGTGGAAATTTGCAAACAAGAACTCAAGAGGTGCACCCACAATTAGAAAGGCAAATTTTGTTGAACACCTCTGACTCTTTTATTAACTGATTTATGTATAGGATTCCATTCGCCCCATGGTTGGGAACTAATGATTGGCTATGTCTACAAAACGAGGAAAGGCTTATGGTGGATACCTAGGCAACCAGAGACGAGGAAGGGCGTAGTAAGCGACGAAATGCTTTGGCAAATTTTGTTGAACACCTCTGACTCCAAGTGTCAACACCTCAAGCACACTGTTTGCTAATCAACTTATATCCAACAAAAAGAGAATGAAGAATTAATCTACACTCAGCATTCCACTTGCTCCAGAGCAAACTCCAATAAAAAATCATGTTATATAGACTAGAATAAAAGGTGGAGTATAAGCTCAAAATAAAGGAAAGGAGAAACCACCCTGGGCATTTCTCTCTGATATAAAAACCACGACAAACATTCGCATGCTTGTCAGCGAGCAAAGGAAAAAACAGAACTTAGGCTAGCTGAGTGTCCTTCACCATCTTCTCATTCTTTTCTGCCTTTCCTTGTCCAAAAGAGTCTAGAATAATGCAAGCAAACCGAAGTTGCTCAAAAAATAGGCGATGACAATAACTAAATGGAGGTATGTATTCTATCAATGTCATAAACAGAGATGAATATTCACATGGTAATATAAAGAAGAAAAAAGCTGCAATATTGATGTACTTCGTTTGATCTCTGAAGATGTGCCCTGACCATGCCAGAAAATTTAAGCATTCTGTGAAAGTATACTGTTAAACAGGTGCTAGCCTAAACAATAGGAAGGTTAAAGGGGTTGTGGATCACCATGTTCTTTAGGAAGAGATTTACGAGATGATTACCTCAACAATTATCTCCCTCCCATTGACAAGACTGCCTGAGAAGCCAAAAGAAGTATGTTCTGGCACACCTAAACCCTAAGCAAACTTAAAGATGCCATCCCTTAGAACGCCAGTATCTTCTTGCATTATCATGGAGGCGAGCCTCTTTAATCTTCAGAAACAGCTTGTAAGCTTTCTCTACATTGTTTGAAACCAATAATTTGGTATTTAGTTTGCTATAGATAAGCCTGCTAGGGCAAAAACCCTTGTGCAGACACTCCTCCATGACAAGCACTGCATTTTCCAGCTGTCCTATGTTGCAGAGTCCATTGACAATGTACTCATAAACTTCCGCATCCAATAAATGACCAGCCTCTTGCATTTCATCCCATACAGTCAACAGCATTCCACATTTACCAAATCTAGAAAGCCGCATGAGAAGTAACTTGTAAGCTTTCAAAGACACAAGGCATCCAGCTTTCCTTGCCTTCTTATAGATCATCAGTGCAGCATGAGGTGGACCATAACCACACAGAGGTTCAATAAATGAGGTTACCATCCCAGTTGTGGGAACAAGCCCTCTACTCAACATCTCATCAAACATTTCCAGAGCATCAGCCACTTTTCGAAACTTAAGCAAGGAGTTGATCATACTTTT
The DNA here is from genome assembly GCA_014182575.1 of Eucalyptus decipiens. Taxonomy (NCBI): domain Eukaryota; kingdom Viridiplantae; phylum Streptophyta; class Magnoliopsida; order Myrtales; family Myrtaceae; genus Eucalyptus; species Eucalyptus decipiens. The sequence continues at coordinate 21,658,341 of CM024614.1, read as the reverse complement.
GTATGTATCCAAATCAGGATTGCATCTTTCACTCAACATGCTCCTATAATACTGGATGCATGCATCAAAATCCCCAATGATTGCAAAATTATAAATCATGGCACTGTAGACACTCACATCAGGATCATAACCTTTCTCCTTCAATCCATCAAATATAAGGACAGCATCATCAATCTGACCAGCTCTCCCCAAACCCTGAATGAGATGTCCAAAAGTCAAACAATTTGGAGCAATTCCATCTGCTGCCATTGCCTCCAAATTCTTTTCGATGTCACCAACTCTACCCATCCTTGACCACCCACCTATGATAGTATTGTAAGTTGTCACATCAAACGGTACCTTCCCCTTCACAGAATTCAAAAGTGAGTTAGCAGCACCCACATGGGACCGTTGGCACAGTGTTTGCAAAAGCACATTTAAAGACTCTGTATCACGTTCCAATCCAAACTCTTCCAGCTTGCCAAAAAGTTCTATTGCTTTGTTCACTCGATGAGCACGCACAAAACTGTCCATTACAATTGAAAGAGTCTCTAAGGTGGCAGTTGTACCATTTGATTTCATTTCATGCATCATCTCCTCCATAAAACCAAAGTATTTCCTTCTTCCGAGTGCTTTCAGAATCACATTATAGCTATGAGTGTCCGCATTAACTGTAGGCTGTTTTAGCGCCCATTTGAAGAACATCGTCATAGCTTTCCCTCCTAAGTTCCCACGATTCACAACTCTAGCAACAATGTCAATGTTCAAATCAGCAGGAACATTTGTCAAAGCATGTTCCACAGCAGTTTTGCTTCTCAGCTTTTGAAGAAAAACCCCCCGGAATTTCTCTTCAGGGGATAAGAAGCCATGATGCTCTCTGCTTCCCATCTCGTTCTTTAAATAATCATCATTACGCACATTGGAAACAGCATTAGGCCAACTTATTGGCAACAAATCAGAGAGTTCATTGAGAATGTTTTTCTCATCGGCAGGGCAGCAATGCTTCTCTTTATAACTATTACATAAATCGTTATGGTAATGATTTGAAGGACCACCAGGCGCTTTACTAGAAAATGATGCCATAGAGGAAAGCAGGTGAGGCATGTGAACATGTCTTCCTCCATTGTGACGCACCCGACGCACTGCAAGCTGGTAGGACCAAAATTGAAATGCCATGTGAAGAGTGTTTAGCTTGCAAAGCTACTGTACCCTATAATGCTTCCTTATGATTAAAGATTATCTTATGGTGCATCCCTGGATCCATGTTGCTGTTGTGGAAAGGTCATCTACTGAATATTCTGATCCCATGCAGCTTTGCTACCATTTGCCAAGGGGGACATAAGTTATTTCTGTCAAACCTATTGAAATTTTCTTTTGTCAAAGCCCATAGCAACTTCACAAAAATGACAAGTTAATTTCCAAAATTAAAGGACTAACATTTCACAACGAAAAGGGTAGTATTTAGAAAGTAATAGCAACCAAAGCAAGCAAGCCATCTATAAGTTGCAGATTTTGATGAATCTTAAGAGTACAGGTTGACCGTAGATGAAATTGAGGTACCGAATTTATGGTATCTTGAGTTCCAATACACTTTTAAAAACAACATGAATTTGTGAAAACCATGTCAGCATACAACTATATAAAGAAGTTGAATCTTGTTGCAATCACAGTTTTCAATGGCCACCCATTAAATTCGTAGATGCAAGACAATCAGCAACAGTTGGTCTAATCAATTACTCTAAAAGTTCAAAACATCCAACCAGAAAACATTTAGTCATTCCATGACTAACCTTCCTGAGCATTCAAATGATCTTGGTTAGACAAGAATTATAGGTAAAAACTTCTCTATTCCACCCTTGACTTGTTTTCTCTATTTCTTCCTCTGTTTGCTACTTAATCAAGCAAAACAGAAGCAGCGAAATGATTCAAAGTGAACTCCTCCCGAAGGTGCAAAGATGCAAAGCATCAGCATGTAAACTTGTCAAACATGCAAACTTACCTGAAGTTCAGAGATCAAGTGTAAACCATCATATGCCCGATCTTTGCACCATAGACAAAATCGCCCATAAATTTATGAACGCAGCAAAGTCCACATAGCAATAGAAAACAGAAAAGGAAAAATATGGTGGATGCAAGACGAAACCAATTGTTGCCAGAACTAACAAGTTGAAAAATCAAAAGCACCATGATAGATAACAGGCTCGAGCCCTACACTGACATAGCAAAAAAAGACCCTTATACAGGAGACAAAAAGACGGAACACGACCACCGAAAGAAACATAAATCAAAGAAGAACCGAAACGAAAGAACGCAACTAAGAAAGGAAAACAGAGATTCGAGCATAGTGCAGCTCAGAAACATACATGTACTACTCACGTCTATAAGTTCGAATCGCCATGACATAGAAACATACATGGCATCGAGGCTTCAACCGACGATATTCGCAGGAAGCTTCCCGGCCAAGTTGTTGTTACCAAGAAAGCTGATATCCATGACTAAATAATTATGCAGAAAGACCCAAAAAAAAAAAAAAAAAAAAAAAAAAAAACAGAGCCAATAAGCCATTGATGAAAGCCATTTCTTTCGCAATAGACAATGCGGAGGAATCAGATAACATACAAGTATTGCAGAGAGAAGACACCTCGGAATGAATCTGGAATTTGGTCTTCCAACTGGTCGAAGCTCAAGTGCCCGATTCAAATACACAATCCACTACAAGAACCCAGCACGTGCACGCGTGTACCGGACATCATCTACTCCAGACACAAGAACTCCAGAACTTAGACGACCCACATATACTTCTACTCAGGATAGGCGCTAAAGATTTCTGGGCATTCGTACCGACATCCGACCACTTCTCAAAGACCCGTTGCGCAGTAAGTTAGTCCATATAAACACACACCCAGAAGAAAAAATAGGCACACGCCACTTTCTTGGGGGAGTTTCTTTGGGTTTACGGCTATGCCAAACGGCGTCCGCCGCCCTACTGCCGCCGCCGCCGCACGCCGCCGCCTGCGTTCACTCGGGCGGTCTTTTGGGACGGCGGTGGAACGACGAGGCGCCGATCTTCCCGGCGTGGTGGTGGGACGGCCAAGGGCACGAGAGGGACTGGGGATAGGGAGGCGCGAGGGGGAAGATGAGGAGAGAAAAATAGAAGGGACGAGGTTTGGGTTTTATTCGTTAATATTGCACAATTTCTTTTAGGGTTCGACCGGCCCGAACTTTTAAAAGAACTTCGGCCCGGTGGCCCGGCCTAGTCCCCCAAAAAATGGGCCCGGCTCTTTTGGGTTCCGAGGCTTTTTCCCACATCCCTGCGTTTGGTTGTTCAAACATGGATTGAGATTGAATAGGATATGAAATCCCGTAGATATAAAGTTATTTGGTCTTCCATGTTCTATCAATATCGGGTTATACCATAGTCACGGCCTAATCCAATCTTATGAAATGTTTGATGAATCTAGAATAGAGTTGGATGAAAAATCATATTCTGAAATAAATTACTCCAAAGGGAACAAGGGCAACCACCATGGCTGTGATTGTTTTGAGGTGGCAGCCATCATAACAGAGAAAGATTGCTTCTGCCAAGTTACTGAGGGTCTAGAGTTGCTTGTGTAGCCAACCCAGAGTTGTTAGGGCTCAATGGCAGCACAGCCAATGCAAGGTCGCGCGACCACGCCATGCTTTATAGCCGATCACAAATATGCAGGTTTAGATATGTACTCTGTTAGATGAGGAGGGAGGGAGGGAGGGAGGAGAGGAGGTGGTCATTGTGCTCATCCTGAAGGGTGACAGTGGAACCCCTCGTCATGGTAGCACCTAAGATGGCAACTACCTTCCTTGCAATTGCCTTCTTGCACTTGAAGCTAATGTTTTCTCCCTTTTTTCCCTCTCTGTCGTGGTCTTTGGCTAAGCCATTTCTCTCCCTAATTTTGCTTCCTTTTACCTATGCGGAATAGTAGATATCATATCCTCATATCTCGCTCCCTATACAAGATTCTTGACCTAAATTATATTCAAACTCTATTTGTACGTCTTCATATTTCATGCTGTACCGAACACTAGATATAAAAGTACAAATAATCTTATTTTAAGATTGTATATGATCCAGGCAACATCGCCTATGTAATGCCTTTGGACACAATAGGCCTACACTCAGAATGATTCCAGCATATACACACATATTCGATTTCGAGATTCCTAGCCAGCAATACGAAACCCCAGCCGATCCCCGCGAGGACCCCCACCCAGGAGACATGGAGAAGATAAGCGATTGGGGGAGCGGCGGGCGGTGGGCTAAAGCCTAAAAGGCATCTTTATACGTGGCATGCGAACGGTGGACATCGAGCGCTCACTTTCTTCTCTCCTTTGTTGCCCCCAAAAAGTTGGGTCAAAAGCAATCATTGCCCCCACATTTCAATGCATTTTCCCCTCTCGAGTAGCATCTCGATGCCCATCTTGTCTTCGGAAAATACCAATAAATAATAAATGCCCTTCGGGCTTTCCAATCAAAATATTCGATTGCACTCGACGCATGTGAGTTAAATTATATATGCCCTTAGATTAGATGGATGTGAGTTGTGATTACGAGAATTAGGGATCGGTATGCTCTGGATCACGTATCAAATAATTGTCATAGTTAAAATTTATTGTGCTGAGATTTCCTTAACGTCCAATAACTTTTGCTATTGATATTTTAATGGGTTCCCAATAATTTATTACTTACTGGAATCTAAAACGGATGGATAGTTTTTTATGTATGTAATGAAATGTAAAATATCATTTGAATATCAAATATTTTCGTTCAATAATTTAAAGTATGCCATTTGTCACTTGTTTACTTGACCACTCTTCTTCATTTTTCATCTCAAGTTTTAAACCCTAAATGCAATCAACCATGACTTGTCACCCCCATCAACTTCGCATTTTGTTTCGCTTTCCAATTTCTTACAGAAAGAAAGAAAAATGTCAACTAACCTTCAAAATCTATTCAATCGAGTTGTTTGGATTTTCAATCTCACATATCAAGTGTCTACAAGGTAAATCATGGACTCTATCAAACTAGTTTTGTTTTTAAAGATTGAGACTTATTAATTTGATTGCATGTTTCGCTTTCGAGGTTAATGGAGATTATCTTCCAATCAAGGTAAGTGAACCATAGAGATTAAATTATATCGATCTACTTGGCATTTGAATTTGGCTAATTGATATTTGTTCATTTAGTTTAATTTTATATTAAGTGTGATTGGACTTCAAGAATGGCATGTTGAGCTATCGTGATTTATTGGCTCAAATGGCAGAGTGTTCTACATCCCTAGAACGAGTTTGAATGATTACTAAAAGGGTCTCGTTGCATCTTGGGTGGGAAAAATGTAAAAATGGCAAGACTAGACCTAAAAGGGGCATTTCAATAACTTTCGCTTCTTTAGGTGCAATTTGGAGAACCTACAGAGATGAGAGGTTTCTTTTAACAGTTTTATTTTGTAGTTTGCCGTGTCAATTAATAAATTATAAAGTTAGATCAATTAAAGGAAATTAAACCGGTTCAATATAACTAGTTTTGAAATTTTAAAGGCAAAACTGTAATTTTACCAAATTAGGGGACTAATCTACTAAAACTGAGAATTATGGGGGCTGATCACAGAACTTTAAACTTTATGATATATGTGGTTAAGGTAGTTTTACAAATAATAAAACCTTTAATTTAATAAATTAATTATAGGAAATTATTGTTATTTTCATGATTAAGGTGAACATATTAAAGGCCCTATCTTTTATAGAAAAATAATTGCTTACTTAAATTACAGAAAATTTGATTATCTAAGAAAAATTCATCTCAATATTTTTGTAAATTTGCAAGAGTGCGACACTAAATTATGATGACACAGTGAAAAGACGATGAAGATTTATATGTTGAAATGCATATAATTATTTGATTGTTGGTATTTGCACTAGAAATGTCAAGAGGTTAGTATGCTATTATTTACAATCGTGCTTACATGAATGATGCCATGTACCAAATACTTATGCCATGGCCTATTTGTAGGAGAGCAAAATCCCTTGTATAAGCATGTGCATAAGACACTTAAAAATACATATATTCTACCATTGACTCTACAGAGTGAGGGTACATGAGGTCCAATGATTTCTTACATGTAATGGGCTTATGATTCACATACGTGATATATGATCTAGTTTGAGTAGCTGGTTATGAGATAATCATCATGAGTGTACAATGGTGGCGTATTTATCTTCATCAATGTAAAGAACACCTATAATGGAGAGTTGAGATATGGCTAGGTGAGTTTATGATTCCGTGAATTAGTGATGACAATGCCTCATTAGTCAAGATGAGTCTTAGCTAGACACAAGTAGTGTTAAATACTCTCACCCGTGTATATCAGTGAGCTGTCATGTGCTAATTGCGCATTTATACTTGCTTTTAAATGAATAATTGATATCATATTGATGAGTTATTTTCAATTACATATCATGGTAGAGTGCTAGTGCATTTATTCATCTTTATTTTGTAAAAGCAAGTATCTTGAACTTGTCTTGGATGTGACATGGATTTGAGTGGTGGGATGATCTCTTGTATTAAACTAGAGATTTCTTTTACCAAGCTTACACTCAATCCAAAATATCTTGCATATTGGTCAAGTTCGGAGTTTAGGAACATTTGTATTAGTACTTCCTAATATCTCTTTAAGGACTTGACGAGAGTGCATAGCAAAAAGTAAGGGCGGCATCTCCATATTTGGAGTTTCGACTATGTACCTGTGTACATCTTCCTGGACTAAACTAATTATTCTTTTCAAGGTTCAAACACATCCACTAGTCTCCCCTCCTCCAAGTCATCCCTAATGTTGCATTTCGAATTGGACGCCATCCGCGTGTGATGCGCGGTTGACGCGGCCGGGATCTAACACTATAATTAGCTAAGATTTTGTTCGCCTTCCTCTTCGGGAGTATCCAGATTGGCGATACGCGTCGTTGCACCAAACATCTGATTGGGCGATCCTTTCACGGCCATTTCTTCTGTCGTGTTCGTTTTGCCAAACTCAAGAAAATGGAAGTAGCAATAGAGTTAGAATTGCTATCCAGCTCAGTGCTTACAATAGGAGAACTGTAATCACTTTTCAAGGTCATGGGCATTTTCGTCACCATAGCTAAGGTCCACTAACTTGAGTGGCGAAGCCTTCTGGTCATCATCAATCCATCCCAAAGTGAACTTAGCCGAAAGTCCACTAGGATATTAAAAATTAACGGGCCAGCTAGTAACAATGATTATTGACGGAGATTAGTGAATTTGAGGATGGAAAATGAACAATTCGAAAAATATTTTTTTTTAAGTGATCTCTTATCTCATTCACATAATAAATTATTCAAAAAAGTTGAATTATCTTCGAAATATTTAGATATAAATTTTTATCGATAAATAATTTTCATCAACTAATTATTTTAGGTGATATAAGTGATTATTGTTGAAAAAATATTTAATAAATCATTCAATTTTCGCAAAACCAATGGACGGTAAGCTTTATTCTTCATCTTTACTAGGTAATTTCTGTCCTCTAGTAGCCAGAGGCTTAAGGCGAGAGATTTGATTGCCCCCGGCATGTTGCTGCATTTTCTATTTTCAAGCTCGTCGTTGGGTTCCTCCTTTCATCAACATGAGTAATGATATAAATAATCCTTGAGCTTTTATTTAGTGCTCCATATCATCTCTAAATTTTTTATTCTTTAGATTAGTCGCTAAATTACTGGCGACATGACCAAGGATGGTGGAGAGGAGAAAGGGGCAAAATCCGCCTAAATGCCAACCATGCCTTCAAAAATTTACTTTTATACGAGTAGATTTAGAGCACACTGAGAACACTTCATAAAGAGTACCTTAATCTGATTAGAATTTGATTTTTCTCCCCTAATCTCAATTTTTTCCTTCATTTTCTTTATCTTTATTTGGGAAATTTAATATAGTAAATTTAACCCTTGATCTTTTTATTTGTTTAATGCTAATCGGTTAATCATATGATTTGCTTAATATTTTCCTGTAGTTATGTATATTAAAATTTTCATGCTTGCTGGTTTAGAGAAAGCTCTGTCCTTAACTGCGGCCGCTACCTATCATCGCACCCCTCCCTGTCACACTTCGACAGCAACACTGCTACAAAACTTGGCGCCCCACCATCTCCTTCTCACGGCCACGCTCCGGCACCAACGCCGGCATGAAGATCAACCGCCCATCGCCCGTCGAGATCTCTTTCCATGTTCTCAACGACACTTGGCAGCACCCTACAAAATACAAAATATAAGGCACACAACTTTCAACTTGACCTTAGGTTAGAATTTGGGTCCAACGTCCCACCAATTGTAGTCATGAAACAGAGAAACGACATGCTACAAACGTTACATCGGTGCACCGGAGGTCATAAGGTTGTCAAACATGTGTCGGCAATGATTATGGATGTGGAGATGACCGCATGATGATATTTAAGAAGAAAGGGGAGAAAAATGAAAAGGGTAGAAAAAATTGTCTTAATCTAGAACAAAAGGACATAATGTGATTAATCATGTCAATTTCAGTCTACATCAGCAAAATCCATACAATACGGCGTTGAAGTTGGCGAAACAACTTTATTGAGCAAAATTGGAAAATTCAAAGACTAAATCGAATAAAAGAAAAATTCAAAAAGAACATTAAACACTATATAGAAACTGCAAGAATTATGCATGTTACAACCTCGTATTGACCACAGAAGATCAAAATCACATCCCCTCAAGTCAAGAACCACGCGCTTGAATTAAGGAAAAGTCCTAATGAAGTTTTATAGCCTTCACACCTATTTTAATTCATGTCTAATCCCGATGTGATCCTAATAAATTGCAATGGAGCAATAATTAATCAACATTGTCAATGCGTTGGAAATGCGTGCAAGATTCTCTCTTAATCGGATATCAAAAGATCACCCTAAAAACCCCTTTTTTTTCCCTCAATCTCTCTCTCTCTCTCTTCTCGGGGTTGGAATTTTTGTAAATTTCAAGTTGGGGTGAAAAATAAGTTAATAAATAAATAATGCCAAAAGCTAATACCTAATTCGTTCACAGGCGAGATCTCACGTCAAGGAAAGGACAAAAAAGAAAAATAAAATAAAAAAAAGGGACAAAAGGGGAGTCCAAGTGGACATCATGATAGCCTACATAGATCCCCTCAAATTTATAGACCTTAAACAATCCAAATTACGTCCAAAATCTCGTTTTTGTCTCCGCCGAAGTCAACATGGGAATCCAATCACAGATCCCCGCCACCCCCCGGGGCCTCTCTCTAGAATATGACCACTCGGCGTAGAAAATCCGCTCCATCACGCGGTGCATCACGGCTTACGTCAACGCATCCAATCTGCTTTCAACTCGCTTCACATCAATTACTTTATTATTTTATCTGCAGGGATCCTGGTTTAGTCCCCACCTGATCCAGGAAAAGGAAATAATTTAAAGAATATTTTATTATATACAACCAATTACATCGTTCGAAATAAGTAATTAATTTAATTTATATCTAAATACCTTTCTTTAAAATAGATATTTTTTTTTGGTAAATGATACAAATAATTATTTTCAAAGATATATTTTCCTAATTGTTAAAAGATTTTTTTTTTTTTTTTTTATTTTTTTTAGATTTTTGCAATCAAGCTCATTTTGGAGCAAGTGAGGCTTCGGATGTAACAAGTTTGACACGGAGATTGCTTGAGGAGCGGACCAATCGTCCAATTGTCGGGAAATTGGCACTGAATGCCAAGAAATGGAAAATCTAGACTAAGATGGACTAATCTTGATTATAAATGTGCACGATGGAAGACTTTAAGTATTAAACGATTTTTTTATGCTCTTTATACGATTCTTTTTTCTAGCTTGATCATAAAATAGAACGAGCCTTTTCATAATAAATAAAAAAAAGTCTCGAAATCAATCCCTTTCGCCCTCGGCGCGATCTCTTTTCAGCAATGTCGTGGCGAAGTAATTTCTCACCAAATCTGCAAAGACTTTCGTTCGACGAGATCCGGAAAAGAAAATATCCGAGAGCTAAAAAAAAGAAAAAAAAAAGGGTTGTATTAAAATATTTTTAATCCGCAGGAAGAAGCGGCGCCCAATCATCGCCGGACACCTGTCGGTCCCCCCCCAAGGCCCCCGGGCCGACACGAAAAGGATAATCCCAACGGGTCTAATCCAATCCAGTGCGCGCGGAACCAGCTCGAGTTCAGTGTCGTTCTCGTAAATATCGGGAACTCCCGTGGCGAGGCGGGTAATTTCGCTTGGGCCCCGGTCGAGGATCCCGTTTAAATGCTTAAGACTTTCAACCAGGAGAGAGAGAGAGAGTATGCGCGAGAAAAAATACAAAATAGGAATGGTGGGGGTGACCAGGACGGAGAGCGACATGCAACGATCTCACGCGCATCCACACAACCATAAATGCAAAGACGAGAAAAAAAAAAAGAGGAAGAAGAAAAGGCAGATAGAGAGAGAGAGAGAGAGAGAGGGAGGGAGACGAGCAGGCCCCACGCATTCTCCCCGTCCTGGCGTTTGCGGTGTCCAGCTGCGAGCGCAACGACGCACTCCCTCCCCACCCCCGGGCCGTTGCGGTCGCGCGCTGGTTGCTGGCGGTGACCCGAGGCCCGAGACCGCCCCGCTCGTCGTTCCGAGTCGCGACCGCTAAATGTGGGCGATGCCTCCGCGTGCGCGTCGCGCGTCTCGGGAAAGGAGATGGTCGCGGGGGGCGCGCGCTCGGGGGTCGTCGTGGATCCAAATTTAGGCCCGTGATTTCCTCGCTTTTGCTCTCCCACTCCCGATGCCACCATCCCCCCGCCCCTGCGGTTTTTAGTTTTCTTTTTTGGCCTTTTTCCTCCGTGGGTGGTCTCTTCTGCTCCCCTTTTCTTGATTAGTATATTCTGCGCGTCCGGGCTTTTCCTGCGAGCCGAGGTATAACAAGACTCGGGCTTTACTGGGTTTTTTTCCCTTTCTTTCTCGGTTTGGGGGGGCTTTTCTAATTTCGCGTCGTTTGCTATTCTGGGGAGGTGAGATCTTTCTCTTCCCCCCTGGCGTGGTCGTGGCGTGTTCAGCGAGACCCTAAAGGCTGAAAGAGCTTTCGCGAACGGCGATTCCCTTTTAAGGGCTTCGCGTCTCGATCTCTCCCCTTTTCCGTGGAGGGGGAGGGGAGGGGAGGGGAGGGGTGGTGGGGAACGGAGCTTTCTGCTTCAAGTTTGCAGCTTGGGGGCGTTGCTCGGTTCCTTTCGCTTTTTGCCCGGAATTCCGGTGGGTTACTTTCCTCTGTAAAAATCGCATTTTGGGTTCGTTGCGAGGCCCTGTTGCCGTCGGGGATGATCCTCGTTTCGGGCTAGCGATTCGTGGGCGTTTCGTGGTCTTCGGTGGCGGCGTGCGTCCCGTGTCGATACGTTTGTTTATAGCGGGGGTTTGGGCCTGCGGAAAGAGATGAGCTGCTTCTCCTGTATCAGCTCTCGCCGTAAGGAGGGTAGCCGGATTGAAATCGATAATGGCGTTCGATCCAGCTCTCGCTACTCGGCGGACACCTCAGGTTTTGCTCTAGTTTGTTTTTGTTTCTCATTTATGTCTTCTACCTTCCGGATGTGATTGAAACGTAAATGGCCCGAGTGGATTTGCTTTCTCATGTTGAATTCGAATGGTCGCTGATTTGCAGCCAGCGGGAAGCGCAAGGCTTATTATGATGATGATAATGGTATGATTTGGATACCCATTTGAGAAAATTCGATACCTTTTGCTTTGAAATCGTTCAAGATCTTATTTTTGTGTGTATTGCTGTTAATTATGTGGTTATATGTAGTGAGCGAAAGGAGAAAAGGATCTAGAAATGGGAAGAACAAGGATGGTAGTGTTCCGAAGGGCAATCCAGCACGGAGCTTCACGTTTCGTGAATTGGCGTCAGCGACGAGAAATTTTAAGGAAGTTAACTTAATTGGTGAAGGAGGGTTTGGAAAGGTTTACAAGGGACGATTGGAAACAGGCGAGGCAAGTTGCATCACATTATATGTCTCTTTGATCTCAAAATCTTTGATTGTGTTGCGCTTGAGGTTTGTGTCCACTGCAGCTTGCTGAGGCTGCAGGAACACTCTTGCTGCCATTCGAGAGTTGAAATGGTTCTTCTAGTGTCACTTACTAATTCACTGTATCAGGTCAACCTGGATTAAATTGGTATCATCATTGGTTGACACAGATCCTTTATTTCTTGGGAGCAGGTGGTTGCAATAAAACAACTCAATCATGATGGTCTTCAGGGATTTCAGGAGTTCATTGTGGAGGTTCTTATGTTGAGTCTGTTGCACCATTCCAATCTGGTGACTCTGTTTGGATATTGTACTGACGGAGATCAAAGACTATTGGTTTACGAGTACATGCCAATGGGTAGCTTGGAAGATCATCTATTCGGTAAAGTTCTGCCTGGCATTTTCGTGTGCTTCTTCCATTATCTGCAATTTTCTGTAAACTCTACATTGAATCTAACCCCGTGTTTCAGCTAAAAAGTGTTGTCTCTGCTGTATAATGCTACTCTTCTTTTCGACTCCTATTGGAAAATTCTGTTCTAACAATGTCCATAAGAAGGGGAGATGTAGAAAACCTGTTTGAGCGATGGAATGACTTCAGTTCGCCTTCAAAAGCTCGGAGTCTAAGAAAAATCTTCTGTTTGGGCATTTTATGTTACTAGTAGATGGCTTGAGCTTTACACACAGACATAGATTTAATTAACACTAGTAGACAATTGCAAATAAGTCTTGAGGACGTTATGTGTTGCTGTTCCTGGATAACTGGCAATACAACTCTATATTTCTTCTACTTCTTTAAGTTACACATCATCCATTCGGTAATTGGATGAAATGCTATCGCAATAAAAAGTTCCTAAAGTTCAGGTGTGTCACACTAACTCAACAAACTCATTGATCTAAACATTCAGCATGCTTGGCAAAATGAATATGTTGAGGTTAGTGCCTTAGTACCTGTGTATCAAAACTCTAAAATTAATTATAGGTTCTATTTGCAAATTCTTACTGTAAATTGAAGAGCAATGTCGTGGCAATGTGACGAGCTGATCCTCGTGAATTAACGGCTATATGCTTTCCACCTAAGTAGAAAAGTCTGATTATGGCAACTAAAAAGAATGATGATCCTGTAACTCGTGTATGTCCCCAGACTTGGCCAGACTTGGTAGGCCCTGTTGCAAAACTATAAATTATGGTAGGCTAATGTATACTTGCATAAAAAGTTAGCAAGAGTGTATACTGTGTTCGAAATTTACAGCACTATACAGTCAAATTAGTGGATGTATTTAATGCATGGGCTGCATATTGATATACTGCTTTACCACCTAGTGTATCATGTGAACTTGATCTATTTCTGTTTAATAACCATACTGAGTCAGATAATGTACATTTTTTTTTTTTTGTAGATCTCGATCCTGGTAAGGCACCTCTTGATTGGGGCACAAGAATGAAGATTGCTGTAGGTGCAGCAAGGGGCCTTGAGTACCTACACTGCAAAGCAAATCCGCCTGTCATTTACAGGGACTTGAAGTCAGCAAATATCTTGCTTGACAATGATTTTAATCCAAAGTTGTCAGATTTTGGGCTGGCTAAATTAGGTCCTGTTGGTGATAATACTCATGTTTCGACGAGAGTGATGGGAACATATGGGTATTGTGCCCCGGAGTACGCTATGAGCGGCAAATTGACTCTCAAATCTGATATTTATAGCTTTGGTGTGGTTCTTTTGGAGCTCATTAGTGGACGAAAAGCCATAGATTGCACCAAGAAGCCGGGAGAACAAAATCTGGTTGCCTGGGTGAGTGCTTAGTGCTTTCATTTTCTTTTCTCCGGTTTGCCGGTGATATTTTAGCTGCTGCTAATCAAAGGTGTCTCTATACTAGTCAATGGTTACTTGTGAAGTATCCATTTTGAGGAAAGAATGTACTCTTGTCTGTCTATCAATTTTTAGTACTCTGTATTCTGTGCCATTGACCCCCATTCTGTTAACTGGACATAAAAGTGTGTTGAGAGATCAAATTACGTCTGATTATTTGCTCCATTGTCATGATCTATTGTGGCAAGTGAGATTTTTGTGCGTTTCTGTGACAGTAGCAGTGACATAGGAAGTGTGATGTGTCGTCTTGCTTGGATAAAACATGGAATTTTTTTGTTGTCAGCTGTCTTGCCTTTTTCTTTAGTTCATCTGTTTCATAGATTGTATCCATGACTTTTGTATTTGATAATTGAGGACGATTCCATTCCTTACCTTATTATCAGATTGATGGAAGGCTTGGTATAATTGGCCATAAAAATACACAGAAAAGTACAATTCAGCTCAAATGGGCCTCAAATTTTTAGACATAACAGAACATCTGGCTGCTCGCTGCTTGCTGCTTACTGCTTAACCATCGATTCGTTTTTCCCTTTTCTTCACTTTGCAGTCTAGGCCGTATCTGAAGGACCGAAGGAAGTTTGGCCATTTGGCTGATCCTCTACTGCAAGGACACTTTCCTGTACGCTGTCTTCATCATGCGATTGCCATCACCGCAATGTGTCTCCAGGAACAGCCTAATTTCCGTCCACTTATTGGCGACATAGTCGTCGCACTTGAGTACCTGGCAACTCAAAACGGTGGTGGCATGGCTCGCAGTCCATCCTCTCAATCGCCTGGTGGAAGATTGGATTCCAGAGCTAGTTCGATCTCGGTTTGACAGGTCACAAGCTGTGGTCGTGTGTGACAACCACATGTACATCTGTTTCATATTTTGTCTTCCTCTTGGGCTTTTGATAATGCTCGCTCACTCGCTCGCTGCCAACAGAGGGAATGGAGTGAGTGGAGTACCGTCTTCGACGGTTGTCGAAGCATGTGGCATAGGCGCTTCCTGATGTGTTAATTGTATGGAAAAAGATTTGTGGAGAAGATGGGGCGAAAGATGGGTCGTTCATATCCCTTTTGATTTTTCAATATATGTTTATATAGTGGCCTTCAGTGATATGGAATACTTGTGAATTCTTTGCTCTTATGTCTTCATTAGTAAAATTTAGGTTGAGTTCTTGCATTGACTTTTTCAAGAACCGGGCGTATAGAGAGAGAGAGAGAGAGCAAACAGGCAGCTGTGAACTACAAAAGCAAGTAAGGGAATGGATCGCCAATCCCTTGATAGCCGTCGAATGTAAGAACAGTAAATCTCGCCCTCGTATGGTCCTAAAGTTTGGCAGTGTACAACGTTCCGTATAGTATCTGTGGTCTGTACGACGCATGGTTTTCTGCGTCGTGTGCATGTCAGGCGTTTCTACGTGACAATTTGTTGTGGGAATTTGCTTCGCTTTGCTTTGTATGGAAGTCGTGATGGGATGTCGAAGAAAAGCTGGACAATAGGGTGACATTTCTATGGCGCTGGAGCCGTGCCATAAAGCATCAAGAACGTACCACACACACATCGTCTAACAACGCGTCGTCATAATTAAATACAAAAATACCCCGCAAGGGCGAGTCAATGAAGTAAGGTTAGGGTAAAGCGAAGGATAGACGTTTCTCCGGTGGAGGGCCTCCTCGGTCGCTGTCTCTTTGTCTGAACTTTTGGGAAAGAGCCGTCTCGATCAGCAGCGTCCGTTTCCGCCGGTGGATGGGAAAGTCGTCAGGAATTCATGTGGGCATCAAGAACTATGTTTGTCGTGGGTATGCACTATTTCTGTGGGGGTGGAAAGAAGTCGCGACTTTAGAGACTCTCATTAGTGGGGTTTCTTTTCTTCTCTTGCCTTCTCTTGCCTGACGTATTTGGATTTTATTGGCCACGGAGCTCCTCCAATCCCTAAAAATTGCCGGCACTTTCACTCCCACTTAAGGTCATTAAAGGCTCTATATCTAGAAATAATTTATGATCAAAAATATTTTTTTTATTCTATTTCTGAGAATAATTTATGAGTAAAAATAGGAATTTGATAGATGCACAAATTATATTCTCGAAATAGAAATACGTTTAGTAGGATTGTTAAGTTTTTTTCTTTTAACTTTTTAATAGTTTTATTATAAATTTTTTATTTCTCTTTTGTTTTTTTTTTTTTTTTCATTTTTCCTTTCTCTTCTTCTTCCTCTTTCTTGTGACCGGTGATCGTCTAGGCAAGGTTCGACAAGCTCATTGAAGGCTCACCTAGCCACTATCGGGGCCATAAGACTTTTTTTCTAAAAATTGTTTCTAAGAACAAGACTTTTTTCTACTTATCGTTTTTGTTCTAAATCTATTCTCGAGAATAAAAAAAATAAATTTTTGTTCTTGAGAATAAAAATTTTACCAAATGAATTTTTATTCTTTTTTTGTTCTAGAGAACAAAAAAATAGAATCGGTTGTTTAGGAAATAATTATCAAAAAAAGGCCTAAGAAATCACATAGAACAAGTTCAGAAATTCCTTCTTTTTAGCAAGGCTGAGACTCAGCTCTCCTGATGAGAAGGAACTTGAATTCCAACCTAAACAATCAACATATTATTTTTTCACTGTCAACAGAAAAATTATCCAAAAAGTCTTCAACTTATTGTACGATAAATAATCAAATCCTAAATCTTTCAATTATGTTAATTTATTCCCAATTTTTTTATTTGTCAATTTAGTCTCTGGTGAGCTGGTGAGGGTCGAGCCTTGTTAGTTATTGACAAATTATCAAAAAGTTTAGAATTAAATTGATAATATTTCAAAAAGTTCAAAACTAAATTTGTACAATTAAAAATTCTAGGAATAAATTGATCGTGGTTTGGTAGGTTTGAAAACTTTTTGAATAATTTTCCTACTCCAAGCTATTTTGACTCTTGGTCTCGTCTTCATACAATGATCTTTTATATGAGTAGTTAGGCCAAACGTTGGTCTGGTCAAGACATTACATTTTCTCATGAGCGTTTGAGATACAAATAATTTGAGTATAAGATTGCATGTTTGAGTTTCCTCGCCAGCAAATATTCAATCGACTCGTGCTCAGTTCACTCGCCCAAATGCATTTCTTGCCTTTTCGGCACGGCAACAATGATGAGCGTGTCAACTTCGCACTTTCTTCGACTCCCACGACTTAATCGTGCAAGACTCCTGCAGCAATGCACGCGGCTAAATATCCGCGTTCCTCGCATCTTCCCGAGGCGTGGCTAAGAAAAAATGATTTGTCCAAAGTAGGGCAAGATTTCCTACTCGTCACTTTCGTTCCTCAGCCACTTTTTAGTGGCCATTCCAAGTTTCCAACCCACTTTCTGGGGCTGGACGCTCTTGGCCTGTACTTGGTCATATCGACCGGCCGAAAAGGTACCTTCTTCGCATTTAAATGTTGAGTCTAAAGTAACAAAAATTTGTCCTTTACTTGCACGTGCTCGTCTCTAAATTAATGGTACCTTGTGGTCCCCGTTCGTGGAGAAGGGGGAGCACGTGCTTGCCCTTTTCTGACCTAGTCGACCAGTCATCTTTCGGGAGTTTTAAGAATCTTTTAGGTGAACCAATCCCGAACCTCTGGATGACCATTGGATAGAGAAAAGGAGTAAGTCCCGCGTATTGATCACAAAGACTTCGAATTCTTTTATGCGGCATGGCATTTTATATTGGAGTTATGAAGAAAATGTGAGGAATTATGGTAGGAGGAGGGCTTTCGTACCGTAATTTGCACCTGTAATATGTTCTTGAATGAGTACAAGTATTAGATTATAGAAGTTTGCTTATATTGAAAGAGCCGTAGGAGACCCGGTCGAGGATTCCGATTACCAGCTCATCCCTTTGCCTAAAATGATTAGGAAATTAGATGTGGCCTTTGACCTGCATCTCTGGAATTGAACCTATCCGTGCGTGCAAATAAATATGAGCCATAAGCATATTGAAGTCAGTCAAGTTTTCATCAAAGTCAGACCATCATTAGAGATTGGTTAAGGTATCATGCAGTGATTGAGTACTCGACCAAGTGATGTGGAAGAAGAATATTCCATAAATTGCCAAGATTATTTAGGATCAACGCCTCGTTTCTTCTTTTGCCACATCAGTTTTGGATAAGTAAAATGACTTATTTATGGCGATATTTTCTCGCTTATGTTATGTTTCTACAATGGTGGAACTACTATACCGTGAAATAGGCCAACTTTTGAGTCATTGACAGTATGAGGTTGAGGCCAAACTCATAAGCTCCGGCGGCAAAAGCAGGCGGCTTAGAAAGAGAGTCGAGCGCGGTGGAATAGAGTAGGGAACGGTCGACTAATGTCACGGCACCGGCGACAACACGGGAGAGAGAAGCGGGGGGAGGTGTTTATTGTGACGTGGTTTGATCTTTGACTTTGATTGCGTTTCCACTAGCATTGTCATTGATCCCGGAAGCTAGACAGAAGTTTTCAAGGCCTCGTGCATTCACCTTGAACTTTGAGTTATTTAAGGAAATATGAATTTCTAAAACTTGGGTCAAAACCCTCCTATCTCGAAATTCCGGCGGGTGTGAACATTATCTAGGGATTCTCTTTCTTTTAAGCTAAAGTCAACCAAACTTGCTCATTTAGAATTCAATTTTAAGTAAAAAGCATTTTTTTTCCCTTACTTTATCACCGAAATTCAAACGGCGACCTAAATTTCCAAGAAAGTTATGGAAAAAAGAATCTAGTTAGGCAAAAACTGAAAAAATAAATTTATTTATTTAAAGAAAAAATGGAAGAATGCGTGGAATTTAGTTGAAAGGAGAGGTGGGGAGGATGGAGGTCAGGTTAGGTGAGGCGAGGCTATTCCACTGATCAACGTGTGGCGGGTGGATCGGGTCCGTCCGTTTTCGCCGTGGGAACGGGTACGCCGGCCCCACCGCCGTCGGTCGGGGTCGGGGTGGAAAGGGGGGGAAGGAGGGAGACCCACGTCGATGTCCAGCTCGGCTTACGCGGCCGTTGACTTTCTCCATCTCCCCCTCTGCCTGCCTGCCTGCAAGAAGAGCTTTTCCGCTTCAAACGTTAGACAAGTTCAGCTCGACTCGTGGCATTAACAACTTCAGAATTTCATAAAAAAAAGAGAACAAAAATAGCAAACCTCGATTTCAGCAAGAAGACGACGAAGGAGGAGGAGAAGAAGTCTACGCGCCTGGCCTGGTCTTCCACCTTCTCTTCGCCGCGCTTTCGTCCCCCGAGGGTTTTGCTGTCAAAGCTTTCCAAGCTTCGTGCATGGAACGACTCCCTCGATCCCTCGCTTAAGTCTCCCTCCCTCCCACTCTCTCTCTCCCTCTCCCTCTCTTTCTCTCGCAGCTCGCTAAAGACTAGAAACCCAGAAGCCCAGAGAGAGAGAGAGGCCGTCTGGAGCGACGATGGGGAACTGCTGGGGAGATCCGTCGGCCGCCACGCATTCATCGGACGCCGGCGACAAACGGCCTCCGCCCCTTTCAGGTAATTTTCGAAATCGGTTCGTGGGTTGTGTTCGAGCTCCGCTGTTGATCAGAGTTCCATTCGGATCTTCTGGAGTCGCGTTCGCGTCGCGTTTCCTTTCGGCGATCGCGTGTGAAACTGCGGGAAAGTCAACGCTCGGCATCATGGTGTTGATGATGATGATGATTGCACGAAACCCTAAGTCACACGCCCGCCTGTTTTAGCTGCAATGATTAAACGAATCACGTCGAATTGGAAATGGACGCTATTCGAGTTGCTTCGAAAGAAATCATCTTTCTTCCTCATCGTCAAGCTTCGAATTTGTTCGACCTGAATCGATGCGCGAACGTTGCAGAGAAGTGGAACAACAATGACCACAGCAGGCAAGACGCACTGCCGAGGAAAAAAGTCGGCGACGGCGGCAAGAGCACCCAAAACGGCGCGCTCAAGAATGGCGATGGCAGCGGCGGCGGCGGCGGCGGCGGCGTGGAGAACGAGAAGAAGGCCCCATTGCCGGCCCCCAACCCGAAGGCCCTGCTGCCCAACTTGAAGATGTTCACGTTCGCGGAGCTGAAGAGCGCGACCCGGAACTTCCGGCCCGACACGGTGCTCGGGGAGGGCGGCTTCGGGAGGGTGTTCAAGGGCTGGGTCGAGGAGGGGACGTACAAGCCGTCGCGGGTCGGGGTCGGGATACCGGTCGCCGTCAAGAAGTCGAGCCCCGATAGCGCCCAGGGATTGCAGGAATGGCAGGTAGTACATTTATCTCCATCTTTGAATTTTCAAACACGACGAACACATCTTCAAGCATGGCGGGCGCCGATTTGTGCAAATTCAACCTCAGAACTAGAGAGACATTAATGGCCGTTCTTGGATTTTTCAAGAGTCAAAAAGATCGATCAAATTTTTCAAATTTTTCGGTGAACTTTTCGTAGGCAGAAGTGAAGTTCTTGGGCAAATATTCACACCCGAACCTGGTCAGATTGATCGGCTACTGTTGGGAAGACGCGCAGTTCCTCCTCGTGTATGAATACATGCAAAAAGGCAGCTTGGAAGACCACCTCTTCAAAAGTAAGACATCCTCTTTATTTTCCATTTTTATATTTTTCTCCCATTTTATTAATACTTCTCATTATGATTATACCCAAGAAATATTTTCACTCAAATATATGGATCGCTATGTGCTTCGTTTGCAGAGCGGGCGGACCCGTTGCCCTGGGACATCCGGCTGAAGATTGCTATAGGAGCGGCGCGGGGGCTCGCCTTCCTCCACACCTCGGAGAAATCCGTGATCTACCGCGATTTCAAGGCCTCCAACATTTTGCTAGATGGGGTAACATTTTTGTATACCGTTTTGTTGCGTGTACGAAAATGGCTTGAGAGCAATCCCCTTTTTTCATTTAAAAAAATTGAACCGGTTTAGTTTGTTAATTTAATCCGGGTGTTAATTAGGGCCTTGATTTTTCATTTTCCAGGAATTCAATGCAAAGCTTTCGGATTTTGGGCTCGCAAAGTTGGGCCCAACTGATGGCAACACCCATGTCTCCACTCGTATAATGGGCACCTACGGTTATGCGGCCCCTGAATATATCGCCACAGGTAAGCCAGCGGCCCTCGGCTCCAATCGGTCGAGCCGTCGTGTGATCCATCAGATTCGACGGTCGTGTCGGATTTTTCCGTTATCGGATGCTGACGATGTTCGACGCCTGTGGTTTCCGGTCTTTTTTTGTCCAGGACACCTCTACATAAACAGCGACGTGTATGGCTTCGGAGTGGTGCTCCTGGAATTGCTGACGGGCCTACAGGCCCTGGACTCGAAGCGGCCCAGCAACCAGCACAATCTGCTGGAATGGGCCAAGCCGTCCTTGTCCGAGAAGAGGAAGCTCAAGAAGATCGTCGACCCGAGGCTCAACAACGAGTACCCGTCGAAAGCCGCGGCCCGGGCGGCCGAGCTCATCCTCAAGTGCCTCGAGGGCGACCAGCGGAAACGCCCCTCTATGGAGCACGTCTTGGCGACCCTGGAGATAATCAGCACGATCAAGTTGAAGCCCAAGGAAGCCCGGCCTCGGTCGGAGGACCTCACAACGAGAGCCAGCAACCCACGGCCGCCGTCGCACGACCGCCAACGCCACCGCCCAAACCACCACCACCCACCACCACCGGGAAGGCCGAGAGGGCGGGCTCTCATCGATGAGATCTCTCTAGATGTGGAGAGAGCGAAAGCAAATGTACTAATTTTTGGCGTCACTTGTATTCGATCTCTGTAGAGGTGTAGTTTAGCGGATGTCGAGTCATGTCAGCTATGCAATAAAGTGGTCGGATGTATACTTACATGTATAGCGAAACAATTGGCGGCTCCTGTCTCTCCCTAGCAAGAAAAGGCTCCGCCCTCTTAAATAGAAACTTCGGATCCACTCGGAGCAACCGAGCTCATCTTTGATCCTACCTTGCTAGAGCAGTTCGATCGCAACCAAATCATATCGAATGCCTGTCGTCGACGCTTTGAGAGTACCTATTGATGGAAGAGCTAGAATTCGAGCAGAACATACATTTTTAATCTGAAAAGGAGGGTTCGAAAGCATATTTATTTTGAATCAAATGGAGAAATGCACCGGAGTACCGATGTGTGTCATGCACCTGAATTTACATGTAGTAGTGTCCATCTTTTATTTAAAAAAACAAGCCATTTGTGGATATTATCAACGGGTTCGTGCAGATCTAGTGGAGTCCCTATTTCCTTTACAAAGATCAAAGACCAAACGAATCCCATTCTCTTTCTGTCGAACGAATATCGATGTTTCTATCTATGCAATTCAATCATTCGACTTGATGATTTCGTCCCTTCCCCCCGCCCTCCCTATGAAATAGAAGCCATGCCAAGTACCCTCTTAGCGTGTCTTCGAATTACAGTGGGCTACCATGGCCAGCCGGTCCGCCCGGCTGACGTCCGGACCGGCTTTGGGCTTGCTCTCAAGCCCATGTTCGCCTCAAGAATGGCTCTCCCATGTACTCGTGCACGTTCCCAATTTGGTGTGCTGAGGAATAGGACTCGATTCTTCAGCGCTTCATCACGACCGAAATCCCTACTCAAAAAACCGTGGGTGAACAGCGAATTCCCATCGGATTTTCTCGAACTTCGATTCGACCCTCGACAGACGATCTTGTCTTGGGCCCCGTCCAGAGATTAGAATACTCTCATCGCCCATACTTCAAAAGCATTATCGGGCACGCTTAGCTGTTCATAGGTTCCGAAGCAACCGAACCGAGCGCCCGATTATTCAATCCAGTCCTAAACTGGATTAAATTTCCGAAAAATTAAAAGGAAGAAACCAAAAAGGCGCAGCATGGCACGGCATGCCTCCTCCGGCGCCGTCCCCTTTATTTTCTTTTTCGGATTAATTAGTACGCCAAGAGCATGTTGTCGAGTGCATAATCCAGGTGCTCCTACACGTGAAGGATCTACTCGCATGTAAGAACCTTATTAAAAAAAAAAATTAAAAGGAAAATTATAAAAATTGGAAACGCAATAATAACAATAACAATAATAATAATTTTTTTAATCAATTGCGGTCATCTCTCGGATAGGATAGGAATATATGTAAGTAAAGGACGCAATATGATTCCACATGCGGCACGCTGTCCAGCGTGTCGTGTTTGCTTTTTTCCCTTTCGTCGCTTTTTCTCTCGAGTGATCATCATTGCTAATATCATCGATCAAACGGTCTTCCCTCATGCCCCGGCATTATAAATTAGATTAATTATAATCAGATTAATTGAAATCGAAAAGTTATTTGATGGTCTTCATTAGATTCTCCGTTGACCCGCGAGCTTTTTTGCTTTTTTCCCTTCTAATTCCATCATTATTTTCGCTTTTTTTTTTTATAAACTGGTTAAAATGTGGGAATTTTTTTCCAATTTTATTTTTAATTATGATAATATGTGGGGGGGTGATTGGGTTCGGAATTTTAGGTTGGTGAGTGTGGTGTGACTTCCATGAACGGAAACCATCATGGCACTCTCCAGCAAAGAACGAATGCGAGGAAGGATCGAACTCTCTATTTATTTATTTGTTGATTTATTTTTGGGTTGAGGAAATGAATTTGGCCTTGCCTTATTTCTTTTTTTAACCTCTTGTTGGAAGCCAATAAAACGTTTGTTGGCAAGTAAACGTGACTTTGAGGTTCTAGATAAATGCATCTTTTTTTTTTTCCGGAAAAAGAAAAATGACTCGGAAATCCAAAGGATTTGGTTGTACTGTGCAATTTGATTAGATAGGTTTGTTTATATTCCAAATAATGATATTGTAAATTAGATATATAATGTTGTTCCTAGACTTTTAATTCATTTAATATGACCCGCGAATTATTAATAAATATTTAATGTAGCCGTTCCATTTGTTCAAACTAAAAATCAAACCTTATTTGATGACGTTGATTGTTATATGTTGGATTGGATTTTCGAAAATGACGAGTCAACACGTCCATCTTTTTATTATTCTAATTTAGAAAAGGAAAAAAATTAAGATATTAACATGTTTACAATTATTTGATGATGTGAATTATTATTCCTATTTTGATATGAAATACTATTTGGACAAGTCATGTACAACATTTTTGGTTTTGCCATTTCAAATTTAATATATTAGAAGTTATATCAACATATTCTATTAACTTGAATTAAATGAATGACGATACTGAACATTTATAGATACTTTAGCAACAGGTTACATAGGAAAAATTAAACTTTAAGGAATGCTATTACATATTTAAATTATTTGAATCATTTTCTCAAGAGTTGAGTGGTATTGTCAATCACACTAACCTTAGGAAATGTTTTGCAATTTCAGTTGAATTTAGACTAGTGTTCGAGATGGGAGGGCAATGGGACAAAACGCAATCTCCAAAGGAAAACAAAATTTTCTTTTGCCAGCTCGCAAGACGACAAGCAAAAACTCAGTCGGGGGTAATAATTGTTTCAACGAAAGAGACCCCGAGGCCCCCTTAATTCACTAAATAATTATGATAAATCGCCTAATTAATAATCATAATCATGGAAAAGTGAAGCCTTTTTCTCTTTTACTCCGGAGGCAGCGACTCCCTTTTTCCGTGGGAACCTGAGTGGTAAACAAAAGCTGAAGAGGATAAAGCCTATCGGTAATCCTAGGAGCTCTAGTTCCTTGGATCTCTCAAAAGATAAGGTTTTTTCAATCTCTGTCTTTCTGGAGCTCTTATCACCCAAGAACAAAAAAACAGTAATAATAATAATAAAACATCCAATAAATTAATCATAGGTGGACCCCACTAATTCTCCAAAATTTATATGTACATTATATACGCGCAATTAATAAGCTAAGGGCGCGTATTACAACGCTCCTATTATTTTTTTTTCTGTTTTTTAACTCCCCATGATAAAAAAAAGAACAGTTTTACCAAAAAAAAAAGAACAGAAAATTTATTTAATAATGTAAATTAATTTTTTTATTTTCATAATAGAAAAGTGCGGTCGGATAGTAGATATAGAACATAAATTTAAAAAAAAAAAAGTAAATTCTCATTTTTGAAATAATTTCAAGTAAGTCATTTTTCTTTTCTTTTCTTTTTCTTTTCTTCTTCTTTGTCACTACTCACCACCCGCCACCTACGGCTAGAGGAGGAGAAAAAAGAGAAGAGAAAAAAAGAAAATTTAAAAAAAAAACTATTAAAAAATTAAAAGAAATTTTATGACATAAAAAAATTTGTAGGTTGTCTTAAACGCATTCCTGTTATTTTTTATTCATTAAATAAAAATTCTATATAATTACCAAATGCATTATTTTACTTAAAAATTATTTTTAAAAAAGAAATAGAAAAAGCTATTTCTAAAAATAAATTGTTTCTCGTAACAGAATTATTACCAAACACATTCTAAGTTGTTATATGGATTAGTTACATTTAATAAATTAGTTATGAATAGATTTGCAATGGTAAAACTTAAAATAGTATAAATATTAAATGAGTGTGCAATTACTTAAACCCAACTAATTTTTGTATGAGTTTTTTCGATTGGATCAAATATGGAGGTATATTAGTAATATGGATCAAGTCAAGTATATGTTGAGTATGGATCGGATGGGATATAAGTTACTAAATTTGTATTGTAAGGGAAATTGGTGGAACCTAGTTAAATGAATCAATTAAGGTTCAATCATTTTCAACCCAGGTTCGATCATTTTCAACCCAACTAGCTTGTTTGATGGGTTTACACATGACCCCTCTCCATAAGCTTAAGTTTTCAGGTTTGACTTATAAATAGGATATCATAATCAGGTTCTGCCCCAATTTATTTCCTATGCACGCTTCCGTTTTCCTAATATCATTTTAGGTATCCTGTATAACTTGTCTATAAAGTTTATGTGCCCTTTATGTATACTCGATTTCCCTTCGTCTATAAACTTACCAGGTCAAACTGCCACTTTCCATTTCATCCGCATCAACAATTTTAAAAAGCTGTAATTTAAAAAAAATAAAATGGAATGGGGACTTTTTATTCAATGGTGAGCTCCATGCGGACTTGAAGGCTTATGATTGAACAATTTTGTCGCATGCTCCGTTCATCATAGGCACAATCAAGTAACACGTCACGTAATATTACATTAGAACATTAGATAAGTGTCGTGCGTGGAAGTTTATGATTTATCCCCTTGTAATTTAACAATAATATATTTTTACTCTTTCTACATTAAAATATGCATATAATTTTAAATATATGAAAAAAAATCGATTTCTCTCGGTCATCCCAACTGATTGTTGCTTTGTCAAACTCTTGTAGGAGGAAGAAAAACCATGAATTGCAAGGTTTCGTTACGGGTCGAAGTAATTAATGAAGTTTCGGGAAAAAAATTCTTGGCTGTACAGTGTTCGGAATAGGCAAGATTTTAGAAAACAACAAATTTAGATCTTGAGAAAATGATTTCCCATTCCAACAATAAGATAATCGTTTTCCCTAATCTACAAAATAAATGAAAGGGTTAATACCCTAAAAAACCCCAAACCGATATACTCGTAACAAATTTATCCCAAACTATTTTTTTGATCATGAAAAACTCCAAACTAGTATACATATGACAAATTTACCCAATAATCAAAAAATCATAAATTTGTACATTTATAACAAATTTACCTCAAACTAATTTATTCTACCGCAAAAAATCCAAAATTAGTAAATTTGTGATAAATATATCCTCCACTAAATTGGATTAATACCACAAAAAAATCACAAAAATTGTAAACTGTGACAAACAGAGCGTAAAATCTCAAATTGGTATATCAATCAATTCTCACGTATCATTTAACTTAATAATTTGACAGTAAAATTTAAAGAAAACTAACAGAGGGTAAATTTGTCACAATTGTATCAGTTTGGGGTTTTTTGTGGTTAAAAAAATAGTTTTTGGTAAATTTGTAGTTAAAAAAATAGTTTTGGGTTTTTTTTACCTACACTCTTCCAACATGGAAGGGGGAGGTGAGGGGCTCAAATCCCCACCTTCTCAGGGGGGATGGGGGTAGAGACGCGACGTTTTGAGAGTGGGTTAACAAGAGCAGGGCACTAAATGTATTAACCCTAAATGAAAACTAATCATTTTTTTAGAAAACAATAAATTTAGATTGGAGGAAAAGATTTCCCCTTACAAGGACAAGGTAATCACTTTCCTTAAACTACAAAACAAATTAGAAATAACTATTTTTTTGGAAAAAAAAAATTTCTTGATAGATATTTTCCTTCATCATGAAATTTTCAATAAAACAAATGAACCTATGAATTTGTTTTGGTGAAAGAATTTTCCGCGAACTATTTTCTAGATTCTCACAAGTTTGATTTGCTGAAAATGATCAATCAATAGAAAATCATTTACGGTTAAATAAAATATACATTTTTTAAATTAGGATAATGAATTCTTTAACTTGAAAAGGGAAATACATTTTCTTGAAAATGATTTCCCAAAAAGTATTTTCTTTTATCATGAAATATTCCCCAAAACAAACATACCCTCCATTTGTTTCGTAGAAAATAAATAATTTGGAATAAATTTTCTTAAAATGATCCCCTATATCATGTATTAAAATGATAAACGAAAATTATTTTCATCATTCATAAATATATTTAGACATGGTTTGTTGTCAATGATGATACACTTCACATTGACCAATTATTTCAAGTGCTATAATGGATTGTTTTTTGTAAAATATTTATTAAAGAATAGACAGGGTTAGCATTCTAACTTTTCTTACGATGCATATTATCAATGTTTTGAAAGTTTGAAAATTGATATAAAGCATTGGTTTTGATGGGAGAAAAGTACTAAAAAAGTTTTAAACTTATTGCGTTGGTACCGATTCAATCTTAAACTTTTTAATTTGACCAATTCACTCCAAATCCTTTTCATATTTGTACAAATTCATTCCATTAGGTCAATTTTGGCCGGTAAGCAATAATGTGAACTCCAGCTAGTGAGCAATTTTTTAAACGAATTGTTATTTTTCTATTAATCTTTTTTTTCCTTTTCTTTTCTCTCTTCTTCCTTCTTGGACTTTCCTTGCAGTGGCGAGCGAGCCTTGCCAGCCACTAGGCAAGGCGGCTTCGCCATGGGCTTGTTGCGAGCAAGGCCACCTTCACCCACGAGCAAGGCCAAGGCAAGGCTAGGGGAGGGCCACGATTCACATCGAAGCCTTGCCAACCACTACAGGGAAAATCGAAGGAGGAGAAAAGAAAAAAAGAAAAAAACAAAAGAAAAAAAAATTAATAAAAAAAATTGATATATAAAATTTATTAAAAAAAAATTCATGTTAGTGTTAGTTGGACGGTCGGTATCAACAAGCGTTATTGTCAGCGCCACTTGGCCAAAATTAGCCGAATAGATTGAATTTGTACAAATATAAAAAAAGGTTTAGGATTGAATTGATATAATTAAAAGGTTTAGGTAATGCAATAAGTTTAAGATTTTTTTGATACTTTTCCAGTGTGAGCTAATCTTCTCATGGGCATGGGATCGAGCCTTGATAGAAGCGCTCCACGAATATCATCTCGAATCTAGTTTAATGCAAATGAGTGTGCAAAATCACTTGGAGAGGTGGACCTAATTAAGGTACAAGAAAGTTGGCTACAACACTGGAAAATCGAAGACTTTGGTTTTTTTTTTTTTTTTTTTTTTTGGTAAAGGACTTTGGTTTTTTGTAATGCCTGGTAAGTATGTTTCTAGAGTATTTGTTTTTTTTTTTTTTGATGACCTTGGAACCCCCGTACAGCTGACGAGGTAAACTAGGGGCGGTGCTAGTTAGGACCCATCACCAGGGCGCCACACTTAAGAATCCCTAATGACAGTGTTGTGATTCGAACTCCCCCCTCTCGGATGAGGGTGAGAGCGCAAAGCTAAAGTTGTTGCTGTGGGTGATGGTTTTTTATAGAGTATTTGTTTATCAACGAGAAAATAACAATGACAATAGTACCAAGCCTAAAGTTGGCGCCGCCCATCTTTAACTCATCGATCCCTCTAGTATTTAGCCATAAATTCTTTTTGACAAAAATCGACCTAGCGCTTGGACTTCATTAAAGAGTATCTCGAGCCACTCATTAAAAAATCAATTAAAGAAATTTTACAACTTTCGAAGCTCTGGTCACAATGGATCATATTTACATGAATAGTCTTCGTCACATCAATGATGCCCCCAAACGAGAAGTCAGAAGGACAGTAATACAAATCGAGATTAATTGGGAGATGCACTCGATTCGATGTGCATTGATGTGCTTGGCATTCTAGATGCGGTGGTTGAGCTGCTTTAAAAGTAGTTCATAGTTTTTCACGTAGAAAAAAAAAATGGTAAGTTCGTTTTTGTTCTCTAGGAAAAAGTAAGTTCAACATGCTTAATGACATATATTTCACATTTTGAAAAAAAAATATTGAGCATGTATAATAGGAAAAGAATTATTAAATTGGGGAAAAATTAAAAAGAGCAGTTGATAACATGTTTTGCTGACTTATTTATGTAAATTTCGCTTTTACACCCAATCATGTCCCTACTCATATAGAGATTCCGTGCAGCTAGCTGTCTAATGTGTCTTCAATTGATAATTACAGTGCAAAATCGAATTATAAATTATCCTTTTTTTCTGACATTCGACCTTTTTCTCTGCTAAAATCTTGTGTTAGGAAACCCTTTTTTTTTTTTTTTACTGTTTGGTTCATTTTAGATTCTCAGTAGAAATAATTTTTTTTTAATAACTTTCTTGTGATTCAAAATATTATTTGAAGTTAATAGAATATAGAACCATATGAACAAATCTACATGTCAGCCCTTGTATGTTGTGAAAATTTAGGTATTCCAAAATTGTAAAAAAAATAAAATGACAAAGTGCGTGAGCCATATGATTTCAATTGTATAGGAAATTTCAAAATGAAAAGTTAATTAAAACGCACGCAATAATGTTGCCCTCCCCCTCCCCCGAAGGGCGTTTGGGTTGTGGCGGAGAGCCCTGTGGGGAGGGGTTTTAGGGAAACCCTTCCTAAGAAACCATGTGAGCAGTTTAAAGATTTGCTCAGGTCTGAAAAACATTAACCTATTGAGAATATATTTTTCTTGGGTAAACTTGGATTGGATCTCCTCTTGGATGAACGACTAGTTTCCTCAATTAACAAAGGAAAATTAGCCACTTTGATGGGTGATCTAAATTATCATACTTATTGATTGGAATCTCTGGTCTCTCTCTATAGTTAACCATCTTAATCACTTTACTCGATATCACTCTTTGAAAAATTGAGTGCGATAGAGAAGGAAAAAATTTCTATTCCTTTTGTGGGAGTTAGGTTTGAGAAGTGACACTCATTTCAATGACAACATAGACAAATTGCAATTTTCAATTGTACTAATTTTTATCGTGATATCTATCAGTCAAATGCAACAAAAGAGAAGGCATGAGCTTATTCCCTCGGAACATAAGTAGTTTAACTTTTTGGGCGATCCATAAAAGCATACTTTTGTTCGAGGGACAAAAATATCCATTGGATCAATCATGTTAAAAAACGACCGAACTATCAAAAAAGCCGGAACAAAGCCTAATATTTTTGCTTTAGGGATTAAAATTGACAATTAACTTTATCCTCCAAAGAAGTTTAGTTCTAAATGACAAGGCTAAAACTAATTACATGTACTATACAATTGTCGTATGAATAAAGATAATGTCGTTTTGCTTCAATTATAACGGATGATTTGCAAGTTTTGCTCCATAATCGATGACTTGAAACCCTAATTTGTGAACTCCACGCCTAAACTAACCATCATGATATGCTCGGACTACAAAAAATTGCCCAAAAACAACAAGAACAAACATGGTTTGGGACAAAGCCCTAGCCATCCAATTTGCCAACTTGGAGCCAACCTCCCTCTCCCTTGGTTATTTGTAAACGATAGCCAAAACTCCACTCACACAACATCATTTTTGTTTGAAATAACATTCCGTCAGTTGGGTTTAGCAGACGTTTTTCATTGAACACGTCATCACTGTTATCTATGTCAAGGGTCACATAAACTTCTATGCTTGGAAAAGTACAATGATAATTTTGTGAATTGGGCAAAACTTTTTTTTTTTTTTTTTGAAAAGTAAGATCTTTTTATCTTGGAGCATATAAAATAGTGTTCATCCTCCTCCTCTTCCTTCTTTTCCTCCCTTTGGCTGGTACATGCCATCAATAGTTTAGAAATCAAATATTTCCTTCTTTTAAGGTGACTTCCACCGATGGTGGTGATCCACCGGTACGGGTTGGATCACGATTCACGAGGTAAACGATGCTTTGCGAAAGCAGCGCATGATGTACTTATTACTAGCCTTTGCGTCAATGGTTTTCTAGACGCCTAGCATCCTGTTTAAGTCCGCACCGACAGCCGATCGTAAATTCTCTGGTCACATGCGGTGCTGAGTCATCGCCGGCTCAAATTTAACGTTATTCAACGAGTGTGAAGAAACCTCAACGATGACGCTTAGGTATGTTTGACTGTAAAATCAACAATTTGAAAATATTTGTTTTTTTACAAATAATTTATTTACATCGCTTGAAGTAAATAATCAGTACGAAAAATATTCATTATAAAAAATAATTTATACCTGGGCATTTTTTTAGGACAATGAAAATATTTTTTGTTCTTTAATTTTATAAACAATATTTAAAAAAAAATTAATATCACAGAAAATCTCAAACTAATATACTTATAATAAATTTACTAAAAATTAATTTTTTATCACGAAAAATCCCAAACTAATACGTCCGCGATAAATTTACCTCAAAATAATTTTTTAACTACAAAAAACCCAAAAACTGATATATTTATAACAAATTTATTATATTTTAATTTATGTGAAGTTGAATACGAAAAATTATAAACTTATATACTTGTGACAAACATAGGGTAAAATTCTAACCTTAAATACTCGTTAGCATTCAACAGTTTGACATAGAAATTAATGAAAAGTAAATTTATTATGGATGTATCAATATAGGTTTTTTATCCTAAAAAAATAATTTTGAGTAAATTTGTTACGGGTATATTAGTTTGGAATTTTTAATAATTAAATCCTTTTAAAAAATATTTTCAGATTATTTATTTGTTGTGAAATATAAAATTACAGATTAATTTACTTATAAAGCAATCAAGGAGCTTCATTCGTTGGGGCATGAGGTTCCAAGCAATGATTGGTGTTCCTCGTTAAATCCTTTTTTCAATGTAAAACGGGCGGAAATTGACCTGGATTAGATCCGCAGCCGCATCCTGAGCGAGGCACAGGAAAAAGCTCGTTTTTTTTTCACGAGCCTCAATGATTAGACGAACAGTCCAAAGCATATTATTTCAATCACATTCAAACGTCGCACTTTTCGCTAATCCCACCACCCTATGTTCTCCTGTAGATTCACATTACGTAGATCTAATTTTATTTTAATTAAATATTTACTAAGTGTAAATTCCACAGGGAAAAGAAGAATGCAGAAAAATGGAGAACTATAGAGGTTAATTGAGATTATGCCGACTAAGTAAGGTTAAGAGCACCGCGTTGGATTTATTAAAGTTTAACTCGAGGTGCAATTGCTTCACTGAAAACTCCATAATAAATTAAGGTCTTTTCTGCCGAAATTATTTTGGATAAAAATGATTAGTTTTCATTTTGATTTTGATGATTTAGAGAGCGATTTCTTTTTTACAGTCCATGGAAAACATTTTATGTCATCCAAAACTGGAAAATTTTCTAAAAATACATTTTCATTAGTTTTAGTCCATCTTCGTCAAAATGCATTGATTAAAGATAACAGATTTGTATTTATTAATTTTTGTTTAGCTGGTGATGATATTTTTCTACTTGTGATTATCTATGTTTCTGTACTTAACTCGCTTTGAATTTTTTATGTTTCCTTATGTTGTTTTTTCTAGGATGTTAACAATTTGATTCAAGTTGAGCATTCATAGTTCCCAATCCGAACCATACATAGAGAGGCCACCAATTTTGCAGAAATTAGAGCATATCAAGCATCCATCTCTCCCTTCTATCTTCATTAGTCAATCACAAATTCTAATTCTTTGGAGAAATTGATAGAGGATTTCCAGCTTGTCATCGACATCTCCAGACCCAAAGCCAAGTCCGATTGCTCTGATTCCCAAACCGAATCTACAGAGAAAGCCACGGTTCGAAGAAAAAAATCTACACTTTATTGTTAGAGAAACTTGTCTTTCGATTCGACTGTGATTTATGACCCAAATTAAATTTTATATGTGGCTCGAATCGTAAGAGACTTGATCTCAAAAGGCCCAAAATTCTCGATTAGATTCGGTTCAGTTTGGATATTTTGTTTTTTAAAACACCCTCCGCTGTTTCAGCTTTCGTACAAGGAAATCTTAATTAGCGAGATCTGAGGAAATCCGGTCGACTGGGACTTTTCGCTTTTAATTCCTTTTCAAAGAAACCTGGAAAAGAACATTTGAAGCGGAGAAGTAAGCGATACTTTCTAGGATAGACTTTTGGGTGTGTGAAAGCCACCCCTGTCGTCCTGTCTCTATCCGTATCCGTCGTTCCCCAAACACGAAAGTCGGCCACGTGGGTATACAGAAGCCATGTGAAAAATCCGCCCGGCGCTGCACCATTGGTTACTCAACCCATCCGAATTATCGATAAGTATCCGACCAGAAAAGACTTATATAATAGGGTTAATATAAAAAAAAAACCTAAACTAATAATTTTTTTATATTTTAAAATTAATATCGGAAAAATCATAAATTAATAAATTTATGACGCATTTATCCCAAATTATGATTGTACATTAGCTTTTCATTGAATGTAATTAATAATATGAAAAATGATGAATCAATAAACCTATAATAAACAAATGATAAAATCTTAAATTTTTACACTCATCAACCGCTATGTGTCTTCCAACTTAAAAATTTGATAGTGAAATTTAATAAAAATTAATAAAGAGTAAATTTATCAGAAGTCTACAAGTTTGGGGTCAGAGTAAATCCATCACAAATATATCAGTTGAAATTTTTTCATTATATTAACCCTATAACAGAGTGTGGAAATTCTTTTAAATTTACATGTTACACCTAATTTATGTTTAATGTAATTTATTTATTTGTTTGTTTGTTTTTATACATAATAGAGCCTATCGTTTTTATAAAATATTTTTTAAATTATTAATTTTCGCGAAATGAACACATTTTCAATAAGTAAAATTTTCTAAACAATATAGGGAAGGAAAGAGAACGAAAATAGGTGTAAAAACAACAACTGACAATTTTCCCTATTTACCAACGGTGAGATTGAAGGGTTGGTTGGATCGGCTTTATCTTAAATTTATTCATTTAAGCTTTTTTTTAACATATTCAAAAACCCTTCGAGGAGAACCTAATGTGGGGATGATTTGAAGTTAGGTGTTGTCAATGTTCAGTGTCTCTTTAATCAATGGTATTTCTTGATAAGGTGATAGTGAGGAAGAAAACTTTTACTATCAATAAGAGGGATGAGATTTGCCAGCATCGATAAGTAAAAATAAAAAACACAATCTTATTGACTACTTCGTTAGGAGATTAATGAAGATTGCACTCATTAATGGAAACACCCCTCGACTGCCAGGGAGTTCAAGGCCCCTGGTGATGTGGGCCGCGTGCTGAATTTTAATCTTGCGAATTACCATGAACTTTACGCCTATAGATTTACATAAATATTTCGAGTTTTCGGCCGGGAAAAAGGAAAAGAGAGAGCGGAGGGTCCTGCCACGTGGGCCTAAAAACGGGGAAAAAAAAAAAAGGGATGGATGGGGAACCGCGGGGGGGAGTCGGACCGAGCTGGGGAACGAGGGGAATCTGCTTTTAGCACGAGGAGGGGGGGAGAGAGAGATATGATTACGTCAGAGCATCGGCAATAATGACGCTCACTGCTCCCCTTCCCCCCCACCCCCTTCTCTCTCTTCCTGATCGGAAATTCTTTGCCTTTCACTAATTAATCTCTACCAGTACCTGGCTGGTGGGCCCCACCCCCATCACTCCTACCATCATTACTCCCACTCGCTCCCCCCTTCCGTCCTTCCTTCCCCCACACCAAACGCTCTGTTTCCGCCATCACAAGTTCACAACCAGCATTTAATCCCACTCCCCCCATGTTCTTTTACTATTTTGCCCCTGCTCTTAAAATCATTTTCTCATTAAATTAAATTAACGAGAATAAAACTTTTTTTTTTTTGAAAATTATCGTTCTCATTGTTTTATGAAGATGAAATGGACGGAACATGCTTTCGCCATTTACGAAAATTATCTGAGTGCGTACCGTTATTTATAATATAAATATTATTTTTGTTGGCTGATTGTATCGAGCGATGTAATCAATTTTTTTCCTTAGAAATTGTTTTTCAAATGGTTCGTTTCCCCACAAAACAAGCAGACCTTAAATTTCACCTGGAGTCTCTCGCTAAAAAAGCTGATGTTGAAATTTTTTTGATGATGGTTAAAAATAAATTAATTTTTAAAAAAATCTTAAGGACGTGACCAGCGTTTATTTTCTTGTTTTTTTTTTTTTTTTATCGTCCAAATCTTGCAATCATTGAAATCTTAACTTTTTTTTTTTTTTTTTTTTTACATTGTGATAGCTGATTGTGACACGTATATTTTTTATTTTTTGTTGACAAAATATGATGATATAAAAAAAAAAAAATCCCATCAAGACCTTCAAGAAGTATCAAGAGTCCCCATCAATCATCTAACAACACAAAAGCGGGGTCTTCTCCTTTATGTTTTGGATTGAAATTGTTCATAGTTGGCCTGTCCTTTCGATCGCACCCAAAGGGTAAAGATATGCGTCATATGCTCCGATATTTATGGGATTTGGGAAAATATCATATATACTGTATATGAAAACATTTTCTCATTAAATTAAATTAATGAAATCAAAAAACATTTTCTTAAAAATATCACTCGTTTGTACCACTTATAAAGATAAAATGAATAGAAAAAGCTTTTACTGTTTATAAAAATTATTTAGGCATAAATCATTACCGATAATATAATTCACCTCGACTCTTGCTTAAAAAGCTCATTTTGAAACTTTCTTGTCATAGTAAAAAATAATTAAAACATATTAAAAATCTTAGGCGTGTTTAGTCTTTATCTTTTTTTTTTTAAAATCATCCAAATCATACAATCACTGTGATCTCGACTTTTTTCTTACATTGCAACACCTGAATTTGACACGTATAGTGTTTTTTTTTTATCATATCAGCAAAATAGGGACGACATAGAAAAGATGATCACATCAAGAACTTTCAAAAGTATACGAGTCCCCATCAATCATCCAGCAATACATGTGCGAGGTCTCCTCATTTAAGTTTTGGACTGAAATTGTCGCAATTGCCCATCCTTTCAATCACACCTGAGGAGTAAAGATCCATGTCGTATCGATCACACCTGAGTAAAGATGCATGTCGTACGCTCTGATGGTTGTGGGACTTGGGAAATTACCGTACATGGACACAAACATTATATACGAAAAATCGACATGACACCATGATTCTAAGTATATTATCATTTTATACCATTTTGAAAGATTAGAACCGCCAAACCTCACGATTTCAAAATCCCAAAAGAAATTTTGAAAAAAAAAATCTTGAAAAATTTGAATGCCAAGCGCACTCTAAATACCCACGCTTTGAAAAGGGTTGACTACTCTTCCACAGGATTTGACCTTGAATTTGACTTTCGGACATCATACCATGGGGGTCCCAATCGTGACAATAAATACACTCGAGTCAAAGCAGATGGGGGGCAGATTGCATCGTATCGCGTAACGATGAAGTAAAAATAATTTTTTTCCCTTTCTTTTGAGGGGGACAATCATGTTTTCTGGGGGCCTTTCGCTTGCTAAATTGCCAATGAGTACAAACTTCGTGCATGCGAAATCATGCAAAGACACATAGATAAAAAAAATGAGACGCTTTTGGCACGACCATCATAACAATGCAAGGCCTCATGCAAATTCAAATTTGCAGGGGCACGCCTCCCTTTTCTTTGGCTAAGCCAAGTCTTACACATGCACGATTCATGTGTAACCTACTCAAACGCCTAGGTAGATAGGCGATCGCCACTCGACACTTGCCCCTGGACCAAGCTCGCTCGCTGGAAGGGAGGATAAGGATGAGCATGATTCTAGAACGCTCGGGGTGGATTCCGAGGTTAAAAAAACTTTGGGAACCTATTGTTAACTATATACCCTAAAATAACTATGTAATAGTTACATGTTACGAATTATTTAATAGCAAATATATATTCATTTATCGTTTTGTTTATATGAATAAGCCCATAAAATCAGTTATGATTGACCATATTCTTAAGGTGTTAAGATAATGTGTGGCGGGTTTACAATTATACTGAATCTTTAAACAATTCCCGATCAATGGATTATTGACCAGTGTGTTTTCAAGTTTTACTATTCAGTATTAGATACATGAGGGGATAATGAGTTATAAGCCATTGGGTATTGTGATATATGAGCTAGAACAAGCGTGTTTGTCTTGGATAAGTTCACTGAACGAGACATGCATATAACGACTGACAACATGGAAGCTTTTTAGTGGGGTTAATGTCTAATCGTTCATGCTAACTTGTATGTTGGATAGCTGTGGTTTACAAGTATGCATATTGATACTTTGTCGAATTATATCTATACTTAATGGTCATAGTTTGTTCACATATGAAGACACATGCATGGCGCAATATGGAATTTGTCTTCTTGTTATATATAGATTTACAAGATTGATGTATTCTGTAATCTAACCGTGACGCTGTATTGAAATCATCGACCATGGTTATAGATATACAAGATTCATGTCTCGTAGAATATATGCCAATTAGATTTGGGCATATGATTGAATTAGTGGCTTGACCATGACCTTTGTTCAATCGGGATATGGTGAAATAGAAGGATTAACTTACATGGTCGCCAAAGCTGACAGGTTCATTATATTCTTGAAATATTTCACATTGTCTAGGTAGCCGTGATATATTACTAGATATCACTCATAATTTGTAGGAACAAGAGATTGATTTGGACAATCAGTTC
Source organism: Eucalyptus decipiens (assembly GCA_014182575.1). Taxonomy (NCBI): domain Eukaryota; kingdom Viridiplantae; phylum Streptophyta; class Magnoliopsida; order Myrtales; family Myrtaceae; genus Eucalyptus; species Eucalyptus decipiens. The sequence continues at coordinate 21,620,347 of CM024614.1, read as the reverse complement.
TCTTGGTTGTGCTAATATGTTAGTATAAGTCTTATTGCTAGCTCAATGATGAACCTATGATTGTCGCGCATCATAACAAATTAGGATGATGTTTGAACGAGAGAGATAATATTGCAAATATGTTTGTAGTCGAGTCAATTAAATTGAGTCGGGCTAAAATAAAACATCTGATAAAGAGGCTTGGGACTTTACAAAGTTTGAAGTGGGTTTTAGACTTTACGGCCGAATGAAAGATTTGAAGCACGTTCAGATTCAATGACCGAATTAATAATCTAAAGTGAGTTCATAATTAATATTTATAGTAATGATTAGAAGTGAGTTCATAATCTATGACATTATTAATGATCTGAAGTTAGTTCGGAATTAATAACAAAATTAATGATTTGAAATGATTTCAAACTTAATAGCTAAATTAAATAGCTGAAATGGTTCAGATTTAATAGTGAAATTAATATTTTGAAATGGTTTTAGACTTAACGGTCACATTAATGATCCGAAACGATTTCAGATTTAAAGTTCGTGTTAATGATCTAAAACGATTTTAGAATCAACGGGCATTTTGATGATTTGAAACGGTTTCATATTTAAATGACCAATTAATGTTCTGAAACGGTTTCGGATGTAATAATCATATTAATATTTATAACGGTTGCAAAGTTAATGCCTAGAATGAAGACTTGTAATGGTTACAAATTAATGCTTGGAATAATGCTTTGTAACGATTATAGAGTTATGCCCAAATTAGTATCTAAAATAGTATCAAAACTTACGTCAGACGTTATGATCGAATTAATTCTGAAATAGTTTTAGAGTTAATGAGTTGATTCAAATGTGATATGGACTGGTTATGAAAAGGTCATTGTGAGAGTAGATTAAAGATTATCGACAATTGACAATTAAGAATGTTCACAGTGATCAACCAAGTCATTCATACATAAGAGTAATTGTTAGCACGATTGTAGTTGTGGGATTTTTCAATTTCTCTTTTCTATTTAATGTGAGATTGGTAGTGTGTCTGAACTAGAGGCTCGACACTTGTGAGGTTGGGTTTGAAGAACGTTAGAACCTACATTACGACGAGATCAAATGTTCTGCATCTCAAGAATGTCAGAATTATTATTACCAAAAGATATTAGACATTCAAGGTTAAAATTCCAAGAGTGTAGAGTCGGTGTTACTAGAAGATCATCATTCATAATTGGAATCTAAAGAATGTCATAACCACTGCTGCGAGGATGTTAGACGTTCGTGCTCATAATTTGAAGAACGTTAAAACCAAATTCTCGAGCAAGGATCAAGGGTAATGTAATTAGTCTACTTCTCATTTCTCTGTGTTTTTTTTATTAAAATGCATGAAAATGTTTCGACAATACGTGTATAAGCATTTTTACTTCCGTTGCAATCACACTTTAATCTTTATTTACTTATGCATACCTATTCTGATGGGTAAGCAAGTCTTTGTGTTTTTCTTATGCTATGCCTCACTGCGATTTTGTGATATTCCATGACATTCAATGGTGTGTAATCTAGAATCATTAGTCTAAGTTTCAATTTCCAAAGATAACTATGATCGAGACTTTCACTTTATTAATATTTTATGACTTTCATATATCTAAAAAAGAAGAGTTGTGATCAATGCATTGTAACAAATTATGGTTATTAGAGGCGATGATTCACTACAATAATTTAATTAAGAATATATATTGAATTCGAGTAGATCTTGGAACTAGCGATAAGTTAGGTTCAAAGTTCAAAAAATTAAAGAACTTGTTCCGATGGATAGATTTCATGTTCTCTACGAAATCTGAAATTGCTCACTCTCAAGGAGGAGGGAAGGTCGGGCTTCCATTCGTACCAGCAGTGTGACCCGTGAGCACGAGGGATCTCACCGAGTTGTTTCCATGTTTGTTCTCTTGCGTGCTTGTACGAGGCGTGCAAGGGACTCCCATATAACAGATAAATCCATTTCTCAATTTATGGGGTGCCACAAGAGTTCAAACCGCATAAAAATCTATCCACTTTTTCTTTTCTTTTTTTCCCTTTTTTTCTGACAAATCCCTGTTATGGAAATAACTCTAAACGTCATGAAATTTGTCGCTTTCATTTAGGGCGAAGTTGATACGTATATATCTATAGGGATAGACGAGATCGCCGGGCAAATATTGTATGAAACATGCAATGCTTTTTGTTAGCGTTTGATGTGCGTTTTTTTTTTTTCTTTTTTTGGCCATATCAGTTCTTTTTTGGTTTGAACAAATTAGGCTGAGACCGTCATGCATTTTGCATTTTAGGGAGGTGTGTCAAGTCGAGAGCACTACACGCCATCCTTCTTGCCGTATCCAAGTTGAGAATTGTCCTCCTCTCAATTCGGTTAGAGGCGTGATCTCATCAAAGCCGCTCGCCCATCTTCTTTCCCTCGTCCTCTTCTCCAGCAACCATCGAGTAACCGCCGGTCGCCGCTCTTTGAATGATCCCGTGACGTGGAAACGTATGGCCCCAAAACAAGTAATTGCTGAAACGTAGGGTGCCCTTACTTTGCCAAAAATGAATAACTTAAAAAAAATTTTCCTTAAAAAAGAACGTTTATAATTCTTACAAAAAATTAATGAGGAATGATAATCTTATCACCCATGAAAATATTTAAAATAAATTATTTATGATAATGAAAGCAATTTGCATTTACTAATTATGTGAAGCAATGCAAGATATCATTTTCAGGAGAAAAATGTTTTTCAATTCGTTCATTTTTGTTACACAAAAAATGAATGTATTGGAAGACATATTTTTTTTCAAAAAATAATCGTTTGTATTATTAAAAAATAAATTATTGAAAAATATTTTCATCATTCATGAAAAATATCTCGTAAGATCAATTTTTTTTTTTGGGAAAATGGATAATTTTAAAAATATTTTTCAAAAAATGATCATTTGTATTATTTAAAAATATTTTTCTCACTTACAAAAATATCTAGATATTAGTAGTTTTCATTAATATTTTTTTCTATTGACTAATTATCGCGAGGTATACAAGCATTTGATTTAAATCATTCATTTTTGCTTAAACAGATGGAGCAATAGTTACGTCACGCATACCTAGCTTTGATACTATTCTACGAAAATGATGTGAAATCGAGTGGCAATAAATAGAGTGGTTAATGCGATCCCTTCTGAGTTAAAGCGATTACGACGATGAACCGTGACCACCCACGTAACCAGCTCGTTAGCTGGCGCGTTTCCTTGCGTTGCGGCGCAGTGGGCACAAAGCTGTGCGCTAGTCCGATCCGATTTTATTCAATCACTTTAATGATCCGCTCCAACAGAAACGACAATGCAATGCTCGATCGCCACGATGCTCCTCGCACTCCGTCGATTGAACGTTTCTTATCGCGAATCCTCCGATTTAGAATCGGCACTGTACGTCCGTCTCGGGGCGGTAGATTGTTCAATGAATTCAATGTGAACGTTCAGGAGGAGGAGATGCGCGTGTCAACCCACACGTCGTTTTCGTCTACCAAACTCTGTTCCCTTGCATTTAAAGGCCACATCGACTCCCCCACATCCTGCGAATCAAGGGTCCGATTTCGTGCACCAACTCCGGCGGCACTAACTATTCTAGAAAGGGTGGGAAATAAGTCAAATAACACGATTTGGCACTGAGTTTTTGTCGAGACAACCGCACCCAGCCACGAGAGATGCAGTGATAAATTATTTAGGGTCTCTTCAGTTAGGTGTCCACTAACAATTCGACACAAGAGTTTCAATCCAAAATGACTTTTTATATATATAGAGGGTTGATACCATTATTAATCTCGAAATAGTGTCAAATTAATTTTCGTCTTACGTAAAATCACAAATCAATACCCCATGATGTATTTACCCTAAATTACTTTTTGGTCATAAAAATATGCATATGCTAGTAATTGTTGCAGACGACTACGAGACAAATTTGGCTTGGAGAATGACAGATCCAATATGGAGAAGTCACTTATATCAATTCGTTCACATTGTAATGGAGGATTGAATTGGATCGGGGAAACCGGTGTGAGATTTTCTGTTGAGAGGAAAATTAGTTTGGGATAGATGAAAATAGAAATGGGAGTGCAAAAAAACAAAGAAGAAGTGAAAATTGTATATTTTAATTTGTGAATCATGTGTGTTACAATGATAACTTATATATATAAGTTATCATATATATAGATAGACACATATACACATTTATAAATAATATTAAGTAATAATTATTAACAACATAATTGGCAATTAATCAATCTTGGATTACTTATCATATGAAAATTTCGATTGTACTCTAATTTTGATTCGAGCTAAAACAGTTAACAATGAAATGAGTTAATGGATGTGTCATAATAAAGATATTTGGGATTTTTTAGGTGGTGAAATTAAGTTTCGGATAGATGTGACAAAGGATACTAATTTGGAATTTGTGGTGAAAATTAGTTTGGTACAAATATGTCCTGAGTACAGTGGCATTAAGTTATTTTCTTTGGCGAGTGTCCTGTAAATTATTCAAGTCCGAGCCCCGCCGGTTGACAAAAAAAATCGAAACGAGGACCAAAAATTCGCACCCGACAAACCAACCGAAAGCAAGGGGCATACATGTAAATAAACGCCGAAATCGGCGCGTACTCGAATGATGTTACGGATATATAAATTCCTTCGCCCCTTGGATCGGGTAGTCTCGCTCCTCCTCGACGAGCTTCCGGCTGCTGCCCGCTGTCAGTGAGTCCAACTCGGTTCCGTAACTATAAATACCCGCTTTGACTCACAGTCTTTCTCTCGTTTCTCTCTCTATCTCCGCTCTCTCTCTCTCCCTCCCTCTCTCTCCCTGAAGGAGCTGGTGCGCACGGTTTCGCGTCCGTCCGAGATGCGGAGAAGAAGCTCGCGGCGCAGCGCAATGGCGGCTTCCCCCAGGCTTCTCGCGTTCGTCGCTCTGCTGTTTCAGGAAAATCTCTCTCTCTCTCTCTCTCTCTCGTTCCGCTCCTCCTCCTCGTCCTTGCTTTTTCGTACTTTTCTCTTCTCGAGCTTTCGTTCGGGTTGCTTTTTCTTCGAGGAGGGAATACGCGCCGGATACGGTCGTGCGATGTTATGCGCGTTCGTCGGTCGTGGCGGATTCGCTTTCTGAATCCGGAAACCGATTGTGGACTGCCGGTTCGCTCGAAGCTCACTGTCTCGCTGTCTCGCGGTCTCGCGGTCTCGCTCAGGCGAGGAGTAGTCGAACTGAGTCCGGATTTTCGCCCTGAAATGACGAGCGGGCGGCGAGGCGACGGCGTTTGGTTTCTCTCCTCTTTTTTTTTTTTTTTTTTTTTTTTGATCCATATTATTGTCGAACTCAGAGGAAGGCTCGGAATTCAGTGGCTGCGAGTTAGATTTGGAGAACCTGTTCGCGGGAGTTTAGGAATTTCGGGGAGCGTTGTTTGCATGGCTTGGGGAGGTTACGGAGCGTTGTTGTGTCTGGATTTCGAGTTGGCTCTCACTTCCGTGGGCCATGGCCTTTACGATTCTGAGTTACGGGAGTGGAGAGAATTAGATCACGTCAGTGTGAGTTTTGACTGAATTCGCTCTGTTTTGTTCAAGTGCAGGTTTTATTTGCTGTATGTGCAATCGGCGCGGATAGGCCCAAGACGCGGTCGCTTGCGACATCGGATGCGACATCTGGGTGAGACTTCGTGCTCATTTGCTGTCCGGGAAAAAGGCTTTGATGCGGCCCGGTTGACTTGTAAAAATAATCAGCCAGCTGCTTTGGCATTTAATAATGATTGGAATTCGATCTCTTCAATTCTCGATGTGTGTGGAAATTTTTTGTCTATCAGTTGTCCACTGCTCGTGATGCAATTGTTCTTTGTCTTGTAATTTTGACGATGAACAATTGATGTCGATTCTCAGTCAATTCAGTCCAGTTTAAATTTTCTGTCTGAAGTTCAAGTAATCTATGTTGTCGATTCATGATGCCTGGTGTTCGAACACATGTAATTTTCCTTCTTATTGCGGGCATCACAGAGGAGGGCAGCTCCTCAACACAGCGCAGCCATCTAAACGTTTCTTCACTCTTTTCTGCTGTATTTTGCGTGGTTGTGACGGCCCATTTTGCCTTGGTTCACTCCAGAGCGGAACTTGTTGTTAACCCATGCACTTGTTCAGGGAACGACACTCTGAAGAATATTGTGCTATGTATGACATCTGTGGAGCTCGATCGGATGGAAAAGTTCTCAACTGCCCTCGTGGCTCTCCATCTGTGAAGGTATATTTAAGAATGTTGAAGCTGAATTTCTGAATCAATTTGGCATTTTCACGAATTAAAATTTTGTATTTATTGATGATTTCATTCATAATCCTTGCTGATATTTTTGTCACTTTAGTTTGCATTAACCGTTCATATTCACTTCATGGTCTTATATCTTGCTCATGTACTGGGTTAGTTGATTATGATTACGCAGGCAATCAGGCATATCTTAGTTTCTGGTTCAATTAAATAGCAAGGTCATCCATTAGTTAGGATCTCACCTTATCTGTTTGGAGCAGTAACTTAGCTTCACTGGTTTTAATGCCTCCTATGACTTAAATGCATTTCATTTCAGCCAGATGATCTGCTTTCATCAAAGATACAAAGTCTCTGTCCAACAATTACTGGGAACGTTTGTTGCACAGAAGCTCAGTTTAACACACTGCGGGCACAAGTCCAACAAGTAAGAGCCATTGTTCTTCATAAGGAACTCAGACTATTGTCTGAGAAATGAGAGTTGTATCTCAATTCTCTATCTCTTCTTTGTTTGAATACTTGAAAACCATTAATTATGGCCACAACGTCTGTTTCCAGCAAAAGAAAAAAGACTAAAATTACTGCTGCTCCAATTGACATTATTCAACTATATTAACTTCTTTATTTTGGATATTTGTTATCCTTTGGATAAGGATGGGAAGTATGCATATATGTTAATTCTTCAATGCTACTTGGCAGGCGATTCCTTTTCTTGTAGGCTGCCCTGCATGCTTGAGGAACTTTCTGAATCTCTTCTGTGAACTTACCTGCTCTCCAAATCAAAGCCGTTTCATCAATGTAACTTCTATTTCAAAGGTGAGGAAATCCTACTCATTCTTCTGATTGTATCTTAGGCGTGGTCTACTCCCTGCCCTGGTTTTGTTTTCCATGGCGAGGGACTGGTCTTTCTCTAAGTTCAGTTATAGTTATGGGGAAGACATGGAATATATCGTTTTTCAAGTTTCTTAGAAGGTTTTTGGTTTGTGTCGAATTCCCACAACAACAACACTTGGATTGTGGACACTTATCAAGGGTGGCTGCGTCATGAATGCACTGCTTGATGGTTTTCTCCATGTGTATAAGTGCAGAGAGGATGGTGGACAGTAGGTCCCATACTAAATGTGGTTTATGTTTCATCTTCTTTTCCTACTCTTTAACTTTTGGTCTGTCTTTTTAAAAGTCAAACTCCAAGTCGCTATTTTAAAGTAAAAATTCTAGGTACTCAGAAATCCTCAGTGTGATTGTTGGTGTCATACAAATAATTGCAATACGTAGGGAGTAAACACTCAAGTTCTATTTTCAATTTTTTTCAGGTTAAGAACAATTTGACCGTGGATGGGATTGACTTTTATATAACTGACGCTTTTGGTGAAGGGTTATATGACTCTTGTAAGGAAGTGAAATTTGGTACGATGAACACTCGAGCTTTAGAGTTTATTGGTGCTGGCGCTCAGAATTTTAAAGGTACGTTATGTCAAGAAGTCATGCCTAAGCCTGTGCGCACGCGCGCGGTTGTGTTCATTACATATATCCTAAAGCTAAATGTTTCAAAGTAGAGTAAAAGAGCAAGATGTTGGCACATGAAATTTGCTTGATAAAAAATTAGGCAGAAAAGGAGTTAGTTTGTCAGTGAACAAGCTGCCTCAACTGCATCAAAAAACTTTTCCACTCATGGATATTGGCTTGCCTCTTTAGGAGAACATTATATTGGTGTACTTTTCTCTCAGGCATGAGAGATGCTTCTGGAACTTGTGCCATGTACTTCACTATGTTAGCTATTGATAATTAATTTTGCTTCTTAATGACTTTGTCAAATGTCGGGGGTTAATTTGATGCATTTGATAATTGAGATGAATAGCACGTCATCAAATTAATGCGTGCTAATTATTATTGCAAGAAATGTCTCTTCGTACCATCAACTAATTGACAAAATCTAGTCAAAAGGCAATTTTTAGGAGGGTTACCACGGCAAGGACTTCATCTTTGCTGGGAGGCAGAGGGTTGGTATATGGAACCTATCTTGATGTTGAAAGTGTCTTTAGGGGATGGAGTTCCTTCTATATTGTATGAAAATGGTGTTTAAGAAGGATACTGATGAAGATAATATGCTGTTGAACATGATTGCCTACATCCTAATGCAATGCGAAAATTTGCTTTTGGCTGCTGATCACGTGCTCCTTTACATTTTATCTGATCAGACTTAACTTTGACTGGCGTTGAGGGCAATGCTTGTCTGCTTTTGGTATATAAATTGCAGTATGCCAATTATCTGAAGGATTTACAAATGCTATGCTTTTCTCCTCAAATTCTAGTGCTTATATGCAGTTAATTTTGGCAGAGTGGTTTGCTTTTATTGGAAGACAAGCAGGCCTTAATGTTCCTGGTTCACCTTATGCCATTACGTTCAGGCCAAATGTGACAGAAGATTCTGGAATGGTGCCTATGAATGTATCTACTTATTCTTGCAGTGATATCTCACTTGGCTGTTCTTGCGGTGATTGCCCCTCTTCGACTGTCTGCTCAAATTCAGCTCCTCCTCCCTCAACTAAAGAAGGATCTTGTTCAGTGAGAATTGGATCTCTTAAGGTGAGAGAATGACACACACATGTTATCACTTTTGTGCGTAAGACTTCAATTGCAAGAAACTTACTTTCATGTATCCAACAATACAGGCCAAATGTATTGACCTATCCTTGACAGTACTGTACATCATTTTATTCTCTGGGTTTTTTGGTTGGGGATATTTCCATCGAAGAAGAGAAAGGAAAACAGCTATGAGCAAAGCATCATCAAATGTCACTGATGACCAGTATCAAAATATAGGTCGGCAAAAGAATGAGAACCTTCCCATGGAGGTAGGTCACTCTGCGTTCCACTAAATGTTGAATTTTTATTACATTGCGATAATACAATTTAGTTTTTGTTTTGCAGCACTAGTTCCTATGATCAGTTGAGGCAATTCATTCTCTCCTGTGCTTTGCCACTTGCTTTGCTCTTTCCTTTGTACTACTGACTATTGATTAGTGAACATGTTTTCAATTGGCCAGCTTTGGTATTTTCAGATATTTCCGTAATCTAACCATTGAAGGTGGTTCGACCGACAGATTATATGCTTAGCTTTTCTTGTAGTTTGTTAAGAAGAGTTATGACCTATAAGATTCAAGTAAAATGCTTTGAGAGTTATGACCTATAAGATTCAAGTAAAATGCTTTGAACCTCTATGTTCTAGTGAGGATAGTAAACGAGGGAAGTAGGGTACACAATGCAGAGCTAATCCATCAGCCATTCAATTCCTTGACTTCCTGTCCATTATGCCGATTTTCCGTTGTGAGAGTTTTTCATGACTGGTTTTCTAAATTGTTGCGAGTTTGATATAGTTTCTTGTAGGTATTGTGATGAGAGTGAAATTCGCACAGGTTATTGTATAGTACTTGGTGTATTGGGAAGACGGAGCCATTTGATATCGCTAGAAAATGGCCATTGGAAACCATGCACAATCCAATCAAAATGAGACCTCCAACTGCTGAATTAGCTATTTTATGTTAAGGGTGAAAGATGGAGATTGTTAAGCTAGAAAATAGTGTAGCACCTTGAAGTATAGGGTGGTCTTTGAATATTCTGTTGTGGTTCTTCCTATTTGTTCTCATTTAGACTTGGAGATTGTGCTTATCAATTTGCAATTCTTCTGAAAACCCTGCTTGCTTGTACTTGTTGACATTAGATCTGTTTGTGAAAATTCAAGTATCTCCCTTGCATGATGAAACTTAAATTAGGCTAAGAAACCCAGGGTCAATGTTCAGCCTCAATGTGCACTAGGGAAGCTCACCAATGCTACAGCCATTTTAGTTGCTTCTCTTGTTTCAAAGATGTTACTATTCTATAAATAATTGTTTGATGGCTGGTTGATGACTAAGGTGGGTTGGTTTGTTTGTGTGACTGTTCCCTTATGATGTTTAAAGTCTTCCGGTGTACTTATGCATAAATTTGATGCTAGTTCCTGATTTCTGATGTACATCATCAGTTCTTGTTCAATAATGTTTCTTTGTGTCTTGTGTACTTTGCAATCTTATTGAGTTGTGCTTGTATGTCATCGTTTTATCCATGTGGTCCTGGAGGATAGGCTTCTGTGCTTTTTGGAAGATCCTCTTATTGCTGTCCCATCTTTCATTCTAGGCAAATTTAAGAATGGCATTAATGCTTTATTGTTTATTGTCAGATGCTTGAGGATGCTCCCCACATAAGAAATGGGGTACAACTTTCATTCGTGCAAGGATACTTGTCGAAGTTTTACAGGTCTTTTTCTATGCCACTAATGCATTTAGGCTTCTGCATTCAATGACTTTGAATTTCTGAGTGAGTGTTCAATTTCAGGAAATACGGAACATGGGTTGCTAGAAATCCCATCTTTGTATTATTTACATCACTGGCTGCAGTCCTTCTACTTTGTTTAGGTCTAATACGATTCAAGGTGGAGACGAGGCCCGAGAAGGTGTGTATTAAGAATTTTCTGGTTCTTATTAATAAGATTCTGAGTTTCAATTGTTTGTTCTTTTATTGTAACTTTTGCTGCTTTCTTTGGTTGCTATGATACTCTCCTTATTTTCACGTTTATCTTCCTAATGCTTGCTTCTATCAGCTATGGGTAGGGCCTGGAAGCAGAGCTGCAGCAGAGAAACAGTTCTTTGACAACCATTTAGCTCCATTTTACAGGATCGAACAGGTTCACTACTATTTAGACTGAGGGTTCTGCCTTCGAGCTTTCTATTCGGTTTCTGTGAAGTGACTATATCGGCTGCCCCTGATTGGCCAAAATGGCTTCTTGTAAATTGATGTCTTGTAGTTTTGTTATTACATAGATATAAAACAAGCTTTAATAAGTGTTATGCTGCTGTCTTTCTATATTAGTTCTGATGAAACAATAGCTTACACTGTCATATTCTCAGAGATTTACATTCAGTTTGCAATTTTTATCATCTGGTTCTTTGATTTGACTAGCCTGGCGTAAAACTGGTCTTTTATTTAGCCTAACTATGTTTGAGTCTGAAGGAACTAATTGTCCTGTATTTTTTTGCCCAGCTCATCTTAGCAACTGTTCCAGATGGCATGCATGAAAAGTCTCCAAGTATCCTGACGGATGATAATATTAAGTTACTTTTTGAAATACAAAAGAAGGTAAGTTATTTCATTCAAGAGTGCATTTGTCTCTTGCCAGTTAGTTGATCTTGTCTGTAGTTTTTTATTTGCTTTTCCCTGAGAATTTTCATTTTCGTTGTTGACCTATCCAGATTGATGGTATTCGTGCCAATTATTCTGGATCCATGATATCCTTGACTGATATCTGCATGAAGCCACTAGGCCAAGATTGCGCCACTCAAAGTGTTCTGCAGGTATCTGACCAAAAAAGAGTGTACTTCAGATATACTTGGTTATTGGTGTACTCAAGGGAATTTCTCCTATTTTGATTCCTGTCACACTGTACCAAAAGAAAAAAATATATCGAATAGAGTCCATCCCAATAATTTGGTAAATTAACTATAATTGACCAATTGGGATTAAATCCAGCAAAACATCAGTAAGGATTACTGACTTCTTTAGGAAATGATTTAAAAGCCTTGATGCTTCCAAACTGGAAGCAAACAACTTCGCATCATTTATTGAACTATCAATATTTGACTTGCTATTGCTTGCTGTATCCTCTGTGTGGTAATGGATTGATTCTCTGTGTTCTCAATTATTGGTTCTCTCATACTATCTGATGTCTGTATATTGCTGTGTATCGTATATATGTCAAGGATGTAATCAGGTGTATGTATGTGAAAAACAGGTTAGTTTGTTGAATTTTGTTGTTGTTGATGCAATGTAAATTTAAATCAATTAAATAATGCACTCCAATTGTGAAACTGTTGACATTTGATGGGCTCAATGCTGCTTGAAGGACCCCTGGATCTGGGTCAAATCATTAAATTCAATGAGCTGGGTACTCTTTCAAAGATTTTGTCCAAAAAACCATGTGGTCCTTCCTCAGGATTTGGGAGTTCAATTTTTTGAAAATCTTGCAGGTTTCTTTACAGAAAATGTACATGACCGACCATTTGGGTGGTTAAATTTGCTGAATTGCATCTTTCACAATGCTTGTGTTACTTTTCTGACCACCTTTTGCCTTAAAGCTGAAACTTCAATTCAGCCTCGCAATTGGTGGACATACTTAACTTGAATCGACAAGTTGTTATGGGTGTCATCATTGTTGTAGCACTGACAAATAGTGACTATACTAACCATTAATGTCAACTTAATGGAATTTGTTGTTCTCATCAGTACTTACCACTCATGACACCCGCTGATGGTGGCAACTTGCTTAAAACTGTTCCCTTTAGTGTTTCTTACTTGCCTTGTGGTCTTGATGATGTATTGATGAAAGTTCGTATTTATTTTTTTACTGGCATACAGTATTTCAAGATGGATCCAACAAATTATGATAATAATGGAGGAGTCGATCATGTTAGCTACTGTTTTCAGGTACTTTCACTTGTTTTCAGGTCCTTTTTGTTGAAGCTAAAGTAATTGTTTTTAAACCCTTAATCATAAGGATTGGTGAATTATACTGAGATATTCTTGAGGTTTCCTTTGCTTCCTTTGTGTGAATTTGGGGGTAATTATATCATTCTCAAATATTGAAAGTTTTTGGATTTTCTGCACAAGTTTACTGAACTTGATGAACCATTCATGTCGACAAGTGATGTGGACTTTTTTTTTATTCTTTTCCTTTTTGATGTAATTCTAGTTAGTACAAGTGGTACTGATCAGGCATATGAAGTCGACAAAAAGTAATGAAATAATGATTGCACTCATTGGAACTTGACTGAACAGTTGGTTCAAATGGCATGAACAAAAACCTGAGCCAGGCTGGTTATTGTGGATAATCATTAATTGGAATTCGTGAGATAGGTATAAACTGTGGAGAAATATTATGCCATCTCAGCGTTAAAATTAAATGTTTTGATTCCTGCAATGGCTCTTTATACTTGGATTGTACACTCGTTTCTGATCTTATAGCAGGCATAGATTTGAAGTGTGCTCATAGTTTTCTAGTGCTTAGTCACATCATTTGAGTATTCTGGCATATGCAGACCATTTAACTTAGGTAACTTAAAGCATGACATATATATTTTTATAGGTATTATTGATCATTGAATGCAGAATTTAGATACCCATTGACATTTATGGGCTGTCTTTCAGCATTTTACATCTGCAGACGCATGCATGAGTGCTTTTAAAGCTCCCCTGGATCCAAGCACTGCTTTAGGTGGTTTCTCTGGGAATAACTATTCAGAGGTAAGATTTTATTCTTTAAATGAGTTGAGCACCTTAGTCATTGGTCAGGGAAAATGAAGGAAAAATGGAAATAAATGTAACACTTTAACAATTTCTTTGCAACAGGCCTCTGCATTTATAGTAACTTATCCGGTGAACAATGCACTCGATAAAGAAGGTAATGAAAGTGGAAAAGCAGTAGCTTGGGAGAAGGCCTTCATCCAGCTTGCACAGGTACTCTTGCACCTTATGAAAACTGAAAGGAAACTTATTCCCTATTTTGTCTTGGACATTCATTTTCGACATTGCAAGCTCTGATTAATACTATCATGTCAGAAGATATGTTATGATGGTGAATCTTGATATGACTATTTGTTATTTCTCTTAGAAAATGTGCGCATGGCTTATATTAGTACTGAACCTCAGTGGAGTAACAAGGTTCACTAGTTTTTGCTGAAATTTTCTATCACTCTGGTACTCTTGGTGTATCAAATAGAACAGCACAGAAATTCGCTTGAAAGTTTCTAAGCATCTTAACATCTGTAAGCACTCAACTAGTATGTGGAATGTGGGTTATGGTAAAGTCATCAGAGCTCTGACAGTTCTAGTAACAAAACTTTCCCTTTATTATGCATCTGGAGAAGTTCGCTATGAAAAGGCCATCCTTTTTACCCAGTTGGATAACTAATAAATTTATATCATTTTCATTTTGACTGCCACTTAGGATTTTAGAACCGTCTTCATATTTTGCCTCTTCTTTTCTGTTGCTTGGCAGGATGAGTTGTTGCAGATGGTGCAGTCCAAAAATCTGACCCTCTCTTTTTCATCTGAAAGCTCCATAGAAGAAGAATTAAAAAGAGAAAGTACAGCAGATGCCATAACTATACTGGTAAAGTCTTTTCTCCTAATGGAAACAAAACTGAACGTGATAATTAATCCTTTTCTTTTTTACTATGTGGATCAGATGGCCTATTTTCACTTAATTTTGTCACTGCCTTTGAATAGTTCATTCTTGAATCAAGCTTTTGAATTTATGCTTCACTAATTTTTTTTGTGTACCTTTTGTGTCAGATAAGCTATCTTGTTATGTTTGCATACATATCTCTGACTCTCGGAGATACACCTCGATTGTCCTCTTTCTACATCTCATCGAAGGTATATCTTGTTTGTTGTACTGATTATTGTTATAAACTGCGACATTAGCAGCATCTAATTTTAGTTTTGATGATACTGAGTTACACCTAATAACTTGTAATTTTTCATATTATTTGTTGGATCAGGTATTACTTGGTCTTTCTGGGGTTATTCTTGTGATGCTCTCTGTTCTTGGATCAGTGGGATTTTTTAGTATATTAGGGGTGAAATCAACATTGATCATCATGGAAGTCATTCCTTTCTTGGTTCTAGCTGTAAGTCCCATTCTTCATATCCTTTTTAATTTCATGACGCTTCTGAATTGGACTCAACATTTGGAATGAAAAATGTATTTTTAACTTAAGCATTAAGGTGAATCTCTGAGTGAAAAAAGAACAAGTGCACTGACTCGGCATTTTAAGTACAATTGTACTCGTTAAGGCTGATATTTGCTAACATTAGCTACTGCATTAAGGCAGACATTTTTAGCATCAAAATGTGTCAGTACAAGGACCTCTTTGCATGCATGCATATCTAGACAACGTGATCGCTTCATCTTTCTGAATTTCCAATATTTGTTTATATTGCTGAACACTGTAGTAAAGCATCCTGGCACATCTTCACTGGCTTCTGAAACTTTTGTCATTGACATGCTTGTTTTGAGTCTGCATGAGGCTGCCCAGCTCCATAACGCATGGTTTGGAAGCTGAATTTTGTTTCCTCTGTTTCCTTCACTGCAAATTTCTACGCCCAGATATGTCCTGCTTTAACAAACCCCAAGAAATTTTGACCAAACAAAAAATACCAAGAAAAGATTTAACCTTCTCAAAATGCCTAACAGTTCAAAGGTTTCTGGACTGTTAAAATTTTTTTGATCACTACAACCGCCAAGAGGTGTGTCATCCCACATCATTTAAATATAAGGTTTCAATGGATATGAATGTAGTCATCCTCCACCTAATGGTATTAGCATTTGGTTCAGACTTCTTATCATGTTATCAAAGCATATTTTCGCATCTTTCATAATCCATTTTAAGTTTACTCTGCTTGTGGTTCCCTGTTCAACACATGTTTTTCATATGATTTCAGTTTGGTTTGCACATGAGATGGGATGTTAAAGTGTTATCTCACATCGTCTGAATATAAGTTTCAATGAGCCTTATATGCACATAGTCTTCCTTCGCATGACTTAAGCTTTTGATTTAGACTTTCTAACGATCAAATTTTCGTAGGGGCAATTTCTTCAAGTTCCATGACATTTTTTACTTACATAACCATATAGCGAGCTCTTTCGTTATATAGGCTATTTGCAGATTGTTGATTTTATTTTTCTGGTATGATACAGTAATTTTTTCCCTAATAAGTTGACATACATCTTGCCTATTGGATAAGATCCTATTCATCCATCTATCATGTACGGATTCATTTCTTACCTACTATTGACTCTGTAGATCATAAGAAGGGAAACACTATTATCTCAATAAGACTTTGCAATTCTTGACATTTGGGGTGTGTTTGTTTCACGGAAGATCAATGATTAGAAAAGACTTCCTGAAAATGATTGTTTGTACCGCTCAGAAAAAGTATTCAATGAAAAATTCTTCCATTATCAACAACTATCTCTGCCTAATCATTTTCAATGACGATGATAATAATTTTTGTTTACTAATTTTTAAAGCGATACAGTGATCGTTTTTAAGAAACATTTTCCATATCATTGATTTTGCCCAAAACAAACGCCCCCTTGGTTCTACTTAACTAACTGAAATAAAAGAAAGTATTATGAAAATTGAGGGAATACAACATATATTTGAAAGGAATTTAAGAAAAAGACCGCTTTCTTTTCTTTTCCCCCTCATTATAACTCAACATAGTTATCACTGATGGGACCAGTGACTTGGCATTGCTGAAGCTCATCCTTGTTCTATTTCAGGTGGGGGTGGATAATATGTGCATTTTGGTTCATGCTGTGAAGCGGCAGCCACTGGAATTGCCATTAGAAGGACGAATCAGCAATGCACTTGTTGAAGTTGGCCCTTCAATAACACTGGCTAGTCTGTCTGAGGTGCTAGCATTTGCTGTTGGAAGCTTTATCCCAATGCCAGCATGCCGTGTGTTTTCCATGTTTGCAGGTTCTCTTCAATCTATATCCTATATTGAGTTGCACTAGACAAGAGTGACTTTTCTCCAAATACTATACTAGATTAGCTTTTCTCCACTTGTGTAGACCTAAAGCAGTTCAATGTCCAAAATATGTTCTTTTTGCAGCATTGGCGGTTCTCTTGGACTTTCTCTTGCAAGTTACTGCCTTTGTTGCATTGATAGTTTTTGATTTTTTGAGAGCCGAGGACAAGAGGGTTGATTGTTTTCCATGTATAAAGGTTTCTTCATCATATGCTGACTCTGATAAAGGTATCGTCTGTTCCATTTATTCTTATTAGATATTTGGGTGCTAAAATTGAAACGCATTGAAACGCACCTATGAGTTTTCACTTACCTTCGTAAGCACTAGTTATGTTTCTTTTTATTTATTTATTTATTTTTTGCTCTGAAATTATGGCTTAAAGTTTGATTGAATCAATATTGTGGAAGTGTAGGAATTGGGAGAAAAAAGATTGGATTGCTGGCTAGATACATGAAGGTAAATATCTGTTTAATCATGGTATCTATTTTTCTAGAATGCTGCAGAAGTTATTATTGTAACTGTGTGAATTCTTTATTTACTTCCCCTGGCCGTTAATTAGGGGGTAAATAACTTTTGGAGTAAACATTGACTTTTTAAAGTTTCACCAATATGACAATGAGAGTCGGAGGGGTAATCCTATTACCATTAAGGGGACTGCTGTGAAATGTGTACAGTAACTTAATTTTCATCAGCCACGAGATGCTTACTATTACACAATATTCATCCTTGTCTGCTGATTCTTGTCTTAGAACAGCTCTTAAATTATTTCTTCACTTAGTAGATCAACTATTTTTTGTCCCTTAGTACATATAGTCTACGTTTAGTGGGTCCATGTTCATCCTTGTCTGCTTATTCTTGTCTTAGAAAAGCTTTTAAATTATTTATTCGCTTAGTAGATCAACTTATTTTGTCCCATAGTGCATGTTGTCTATGTTTAGTGGTCCTCTCCTAAAGGGTGCATTATTTATTAAAACGAATTTCTGGTTCTCTCAATGGCAATGGTATATGTGGTCAGCAACATGAACACAACCACAGACTACATCTCTCTGAAATCTGAACATGTCTTCAGTATGGGGAGGAAGTTAAAATTTTTCCAATTATTAGCTAGGCATATTTTCAAATATGTAAATGTCAGTTATGACTTGCCTGGCCATTATTACTATAGCCATGACGAGTATTTACTAGAAGTCCCTGTTGCATCTTGCATGAAGACGAATATAGTGCGAGAACTTTTCTATGATGATTGATGAGCTCATACATTGCCTACACTAGATATCTGAATAGTTTCATGTTTACCTCAGCAGTCTTTCATAAGCTAAACTGAGATAGATTTTTCACTAGTGTACCTTCATGTCAAACATAAATCTTTTAGGCAAGATATGTCAAGCATAACTTGCCAAAGCTCTTTGCTTCTTTTTGCACAAACAAATGTAGTTCAAAGAAGGTCCTCTCTCTCATGTTTATGAATCTGGAATGTCTAAGAGTGATAATACTTGGGGCCCTTGAGGCCCTCGAGACCCTCAAGACCCTCGAGGCAGAGTTTTGAGCAGAGAGGACAATCCTCCCAGCAAACTGTGCTACTCTACTGACAAGTTACTGTCAGGTTTCACCTATCTAGATCCTTCAAGATAATTCTGTGTTTTTTCTTAATTGATTGGAATTTTCACAAGACATTAAATGGATTAGTTTACACCTGTCAATGGTTGTGCTCCCTTGCAAGTCCTTTGTTCAATTCGATGTTGCATATGATACTCTTAATTGTTCTATATGCAGTGTCGATGTCTTTCTCAATCTCTTCATGGGGAGGAAATGGTTTTTCTTTAATGCAAAATGTGGATACAATGATTTACTTGTTAACAGGATTTGGCCTCGGCAATGTTTGTATTTGGTGTTTACTTATTTGAATGAGCAATTTACGGAGCTCCATAGGCATTGGATAAAGCTAGTCATGCTTCAGAAATTTCTCTTCATACCTGCTATGCCATGTTTCTCTGATAACTATTAAATTATTCTGCAGGAGATCCATGCACCTATTCTCAGTCTTTGGGGAGTTAAATTTCTGGTCGTCTCAGTTTTCGTTGCTTTTGCAGTAGCTAGTATAGTGAGTAGCTCTGTTCTATCATGCAACTCTTTTTCGTACTTCTGGATTTTTGCCTTTGCATATGCAATGTTGTCTTACCTGTATAGCATCTAACTTTTTTCCTCCTCCACAGGCTTTGTGTACCAGGATTGAACCTGGTTTGGAACAGAAGATTGTTCTTCCCCGAGATTCATACCTTCAGGTTTGACTTGTCAAAAAACATTTATGCAGAGAACTTATAATAATGTGGTGTCTGGTACCTCAATCTTTTTTTATGCCCCACAGGGATACTTCAATAATGTCTCGGAGTATTTAAGGATTGGTGCACCTCTATATTTTGTCGTAAAGAACTACAATTACAGGTATCTTGACAAGCACTGACAATTTGTGCATGAGGCATTACGAATAACTACCTTTGCAATTCTTAATATGTGGGTCAATTGATGTTGCATCCCTAAAATTGATGGATATCATACTTAATACAAACCTTAGTTCTCAGCTTTTCTGGACTAGATTATCATCATTTACTTTATGTGTGCACCAATACTTATG
This sequence comes from Eucalyptus decipiens, assembly GCA_014182575.1. Lineage (NCBI taxonomy): Eukaryota > Viridiplantae > Streptophyta > Magnoliopsida > Myrtales > Myrtaceae > Eucalyptus > Eucalyptus decipiens. Next base: position 21,600,811 of record CM024614.1, on the reverse strand, counting down.
TTAAGGCTCTTCTTGAATGCGCATTTTGCACGTTAACATACTTTTAACAAATTTTGGATGTTTCTTGTTGGAGATCAATCCTTTTTTTATTTTGCTCAACTTCTCAGCTCAGAGTCAAGACAAACAAATCAGTTGTGCTCCATCAGCCAATGTGATTCTAACTCTCTTTTAAATCAGGTAAAGGTTTTTTCTTCCGCTTATATGATACTTTGTTAGGTGCTGACTATCCTTTGCTTTACATATTATGGTGCTCCCTTCATCCTTAGTCCATGCTGGTCTCTTTCCTAATGCACAAAATCAATTCCAAATTATCTTGTGGCTGCAAGAGCTTCATGTACTTTCACAAGGGAGTTTCTTGTCTTCCTTTTCTTATTCTCATTTTGGGTTTTCCTGTTCTTCTTGTCACACAATCCTTTGTTGGTTTTCTTCCCACCATTGGAGATCAGGTAGCTGTATAATCTCATATCGTCTTTGGTACCCATGTCCTTTCAACTGTCATTTTGTGTCACATACAACAAGAAAAAATTAAGGTTTATCCTTCAAGTGGGTTTGGCTAGAGGAATGATTTTTATACCATAGCATGTGATTCAAGTCTCCTGTAAGCTCCAAGTGCTCCATATATCTTTTCTTTATCAATTCCTTCCATGTCCTTTTAGGTCTTCCTCATCTTGCCCATGATTGGTGACGCATCTACTTTTTCTTGGATAGATTCATTTCCAGTACCTATTTTTCTACTGTCTGCATATCCTATGAAACATTATCTACGCAACGCCCATTTTGTACACACGGTGGTGTTTAGCTCCCAACATTCTGCGCCACAAGGCATGGTCTTATTGCCATGCTATAGAATTTTCCCTTAAGCTTAAGTGCCTTTGACTATTGCACAGACGCGAGATGCACTTCTCACTTTATCAGTCTGCTTGTTGTACTTCAATGGGTGAGATCTTTATTGATTTCTCCATCTCGTCCTAAAACTGAGCCAAGATATCGAAGGGTTCACTTTTTAGGAAGTTTTGACTCTTTAATTTTCACTAAGGTGTCATTTGAACTTCTATTCTTCCTGTACTTACGACTCCAGATATCTGTCTTTGCCTAACTTAATAAAAACCCTTACATGTTGTCACCGTATGATGTAGTGTACTGTATATCATATAATGTTCCTGTTTTTTCTTCACTCGCATTTGAAGAAAGAAAGTTTATTGGGAATTTTTCTTGTTATTATTTCATTTATAGACATGATATGCTAAAAGGTGCATGCATGGACTTCCATATACGACCTTGCATATGCTCATAGGCATGCGCGGAGGAAATTTTATCCCTGAAGTTCAAAACATTTCATTAGACTGCTAATTGCATTGATTACCACAATTCAAATCTTACTTTAGTTTGATTTCACTGTGCCATCATAATTTTGTCAATAAGTCATGGAAAAGGGTTGCGATTATTGGGATAAGAGATGTTCAAGGGAAAAACTATGTGCTGCATGGAATTCAGATTTTCAGGACACATAAGAGATATTTTGCAAACTGTGTAATTGGCAGACAAAATTTTCTCTGAAGCAAGCTCAAATCTTCCATAAGTCTTTTGGACACTCCAGATTTATGGCATTTTCTTCGGTTTCAAAATTTAATTCTCTGTGGTTTTCTGCTGTAGATTGCTAGGGCATCCTTAGTACCAGAATCAAGCTACATTGCAAAGCCAGCTGCTTCATGGCTTGATGATTTTCTTGTTTGGATATCACCAGAAGCTTTTGGTTGCTGTCGGAAGTTTACAAATGGGAGCTATTGTCCCCCAGATGATCAGGTTTTTGACTATAACAAGCACATCATTTGAGTAGCTCGGCAATGGATATTTAATGTGTAAAGGTGTCTTATAAGTAGTTTACTATATAATGTAGGGTTTTGATTTCCATGAGTTGGGCAATTTATAGGAAGCCTATGTTCTTCTGTTTATGGGACCATAGTCAGCTACTATGAATGATCATCTATGTAACGGAAGTCCTTTGGAGATGTGATGTGGAGTTTCGTTATACCGAGAGTTGAATAAACGGTCTGATCTAAGTTTTGATTTAGACTTGGTGGTAGTTTGTGTTGGTTGAAAAGATGATTTGTCTTATATTCATCTGCACTTTTGTAGCATTAAAGTACTGTAGATTGCTAGATATAGCTCTATTTACACGAAGTACTTTTTTTTTTTTCCTTCTCCAGCCACCTTGCTGTCCCTCTGGTCAAGCTTCCTGTGCTGCAGTTGGATTATGCAAAGACTGTACAACGGTAATGTAGGCCAGATCTTGCAATTTGTTTTGACATTTTTAATGACGCCATAATGTGATAGGCAATTGGCATATCATACTCAAAATAAATGAAGGGCATTTGCATGTTTGATGTGTAACTGATAGCTATCTTTTGATGCTTTCAGTGCTTCCGTCACTCAGATCTTCAGAATGACCGGCCATCAACGTCACAATTTAAAGAGAAGCTTCCTTGGTTCCTTAGTGCATTACCTTCAGCTGATTGTTCTAAAGGAGGACATGGAGCCTATACTACCAGTGTGGATTTATCAGGTCTGTACTCTGTAAAGCTAGACATGGCCTTCAAGATAAACAATTAAGCATGGCTGCGGAGTGAAACCATCAATAGGTATTTAGTGAAAATAACTGTCTATTAACATGTCTCTTTTAGGATACGAGAATGGAGTTATCCAAGCATCTTCATTCCGCACATACCACACCCCCCTCAATAAGCAGGTTTTAATTTGCCACAACAGTTTCTAGTGCAGGATCTTTCCAGTTGTCTTTGCATTTATAATGGAATCTGAATTTGAAATATTATCTATTGCAGGTCGACTATGTCAATTCACTGAGAGCTGCAAGGGATTTCAGTTCAAGAGTTTCTGACTCTTTAAAGGTAACAGCATGCACAGCAACAAAAAGTTTTTTCCTTTACTTTGTTTGATGCTAACTTCACAATTAGCATTTTTGTTGAGGCTATATATGATTTACCAAATGCAGCCATAGTTATTTATCATAGACTAGAAGAATTGAACAAGAGTTGCATACTAGCAGCTCTAATTTGATCTGTTATGACTAAAATTCTTTCACTGTGCAGATCGAGATTTTCCCATATTCAGTCTTCTATATGTTTTTCGAGCAGTATCTTGACATTTGGAAGACGGCACTGATTAACCTCACTATTGCTGTTGGTCAGTATATTCAATGAACTCTACAATCAAAGCTTCTATAGGCATGCCTTCTTTCGTGTGTAACCTTGTATGGTCTTAACGACAAAGTCCTTTTATTTGTTATTGAAGCATTTTATCTGATCAGTTTTCACACTTACCCTTACTTGACGCTTGTTTAATTTGGGTTTAAATGTTGGTGCCTCTACATATATCTGATTCTTGCACCAATCTGGAATGGGTCAAGATGGTGATAACCAAATATTCAGCATTATGCATTTTCGAAAACGGAATTAGACCGAGTCAAAATCAAAACTCTTGAGACTTCCCCCTTGTGCTGTTTTAGACATAGTTATATTACCTCTAATTATCTCTGCTTTGAACCTAATACTGATCAAATCTGCAATTCTTTTAACAGGTGCAGTATTCGTAGTCTCTTTAGTTATAACTTGCAGGTACATTATCAGCTCTTTGTTAAATGGTTTCCTTTGTCCACTAGGTTAAAAGGAGGGTCATGACCAAACCATAGTTGTAGACTTGTGATTCTTCAAAACAAACTGCTAAATCTGACTCTATGTGCAGTTTATGGAGTTCAGCGATCATCCTACTGGTGCTAGCAATGATTGTAATTGATCTTTTGGTACTCTCTCTCTCTTCAATATAAATTTCTTTATCTGTGCCAGACAGTGATAACCAATTAGGCATAGTGGTTGTGTTTATCATGTTTTTGTTACAAGAAGCACTTATGAGATGGAAATCTGCAGGGGGTGATGGCAATTCTGAAAATCCAGTTGAATGCTGTCTCTGTTGTTAATTTGATAATGTCAGTTGGCATTGCTGTCGAGTTCTGCGTGCATATTACTCATGCTTTCTCGGTTAGCATCCTCCCTTCTCCATCTGTACATCACTAATCAATTACTGACGGTTACTTCTCTGTCTTAGAGAAGGATTTGCACTGCCTCTGCTAGGCAAAGTTAAATTTCTCTGAACAATTTGATTACAGACGGAGCCCTTGTGTTGCAGGTGAGCAGTGGGGATAAAGACCAACGCATGAAGGAGGCTCTAATTACAATGGGAGCTTCTGTTTTTAGGTTCTCTTTCTTTTCTCTCCAAATTGATCCACCTAAATTTAAACCAATCCCCCCTCCCAATAAGCTGCTTTTGCTGAATCCTGAACCTGACTGCAAAAAGAAAAGACCATTGATGTACTGGTTCTGAATGTTCATACACTTGCTTGGAGCCTTATACTGGAATGTAGATGAATTTATCCATGTGCAGCAGCCTGGAGATGGTAGAACTGTATTATACCCTGTGACAGTGGAAACCCCTAAAAAATTGTTGACAATTTCCTATGGCAGGAGGAGGGAAAAAAAAGATGCATGAGGAAGAAATGATTAAGTTGCAATTTCTTGGATATGTGATGCCTCTTTAGATTGATAAATAGGACATCCTTTCTATAGTTTGGCACTGTGTTTGATCCTGGTTTGGGGCAATTCTTCCAATTTATATCGTGAACCGGAGAATAATATGCAGTCCTTCATTGGCATGGTTTGCATTAAAGTGAAGCATTACACCTTATGTTGTGAAACGTTTATTTGCAGTGGAATCACGCTAACAAAACTGGTTGGGGTCCTTGTACTCTGCTTCTCAAGGACTGAAGTTTTTGTGGTCAGTAGATGTCGTTGCGTTTTCCAATATGACTGTTCGGTCAAGATTTTCAAGTATTTTTCTCATCTTAGCTACCATCTTTACAGGTATACTACTTCCAGATGTACCTTGCACTGGTCCTCCTGGGTTTCCTGCATGGGCTTGTATTCCTACCTGTGAGTTTTTTTTCATCGTTTATATGCTTCATGCATTTCTTATCGACAACCTTTTTCATGGTTGCTGGGGCTTATACGTATGGCTTGCTAAGGAAAAAGAGCAATTTATGCCCTCATTTAGAAATTTCTAAGTAGTTTTGCAGCAAACAGTAAGAAATTCTCTGTTTCTCTTGCACACTATCGATCTGGGCTTAAAATGTCTCCCAATGGCGAGTATAGTCCCTAGGCTTCTGCGAAATGACGGCTGTTCTTATACCATTTACCTTGCAGGTGGTTTTGAGCATATTCGGTCCTCCTTCTAGATGCGTGCTTGTGGAGAAGCAAGAAGGTCGGCCCTCAATTCAATCACTGTTCAGAACTTGATACAATTAGTTGGGACTGCCACTTCCTTTTTTGTCTTTTTTTTTTTTTTTCAGCAATTACGTCATTCTTTTTCTTTCAATACATTTGAGTTTTACCGTGTATCATTAGCGATGAAAAGTTGGATATCTTCCAAAAATGTAAATTAAGTTGTTAAAGAAAATGTTCTCACATGAAAAAGAAGAGAGAAATGTATAGTCCCGCTGATAGTACTTCAAAGTCTCGGTTAATGCATTGTGCAACGCAAGCCTCCCTTTCCTTCTCTGTTAGCGTCATCAGTTGTACCGTCTCTTCCAGGAGAAACGAAAATGTGTACAGCAAGACACGAAAATATCCCTCAAGTTTAGGAAACAGCCGGTTCGGAACTTTTTGCTGCAAGGGAATGTCGGAAAGAAGTGTACTCGTGGTAATTCGCACGTTTAAACGGACACTTCCCACATGAAAGATTTTATTGCCGGTTGTATAAAAAGCGTTGGATTTAGGTGGCATAGGAAATCCAACGGTTGGCAGGAACCGATTAGACACGGTCTGAATTCGGTCATGTGAACATGGCCACGGTCTATTTTTAAGTGCAGAATAGGAATCACCGTTCTTTGCTGGCTGTAAAAATGCCAACATCTTTATTTGACTCGAAGGCAGCTGAAAAAACGTACAGTTCGAAACAAACGGAAAACCGTATTTAGGATAAATGTAACTGAAAGGTCTGTCCTAAAATATCCCCTACGCACATTCAAGATAAGAAGCCGCCTCTAGCTGATTGTCCCGTGCGCCAACCCCGCAGTGTACAAACTCTACAATTCTTCTCCCGGGAAGATCTCGCGAATGCACGCGGAAGGAGGTCAAAATATAATTAAACCGGCCGGCGGCAACCTCGACCGCGGGCTCATGAAGCACCATGCATCCGTGGAGGGCCGCTGCTACCCAAAGAACTCCCTAGACGACGGTGATGGGACTTTTGGACCGAGAGTTTGACCGTGCTACCTGGGGATGATCTGCTGACATGGATGCACTCGTCCAAGTCAGCATCGCACGTCAGCAGTACCCACTCGGAGTCGTCGTCCAAGTACTTGAGGTCGAACTTGCTCGTGTCCTCTATGCAGAACCGCCTCGCGATTTCTCCCCACAAGTCCTTTAGATCCCAATCCTTCTGCATGCGGAAGCGGATATTCTCGTCCGCACACGCCACTTTTACTCTCAGGGGATCCCCTTCTCGCGATGCCTGGCAATTATATCGTGGGGGCGGCGGCGGCGGATTCTCCATATTTGGGTTGAAAGATCTACGGCTCTGGGATCTCGGCAAGAGCTTTTGCTCTTCCTGGCTCGAGCCTTGTAATTCCACATGACTTTGGACCATTTTTAAAGGGGTAATATCCACGTTGTTCTCTGAAACTAAATGATCTTCTTCGGCGACGAGGTCCACTATGGACAGATGCTGCTTTGTCCCACTGGAACAGCACTGACTGGAACTGGAGCTGTGACTACATGACGATGACGTCGACTTCGACACAGCAGCACAGGAATCAAAGTTCAGGGCTCCAGGTTGCGTGCCCAGTGGTTGCAGATGATCCCCGTGGTTTGAAGCCGATAAGGGACTGGTAATAGAAAGGTTTGGAGAGGCCAGCTCTGGGAAGTTTGTGTAGAAAGAATCGATTTGCAAGGGACCCGGCGCACCTTGGACAGTGTCCATTACGAGTTGAAGTTTCTGTAAGGAGTGACCGACCTTCTTGATTTTTCGAGATGGCCAACGTTTGATCCCATGTTGCCTGCATATCCTTTTCAAGGTCGTGGGGCAAACTGAAATCCAGAAAGAGAAAGCAGGCAAAAACGTCAGCCAACAGCAAAATCGAATGTTGTTAAGTAAGGATGGAACGCATATCCATGAATGACAATGGCTCGAGTTTATGGCTACTGGAATCAATACAATGAGTGAATTGTTCTGTTGAAACTCACTTAATACAAGCGCAAATGCCAAAAGAAAGTCCCCAAACATGTGAAAAAGGAAAATCACAATGCTCATATTTTCATTCAGGAAGTGACGACTGATCCTGAATCAAGACACGAATCTTGAGTGATGGCATTGATAGTTTCTATCTTTTTCCCAAGTGCAAGCAGACGACTGTAATTTACAGAAAAGGGAAGCATGTATAAAGCAGAGAAACAGTACAAGTTAATTAACAGATAGTCTCCCATCATATTCACATAAATCTTGAGAGAGAGAGCAATCCCTAGTGCTTATGTAGTTTCTAAGCCTAGAAAATTATATTTTATGAAGCTTATGGTGGCAGTCTTACCACCGAGACATTTTGCAGCATCTTTAAGACTTCCGGCAAAGTACTGACGAAGGACTTGCAAGGTGATGGCTTTCTCTGCCTTCGTACGTTTCTTATCTCCTGTCTTTTCCCTGGCCACATCAGAGCAGCTTCCTTCACCATAGAAAGAGCAATCTTCGCCACGTTCAGTACTCGAGTCTTGGAATTGCCCGAAATCAAGAGATTTCTCGACAAATGATTCCCCTGCTCTGGCCTTTTGGGTGGCTGAGGCAACTGTATCCCTCTGTCGAACTTGTTCAACATGAGCGCTCCAGGACAAATCTTCTTCAGAGCACCTCTCTAAATAATTACTTTCCACCTCCAGTGACCATTCTCCTTGAGGCCTGCCTTCAGAAGGCACTGGAATTTCTGGCAAGACAGTTTCCTCCTCCAGTTCCTCATTGGTAATGACCCGCAAACTCTGACAAACCTGTTGAATAATGATGGACAGCGAACCTAACATCTTTTTCTGTTTGTCGTGTTCTTTACAGTCCATAGGTAAGAAGAACTCCAGCACAAAATCAGCTGTACCAGTGTGGATGCTCCTTAGACGGATAGCGACAGCAGCACACAACCCAAACATTCTTGCATGGTGAGAGAGAGGGTATTCAGTTCTTCCCGAAGAAGTTATGTCCGATGAAAAGCATGGTTGGTTAGTTTGAAATGCCCTCCCAACAACCCCCTGACCTTTCAGCAAGTGATGCTCAGAACAAGCCTCATGAAATGGTTGGAGGAGAGGATCAGCCACATGACAAGCATGGTCGATGGTAGAAACACAGTGAACATAGTTCTCATTGGAGTGCCTACAACCTCCTTTACCTTGTTGGCTACATGGGACCCACGTCTGGGCTAGCGGTAATCCATGTGTCTCGCAGGCGGATCTTAAGACTTCACAAATCTCGGGTATTGCGGCTTCATATGATTTCCAGTGTGACTGAATGGAGAACAAAAGGTGTTCAACCACGGTGTCAAAAGAAAACTGTATTGTCTCATCAAGAAGATTACTATGCTCGAAGTCATCCAATTACCTCTTCACTGAGATTGCCGAATACTTCAGAGCTTCTAAGATCAAAAGCCTGAGGTGGAAACAATTATTTCAGTAAGAAAAGGTTAACAGGAAAAGATCAATAGTTCTGGAATGACTCCAATTACAAGTATAATTTAGCAAAGTGGATAGAGTTCTGAACAATCTAAATAATAAAATAAGAAACCGGACAATCGTGGAAAAGAGGATTTGCTCTTATACTCTTGTATGAGATGATGCAAATCAAAACACAAACCAAGTAAGATTGCCATTGCAAAGGAAACTGGTAAGGTAATGACAGCTGAAATATCCTGCTTTTTCTCTGAATATATAAAACTGAACTCATGTCTCACAACTTATGAAAGCCAAGACTTTCCAAAACGAATACTGAATTTTAAGGTCCAGAACATAATTTAAATAGCCATTAGTACAGAGATCAGAAAGGGGAAATATTCATTATCATCAATCAACTATAACTCCCTTTTGAGAAATGAAAATTTCTCAACATAACAATTGTGTATCGTGAGAATTCCACAAGGCACCAAAATCCCATGAGTGAGTTAATACTTTAATAACAATAAGATTAAGTAACAAAATTGTGAATATGTCCTAAAACTGTCTTATAATTAGAATCTACATGACACTGAAGAAGACAGTTCTTTTTCTAAATAGAGTGCAGCTTCCTTTAATTGATCTGTCATCTCAAATAGCACTGTATTATTCGATAAGCACATAAAGCATCACTCCATGCAAGGTAGTTAAAAAATATAAGCAAACATGACAGAAGATTCCTACCTATGGATTCATATATCAAGACAGGGATCTTTGTTATCTGAGAAAGCCTCTTCAAATTCATTATGAAGCAAGTGGCTTTGAATCAGTGCAGAAAGCTACTAGGAAAAGTACCATTGGTAATCTTCATTTAATCAGTGCACAATGAAAATTTAGGTAGTGCAAGGAAAGAGATTCGACAAACCTCTAGTGCCTTGCAAACACTTTGAATTTCAGGCCGATACTGGATTTTTTGGGTCGTCATCACAACTTCAATAACACCCAAGCAAGTCCTGCTCCCTTGTTCAAAGATAGGAAGGGCAAGAGTTCCCCGGACATCGAAATGCTGAGCATGATCAACCCTGGCATACTCATCACTTCTGAAGAAGCGGACATCGGGAGTCCATTCAGGAATCTTCCCCAAAAATACACGACTGGGTAATCCCATCAATTCCTTGGAATCCTCCTCAGCCGAAAACTGATAATTCACTGATATCTCCCTGTACTTTGAAAGTCTCTTGCTGCTAGGATTAAGTGAAAAGGGCTGGTCATTGGTTGTGAGAAAATGTCTGTCGCCTCTATTTACAGGCACCCATATCTGGATGAGGACATCCTTATCTTTCGTCAAATCTCGAATGTGATCAAGAGAATGGATCAACCTACTCATCACAGAACTTGTGGAACCCGAACTCACCCTTGGCCCAATCCACCACCTTCTTCTTAAATCACATCCTTCATTGACATGTTTATCTGACTGACTAGAACACTCAACAACGCTTAGAGACTGAGGATTATTGAGAGGTTTTGTTTGGCCTTCTTCCATAGGAGAATCTCCAGGATGCAATGGTGTTTGCATCAACTCTTGGTTGTTCTTTTGAAGCCGGTTGGGGCTGGAATTGCACTCAATATTCTCTAGAGCAGACCATTGACATGGAGAGTCAAAGAAGGCACCAAAACTGGGAGGGCTCTGTTGGAGGAATTCAGATCCATTCACAGTCTCCAACCAGCATCCTTCTAGCAACAGTTCATCCATGTAGTCGACATCCATGGCGGATTCCGGGGCTGTGCTGGGCATTGGGATTGGTGAGAAGACAGCGTCCTCCATTTTGTTTTTCTGTGACACTGAAGATATCTGGATGCTATTCCATCTGAAATGAGCAGGAAATGGCCTTTCTGCTAAGATAAGCCCAAGAACATTCAATGTCAACAGATTGTAGCTTGAATTTACCAGCCAAACGAAGATAAATGCTTCTATCTTATGCATATGCTGCAGGAGCCAAGTTGGGGAGAATCTTGAATAAATGAAGCTGCTATCGATACACGAGAGAAAAACTTGGGTTCATAAAGTGTTTGGTCTGTCACAACGTTCAATCGGCGAATCACAAGGATTGAAACAAACAGGAAGATAAGGCCATTTTTCCACATATTCTCCGGAAGTAATTCGCTGATTTACTATCATTTGATTTAAGCTCTATTAATAATTAACAAGAGAGATTCAATTTTCCTGCTCTCCACAAACATAATCGAGGACTCAAACCACCAAAGCAGACACGTCACCAACCATCCAAAACACAGACTAGCCCCATGAATCACAACATAAACAGAATTGACAGCTCAAACAGAACGAAAATTAAACAGAGAGAAGCAACTCACACTATGAAGAAAGATTCCTGGAGATTCTTGCCAGGGCAACCGAAAAATTTTTCTTCGGTTTTCTTTTGTTTTACCTGGTCTCCTCAAGGACTCTCAACCAAGAAGCTCTTGCAAAATCAAGATCCCATCTGATAGAAAAGGAGGAAAAGAGAGGGAGTTGTAAGAGAGCCCGTGCGTGTCAAGCTGCGATATGCCCTGCACAAGAAAGAACCTCCCTTTAGGCCATAGTAATCATCTGCATCTCGAAACGCACTACGAATTCTTGGCTATTGTGTGAGCCCAAGATTCTCTAACTCTCTGAGGTGCGACCCCACATACGAAGCAAGCCCTCTTTGGACTTTGGATTACCCGCTATAACTTAGTCAACTCACGGCCCCCCAAGAGAGAGAGAGAGAGAGAGAGAGAGAGAGACACAGAGAGAGGATGAACATCACCTGGTTGATGCTGGTGATGTGCTATTTTTATACGGTGGAATCAGAATGCCCCAATAGGAATGACTTTGGACGTGTCGTGCCAGTTTAGATCCCCATTTCCGGCAACCAAACGCAAAACCTTTATATACGGGGAGAGAGAGAGAGAGAGAGAGAGAGAGAGTGACAAGGGACATGTACTAGTTGCACGGGTCTTTCTTTAAACAGGATCCCGTGTTTTCTCCTTCCTCAAATTCTTTTGTTCCCCCCGGTTTCACTGTTTCAGAATCCTTCTTCCAGCAGATGGATAATTATTTTTGAAAGAGCCTGCAGACCCACCCTTTTCCCCCACCTGTTTTCGACGAAGATGGAGAATCTGTATCGTTGGTCAGCCATCATCAGATCCTTCCTCTTATGCGGTGCACCGCACCTTTACACTGTTCGGGTAAAAAGGAAGAGAAGTTCCAACCGTAGTTTTCATATGTCCTTGAAGAAGAAAAAGAAAAAGCAGATGTTGACAATGAAAGGTGTGTACCTCAAGATCGACCAATGGAATTTTCCTCTTTGTCTGCTCGGGAAATTTCGAAGAATATAATATCTCCCTGTAAGAAGATGTCCCGGGAATCTGATCCATCCACTCATTCAACTTAGAATTAGAATTCAATACTATTACGGCACTATCTCTTTATATCTGAGTGCGACTTCATGATTACGAACTTATTTTCTTAATGAAACGCAATTTTCCACATCCGGTGGTTCGATTTCGATTTTTATTGCTCTGCCGTTGACGATGTCGCTTACCTTTTGAAAATTAAATATGTGGAAATGAATCTTACCCTTTAGAGAAGCAATGAAAAGCAATTCATTGACCGGAAATCAGATCGATAACGGGACTTTGGCAAAAGATGAGAGAATTTGATCATTGATGGACTCTTTTCGGCAACCGATCCTTCAAGTGGGCCTTTGTGTTTCTTGATTGTGTTGGTGAAAATTGAAAAACGAAAAGGCAAAATGGAGAGGTGTTTGATTGTAAATGAACATCACATTCTATTTCCAGGTGGGTAGGGTAGGTCTAAAGCAACCCTCTTTGCTTGGGGTCTCTGCATGTCTAAATCTCATTTGTTTCTTTCAGGGTTGATGGTGCAATGATGCTCCTTTTCGAGTGCCTTTTTCTTTATCGACGCATGGGACAAATGTAGCCGGGGAATCAAATCCCAGGGGACCAGACAAAAAATGAAGGCATACTGGCGAGTTCCGGAGTGATCCCTCGGACGGCGAGGAATTTTGATTTATCCGATGTTTTCCCTAAAAAAAAAGGCAAAAAAATTTCGGCCGGTTTTTGTGTTTTTGGCCTATCACAATCATTGATTAGACGGGTTCCACGAAGATATGTACGCTGCCACTAACCAGGAGGCAATGACAATTTTCGCTCGTGATATGATAAGACGGCATGAAATTAATGGATTTTGATAGGTTAACTATGTTCAGATTATGACATGATTAGTAATGGTGTCATATTCGTATTCAATCATTCAGACATGAAATTTACCTACATAACTCAGTTTAAATTGATAGGTTAATATTTCATGCTATTCGTTTAGACACAACTTGCTAAAAATACTATTTTTTCCATGGTTGTCACTATTAATATCAAATTGATGAATACAATCAATTTGATTTGGTAATGTTTTTTTAACAAATTATTGCAACTTGTAGATAAATTTCATGGAAAAATTAGAATATTCCCTATTGGGTTTGTATAAGTGAATTGTTTTTTTTTTTATCATAGTAGGTCATGTGACCGTGTTGATCCGTTAGTCAACGGTGCTATACATATATATTGTGTCAATTCATTAATCTTCAAAGCTTATTGAACCGATCTATTTTTATAGTATACCCTTACATTGATATGGCATGAGCATGATTAATGAATACCGATCCCTCTTGCGTAAGAATTGAAGAGAGTGGATAGCAATTAAAGTGAGCCTTCACCGAAATTGACATTTCAATGCATGAGGATTTTTCTGCTAAGCCTTAGATATAATATAGATTTTTTTTTTTTTGGTTTATTATGATTTCTTACCCTCACACGAAAGAAAGGAGGGGGGGCGGGGGGATTACTTGCTAAAGAGGCAGAGAAGAGGAACAGTTCAGCCCCAACCATAGAGTATGATCCGATTTCGTGCTTAAAGAAAGCTGCCCGTCGCTAACATGACTGTTTCTCTCTTTTCTTCTTCTTCTTCCTCCTCCTCGTTTATTAATATGCGAAGTATCATTTTATATTTAAAGATTCTAGGATCTCCTCAGCATGCATGAAGTATCTTGATTCCCCCCTTAGAGAAGCCCATATCAAATAATGATAATATCAAAGATTCAACAATTTCCCTTCTAGAGCTCTTTGCTATATTATGTGGAAAGAGCGAAATAATATCATATTTTGAAATCAGACCCTCTTCCTCCCGTTGATGAGGATGCACCTCCATAAGGCTATTAATGACAAGGCGATGACCTTTAAGCATGTCCCGGACATTTCCAAGAATAGAAGACTTCAACAAAGCTGGGATTTATCTTTTTCTATCTTTGATTGATGGAGGTTCTCTTGCTATTGTGCTTTAGTCTTTTGTTTCTTGTTTTTGTTTTTTCGGTTAGTCTCTCTTGGGAACCACGGCACACTTACACTCTTTTTTGACTCTTGCCATCTTGAGTGTTTGTCTTTTGTAGGTGTTGGGCTTCCTCCTTTGTATTCTTTTTAGGCAAAATCTATACGTATCTTATTTTTACCCAAAAAAAGAAAAACAATTTCCCTTCTAAATTGACAGATTAATGAAGTAAAAGAGGGAGAGACATGCTGCAGTGATATCGAAGTTCATAGGCAAATAAGCTAAGCAAGTTCTCATCTAGTATTACAGTAATAGCACAGCAAACGAACATGCCAACACTCAGCTTATATGCTCCTTCATAAGTAGCAACAGGCTCTCGATATTCACAGCTTCCGCCTGGAATCACCCCTCCCTTCACTTTCGCATACTTGGCCGCACATTGAGACGAGAAGCCAGCTTCTGACCAAGCAATTTGTCAGCCTGTAGCAAAGATGCATCACAGGCCATCAGCATATCATCATTTGAGCATGTTCTAGACAGACGTTCTCAATTTCCCGGGAAAATTGTCCAAAAAGTTCTAAACTTATTGCACTTTTGTCAATTTAGTCCCAAACATTTTTACGTCTTACCAATTAAGTACATCTGGTTAATTTTTATTGGAAAATGCTAATGTGGACGTCGACGGTGCCACGTAAAACCGCCGGTGCTGACGTGAGTACTTTTAATAATATTTTAATATTTTAAATTTTTTTTTGATTTTTTTTTCTATTTTCCCTTTTTTTCTTTTCTTTATTTTTTTTTGGCTTCCTTCTTTGCCTTTTCCGGTGGCCTGCCATAACCAGTAGGCTGGCCTCACCCGCCACAGACGAGGCCCGACCGGGTGAGGAGGAGCCCCGGCAAGGGGAGCCCTTGCTCAGGCGCGGCTCGGTTAGGGTCACCTGGGCGAGGCTGACCTGCGTTGAGGCTAGGGTTGCCTTGTCGGCTATCGGCGACATTGGGTGAGGGCTGGCCTCACCAAAAGGGGAGCCCTCGCTGGGGCTTGCCCTCGCCTAGGCGAGTGTCGACCTTGGCCAGACTAGATTTGGAGAGGCCGGTCCTCGCCGGGCGTCAGCTGGCCAAGGCCAAGGGTCGGCCTTGCCAGATTTGGTCTGGGGGAGGCCGACACTCACTCGGGAGAGGGTGAGCCCCAGTGAGGCCGGCCCTCACCCAAGCGACCCTTGCTGGGTCACGCTTGGGCGAGGGCTCCCTTCGCAGGGGCTCACCCTCGCCCGGCCGGGCCTCGCCTGTGGCGGGCGAGGCCAGCCGGCTGGTTGTGGCCGGTGGCCGATTGTCGCCTAAGGCCAAGAAGAAAGCCAAAAAGAAAAGAAAGAAGAGGAAAAAAAGGGGAGAAAGATAGAAAAAAATCATAAAAATTCAAAAAATATATTAAAATATTATTAAAAATTGTCCACGTCAGCATCAGCGGTCCTACATAGCATCACCAGCCCACGCGTTAGCATTTTCTAGCAAAAATTGGCCGGATGGATTCAATTGGCAAAAGTGAAAATGTTTAGGATTGAATTGATAAAGTTAAAATGTTTATGAATGAATTGACAAAAGTGCAATAGGTTTAGGACTTTTTGGACAATTTTCCCAAATTTCTCGATAACTACACTAAATGTATTTTGGTGGCATCGGAGAAAGCAAAATGGGTGAATGGTTGTAGCTCACCCGAGTCAAGTTAGAAATCTAGATGGAGCGGAGCTCATGGGTAACCCGAGGGTTAGATAATGCCTCAACCCAACAGCAAATAAACCGCTCTTGCTTGTTGAAAAAGTTGAAACACATTGAGTGACCAGGTAAATTAGGCTCCACAAGAACGTTTTTGTTCCTCCAGATTTTGTTCTTTTGTTCCCTTGAACAAAAAAAGAACAGAAATCCGTTTGGTAACGCCAAGTTGTTTTTCTATTCCCCGGAATAGAAAGTTAGCCCGCGAATAGATTTGGAGTAGAAACGAGAAAAAAAAAAGTTGCTTCTTATTCTTGGAAATAATTTCTAGAAATAAGCCAATTTTCTTTTTTACTTTTCTTTTATTCCTCTCTCTTGCCACGGCCATCTCCAATGACCCGGAGCCACCGCCGACCGACGCCCGCTGCCGCCCGCCGTTGTAGCCCGCCGCACGACTGCCGGCCGTCGACCGTCATCACCGACCATCGCCGCATAGCCCATCGGCCGCCACCTCCCGCGGCCATCGGCGGGTGGCGGCGGGTGGCGATTGGCTATCGATGATTCATGAGCAAGAATAAAAAACAAATAAATACAAAAAAAGAAATTGTTGTGTTACCAAACGTATTTATATTCTTTTTCTATTTCAAGAGTAGAAATTTTATATAGTTACCAAACACGTTCTTTTATTCAGAAATTATTCCCTGGAATAGAAATAGAAAAGAACTATTTTTGAAAAAAAACTCTTTCCTAACCAAAAGCTTTGTCATGCGCCCTTACACATCTGCAAGCAATGGTCAAAAGGTACCTGTCCCGTGCCCATGATCGGTATCTGTCTCTTGGTTGCTTGAAGTTGTTCTCCTTCTCTATGATGCACTGCATAACCAATAAGTTCATATAGAGATGAATACCAGCAGCAGAAAGATTGAATTCAAGGCAGACACCAAGAACTAGGTTTTCTAGCCAGAGAATCTCTTTTCTAGTTATAACATCGTTCCTTCCTCATTTCTTAGTTTTAAGCATAGTCTGAAAATTTAGTGGTGCTACTACACTGCCCCTCATTTCAATAATGTGGTCGTAGTAAAGAGTCGTCATTGCAATGAGGACAAGTAATGACAATCTCAAAGGCAAAGTTATACATAGCATACTAGCAGAAGAAAATGCAACGAGTCTTATCCTTTCAAGTGACGGACCAGAAACCAGATCAATTAACAGGACTTAAGAGGCAAGTTGTGCATAATCAAATGGCAAAAGATGGAAGAATAGGATCATTGATGGACTCTTTTTGGTAAACCAATCTTTCAAGTGGGCCTCAGTTTTTCTTGACAATGGTGGTGAAAAAAAAATGAAAAGGCAAAAATAGAGAGAGGGGGTTTGATTTTCGAGGTGGGTTGGGTAGGGTAGGTCTTAAAGCAATTCTGTCTTACTTGTGGTCTCTCCTTTCCCAAATCTCATTGTTTCTTTCAGGGTTGCTGATGCAAAATGCTCCTTTTCGAGTGCCTTTTCAGAATACTCGGAGAAATGGGGCCAGGAGTCAAATCATACAGGACTCGACAAACATGAAGACACGGTGAAGTTTTCGAGTGAACCCATCGACGGCACCCGGGAATTTCGATTTAGCCGTTGTCTTTCCGTTGAAATCAAAATGTTTTTCAGCCGGTTCTTGTGGTCTTGGGTTTATCACAACTAGATAAGTGTTGAAAAATATAACTTCAAATTAGATAGAGCAATCAAGACGGATTTGAGGCGCAAAATCATTTTTTTTAATGATTTATTTGTTACAAATGATTATCGCATATATCCTCTAAAATACAATAAAATTTCAAATAAGAATATTAGATGACAATTTTAGTCTCTTTACGGGGTTTCTCTAAAAAATAATTGAAATGATGGTTGTAATTTTGAAAAAAAGACTTGAAATAATTTGATACTCGTTCATGCCAAAAACTGACACACACACACATATATTTGTATATTAGTCTTGAAGAATATAGGCAACTATTCACTAAGAGGTTTTTCTTCATAAGAAGATGCAAAGTGAACAAAGGCAATCATTTAGGAAAGATTGTAAAATGAACAAATGAAACCTTTTAGGAAAGGTTGTAAACTAAATAAGTATAATTTCAAAAGTTATCCTAAAAGGACACATAAAAATTCGAATTAATAATAAAAAAAATATTTTTAAAAAAAATAAAGTTCTGAATTTCATAATTTCCAAAGATATTTAATAAACAAAAAATAACCTTTCAACTAATAAGTGTTAGTAAGATAACTGTACGAAATAAAATAAAAATAATTGGGTTAGTGCTAATAAAATAAAAATAAAGTAGTAAGTGTGCCTAATAGTTGCTCAATTATTTATAGACCTGCACACGGATGTTGTGGGGTTCAACCCACATCCCAACTCTTTCTTTGAACACATTAAAAAAAAGTTCACACTTATAAAATGGTCCATCTTCTCATAACTTTCTTATGTAGGATTTGTTTTTACAAACAAACAACCAATAATAAGTTCCACGCAAAAATCTATAGGTCGCGCTCCTTACTTGGAGGGATAGGATATGACAAGACGGCATGCAATTACCAAAACAGTTTTAAACCTATTATGCATATGTCAAATGAGTCTTAATTTTTTTTTTTAATATTGTCAATTCAATGATCAACCTTTTAACGATTTATCAATATAGTCATTTCAGCCGATTTGGATTAGAAATAGATCTAGTTAGCAGCGGTGGTTGTATGTGGACCACAAACATCTGACATGGTTTACTTACTTGAAACAGATTTTTAGATATTATACTTTGAAATTAATGCATAAGAAATCCTAAAACTTGTTGCGAAAATGAAATTAAATCATAAAATTTTCAAAAAGTGTAAATGAGTCCTAAAATTAGTTATAAAAATGTAATCGAGTCCTAAAACTTTCAAAAGCGTAATCAATAAAAGGACTCGATTAAATCAATTTGATAAATTTTAAGATTTAATTGCGCTTTCTGACAAACTATAAGATTTAATTGTGCTTTGTTGACAAGTTTGCGCTTACCCCTTTTTATTTTTATAATATATATTTTTCTCTTTCCCCATTTCCCCTTTTCCCATTTCCTTTTTCTTACCCCTTTTCTTTTTCATTTCTTTCCGTTAACACCAGATGAAAACACGATCCTTAAACTGGAAATGTGTCGAACGCCGAATCTGGATAATGGCCCAGCCCTCTCGGGGACTTTCAGTCACGGCCGCCGCGACTCCAGATCTTAATCAAGGAAATCAACATTCTAAAACCCCAAATCGATTCGATATGACCGGAAACAACCAAGAATCAATGAAATTCCCTCAATTAAGGCTGTCAAGTTCTCCACGCCTTCCTCCATGGGAATCTTCGACAAAATCTCAGACCTATATGACCTTCCACCACGCTTGGTACGGCCGTTGCCTTGACGTCGGCCAGGTCGTAATCGCGTTCGCTGTGCTTGAAACAATGATCTCTCCGCATCTCTCTTCCCCGGCTCGATTAAGATCACCATGTCCAGTTCCAAGTCTCACTACCTCAAATTTCAGGTCGGGTGACCTCGAACCTAAGGTCACATGGCCTCGGATCTAAGGCGTGACCATGGAATTAAAATCACGCACGACCTAGAACCTGAGATCTACCTTTGGTTTGACGAATGGAACTAGGGTTTCAAAGAATTCCTCAAAATTGCAACGGTACTTAACCTGTGGCAATCAAGGTATGTCCGACTCAGTGATATGCCTTTGATTGGTATAACATGTTTTCGGGCACGTTTCTGCATTTTCGTTTTTGGTATTCAATCGTTTGAGTATCGGTTCGATCGATTATTAGGAATTTGTTCCCAACATTGGTATCAAAGTAATGTTGTCCATGTTTCCCGATCATGGTTGATGTTTATAAATTGCTTTTGGTTGAAATTTCAAGAAATGCCGCCATCGCTCGGGACGGAAATCCTGACACCCCTTACTATTCGCCTCCCTTTTTGATTTTTGGTGAATCAAAATTCGTTTTTATGATAGTGTAGGGTCATAGTTATCGTTGATACGAGAAAATGACAGGTGGCCCGCCGCTAGGGGTCGCCAGACTCGCCACCACGCGTGGCCAGAATAAACGGTCTTGTTGGTGCGTGTGTTAAAGGTTTGCGCAAGCACGTGCACCCCACGTGACAACCTCAGGCGTGTGCAAGCCACGTGTAGGGGTAACCCCCTAAAAAAAAATCATGCTCAACTCCACACACGTTCTCTATGTCCTTCATGTATATATATATATACACCTCGTCCTCCATTGATGCTTACTCTACCTCTCTTTGTCTCAGCCTCTCTCCCGGCCCATACTCCACCTCTATTTGTCTCAGCCTCTATCCCCATCGAAATGGAGCTCGGTGCAAGACTTCATGTCCGGAACGATGAATATCTTAGCAAACAAAGAAATCGGACGCGGTATCAACATAAGCTGATAATATCATGAGTTTATTTATTCTTTTTTTTGGAATTTTTTAAATAATTTCTTATATGTTTATATTTATTTTTTCAGAGAAGCAGAAAGGGAGCATCACATAAGATTTTTTGAAGAGGTTGAGGAGTCTCTGAATGAGACTGTCCAAGAAGTGAAAAATCAACGTGCCCGGTTCTCCATATTGTGGAGGATGCCAAGGCATTTATGAAAATGATGTCGGCATATTTTCATAATCGCGGCCAATTGGAACAAGTCAAGGTGTTTGCTAAGTTGGCCCTATCAATCAAGACGTCCATGCACAAGGTTTTAGGTGCAAATGTGTACTTAACAAATACGGTTTATCATTTTACCCCACCTACTCCCCCAGCTGGTAATGCAGATGCAGCTACAGCTAGTAGTATGTACTACTAAGTAGTCTGCCGCTACTACAATTACTACTGGCTATTGGGCAGTAGTTTATTTTATTTTTATAGTTTTACTCATTCGGTCGGTGCCTTGCAGTACCCTCTCACTCTAGTCTACTACGACCAGTAGTCCACTTTTTTTTTTTTCTTTTCATTTCTTTGGTCAAACCCTCTTCTTGCTGTTACTCTAGTCCTAGTCCTATTAATACTACTATTTCTTTTCTGCCTACTGCTTTTTGCCTAGTTCTTCTCTCTCTCTCTCTCAATAAAAGAAAAGCTGGAATCTCGGTCAAAACGGAAAAAGAAATCTACTCTTGCCTTGAAATAAAAATCTTCTCCATATAATTTCACGAGTTGATACTCGCAACTTAGTTGTAAGAGTTGATGAATCTCCTGTGACAATTTTAGGGAATGGAACCGCCATAGGAGTTGATGTTTTTTTTTTTTTAATATATATATATATATTAGAAGGGCCAACTTAAGCCCGTCCACCCATGTTGGGCCAAAACCCGGCCCGTAAGTGAAAGGCCCACAAAAGAGTGCAGTTACTGTAATATGTATAAAATAAAAATAATAAAAAAAGGGGAAAATAAGAAGTACAATCGCATCTTCAGAAGAGAAATACGTTTCTCTATTTCTCCCCCTTTGAAACCATACGCACTTCTCTTGACGAACGGAACTAGGGCTTCAAAGAATTCCTCAAAACTGCGATGGTACTTAATCTATGGCAATCAAGGTATGTCCAACTCCGTGATATGCCTTTGATCAGTATAACATGTTTTTGAGCACGTTTCTGCGTTTTTGTTTTTGGTGTTGATTGTTCGAGTATTAGTTCAATCGATTATTAGGAATTTGTTCCCAACATTGGTATCGGAGGAATGCTGTTCATGTTTCCTGATCCCTGTTGATGTTTATAAATTGCTTTTGGTTAAAATTTCAAGAAACGCTGCCATCGGACGCTCGAGGACGGAAATCCTGACACCCCCTACTGTTCGCCTTCCCTTTTTGATTTTCGGTGAATCAAAACTCGTTTTTATGATAGTGTAGGGTCGTAGTTATCATTGAGATGAGAAAAATGACAGGTGGCCCGCTGCTAGGGGTCGTTAGACGTGCCGCCACACGCGGCCAGAAGAAACGGTCTTGTTGGCGCGTGCGTTGAAGGTTTGCACCGGCGCGTGCACCCATGTGCCTCGGCAACCGCTAGAGCATGCGAGCCAAGCGTGGGGGTAACCCCCGTAAGTGAAGGGCATACAAAAGACAAAAGAGTGCAGTTATTGTAATATATATAAAATAAAAAAATTAAAAAATGGAGAAATAAGAAGTACAATCAGTAAGCGCCTCTCTCGATGAACGGAACCGGGGCTTCAAAGAATTTTTGAAAACTGCGATGGTAATTAATCTATTGTAATCAAGGTATGTCCGACTTCATGATATGCCTTTGATCGGTATAACATGTTTTCGGGCACGTTTCTGCGTTTTCGTTTTTGGTATTCAATCATTTGAGTATCGGTTTGATCGATTATTAGGAATTTGTTCCCAACATTGGTATTAAAGTAATGCTGTTCATGTTTCCCAATCACTGTTGATGTTTATAAATTGCTTTTGGTGGAAATTTCAAGAAATGCTGACATGGGACGGTCGGGGACGGAAATCCCGACACCCCCTGTTTGCCTCCCCTTTTTGATTTTCGGTGAATCAAAACTTGTTTTTATGATAGTGTAGGGTCGTAGTTATTGTTGAGACGATAAAAACGACAAGTAGCCCACTGCTAGGGGTTGCCAGACGCGCGGTCAAAAGAAACGGTCTCGTCTCGTCGGTGCGTGCGTTAAAGGTTTGTGCAGGAGCATGCAAGCCACGTGCAGGGGTAACCCCAAAAAAATGAATAAATCATGGTCCCTCAACTCCACACACATCCTCTATGTCCTCCATGTATATATATACACCTTGTCCTCTATCGACCCTTATTCTACCTCTGTTTCCATCGAAATGGAGCTCGACGCAAAACTTCATGTCCAAAACGATGAATATCTTAGCACACAAAGAAATTGGACGCGGTATCAACAGAAGTTGACAATATCATGAGTTTATTTATTTATTTTTTTTGGGAATTTTTTAATGATTTCTTATATGTTTATATTTATTTTTTCAGAGAAGTGGAAATGGAGCATCATAGAAGACTTTTTGAAGAGGCTGAGAAGGCTCTGAATGACTGTCCAAGAAGTGAAAAATCAACGTAAAAGAAATCTCCCCTAACCTAAGAGAGACCATATTCAAACGAGCTACATACGCAGGAGCGATAACTAGAGTACTAGAGCCAAGGAGCTAGAGAGACTGGAGTGTTAAAGTAATGAGGGGAGCAATGGCTTCGAAATAAACGGATCTCACTCAAAAAAACTCTCCCTCCCTGAACCCTGAAATAGAGAGTAGAGAGTTTTTTATAAAATAAATAAAGCAAGGGGCGAGTAAGCTCTTTTTAGGTTGGCATAACAAAGAAAGATGGTGCCAAGAAAGAACACATACCCATCACTTTTTGAAAGTTCGGGATCGTCAGGGAGCCCCTATAGACGTAAAGACTTGACTTCACAGAATTCCTGCTCCCGAGAGTCAAGGCGAGGCTTTCAAGACCCAGTGAAGCCCGAAAGGCACTCTAGTCCTCGTTGACTCTGACGCCTTCGATCTAGTGGAATTAGTGGACGACTCTGAATGCTTCATTCATGGCATGAAGAAAATAAACTGCCATTTCCCCTAGTAGGAGTCTTAGCAGGAAATAGAAAAGGAATGGCTGCCTTTGCTAAAGTAAAGAGGCGGATTCCGGCAGTCCTTTCTTAGACCTCCGGTGACCGGCTCGGAGTAATCAAGCTCAAAGAGCACTACTGGGCGTGGCTTTTTCGAAAACAAGACTTTACGATAAATTTTGAACTTAACACAATCAAGACGATGGGGAACTTAGATGATTCATCTTAGTATGCCGGGTATGTCGTTGCCCAAGGTCCTTTCTAAGTCAGAATTGGACCATAACGGAATTTCGGTCTATACCGGGACCATAATATCAGATTGGGGAGGAAGATTAGAATTAGAGATTGATCCGGACCCCCAATGGGAGTTGAGGCGGCAGAGAGAAGGGGAGAAAGATAGGGAGAAGCTCAAGTTTCAACTGAATCCATGAAAAGAATAATGGAAGGAAGATCAATTGAACAACCGACCTCTTCTCCTAACCCTCGGCTCACCGTGAACTGGTTTTCACTCCCTTTAGAAAAAGCGGAAGACTAAGATGGTTAGGATTGAGACTACGATCCCCAGTCTCGATACCTTTCCCAGGGCTCTTTTTATTGCTTTTCTTAAAAAGATAAGCAGAGAGAACAACCGCTGCTGCCGTTTCTAGGACCGACCGATACAAAGCCCTTCTCTTCTTCACTCAAAGAGGCAATGCATCCACCCCGAAACCGAGGGCGTACTAACTAACAGTTGAGTCCTCTCCGAACCGCAGGAGATAGTTGCCCATCATACGGCTCACCAACTTCACTTGCCTATATGGAAGGGAGACTCAAATGGTGGATATGCGAGCATGATAACTTATATGCTGTTCTATATCTCCATGAATCTAGGAACTTTTGCTTGCATTGTATTATTTGGTCTACGTACCGGAACTGATAACATTCAAGATTATGCAGGATTATACACGAAAGATCCTTGGTAAGCTTGTCTTAGGAAGGGTCTTCAAGAAGAGGCTCTGTCTCCGGGTGAAAAAAGAGAGTAGGCATTTCTAGAAACTGGGGATTGCACATCGGGGGCAGTAGGTATTGATCTAAGCGGCTAAGAGGAGGTCCTAATGAGGCGAGGGAAGAGTCTCCATCCCTAGTCGAGTTGCTCTTGGTCTAGACCAGACGAGTTGCCATTTCCCCTAGATGTCGTACCAACCAGTGGGAGAAAGATTAGGAAAGTATCTGTGAGTAAACCTGTCTATTAGTCTCCTTCTTTTTACTGTGAGCAATCCTGGGGCCAGTTACAAGTTCTCCATAATGTGGAGGATGCCAAGGAATTTATGAAAATGATGCCGGCATATTTTTAGAATCGCGGCCAATTGGAACAAGTCAAGGTGTTTGTTGAGTTGGTCCCGTCAATCAAGACGTCCACGCACAAGGTTTTAGGTGCAAATTTGTACTTAACAAATACGGTTTATCGTTTTACCCCACCTGCTCCGCCAACTAGTAATACAGATGCAGCTACAGCTAGTAGTACTGTTCGTACTACTGAGTAGTCTGCCGCTACTGCAATTACTACTGGCTACTTGGTAGTAGTTTATTTTATTTTTATAGTTTTACTCGTTCGGTCGGTACCTTACGGTGCCCTCTCACCTCTCACTCTAGTCTACTACTACCAGTAGTCCTGCTGTTTTTCTTTTCTTTTCCTTTCTTTGGTCGGACCCTCTTCTTGCTGTTACTCTAGTCGTAGTCCTATTAATACTACTATTTCTTTTCTACCTACTGCTTTTTGCCTAGTTTTGTTCTCTCTCTCTCTCTTAATAAAAGTAACGCTGGAATCTCAGTAAAAAACGGAGGAAGAAATCTACTCTTGCGCTGAAATGAAAATCTTCTCCATATAATTTCACGAGTCGATATTTGCAACTTAGTTGCAAGAGTTGATGAATCTCCCATGACAATTTGGGGAATGGAACCGCCATAGGAACTGATGGTTTTTTTAATTATTTATTAGATGGGCCAACTTAAGCCCGTCCACCTATGTTGGGCCAAAACCTGGCCCATAAGTGAAAGGCCCACAAAAGAGTGCAGTTACTGTAATATAAAAAAATATATAAATAAAAAGGGGGAAACTAAAAGTACAGTTGCGTCTTCAAAAGAGAAATACTGTTTTTCCCCATTTGAAACAATACACGCCTCTCTCGACGAACAGAACCAAGGCTTTAAAGAATTCCTCAAAATTGCGACGATATTTAATCCGTGGCAATCAAGATATGTCCGACTCCGTGATATGCCTTTGATCGGTACAACATGTTTTCGGGCACATTTCCGCGTTTTCGTTTTTGGTATTCGATCGTTTGAGTATTGGTTCGATCGATTATTAGGAATTTGTTCCTAACATTGGTATCAGAGTAATGTTGTTCATGTTTCCCAATCACTGTTGATGTTTATAAATTGCTTTTGGTTGAAATTTCAAGAAACCCCGCCATCGGATGGTCGGGGACAGAAATCCCGACACCCCCTATTGTTCGCCTCCCCTTTTTGATTTTCGGTGAATCAAAACTCATTTTCATGATAGTGTAGGGTCGCAGTTATCGTTGAGATGAGAAAAACGATAAGTGGCCCGCCGCTAGGGGTTGCTAGACTCGCGCCATAAGAAACGGTCTCGTCGGTGCGTGCGTTAAAGGTTTGCGTAGGCTCGTGTAAGCCACGTGCGGGGGTAAGCCCCCAAAAAATAAATAAATCATGGTCCAATGGCTCAACTCCACACACATCCTCTATGTCCTCCATGTATATATATATACACCTCGTCCTTTATCGACCCTTACTCTACCTCTCGCTGTCTCAGCCTCTCTCCCGACCCCTACTCTACCTCTCTCCCCATCGAAATGGAGCTCGGCGCAAGACTTCATGTCCGGAATGATGAATATCTTAGCACACAAAGAAATTGCACACGGTATCAACAGAAGTTGACAATATCATGAGTTTATTTATTATTTATTTGGAATTTTTTTAATGATTTCTTATTTGTTTATATTTATTTTCTCAGAGAAGCGGAAAGAGAGCATCACATAAGACTTTTTGAAGAGGCTAAGAAGGCTCTAAATGAGACTGTCCAAGAAGTAAAAAATCAACGTGCCCTGGTTCTCTCCATAATGTAAAGGATGCCAAGGCATTATGAAAATGATGCCGGCATATTTTCAGAATTGCTGCCGATTGGAACAAGTCAAGGTGTTTGCTAAGTTGGCCCCGTCAATCAAGACGTCAATGCACAAGGTTTTAGGTGCGCCCCAGTGGCCACCCTTCTAACATGGATTGGGCAGGTAGTTTAAATCCCCAGTTTTACTCGTAAGGCAGTTTATCGGGGATGAGGGTAATGCAAATGCGTAAGTTTAGAGTGGGTTGCGACTCCCACGCCCCGCAAGAGGCAAGGCACAAGTTGGGAATGAGTGTTTATTTTTATAGTTTTACTCGACCAAAAAAAAATACGGTTTATCGTTTTGCCCCACTTGCTCCGCCAGCTAGTAATGCAAATGCAACTACAACTAGTAGTACTGTTCGTACTACTGAGTAGTTTGCCGCTACTGCAATTATTACTGGCTATTGGGCAATAGTTTATTTATTTTTATAGTTTTACTCGTAAGGCAGTTTATCGTTTTGCCCCACCTGCTCCGCCAGCTGGTAAAGCAAATGCAACTATAGCTAGTAGTACCGTTCGTACTACTAAGTAGTCTGCCGCTACTACAATTACTATTGGCTATTGGGCAATAGTTTATTTATTTTTATAGTTTTACTCATTCGGTCGGTGCCTTACGGTACCCTCTCACTCTAGTCTACTACGACCAGTAGTCCTGCTATTTTTTTTTTCCTTTCTTTGGTCGGACCCTTTTCTTGCTGTTACTCTAGTCCTAGTCCTATTAATACTACTATTTATTTTCTGCCTATTGCCTATTGCCTAGTTCTGTTCTTTTTTTTTCTTTTTTCTTTTTAATAAAATAAATGTTGGAATCTCGGCCGAAAACGGAATAAGAAATCTACTCTTGCGCTGAAATGAAAATCTTCTCCATATAATTTCATGAGTCGATATTCGCAACTTAGTTGTGAGAGTTGATGAATCTCTTGTGATAATTTTGGGGAATGGAACCGCCATAGGAACTGATGGTTTTTTTTATATTAGATGTACCAACTTAAGCCCGTCCACCTTTGTTGGGCTTGCCAAAACCCGACCCGTAAGTGAAGGGCCCACAAAAGAGTACAGTTACTGTAATATATATAAAATAAAAAAAGAGGGAAATAAGAAGTACAATTGCGTATTTATTACGTTTCTCTGTTTTTCCCCATTTGAAACAGTACGAGCCTCTCTCAACGAACGGAACCAGGACTTCAAAGAATTCCTCAAAACTGCGATGGTACTTAATCTATGGCAATCGAGGTATGTCCGACTTCGTGATATGACTTTGATTGGTATAACATGTTTCATGGCACAATATTCGATCGTTCAAGTATCGGTTCAATCAATTATTAGGAATTTGTTTTCCAACAGGAACAATGGCACATGATGGAACTTTCCATGAATTGTGATTAACGAGGTAAATTCCTAATCACCTATATCTTTTTTAATCATGGATAAGGATTCTGACCAAAAAAAAAAATCATGTATGGGGACTAACCTTGTGAAAATTATATTACACAAAAAAACTAATGAAGAGAAATATGCTTGTATATCTGAGAACAGCTTTGTCTTTTGTGTATATGATTTTTCTTTTCGAATTCTATTTGTATGATTTACTCGAACTGCTGCATCTCTCTACTCGCCTCAATTCCTTGAAGCAGTTCAATCGGATGAGCTGACCAGGCTGAATTTAAGCCCGACCTCAAAGGGTCCTGCTTTCTTTTTACTTTTCGCTCGTAGCAGGAAGTGCCCTTTTCTTGGCTAATCTTGATGGTTCTGGTTTGTGGGCATTTCTGGGAGTCTGCATATTGACTTTCGGACTTGTGGTGGCAGATCAATAGCCACCTCTAGTCTCGAAACTTGTTTTTTAGTTTTTTACGACTGACAATGCAGTCGCTTATCCAACAATCCTCCATCCCATATCATCATATTTACCTAACATGAGTCCCTCGATTTTCAACTCTGCGCGACAGCCGAAACCCACGAAAAAAGAAAGCGAACAGACAACATTAAACAAATGAACTCAAAGGATTAGTAGAGCTCGAAGGGCACCGACAAACCACAACCTGTCGAGCTGGTCCTGTTCGAAGTCTTCGAGTGTTATGTCTATTTGGTATGATGTGATCATCGGAAAAGGGCATTCCTTTCCCCGTTCAATTTGTGTAATTGGTTGCTGAGTTGCATGTCAATTTTCGAACTTTCTTGTGCGTTGCTTGACCTTTTGGATTCTTTGTCGTGCTTGATATATTAATGGAGTAATTGATGTTGACTTGGAACTTAGAAGATCACTATCAGATATTAGCAATGATTTCGCCATTTGTGATATGTATTATTGTTTTGTTCATGTTACTCAAGAACGATGATAGGCCTAATGTTGCAAACATTAGAGTTAGCATATAATTGCGGCGTTGTCTGAGGACCACACTTCGAAAACCACTAAGTGGTAAAAGTCACAAATTTCCTCTAACAAGCGAAGATTAAGACCATGCTAATCAGCCTCGCATTGACTTGTGGGGCTTTTCTAAATTAAAAAAAGACTTAATTTTTGTGTCCAATCTTGTGTATGGAAGATTACATTGGATGTTGCACGGAATTATGGGGTTTTATTGAATGGAGAATTGATCTTATTGATGATGTAAACTTGCAATTGTAACTTCAAAAAGTAAAAACACATGAGGAAGTTCAACCATAAACCGGAAACATCCATTATTCATGGCCTTGCCGCATTCCATGTCCTTTAAAAATGCAGAAGAGCTATTATGCAACTTATAAATCCAGCTAATAAAAATCACGAGCAACAAATAATTAATAAACAAACATATATCCGTAGTTGAAAAACTAACTTTAAAGAGGTGAAGAGGTTGCAGAATCAAAGCGATGCATAACAGCTCTGTGGATGCCGTGTGAATGATGCTCTGGTTTTGTTAATTAATCACCAGCTCAATTCTAGAAGGTAACTTTCGCTTGAGCTGTTGCAGAGCACGTTCTCTAGGTTCCTTCAGTCTTTTCATCCCATCCAAGAAATATGCTTCTTCACAGGGATTCACCAGTAACTTCTTCAGAGCAATGGCATTCTCAACAAGGTAATTCACCGGTTCATGATCACAAGGTCGATCATAATAGTTGTAAAATTCAACCTCCTTTAGGTTCATATGGGAAGGTATAACAACTCTTTTCAATTCTCTCTGCTGCATAGCATCTTTGACGGCCACATCAACTACGAAAAAGAAGAATGCCGTATATTATTGATCACCACAAGATATTGATGGATTGGAGAATGCTAGTGGAAGAGAGAATTTGCCAAAAAAAAGTATGCATGTGTGATTGTCACATCAAGTAAATACTAATCACATGATGTCCCAATGACTCACCTATAAGCAAAGACTTGAATAGGATTCAATAGTGGCTTGGTTTATTATATTCTATCTTGCTACATTTGTCTAATGTCTAAATAGATGGAGATTTGAATGAGGCTAAAATCCCACCTCAAACACAAAACTTTGCAAGGAGGGACATGCCTTGATCACGAGAGTGAATGGAAGTAGGCTTGTATCTCCATATCCTTGAACGCTCACTTTCAATTGCTTGACACTTGGCAATTTAGAGAGAGAGAGAGAGAGAGAGAGAGAGAGAGAGAGAGACAACAAAGATAGCAAAAAAGATATAACCTATGAAACCTATGAAAATCAAAGTGCTCTTACATCAGGTGAAAATCAATCAGTGCATGCACAAAACCCCGAGCTAGATCCTATAATAGACATCTCAGACAAATAGGGGAGCTTGTCCAAACACATTGGAATATCCATTCCCGTGATAGTGAAGGATGCAAGATTTGTGTCAAAAATCTCAACACGTTCAAGATCGCCACAACATGTTATGAGCAAGTATTTCAACTTCAACGATCGGCCAGAAACTCTCAGCCTATCCAAAGCAAAAGCATCGTGCAAAGTCAATCGCTCTAGAACCGGACAATTGGCAAGCAATTGCTCAATGAGTTCTCCCTCTACAGTGATTCGATGCAAGGTGAGCTCTTCAAGATACCTCAAGCCAACATGCCAAGAACTAGAAGGACTAAAGGCAAAATTATTTAGACATGAAGCCCGTTGTGAACACCCTACATCAGCATCCATAAGTGTCTCTCGGCCTAAGAGATATGGCAAGTGACTCGAGTCACGATCATTCATTAAATCCTCTAGAGATGCTGGGTTGAAAATCAGTTGGAGAACTTTAACTCGTTTTGCCAATGCAAATCTAATCCACCGATCGATGTGAGACTGATATGAAATATTCAAGTCGAAGCCTAATGCAAATCTATGTAAGTGGTATCCTTCATATTGTGGATACTAGGGGTGATGGTAGGGTCTAAATCTGGACCATGTACTCGATCTTGTTATAACCAGTTCCTCTTTTCTGGACTCTATACCCGACTCTATTTGTATTGGACCATGTATCCGACTCACCATGTTTTCCGATCCGATTCTAGGGTCAACCCTGTTTCCACTTGAACCTATTTTGCAATCTCATGATATCTTATACGACTTCGAATTTTATATTAATACGCGAAAAAATAACGTAATCCTCATAATTTGTATTGAAATAGTAAGCACTTGTAATAAATAATAGATGAACTTTCTTACTAAACGAAAAATTAAGGATCCACAAAGCTATAATTATAATAAATAAAATCATAAGGCAAAGAATTAACAACAAACATGGGTCTAATATTATTCTTATTCCCACAACTACTACATGAAGCTATTTATTTATGCAAGCATAACTCCTCCTATAAAAGATAAATTAGGCGAGCCAATCCATGTGATATACAAGAATTTGATAGAGACGGACACCGTTCGTCCATCGGATGGTGCAAGAGGGAGCTGATGAGGGAGGGAAGTAAGTGAGCAAGAGGAATGACAAAAGAGGAGTGCTGTGCGTGATTGAAAGAGCTAAGAGGAAAAACGTCTTGTGATTGCGAGAGTAAGAATAGAAATCGAGGGGAAAAAAAAAGGTTTTTAGACCTCTACTTACAAAATTGGTCCGGAAATTGGTTCCACAACCAGTTCGGGAACCGGTTTCTGGGTGGGTAATCACTCGGAACCTGTTCCCAGACCGGTTTAAACCGGTTTCGAATTTTGGGAATCGGTTCCAGACCGATTTCAATGGGAACCGGTTCCCGACCCTATTTTTCGGGTGGGCCGGTCCGGGAACCGGGTATACTTTGTCCGGTTGCACACCCCTAGGTAGAGTCATAGTGGCGGTCCTCGGGTTGTTGCTTCGTCTCTCCCTGATGGTGGCAGTGGTCAAGTCGGGTGGGCGGTATTTGCATTGGCTTGTAAGTTGTACCAGAAGAAGATGAATGTAGAAAAGTAGAAAAGAAGAAACAAAAAAAAATGTTCAAAAAAAATATAGAAAAGTATGTAGGTTCACTAATAAAATTCCACTTCATATACCGATGGGACCGTGTATAACTGCCAGTATTGCATCCGCATTTTAGTCGGAAGGATGCCTTGGAAAATTATAAGAAAGTTAAGGACTATTTTAAGAAGTTTTTTTGTTAATGAGATCACGTTATAAAGAGGCAGAGAAGAAGAATTGGATTCAGCCAAAAAGAAAAATAGTCCAACCACAAGCCCCATAATAGGTTAAGATTTCATGCTAAAAAGAGAGTTGCCAGTAAGCTATCGCGGCCGTTTTCCTCTTTTCTTTTTCCTCCTCCTTGTTAATTAATAAAGCAAAGTATCATTTTACCCATAAGTCCAGAATCTCCCAAGCATGCATAGAGAAAAGCCTACAAATCATATACTAATACCGTAAAAAAGATTTAAGAATTCCCCAGCGAGTTGACAGATCAATGAAATAACCGTTTAATGAAGAGGGAGAGACATGTTGCTATTCCCACTCAAGTTCATTTTAGCCAATAATGAAATTGAAGTTCATAGGCAATAAGCTAACAAGTAAAATGGCAGCCCTTATTGGATTGGGAACCTCAGGTCAAAGAATTGCATGACAAGCTCTCCTCTTAGAATTACGATATAGCACGGCAGACAAACATGTCGACGCTTGGCTTTTTATTCTTCTTCCAAAGTAGCAACAAGCTCTCTGAATTCACATACTTGGTCGGGCATTGAGACGAGAAGCTAGCTTCTCACCAGGCGATTTGTCAGCGTGTAGCAGAGGTGCATCATAGGCCATTAGCATACAATCGTAGAGCATGTTTTAGACATGCATTCTCAAATTCAAGGTAAACACTGAACAAATTTCTGTAGAATCGGAGAAAGCAAAATTGGCAAATAATTATAGCTCACCTGAGCAGTAAGAGATCCAGATGGAGCGGAGCTCGTGGGTAGCACGGGGGTCAGATAATGCCTCAACCCAGCGGCCAAAAAACCGCTCTTGCCCGGTGAAAAAGTTGAAACACATTTGAGTGTCCAGTAAACTACACATCTACTAAGGAAACAACGGTCAATGAACACAAGCAGCACGCATATCCAATCCAAGGCAAAACCCAAGAAAAACATCTCTCTAGTCAGAGAAACATCAAGTTATCTTTCTTAGTTTAATCTTCTTTCCTTCCTCATATCTTAGTTTTTAGCTCAGTCGAAAAAATAACGATGCTACTACACTCCCCCTTCATTTCGATAACGCGGTCATAATATAGAGTTGTCATTGTACTGAGGAAGCATGGTGACAATCTTAAAGGTAATGTTTGTACGTAACAGACTAGCAGAAGAAAAGGCCCAATTTGGAATTCATATCCCAGTGGCACCTTTCAAAGTAACAAAAAGAAAAACAGCGACAGTATCACCATAATCACCACAACAGCACACCAGAAATTGAATTGAATCAATTTTATCTGTAGTCCAAACAGAAGCACCACTACCACAATGGCTTTCAACTTGCCACAAATTAACCATTGTTATGCATGACTTTACTGCACGTATGTAATTATTTCTTCTGGCATTCCCGGCTGAGCCTGCACTGCTTTAGCATTTACCGAGCCTACCCAGACCAGCATCCACAATCATGTCGATAATAGACGTAGTAACGCCATGCATACAATTTCCCCTTCTTACTCAATATCCTGGAGGCTGGAACATGTTACAAGAGCCAATATAAATGCACAGGGTTAATCCAGAAACTTAACCCTATCCGCTTTCCATTTCAGATTGGAGGAGGTGGGGGAAACCTTGCAGCATGACGAACAGGATCGAAACTTGAAGGGAAATAATTTACCTGCAAATCAGCATCGTGGATACACCATGTTGCTAGTTCTTCCTTCGAATGAAAAACCAAATTGATACGAGGTGTTGTATTGATAGGCTACTATAGACAGTATAATACCCCGTACAACCAGCCAAAAATATTTATGAGGTCATGCTTGCAGCATGTTCGGCCTCAGCTTGTCATTGAGCAAATGACGAATAAAGGTCATTACCTCTTCATCCCTGAGCATGAAATTCATGAAACCTTCACAAATAAAAATAACCAGTTTTTTTTTTTTTTTTTTTGGCTGTCATAACATATAGAATCAAGTAAAAATAATCAGCTTTTTTTTTTTTTTTTTTTTATTTCTTCATAATATATATAATCAAGTAATACAAAAAAAAAAGTAACTAGTTTCACTAGACTAGATTGAAATCAGAACCGATCCTAGAATCAATTGATCTAGTCCCATTTCCCAATTTTGGGACCTAATCTTTCCGATCCAGTTTCCGATACCATTTTGAAACTTAGGACCAATTGGTCTAGTCCCATTTCCCAATTTTAGGACCCAATCCTTCCGATCCGGTTACCGATACCATTTTGAAACTGGACAAGATTGTGAACCAATCACCCTTAATCTAATCACTGCCCCCAATGTAAGATCTGATTTCATGCTTAAAGAAAGTCGCCCAATCACCGTCATGAAAACGTCTCTTTTCTTCTTCTTTATAAATATAAATGTATAAATCAATAAACACACTCTCTAAGATCGATCGCCCAAGCATGCATAGGATATTTTGATTCCTCCTCAATGAAGCCTTTGAATCATATAATGATAATCTCAAAGATTCAACAGATTAATGATGTGACCATTTGAACGAAGTGGGAGAGACGTGTCGCAATGAAATCAAAGTTCACAAGCAATGAGCTAGCAAATAAAATGGCAGCCTTTATTTATTTATTTATTTTTGGTCGGCGAATGGCAGACCTTATTACATTAGAAACATCCAGTCGGAGGGTCGCAGTTCCCCTATAGTAATTACAGTATGGCATATTAAACAGACACGCCAACACTGGCTTTTATGCTCCTTCAAGAAGAAGCAACAGGCACAGCTTGCCCCTCCAATCACCCCACTAATCGCT
Organism: Eucalyptus decipiens; assembly: GCA_014182575.1. Taxonomy (NCBI): domain Eukaryota; kingdom Viridiplantae; phylum Streptophyta; class Magnoliopsida; order Myrtales; family Myrtaceae; genus Eucalyptus; species Eucalyptus decipiens. The sequence continues at coordinate 21,565,897 of CM024614.1, read as the reverse complement.
TTCACATGCTTGGCCGCACATTGAGGCAAGAAGCTATCTTCTGACCAAGCGATTTGTCAGCCTGTAGCAAAAATGCAACGTAGGCCATCAGCATATGATCATTTGAGCATGTTCAAGACAGACGTTCTCGATTTCCAGGTAACAACACTAAACAAATTGTGGTAGCATTGGATAAAGCAAAAGGGGCGAATACTTATAGCTTACCTGAGTCCAGTAAGAGATCCAGATGGAGCGGATCTCCTGGGTAACCCGGGGATCAGATAATGCCTCAACCCAGCGGCCGATAAACCGCTCTTGCCTGGCGACAAATTTGAAACACATGAGCGACCAGTAAATTACACATCTACTCGGGAGACAATGGTTGAAAGGTACCTGTCCGGTGCCCAGGATCGATATCTCTCTCCCGGTTGCTTAAAGTTGTTCTCCTTCTCAATAATGCACTGCATGATCAGTAAGTTCACATAGAGATGAATACCAGCAGCAGAAATATCCAATCCAAGGCAAACCCCAAGAAATTCATTTTTCTAGCCAGAGAATCTCTTTTCTAGTTATAACATCTTGCTTCTTCTTTCCTTAGTCTAAAAATTCAGCGGAGCTACCATTTCAATAAAGTGGTCGTTTTAAGGAGTTGTCATTGCCCTGAGGACAAGTAGGGACGATCTCAAAGGCAATTTTGTACATGAGAGACTAGCAGAAGAAAATGTGCTGGATGATATCACCAGGATCATCGCAACAGCACAACGGAATTTGAGTTAAATCAATTTTATCCAAAGTCCAAACAGAAAACAGCAGCACCACAATGCCTTTCCACTTGCCACAGATTAACTATCGTAATGTACAACTTCAACGCAAGTGTTAATTATTTCTCCTAGAGGCGGGCCCATGTTTTAAGAGTCAATGTTGATATAAATGCACAAGGTGGGCCCAGAAACTTACCTTATCTCGCTTTCCATTCAAGACTGGAGGAGGTATGGGAAACTTTTCTGCATGACGAACAGGATCAAACCTTGAAGGGAAATAATTTACCTACAAATCAGCATCATGGATACACCACATCATTAGTTCCTCATTTAAAAAAATAAAAACGAACTGATTCGACTGGGTCAGTTGCATGGATAGAGGCTACTGTAGCCAATTCAATTACAACCAGCTAAGAATATGTTATTAGGTCATGCTTGTGGCATATTTGTTCCCAGCCCGCTATCAAGCAAACAGAAAATAAAGATCATTACCTCTTCATCCCTGTGCATGAAATTCATCAAACCATCATGGTGATTGTTGTGATGAGTGCACTTAGGAGCATTAACAGGGAGTTGAAGATAGTTTGGTCCGAGGCGGTGTCTCTGAGTATCAGCATAGGAGAAAATCCGACTTTGGAGCAGCTTATCATCAGAGTAATAGACACCAGGGACCACAATTGCAGGGCAAAATGCTAGTTGTTCATTTTCCGCAAAGAAGTTATCGATGTTCTTATTCAACACCAAGCGGCCTACTGGTTGCAGAGGGAAGATGTCCTCAGGCCATATTTTTGTCACATCAAGTGGATCAAAGTCAAATGTGTCTTCATGATCAGGATCTATAACTTGGATGTAGAGTTTCCACTCTGGGTAATTGCCAGCAGCAATCGAGTCATAAAGATCCTTAGTCGCATGACTGTGATTTGATCCTCCAACACGTATTGCCTCCTCCTCCAGCAAACACTTCACTCCACAAGTTGGTTGCCAGTGAAATTTCACATAATGTGCCTTTCCAGACTCGTTAAGTAAGGTGTAAGTATTAACCCCAAATCCTTCCATGTGTCTGTAGTCTTGAGGAACTCCAACGTCATCGAAGAGGAAGGAAAACATGTGCAAACTCTCAGGATGGTGGGAGAAGAAGTCAACTATTCGCCAGTTCTCCTGGATGTGAGACTTCGGGTTGGGTTTAAGAGCATGGACCATGTCTGGAAATTTCATACCATCGCGAATAAAAAAGACAGGCATATTGTTTCCCACCAGATCAAAGTTTCCCTGCATTCAGAAAAACAAATGGTCAAAGACAAGAAGAAAAATGAGAAACCACACAATTACGTGAAGAAACACTAATTCTATTTTGATGTTCTGACTTCTATTGTAATTGAAATAAAATTTTGTATTACAGCTCTTCGATAAAGTCATCTTCAACTAATCATGTTGAAGTGCCAAGATAAAATCCATCATCACACGGTTAAAAACAGCGTGGATTTAAAGCACAGACGCCAACACTCTACCGAATTCTACACTGTATCTGGATCATCGGTAAACTAAATACACTTCTGGTCAACAAAGGAAGATGAAAAGAATAAATTTGCAGATTCTAAAACACGCAATCATCTCATACCTCTCTGGTGTAAAACTTTACTGCAAAACCTCGAGGGTCCCTAAGGGTTTCAGGGCTGCCACGCTCATGGATGACAGTGGAGAATCGGACAATTACAGGTGTCTGAACTCCCGGAGCTCGAAGAAAATCAGCACATGTCAACTGAGAGATATCGTGAGTGACCTCGAAAAATCCTTTTGCGCTCGCTCCCCTGGCATGGACCACCCGCTCAGGTATTCTCTCTCTATCGAAATTGGCAATTTTCTCTAACAGATGATAATCCTCGAGGAGAATAGGACCTGTAAATAAAAGAAAATTTCGTTTGAAAAAGCAAAGTTGACAAAGCAGAGTCTGATATCAGCAAGAACGCAAAAAGTGCTTGGCCTAGCAATTTCCCATGTCATTGGTAAAGAAAACAACTCTGAGATCCGTAGAGGTAAATCGTACCTCTAGTTCCAACCGTCAGGGATGAGTTATTGTTCCAGACAGGAGCGCCGGAGTTGGTCGTCCAGAAGCTGGAATCGTGAGCGCTCGACGGGCGATACTGCGACATCCACAATTCGCAGCGGAAACATCAACAATTTAGCAACAGTCGTGTGCGATTGATAAAGATCCGACAATCGACGAAACAGAGCCCTAGCACGGAACGATTCCCTAATGGATCCCCAACAGAGAGTACTCTTTTCTCCAAATTCTCGGAAACTAGGAAACGAATCGAGCTTTACAGACGCGAAAAAAACTTGAAAATTCCCGCTCGATCAGCGAAGATCAGCCCCCATCAGAAGTATCGCAAAACGTAAGGGACAAAAAGAATTTCACCGCCTGCGAAGATCGGAAGATCCGACGATTCGAAGCGGGAAAGGGGAAAAGGGCCGATCGATACCTTGTACGGGTCCATGACGGTCGGCGGCGTAGAGGCGACGGAGAGACGTCGGGGATCGGCGGAGGAGAGCGAGCGTTATCGACGAGGTACTCGAGCTCGGCTTCGAAACTGATGATGATGATGATGATGACGGTGACGGTGATGGTGATGGTGACCCCGGGAGGGCGTGTGTTATATAGGGTCCGTCTCTCGCTCATCGTTATCCCCATCGTTCTATTCTTATCACGATCTACGTCATAAATAATTTCTAAAAAATATAGCATCTGTTAATTATCTGTCCGAAATAAACGTAAACCTTTCATTATCCTCTAATAAAAGCTTTTCTAAATCAGGCCAAACGAATAAAATAACTGCTCGTCCGGAAATAGAAAATTTTCTCTTTCTTTCTTTCTTTTTTTTCCTCGGTTTCGTTAGCGCCTTTCTACAGCATGAACGACCGGTAAGAGGAATCGGATCATGGGTACATTCTCCACGTGCCGTTCGGTGGATCAGAAAATTCCCGAGACCTTAAAGGGTCGGTTCCCTCCTTAGAGAAACCTATAAAAATCATGTACTGATGATGCCGAAAGATTCGACAGGGGCATGCTGCTATGCTATATGATGAGATTGAAGTTCACAGCCAAAAGAGCTAGCAAGCAAGGTAAAATGGCGGCCTTTATTGGAGTAGAAACATCAGGTGAAAGAGTTGCGTGACACGATCTCTAGTGTTACAGTACAAGCAGAACGCTTAAAACAGCTTTCTATGCTCCTTCCAAAGCAGCAAAGCAATTCACATGCATTCACACAGAAGATTCTTCTTAGTATTACAGTATAGCAACAGCAAACAGACATGCCGGCACTTAGCTTTCATGCTTCTTCCGGCTCCCGCGTCCAGGTGCCGCTTATGCCGGAGTCACCCCCTCTTGGCATTCACATGTTCGGTCGTGCACTGAGGCGGGAAGCAAGCTTCTGACCGAGCGATTTGTCGGCCTGCAGTGAAGATGCGTCATAGCCCATCAGTATAAACAAATTTCGGTACCATGAAAGGAAGCAAACCGGGTGAATAGTGATAGCTCACCTGAGTCCAGTAAGAGATCCAGATGGAGCGATGCTCGTGGGTGACGCGGGGTTCAGTCAATGCCTTGATCCAGCGGTTAATGAAACGCTCTTGCCTGGCGACAAAGTCGAAAGACAATTGAGTGACCAAGTAAATTGCACATCGACTCAGGAGACAGTGGTCAAAAGGTACCTGTCCGGCGCCCAGGATCGGTACCTCTCTCCCGGCTGCTTGAAGTTGTTCTCCTTCTCAATAATGACCTGCATAAACAGTAAGTTCACGTACAGATGAATACTAGCAGCACAGATATCCAATCCAAGGCGAACCCCGAGAGCTACATTTTCAAGCCACGAAAACATCGACTTATCTTCTGTAGTTTTAACTTATTCCCTTCGTCATTTGTAAGTTCTTAGCTTAGTCTGTAAGAGCCAACGATCATAGCACCATAATCATCGCAACGGCACACCAGAAATTGAATTACATCAATTTTATCTAAGGTCCAAACAGAAGCACCACTGCCGCAATGCCCTTCGACTTGCCACAGATTAACCACTGTTACGCGGGCGGGCCTTCATCGCAAGCGTGTAATTATTTCTTCTGACATTCTCTATTGAGTCTGACCTGCTTTAACCTTTACCGAGCCCGCCCCTCAATCATCGACGCAAAATAGATTTACTAATTCCATGCATACAATTCCCGTTCTTTTACTTGGTATCCTGGAGGCAGGAACATGTTTTTTAAGAGTCGTTTTTTATATAAATGCATAGACTCCGCAAACTTACCTTTTCTCGCTTTCCAGTCACGATTTGAGACGGTATCGGGTACCTTTCTGCATGGCGAACGGGATCAAATTTCGAAGGGAAATAATTTATCTGCAAATCAGCATCACGGATAAATGACATCGTTAGTTCTTCCTTTTTTTTTATCGAAAAACAAACTGATTCAAGTCGAGCGTTGCATCAATAGACTACTATAGCCAATTCAGATCTCTGTACAAGCAGCTAAAAACATGTTATTAGGTCATGCTAGAGGCACGTTCATTCTCAGCGCGGTTATTGAGCAAACAGAAAAATAAAGATCATTACCTCTTCATCCCTGTGCATGATATTCATGAAACCATCATGGTGGTTGTTGTGATGAGCGCACTTGGGAGCATTAACGGGGAGTTGAAGGTAGTTTGGTCCAAGGCGATATCGGTGAGTATCAGAATAGGCGAAAATCCGAGCTTGGAGAAGCTTATCATTGGAGTAATAGATGCCAGGGACCACAAATGCTGGGTTAAACGCAAGCTGCTCATTCTCAGCGAAGAAGTTATCGACGTTTTTGTTCAGCACCAAGCGGCCTACTGGTTGCAGAGGCAAGATGTCCTCAGGCCATTCCTTCGTCATATCCAGCGGATCGAAGTCGAAGCTGTCTTCAAGAGCAGGATCCATCACTTGGATGTAGAGCTTCCACTCCGGGTAGTTGCCAGCAGCGATCGAGTCATAAAGATCCTTGGTCGCATGGCTGTGGTTTGATCCTCCAATGCGGATCGCCTCCTCCTCCAGCAAGCACTTCACCCCGCAAGTTGGCTTCCAGTGGAATTTCACGTAATTCGTCTTTCCGGTCTTGTTGATGAAGGTGAAAGCGTGCACACCGAATCCTTCCATGTGCCTGTAGTCCTGAGGAATGCCGACATCATCGAAGAACCACGCGAAAGTGGACAGACTCTCGGGCTGGTGGGAGAAGAAATCGATGATTCTCCACATCTCCTGGATGTTAGACTTCGGGTTCGGCTTGAACGCATGGATTGCGTCCGGGAATTTCATTGCATCGCGAACGAAGAAGACTGGGAAATTGTTCCCCACCAGATCAAAGTTTCCCTGCGTTCAGAAGAAAAAACACGAATGGTGAAAGGAGGAAAGAAGAGAAGCGCGAAACAGCGCAATTACGTGAAGAGATACTACTTATGTTTTGATGTCTCGACTTCTCTCTTACTTGCAATGAAACTCTCTATTACAGCCCTTCGATAAAAATTCGTCTTCAACTAGTCACATCTAAGTTGTTAAAAAAAAAAAAAAAACTAGTCACATCGAAGTGTCGAAATAAAAATTATCAAAGAAAAGAAGAGAAACGTGAGACAATACACTTAAGTGGAGAGACTACTTGTTTGTACTTTGATGTTCAGCTTTCTCTTTTATTTTAAATATAAAAAAGGGACATTATAAGTACCGTGATTTTGTGTGGCGTTCATTAAAAAATCATAATTTTTTTTATCATTTAAATACCATAATTTACATATGGTGCTTAGTTAAGTGATATAACCTTTTTTTTTTGGGGATCACTTAAGTGATATTATATTTTTTAAAACATTCATCTTAAGTGCAATGTCATGTTAGATCTTTGGCATCTAAGTACATGTTTTAAAAACATTTTGGCACTTAAGTGATTGATTGAAATTTATGATGCTATAATAAACATTTTTTTTATAGAAATAATGGCCTTTAAGTGATAAAAAAAAAGTCATAATATACTGAACCTTTTTTTAAAATAAAAATTATGATATTTAGGTGATCAGAAAAAATTTATAGTACTAAAGTAAGCGACATAGGTTACATTATTCCTTAAAATAAGCTCTTTGTTTTGCAGGCCTCCGGTAAGGTTATTGTCAACTAGTCATGTCAAAGTGTTAAAATAAAATCCATCATCACGTGGCTATTCGACACAGGCTTTAGAGCATACGCGCCCAAAGACCCTGCCCGAATCACAAAAGCCAAGCACAGTGCCTGAATAGTCAGTTAAACAGATACACGTTCCAAGCAATAATAACAATAAAAAAGTCGAAGAACATGGAATTTGCAGATTTCAAAGCTTGTGATCATCTCGTTACCTCTCTGGTGTAGAACTTCACTGCAAAACCACGAGGGTCCCTGAGGGTTTCGGGGCTGCCGCGCTCGTGGATGACGGTGGAGAAACGGACGATGACGGGCGTCTGGACTCCAGGAGCCCGGAGGAAATCAGCACAGGTCAAGTGAGAGATGTCGTGGGTGACCTCGAAGAACCCTTTCGCGCTGGCTCCCCGTGCATGGACCACCCGCTCAGGAATCCTCTCTCTCTCGAAGTTGGCAAGTTTCTCTATCAGATGGTAGTCCTCCAGGAGAATCGGACCTGTAAAATGAAAGAAAACTCCTTTTAGATGACGGTTAAGCTTCGTGTCTTCACTACGATGTCCGTGTAGAGCACAAGAAGAGCCAAAAAGGATACTCCTGCGACCAGCTAATATAACTACAAGGTTCTTCTGTCGTGGGTCAGGGTCCCCTCACGGCCCAAAAGGCCTAGGGGTCGAGTTTCAACAATTGTGCCTGCCCGTAGATTATCCAAAAAAGAGAACTACAATATGTTTCCTTTCTGTCATAAGTTGCTGAAGAACTCAAAAGCGAAAAATTGTAGAGTTATACTTTAATATTGAGAAAAAAAAGCTATAAAAACCTTAAATTATGTCCATTGCGACATATTGATCCTGTGTGTGATATTAAAAATCCCAAACTATACTCACCATGACATATTTATACTAAACTTTTTCTTGTGACACAAAAACATCGAACTTGTATTTATGTGATATATTTACCTTTCGGCAAGATTAAAACAAAGTCGTTTTAATTTCACTTAAGTTAGATAGGCACCATGTCAATACCGTTTGCTTTTCAAAGTTCATGTAGTTTTAACAGTCTATGTAGGTAAATATGTCATACATGTTCAAATTTAGGATTTTTGGTGTCATAAGAAAATATTTAGGATAAATAAATCTCGGTGAGTATAGTACTAGGTTTTTGGTGGTTTTTTCCCTTAAACTATTACAAAACCTAGAAGTTTAGATTCGTTGAAGGCTTGCACAAACCTCGAACTCAACAAAACACAGAAATAAAAAGAACACCAAAATAAAAAGAACCCATTGATGCAGTCGAGAGCCTCGTGCACGTTTTTTTTATAAGAACGTGCTCAAATGATTATATCAAGAATAAAAAACCACAAACCACGTATTGATCACACGCATGAAGCAAAACAGCAACGTAAAAAAATATTCCGGTTCGAGTGCAAGCACTATCTACGCCTGCACGATGAGCATCGAATATCATTGTTTTCGACAAAGAAAACGACTCAGAGATCCGTAATGGCGATACTACCTCTATTTCCAACAGTCAGCGATGAGTCATTGTTCCAGACGGGAGCACCGTAGTTGGTTGTCCAAAAGCTGGAATCGTAAGCGCTGGACGGGCGATACTGCAACATCCACGTTTAGCAGCAAAAACACATCAGCATTTTGCAAAGTCGGCATGTCGGCCATAAGATAAATCGACGAAACAGAGCCGTAGCATCATGAACGTCCCAACAGGGAGCGCTCTTCTTCTACCAAACAGGAAATGAAGCGAAAACAAACAAGCATTGGGGAGATCTCGGTTCCGTTAACGTGAATACAGTATATGATCAACGGATCGGAGATCGAAAAAGGGAAAGATAATTTCTGCCGCTGGCGAAGATGGAAGAAAGATCGACAGTCGAAGCGGAGAAGATGAAGCGATCGGTACCTTGTACGGATCCATGGCAAGAGGCAGAGATGACGAAGAGAGATCTGGGCTTTGAAGCTAGTAATGGTGGCTAGACAGAAGGGGGAGTGTGTCCGTCTACTGCTTCGCTTCTCCATTTCCGAGTTATATATATTATTTCTGTTGGCAGGTGCCGGTACGTCCAGTTCACCATCGTCTCATGACTTTTCAAACCTCCATTTGACGTCTTCTGCTCTCTATCTAATTCCGTAAAAGTTAGGTTTTTAATGAAGTTTTAAGTTATTATATGAATTAATTTTATTTAATAAATAAATTTAAAATGAAAAAGTTCAAAATAATATGAATATTAAATGTGTTTATAATTTATGTAATTCTCGCTTATTGATAGTTCTTTCTTCATTAGATCTCGTGCTCGTTTATTGCACCTTATGAACTAGGATTTTTCCTAAATTAGTTTAAATATGAAAGTATTTTAACAATATGGGTTGGTTTGAGTATGAGTTGTTAATTACATATTATATGAGAATGAATCGAAACGGATTAAATTAGATCAATTTGATATGATAATTTTCAACCCATCTTACCCAAAATGCTTATTTAGATGTCTTTTTTTGCAAAGAGTAATATTTTCTCTCAAAATTCTCTTTTCCTAAGCTCGAGAAGATCGTTTGATTTAGATCTCTCTCCATCGTTATCTTCATTATCATGACTAATATTTTCCGAGCTATGACTATTAACAATGCCGTAACAAGCGTATCCTGATCCGTGACTACCAAGTACGAATGGGTGTCGTGATTGACGGGAATCAATACATCATGATTACTGTAATAATGAGACTTTTCAAAACATCAATTTACCTCCGCTTCACTGTGATATCTCTCTCTCTATATCGTTATCTTGAATAATTCGTTTGTACAACTTGCTTCGTGTCTCCGACGTCATCTTCGATAGCGACTTCGATTAGTTGGATGGAGACGTTGCTCCACTCGAGCTAGGCGGACTCTTTCCAAGCCTTCGGATGGAGACGTCCACTTGAAAATTTTCCGAGGTTATGTGTATTTTATCCCCACTTGTCGATACACCTCTTGAATTTAACAAACCATGAAAATACATATCGATACAAACTGCATTTGTCATTTTCTTATCATGAATTACGCTGAAATTGATGAAGTATGATAACACGTCAACGTTAGAATGATGTTCGAGATGACATGTTTTGAATATTATACCTGCAAATACGATGAAGTGCTTCTACAATTTTTCCATAGCTATTAAGCTTCAATTGTTTGACAAAAAATAAAAATAAATAAACCTTCAATAAAAGCTTTCTTACCCAGTATGATATTAACAAAATGCGCCTCGTCATAAATGAAAACCTTTGCTTTGAATTTTTTATTTTTTTAATTTGCGTTTTAGTCTCTTTTGCACCATTTCGTAATGCTGGTGAATATGATTTCAGAGTAGAATTGGAAGCTTAAGAACTTTTAAATTTTACGATATGTAAAATAGGTTCTAAAACGGGTAAGTTCCAAAGAACCTGGAACAAATCTTTATGTTTTTTTGTCATATGGCTTTGCGTGGTCCTGTAGCATTTTATGGCATTAATAGATGAATGTATAATCTGAAACTATGAGTTTGGATTTTCATTTTCAATGTTATCCATGACTGAGACTTATTGTAGAAAATAGTAGTCATTAGAGATGATTAATTACAATCATTAAATTAAGAGTACAAGTGAAACCTTATGCAATTTGTGACAGGTTAGGTTTCGGGTTTCAAAAATTAGGAAACTTGTTTAGATGAGTAGGTTCCATGTGAATTGTGGATGGAATCCAAAATCACTCACCTCTTAAGGTTTTGTAAAAAGGCCTTATGTTTCCTTTTCTCTTATAGTTGTTCCGAATGACTTCTTTGGAAAAGCTAACCTAGATGTTTGTCCAATTCAATCCATTGAGCCAAAATTTACGAAGAAGAAAGATGGCGATGTGATTGTTAAATTCGACCACACGGAGTAGAAGATAAGGCGTCCAGCTCTACCTTTTCCATCTTCTTGGTGATCCTGAGTAAGTTGGACTATAAGAAGGGTGGAGAAAATAGAACTAACGCTTCTGTTTTTTCGCTTCACGTGGCCAAATTTAGTAATCACACTGCCATATCTTTTCTTATTAAACTCTGGCTCAGTGGATTGGAATGGACAAAACATCGTGGTCCAGCTTTTCAATGCGATTATGCTCCGTCTGGAACGTTGTGAAAAAGGGGGAAAAAGAAATCACGAAAGATTCTCTCACGAAAGCTTAAAAAATTTATTAAAGTATTCAGATTTTCATCCCCTCTCTCCCCTTTTTCCATGACATGTTGGATTGAACCCAATCAAAACCTTTCATAAAAAAATGAAAATAAGTGTTAATGTCTAAGTTTTGAAAATTCTAGGAGTCCAAGATTTCAAAAAGAATTAATATCGTGAAAAGTCCAAAATTAATAAATTTGTGACAAATTATATATTTTTTCAAATTAAATTATTATCACGAAAATCCATAAAATTAGTACATTCACGATAAATGCGGGGTAAAATATAAAATCGGTATATCTCTTAATTGTCATGTGTTTTTCAATTCAATAATTTGATAATAAAATTTAATGAAAATAGACGGACGATGAATTTGTTTCGGATATACTAATTTAATGTAAATTCATGTCAAATATAAGAAATCGTACGAATTGCAAGATTTATTTAGTGGAGCAAAATATGACAATCAATCCGAAGAAGTTGCCGCGAGGAAGCGGCGAGTGCAATCATGCGACTAACGGGGTAAAGCCGCCGTCGGAGACGGCGTCAGAACAGGAAAACAACCCCCACGAAGAAAAAGGAAGGAAAAATAATAGCGACGGCCGAACCAAAGTGGGGAACAAAACGACGACACGTGCTACGACCAAAGACTACGGATTGGCGAGGCAACCACCGCGGCCCCGCACACGTAAGGTGAGACCGGATTTTAAAAAGAAAAAAAAAAATTTGATTAGCGAAGTTGATAATTCAAGTATGCCGTGCGTGTGGGGCCCACCGTATTATTCCTTATCCCTTGAAATCGGGGAAATCCCAGCGCGGGCCCCGCTCGCGACTCCACCCATCTCCAAACCACCGCGGAAAGCAGAGCACGTGAAGAATTGTCCTTGTAGGGGCCCGCCACGTGAGGGCCAGATCTCTTGTCCTGATCCGCGCCCTTATAAGTGGGTGGATGGATGTGTGGGGGCGCTTGGGAAGCGAAAATGTCGGAGCCAGCTCAGGCGGGCCCGGACCCGATCTTAGCCACAGCACTGTTCTTCCGGGTCCCACCTCGGAAGTGCGCCGCACCGGGTCCCACCCCCGATTCCCTTACCATTGGGCCGCGTGCCCCGTGACTTTTCTGGTGTTCTGCTCGAGGGGCCATGGTTATTTTCGACGCGGACAACGACACAAACGATTTTTAAAATTGTAACTTATCGTGTGCACTGTATTCCTTCTGAAGGTTATTTTGCACGACGCTCTATTTATTTCGTAAAAATAAATAATTTTAATATATATATTTTAAAAATAATCATTTATATCACGACTTAAAATGATTAATTAATCACAAATATTCTTATTATTTATAATTATCAAAATATTATTTAGAATAATTATAATATTTTTATTTATTTATTCCTACAAGCAAAATCAATGATCAGAATCATCCATTTTATGCTAAACAGATGGAATATGATTCGGTCTCCGAGACAAGAATTAAGAGATGATCAAGAGAAAATAAGAATTAGGGATATGCAAGTTCTAGTGATCCTATCTAGGCTTCATTTGTTCCACAGAAAATGGATGATTTGAAATGTATTTTCTTAAAAATGATCGTTTATATCCCTTAAAATAATTAGCCAATTCAATAATTTATATCTAAATATTTTAGTAGAAGGTGAAAATTTTCGACGAGGACATGGTTATTTTCGACGAGGACAACGACACAAACGATTTTTAAATTGTATCATTAGGCCGCATGCCCAGTGACTTTTTGGTGTTCTACTCGAGGGGCCATGGTTATTTTCAACGGGGACGACGACACAAACGATTTTTAAAATTTTAACTTGTCGTGTAATGTGTACCTTCTGATTCTCACTGTAGAGAGAGTCCTGCTTATCTTGGTTAACGCTCTAATTATTCTATGAAAAAAAAATAATACTAAAGTAATTATTTATATCACTTAAAATAATTAATTAATAAAAAATATTTTCATGATCGACAATCATCTAAATATTTTCAAGGATGATAATAATAATTTTTATTCATTTATTTATGTAAGCGATACAAATGATTATTTTTCGAAAAAATATTTTCCAAAACATCCATTTTATGCGAAACAAATGGAAACTGAACAATCGATTACCATCGAATTGTGAATACTTTGATGATATGATTCAGTCTCTTGGACAAGAATTAAGATGTGATCAAGAGAAAATAAGAATTAGGGATATGCAATTTCTAGTGATCCTATCTAGGCTTTATTTGTTCAAAGAAAAATAAATAATCTAGAAAATATTTTTCTAAAAATGATCATTTATATCTCTCGAAATAATTAATCAATTCAATAATTCATATCTAAATACTTTCGTGGAAGATGAAAATTTTCTCCATTTATTAATTTTTGTAAGTAATAGAAGTAATCATTTTTTGAAATATACATTTCAAAGTATTCATTTTTTCGTAAAACGAACGCAACTTTAGTATTTTATAAGATGACAGATCGAGCTAATCTACTAGAGTCCAAGCTTGGCTTATGAAGATGATGGATGGCGAGATTGAAGAGGGTGCGTGTTGATCAACTACTTTGTGTCTCCGTGGTTTATCTTCCATATTTCGTTTGATTAATTGGACCAAGTTTCTCGGAATATTTCCATACACGGCTCTTTGAGAATAAGGTAGATATTTGGAATAAAATACTAGTCATTTTACGATTGTATTATAATGGTGGCGAACCTTTTTGATGTACTTTGAAGGTAAGTGGTGATATATACTCGTCTCCGGTATCCCATACGTAAGACCTCCGTCCCGTGTATCCCTAGGTCTTAGCCAATAGATCGAAACAGTTTTTTTTTTTAACCTAATTTTATAAGCAATGCTGCGTTTGCTGAAGGCAGAATTATAACTGATGATGTACTTCTTGCTGATGTACTTCTTGCCCTAAGATTTGGTGGGGAATTGCCCAAAGGGCTGGTGTGGTGTTATTATGTTCTAGAGGAATGAGCAAAGTTGATATTATCAGAGGAGATATTCTTTTTGAGGGGATAAGAATATTAAGAATGTTCAAAAGCTGATACCATGAGCAACTTGTCTCGTGGATTTGTAATAATTGAGAGGGGAGAAAGAGGGAGAGAGAGAAGACAAAGAAATGTAATAATTGAGAGGGGAGAGAGATAGCGAGAGAGACATGACAAGAGAGGGTTGGAGAGGAGTCAAATAAGGAGAGGCAGACTCGGACCCGCAAGTTGAAAGAGAGAGGGGGAGAGATGAGGAGAGAAGACAGAAAGAAATAAGAGAGGAGAGAGTGTCTGTCCTTGTCGGGAGAGGCCAAAAATGGGAAGACAAAAATTAATGATAAACTTAATGAAATTTTTAAAATTTATCACGAAAACATAATTAAACCTTAAAAATTTTAAAATATATAATTGATTAATAAAACGTATCAAGTTGGCGTAATTAAGTCATTCCATTAATTCTCACATAACTTGACAAGTGAGTTTTTAGATATGATTGCACAAAATTGACAAATTTTATGATTGAATTGCACTTTTCTGACTAGTTCTAAGAGTTGGTTGCATTTTTTTTTTTAAATTTTAAAATTCAATTCCACTTCGTGATAAGTTTTAATATTTCCAATGTACTTATCCCAAAAAATTGAGAGAGAGAGAGAGAGGGGTTTGAAAAAGAGAAAAATAGAGGGAATTACGTGCATGTTTCAAATATCTAACAAGTTGGATAAATTTTGTTTCATAACAATCAGTAAGGATTTAAATGCCTTATTCGCTTACTTAAAAAAAATATTTGAATAATCTATTTCACAAAACTCAGTAAGGATTCCAATGCCTTATTTGCTTAATTGAAAAAAATTTCGTAGTTAACCTTAACTTAGTTGAGTCTTAACTACGGTAGCATTTAATCGATTTTGATATCAATTACTCATTTAACTAATAGGATTTTTTGTACATTGGCTTGTGGTGATAAATATAAAAATTTGATTCTCTTATCCAAGGTGTATGTTTAGAATATATCTCTCATGTTCAGAAATCGTCAATCGAGATCATTTTCAAATAGTTTAAAGATTTGCATTGATTTGCAATCAAGCTTCTTTCGCACAAGCACGTACAATGAGCTCATTTCTTTATGGTACCCACCTTCTTGGATCCTTTCTTTTGTTGAAATCAAAATATGACATCTTTCTAGATGCCCAAGGATCCTCTTCACAGTATCATCATGATAAGTGTTTCAAAAGTTTGTCATGCTAATGATATGCATAATTCAACAATATTTTCTTTAGAAAATATTTTCACTTTGCAGCACCTGACGTATTAGAGATTATAAAATCTTTGAGTTGTTGTCCCATAATATGTATTGTTTCTTTCCAAAGCAAGATATCAACCAATCTTTCTTATTCTATTGATCCCATCTTAGAATCCATCGAATTGCATTAGACTCCTATTCCTTAAGGTAGCGTCTGGAGGTTAGGATAAAGTACAAGATACGAAATTTTTTATCTTAACTTGCGTTTAGTACCTACTCAAGATAGGATATAATCGAATATAAGAGGGATATAGACCGGATAAAATTATCCTTTGGGAGACGTGAGATAAATGTGGATATGATTTCTAATATCCATAATAGGAAAGTTATGTTTCTCAAATAACAACTTTCTTAGATTAACAGATTTAAAATTTATTTCAATATAAATAATATTTGAATTCTAATATAAGAAATTCAAAATAACAAAAAATAACAATTTGGTTTTGAATTTAATCTTATTTTTATTTATATATTCAAATTTACTTCTATCTTGTAATATAAATTCAATATATAAATATATTTATTACATATTTTAGGTGTTTTAGTATTTTAGGTATATTAGTGCAATTTGATGGAAGGGGAAGAAAGAAAATAAAATTAAAGTAGACAAAATTGTCGTTAGAGATTTTTACCATATCCGTTTATAAAATTTATGGTTCATTTATATTGATATGTCATTTATACCAAAATTTATGGTTCAGCCTAAATGATATTCCTAGCATGACTAACTATGTAAAGTTATAAAACTCGCCACATCAAGATAAATAAACTCCAAATGAAACGAAGCACAAAATGAAGATATAAAATATTAAGCACAACATGTCAAAGTTTTTCATCTGAAAGAAAGAGAAATTCACAATTCTTTGAAATTTCTTCGTTAAGGAAAACACTTTCCTTTTGAAGAAGATTTTGTTCTTTTTAACCGAAGTAAGTTCTTTCCTTAGACACTCAAGTTCCTCTTTTTGCAAAATATCATGCTGTTTTAATTAGGTTTCGTGTGCCCAAGCCTTTTGAGTTCTTTTTCTTTGCGAGTCATTCTTGGATCGACGGAGCACATCCTCATTGTCATCGTTGTTGGAGGATGATCCTTCGAAATCTACATGGAAATAGTCAACTTTATATGCAATGGATTTTTTACTTGACTAGTTGTTGGATTCGATTTCAGTCATGAGAACTCCAATAAGTTCATTTAAGGTCAAGACTAGAAGTCTTTTAGTTTCACAAAGTCAATTTCACGTGAATTCATTCTTTTGGTTACATTCAAAATCTTTCTTGAATATTTTTTATCTGTGTAGATTTTGTCAAGTACATTAAGTCCACTTATGATGTCGTTCTAGGAAAGAAACATTCTCTTGACAATGCACTTCTTGCCTCTGATTTGATAGAAAATTACCAAAGGGCTGGTATTTCTTCTAAAGGAATGACAAAGCTTTGATATTTTGGATATTTCTGACTTTATTAGAGAAAATTTTCTCTTTCGAGTGACAAGTATCATTGATGTCAACTCGGCTCCTCGACCTGTAATAATTGAGAGAAAAGAGAGAAAGAGAAAGAAGGCAAGAAATGTACTTCTTGCCTATGAATTGATGAAACATCAAAGGGCTGGTATTTCTCCTAGAGGAATGATCAAAGCTGATTTTTTGGATATTTCTGACTCTATCAGAGGAAAATTTTTCTCTTCGAGGTGATAAGTGTCGTTAATGTCCATGAGCAACTTGGTTCTTGGACTTGTAATAATTGAGAGGAGAGACAGAGAAAGAGAAAGAACACGAGAAATGTACTTCTTGCCTATGAATTGATAGAACATTACCAAAGAGTTGGTATCTTTCCTCGAGGAATCATCAAAGCTGATTTTTTGGATATTTCCGACTCTATTATTGGAAATTTTCTCTTCGAGGTCAACTCTTGCCTATGAATTGATAGAACATCAAAGGGCTGGTATTTCTCCTAGAGGAATGATCAAAGCTGATTTTTTGGATATTTCTGACTCTATCAGAGGAAAAATTTTCTCTTCGAGGTGATAAGTGTCGTTAATGTCCATGAGCAACTTGGTTCTTGGACTTGTAATAATTGAGAGGAGAGACAGAGAAAGAGAAAGAACACAAGAAATGTACTTCTTGCCTATGAATTGATAGAACATTACCAAAGAGTTGGTATCATTCCTCGAGGAATCATCAAAGCTGATTTTTTGGGTATTTCCGACTCTATTATTGGAAATTTTCTCTTCGAGGTGATTAGTATCAATAATGTTCATGAGCAACTTGGCTCCTGGATTTGTAATAATTGAGAGGAGAGAGAGAGAGAGAGCGAGAAAGAGAAAGAACACAAGAAATGCAATAATTGAGAGGGGAGGGAGGGAGGGTGAGAGAAGATGAGAGGGATGATAGAAATTAAAAAGAAGAGTCGGTGGAGGATTAGATAAAGATTTGAAAATGAAATAATAAGATGAAATGTAACGAGAGAGAGAGAGAGAGGAGAGGAGCGGAGAAGTCAAAAAGGGAGAGAGGGAGTGGAGGAGGAGAGAGAGGGAGAGGTAAATGAAAGAGAAGAAAGCAAAGTGGAAAAACAATGATTTGTTGAAAAATGATTTTTTTTTATTTGCACAAATAACACTCTTTTTTCTTTTAGATATAATTTTGCATCTCAAAATTTCATGTCCTTATATAAAACTAAAGAGTAGGACATATGGATGGGAAACCAAACATGCCAACTCTTTTGTTCTCCCTTTTCGACCAATAAAACAATAATTTTTGTTTGAAAAGTCTTTTTTATTTAAATTCAAATTTAAAATTTGACATTCTTTATTCAAATCTTACACATGTTGGAGCTAACAACCCAACTTAGATGGGGTGAATAGATTGTGTGGGAATTATGAAGCTCTTGTGGAAGATGACAAGTTAAAATTCAAACAGCAATAGAAATATATTATAGATATCGGGCGTATGTGCTGATGGTGAACATATGGTAAAGATAATAAACTAATAAAGCTAATAATGAGGAAATTGAACATATTGCAACAAGATATATAGTGGTTTGGTTTTATCCTAAAAACTACATCCACTTTTAACACTAACCGCCATAGTAAAGTTTGAATCTACTAGTAATCTTCAAAAGAAATTAAAATTAACAAGTATGGCATTTTCAATAGATCACTCTACCAAGACTCACGTACTACTATCACACTTGCACACTCTCTTATCATTGATTACAAACAGTTCACTTGCAGGATAGGTAGCTGAGTGTCCATGACTATGCCTCTGGATTGTCAAATAAAAACTACTGCATTTTCTAGCATATTTTTCTATGCATTGTCAGCTTGATCAATCTAGGCCTCAAGAGGTTTGCATGGACCGTAGACATGTTAGCTTTAGCAAAATCTTGTACGCCACTCCTGTGCCATGACACTTTTGCATTTGGATCGGGGTTTATTTATTTATTTTTTTTTGGGGGGGAATCAAAGTTGAAAAAGCAGAGTCTGATATCAGCAAGAATGCAAAAAATGCTTGGCCTAGCAATTTCCCATGTCATAACCATTAAAAGCAAAAGTTTGTTATGTTGAATAGAGAAAGATGACGCTTTTCTAAGAAGGCCTATAGTGTTTCTCAATGGTAACAATAAAAAAACTAAAGTTCAGCCGAAGAACCAGACCACACTGGAAAGAAAAAAAAATTTTCACCAAACTGCTTATTGCCCAAGAAATGGAAATGATCAAATAGTCTGTTTCCTTTCTGTTATACGCTGCTGGAGAACTCAAAAGAGAGATTTTACAGAGTTGTACTTTAAATAGAAGTGTCAAAAACCTAGATTCATCGGAGTAGTACACAGCAATTCAGCAAACATCTTGACTTCACCAAAACACAAACATAAAATGAACAATCGATGCAGTCAAGACACTAGCACATAAACTGCAGACCTAAGAAAACAAAATAAAATGTCCAAGAGTTAACCGTGCAGTCGGTCAAAATATTTGTCGGCCAAATGGGTCAAGTCGAAAATGACCTGACCCAAATTGACCAATTTCCATGCAATACAATTTCTGCGACCTGATCCATATGCCAAAATACTTCCATACCTAACCTAATTTATGAAAACTTATAACCAAACTGAGGTGAGAGTATAGAGCAAGAGCGAGGGCACGAGAGGGTTATAAAGACGAGTTGGGTCTAAGTAAGTCAAGAACCTATCTAACACCCATATAGTTTTGGGTTTTACCATTCCAAACTCCTTTATGACCCATTTGTTAAATATATCTAACCCATATAACAACCCATGAAATATGGGTTAAGAAATGGATTTATAACTCCTAATGAGAGGTCTACTTGCAAGACATAAATCTTCTTTTTCCGATCGGGTATGGCTTCAACTATTCCTCAAGCCCACCAAATATTTAACCAGAGACATTTTAGTTAATGGTCATATAGTAGATATACCAAGTTATCGCTCCAATTCATGAGATTTTATTATAGTCAGGGATGATAAAAAATCGAGTCGCCTTTTTTCATCATAACGCATAAAAATAATTAAAATCAATTCTAAAATGACCAAAAACCCTGAATTGATTGCACGGATAAAGCAACAAAGGAAGGTCGACAAAAGTTACAACGAGAAAAGAAACAAATGCCCCCCTTTCAAGTGCAAGTGCTATCTATAAATGCACGACTAGCGCAGAATTACATATCTTTGGTAAACAGAACGACTCTGAGATCCCTCTTAGTATTACAGTATAGCAACAGCTAACAGATATGCCGGCACTTAGCTTTCATGCTTCTTCCCGCTCCCGCATCCAGGTGCCGCTTATGCCGGAATCGCCCCCTCTTGGCATTCACATGCTCGGTCGCGCGCTGAGGCGGGAAGCAAGCTTCTGGCCGATCGATTTGTCAGCCTGCGGTGAAGATGCGTCATGGGCCATCAGTATAAACAAATTTCGGTGCCATGAAAGGAAGCAAACCGGGCGAATAGTGATAGCTCACCTGAGTCCAGTAAGAGATCCAGATGGAGCGATGCTCGTGGGTGACGCGGGGTTCAGACAATGCCTTGATCCAGCGGTTAATGAAACGCTCTTGCCTGGCGACAAAGTCGAAAGACAATTGAGTGACCAAGTAAATTGCACATCGACTCAGGAGACAGTGGTCAAAAGGTACCTGTCCGGCGCCCAGGATCGGTATCTCTCTCCTGCCTGCTTGAAGTTGTTCTCCTTCTCAATAATGACCTGCATAACCAGTAAGTTCACATACAGATGAATACTAGCAGCACAGATATCCAATCCAAGGCGAACCCCGAGAGCTACATTTTCAAGCCACGAAAACATCGACTTCTCTTCTGTAGTTTTAACTTATTCCCTTCCTCATTTGTAACTTCTTAGCTTAGTCTTTAAAAGCCAACGATCATAGCACCATAACCATCGCAATGGCACACCAGAAATTGAATTACATCAATTTTATCTAAGGTCCAAACAGAAGCACCACTGCCGCAATGCCTTTCGACTTGCTACAGATTGACCATTGTTACGCGGGCGGGCCTTTATCGGAAGCGTGTAATTATTTCTTCTGGCATTCTCTGCTGAGTCTGAACTGCTTTAGCCTTTACCAAGCCCGCCCCTCAATCATCGACGCAAAATAGATTTAATAATACTATGCATACAATTCCCGTTCTTTTACTTGGTATCCTGGAGGCAGGAACATGTTGTAAGAGTCGTTTTTGATATAAATGCATAGACTCCGTAAACTTACCTTTTCTCGTTTTCCAGTCACGATTTGAGACGGTATCGGGTGCCTTTCTGCATGGCGAACGGGATCAAATTTCGAAGGGAAATAATTTATCTGCGAATCAGCATCATGGATGAATGACATCGTTAGTTCTTCCTTTTTTTTTTATCAAAAAGCAAACTGAGTCGAGTTGAGCGTTGCATCAATAGACTACTATAGCCAACTCAGATTTCTGTACAACTAGCTAAAAACATGTTATTAGGTCATGCTAGAGGCACGTTCATTCTCAGCGCTGTTATTGAGCAAACAGAAAAATAAAGATCATTACCTCTTCATCCCTGTGCATGAAATTCATGAAACCATCGTGGTGGTTGTTGTGATGAGCGCACTTGGGAGCATTAACGGGGAGTTGAAGGTAGTTTGGTCCAAGGCGATATCGGTGAGTATCCGAATAGGCGAAAATCCGAGCTTGGAGAAGCTTATCATTGGAGTAATAGATGCCAGGGACCACAAAAGCTGGGTTAAACGCAAGCTGCTCATTCTCAGCGAAGAAGTTATCGACGTTTTTGTTCAGCACCAAGCGGCCTACTGGTTGCAGAGGCAAGATGTCCTCAGGCCATTCCTTCGTCATATCCAGCGGATCGAAGTCGAAGCTGTCTTCAAGAGCAGGATCCATCACTTGGATGTAGAGCTTCCACTCCGGGTAGTTGCCAGCAGCGATCGAGTCGTAAAGATCCTTGGTCGCATGGCTGTGGTTCGATCCTCCAACGCGGATCGCCTCCTCCTCCAGCAAGCACTTCACCCCGCAAGTCGGCTTCCAGTGGAATTTCACGTAATTCGTCTTTCCGGCCTTGTTGATGAAGGTGAAAGCGTGCACGCCGAATCCTTCCATGTGCCTGTAGTCCTGAGGAATGCCGACATCATCGAAGAACCAGGCGAACGTGGACAGACTCTCGGGCTGGTGGGAGAGGAAGTCGATGATTCTCCACATCTCCTGGATGTTAGACTTCGGGTTCGGCTTGAACGCATGGATCGCGTCTGGGAATTTCATTGCATCGCGAATGAAGAAGACTGGGAAATTAATCCCCACCAGATCAAAGTTTCCCTGCGTTCAGAAAAAAAAAAAAAAAAAAAAACGAACGGTGAAAGGAGGAAAGAAGAGAAGCGCGAATCAGCGCAATTACGTGAAGAGATATTAGTTATGTTTTGATGTGTTGACTTCTCTCTTATTTGAAATGAACCTTTCTATTACAGCCCTTTGATAAATATTCATCTTCAACTAGTCACATCGAAGTGTCGAAATAAAATCAATCATCAAAGAAAAGAAGAGAAACGTGAGACAATGCAATAGTGTGAAGAGAGACAACTTGTTTGTATTTTGATGTTCAGCTTTCTCTTTTATTCTAATTAAAAAAAAAGGACATTATAAGAGTCGTGACTTTTGTGTGGCATTCACTTAAATATCATAATTTTTTTTTTATCATTTGAATGTCATAATTTACATATGATGCTTAATTGAGTGCTGTAACTTCTTCTTTTTTCAATCACTTAAGTGACATAAAAAGCATTGTTTGCGATCTTTCAATCCGTAGAGGAAGTTATAAATGTTAGATTTTCAATATCTAAGTAAATGTTTTAAAAATATTTTAGCACTTAAGTGATTGATTGAAATTTATGACACTATAGTTGACATTTTTTTTTTATAGAAATAGTAGCATTTAAGTGATCAGAAAAAAGTCATAATATACTGAATTTTTTTTTAATAAAAATTATGATATTTAGGTGGCCAGAATATATTTATAATATCCAAGTAAGCGATATCAGGTGTCATTATTCCTTAAAATAAACTCTTTCTTTTACAGCCCTCTGATAAGGTCATCTTCAACTGGTCATGTAAAAGTGTCAAAAAAAATTCCATCACCTGACCTAAAAAAAAAAAAATTCCATCATCACGTGGCTATACGGCATAGGCTTTAGAGCATACGCGCCCAAAGACCCTGTCCGAATCACAAAAGCCAAGCACAGTGCCTGCATAGTCAGTTAAACAGATACACGTTCCAAGCAATAATAACAATAAAAAAGTCGAAGAACGTGGAATTTGAATATTTCAAAGCTTGTGATCATCTCGTTACCTCTCTGGTGTAGAACTTCACTGCAAAACCACGAGGGTCCCTGAGGGTTTCGGGGCTGCCGCGCTCGTGGATGACGGTGGAGAAACGAACGATGACGGGCGTCTGGACTCCAGGAGCCCGGAGGAAATCAGCACAGGTCAAGTGAGAGATGTCGTGGGTGACCTCAAAGAACCCTTTCGCGCTGGCTCCCCGTGCATGGACCACCCGCTCAGGAATCCTCTCTCTCTCGAAGTTGGCAAGTTTCTCCAACAGATGGTAGTCCTCCAGGAGAATCGGACCTGTAAAATGAAAGAAAACTCCTTTTAGACGATGGCTAAGCTTCGTGTCTTCACTACGATGTCCGTATAGAGCACAAGAAGAGCCAAAAAGGATACTCCTGCGACCAGCTAATAGAACTACAACGTTCTTCTGCCGTGGGTCAGGGTCCCCTCACGGCCCAAAAAGGCCTAGGGGTCGAGTTTCCACAATCGTGCCTGCCTCTAGATTATCAAAAAAAGAGAACTACGATATTTTTCCTTCCTGTCACAAGTTGCTGAAGAACACAAAAAGTGAAAAATTGTAGAGTTATACTTTAATATCAAGAAAAAAACTATAAAAACCTTATGTCCATCACGACATATTAAGTCTGAGTTTTTTTGTGATATTAAAAATCTCAAACTATATTCACTGTGATATATTTATCTAAACTTTTTCTCGTGACATAAAAATATCGAACTTGTGTATATCTGATACATTTACTTTGCATCAAAGTTCTATCATATGATGTTTTAGTTAATTTCACTTAAGTCAGATGACTCTGTTTGCTTTTTGAAGTCTATGTAGTCAGAGTTTTAACAGTCCATGTAAGTAAATATGTCATACGTGTTCACATTTTGGATTTTTGGTGTCACAAAAAAATATTTAGAATAAATATGTCTCAGTGAGCATAGTTTGACCTTCTTGGTGGCTTTTTCGCTTAAACTGTTACAAAACCTAGAACTTTAGATTCGTTGAAGGCGTGTACACACCTCGAACTCACCAAAACACAAAAATAAAAAGAACCCATTGATGCAGTCCAGAGCCTCATGTCAGGTTTTCTATAAGAACGTACTCAAATGATTATATCAAGAATAAAAAACCACAAACCACGTATTAATCACACGCATGAAGCAAAACAGAAAGGCAACGTAAATAATATTCCGGTTTGAGTGCAAGCACAATCTATGCATGCACGATGAGCATCGAATTATCATTATTTTTGATAAAGAAAACAACTCGGAGATCCGTAATGGCGATACTACCTCTAGTTCCAACAGTCAGCGATGAGTCATTGTTCCAGACGGGAGCACCGTAGTTGGTTGTCCAAAAGCTGGAATCGTAAGCGCTGGACGGGCGATACTGCGACATCCGCGTTTAGCAGCAAAAACACATCAGCATTTTGCAAAGTTGGCATGCCCGCGATAAGATAAATCGACGAAACAGAGCCATAGCATCATGAACGTCCCAACAGGGAGCGCTGTTCTTCTACCAAACAGGAAATCAAGCATTGGGGAGATCTCGGTTCCATTAACGTAAATACAGTATATGATCAACGGATCGGATAACGAAAAAGGGAAAGATAATTTCTGCTGCGGGCGAAGATGGAAGAGATCAACACTCGAAGCGGAGAAGATGAACCGAGCGGTACCTTGTACGGATCCATGGCGAGAGGCAGAGATAACGAAGCGAGCACAAAACTGAGATTTGGGCTTTGAAGCTAGTAATGGTGGCGAGACAGAAGTGGGAGTATGTCCGTCTACTGCTTCGCCTCTCCATTTCCGAGTTATATATATTATTTCTGTTGGCAGGTATCGGTGCGTCCAATTCACCATGGTTTCATGCCTTTTCAAACCTCCATTTGACGTCTTGTTCTCTATATCTAACTCCGTAAAAAGTTAGATTTTTACCTGAAGCTTTGAGTTTTTATATAAATTAGTTATATTTAATAAATAAATTTAAAATGAAAAAATTCAAAATAATATGAGTATTAAGTGAGTTTACACTTATTTAATCTTCACTTATTGCTAGTTCTTTCTTCATTAGATCTTGTGCTTATTCACTGCATTTTCACTTAGTATGGATATGATTTTTCATAAATTAGTTTAAACATGAAAGTGTTTTAACAATATGGTCAATTTGAGTATGAGTTGTTAGTTATATATTATATGAGAATGGATCAAAACGGATTAAATTAGGTCAATTTGATTTGATAATTTTCGACCCATCTTACCTAATTTGCTTATTTATATGCCTTTTCTGCAAAGAGCAATATTTTCTCTCAAAAAATTCTCTTTTTCTAAGCTCGAGAAGATCTTCTAATTTATATCTCTCTCCATTGTTATCTTCATTATCATGACTAACATTTTCCAAGCTACGACTATTAACAGTGTTGTAACAAGCGTATCCCAATCTGTGACTACTAACTACGAATAGTGTCGTGACTAGTGGGAATCAATACATCCTGATTGCAATGATAATGAACTTTTCAAAACATCAATTTACCTCCGCTTCATTGTGATATCTCTCTCTCTCCATTGTTATCTTGAACAATTCGTTTGAACAACTTGCTTTGTGTCTCCGACGTCATCTTTGATAGCGAGTTTGATTGGTTGGATGGAGACATTGCTCCACTGGAGCTAGTCGGACTCTCTCCACACCTTCGGATGGAGACGTCCACTTGAAATTTGGAGGTGATAAGAATATTGAGAATGATCAACAGCTGATATCATGTGTTGGAACCAAAAGAATGACAATAAACTTTGGAAACTTGGAATAAGAACACTAGAAATTTGAGGGAGAAATTTTTATTGAGAATGCTTTCTCTTATTTGTGTCTTCGTGGACTATGGCTTGTGGCTTGATTTACAACTCACGACTTCATCCCTTTATATAGGAATTGAAGTTTACAAACGCCAATGATTACTAACAACCCACAAATGTCAATGATAGGAATTTAATGACTAAAACAAAACAGCCTCATACACGTAATCATAAACATAATCAAAATGCACAATAAAGTAACATAAGTTTTCAATAACTTCTATTCTTCAAATCCATGCAGCCTACCATAAAGGTTTTATGGCTCCTTCAATGCTTGCAGGTTTCTTATCTAGCAATTGTCATCCGATAATCAATTTTATTTTATTTAAATAGCCTCCCTTAAAATTGATTTTGGAATTCAACAACTCCAAGCATCATCTTCAATTTTTCAAACGAATCTGCCTTCAATGGTTTAGTCAAAATATTTGCAATCCAATCTTCCGACTTGTAGAAGTTAAGCTCAATTTCACAATCTTTGACTTGCTTGCTAATATAGTGATACTTGATATCGATGTATTTGCTCCTGCCATGAAAAAAAGGATTCTTGGCCAAAGCCATAGCCGATTTGTTATCACACATTATTTTCGTAGGACTTGCCTGTCCATGCATCAATTTACATAGCATCCTACGAAGCTATATTGCTTGACATGCCACCAAAGTTAACACTATGTATTCTGCTTCAGCGGTCGAGAGTGCAACAACTTGCTGTTTTTTCGAGGACCAAGAATTTACTCTTGATCCGAGAAAAAAGTATATCCAAAAGTACTCTTCCGAGTCTCGGTATCACTTGTCCAATCACTGTTTGTGTATCCCACCAAACTGAAATTGTTAGTATGAGAATATAAAATCCCACGATCACGAGTTCCACTAACATACCGTATAATTCTTTTTGCTACTTGCAAATGTGATTGGTATGGTTTCTTCATAAATCAACTAATAATTCCCACACCATAAGTAATATATGGCCTTGTAGAAGCCAAATATCTTAAACTGCCAACAATGCTTTTGAAATAAGTGGGATTCACTTCACCAGTTCCTTCTTTATTCAACTCCAACCGTTCCGTTATGGGAGTTCGTATTGGTTTAAGTGATTCCATCTTGAATGGCTTTAGAATATCATTAGCATATTTCTGCTATGAAATAAATACATCATCATTTGTCTAATTCACTTCAAGGCCTATAAAATAGGACATTAATCCTAAATCTGTCATCTCGAACTAGTCATAGCCTCCCTGAATTCAACAAACATCTCTTCACAACTCCCTGTAAATATCAAATCATCAACATAAAGGCACGCAACTATTATGTCACCATTAGTGTTTGACATGATATACAATGTAGGCTCATATGGACATTTTCAAAAACCATGCTCTAACAGGTATGTGTCAATTCTTGTGTACCATGCTCAAGGTGCCTGTTTTAGTCCATACAATACTTTCTTTAGTTTATAAACTTGATTTTCAGGCTCTTTTTTCTCATAACCCCGTGGTTGCTCCACGTAGACTTCCTCTTCAAGAACACCATTAAGAAACGCTGATTTCACATCCATTTGGTGGATTTTCCAACAATTTTGAGCTGTGAGTGCTAAAATCATCCGAATGGTATCCATTCGAGCCACTGTGCAAATACTTCAAAATAATCAATACCTAGCTTTTGCTTGTAGCCTTTTACAACTAGCCTAGCTTTATATCGGTCCACCAGACCGTCTGGCTTGTACTTCGTCTTGTACACCCACTTGACACCAATGGGCTTCTTATAAGGTGGTAGAGAAGTTAGCTCTCATGTGTCATTCTTTTCAATGGAGTGGATTTCTTCATCCATTGCTTGGATCCACTTCTCATCTATTGCTGCATCATTATAGGATATCGGGTCACATTATGCAAATAAACAAAAAATTTATCATAGTTTCATTAGTGATTCCTTCATTATCACTATCATCATCTCTTGTGATTACATAATCCTTGAATCTTGATGGTGTCTCCCGCAATCACTGTGAACGATGTATCAACGGTTCTAAAACTGCTTTTGGTGAAGAAATTGAACTACTAAGAAAAAATGATGGATCTTCAGTTGAAGATTTTTTTGTCTTTCC
Source organism: Eucalyptus decipiens (assembly GCA_014182575.1). Classification (NCBI taxonomy): domain Eukaryota; kingdom Viridiplantae; phylum Streptophyta; class Magnoliopsida; order Myrtales; family Myrtaceae; genus Eucalyptus; species Eucalyptus decipiens. Next base: position 21,537,751 of record CM024614.1, on the reverse strand, counting down.
CACCAATGATTCATCTTCAATGGTGATGCTTTTTTGGTCAATCTTCTAGTTCCAGTCCCAAGCTTCATCTTCAAGAAATTGGACATCCCTGCTGATCATAACTTTCTTAGTGACTAGATTATATAGCTTATAACCCTTAGTCGTGTCATTGTAGCCAATTAAGATGGACTTTTGGCTTTTGCCGTCTAACTTTTTCCTCTGTTCATCTGGTATATGAGGATATGCTACACACCCAAATACTCGTAGGAACGAAACATTTGGCTTGTTGCCGCTCTTAGCCTTTTCTAGTGTTCTTCCAAGAACACTCCCTGTTGGACACCTGTTTAGCAGAAATACAGTACACGCAACAGCTTTTGCCCAAAAGTTCTTGGGCATATTTTTAGCCTTTAGCATACTTCTTGTCATTTCAAATATTGTCCTATTATTTCTTTCTACTATACCATTTTGTTGGAGAGTATAGTTGGCAGTCAATTGACTGTTCACTCCATGAATTTCACAGTATTTATCAAATTCATTCGAAGTGGATTCTCCCCCTCTATCTGATCTCAACATCTTTAAAATAAAGCCACTATACTTTTTAACATAGACTTTAAATTCTTTAAACTTTGAAAAAGCTTCAGATTTTTCTCTAAGAAAATATACCCATGTTTCTCTGGTAAAATCATCCACAAAAATTAATGTATACTTTTTTTGTGTGAATGATTCCACCTCAATAGGGCCACATATGTCTGTATGTACCAACTCCAAAGGTTGTTTTGCTCTTCTGGCTTTTCCAACTGGAAAGGATTCTTGATGTTGTTTTCCAACAAGATATCCTTCACATGGGCGATCTGGAATGTCAATCAAAGGCATGCCGGTCACCATCTTTTTCTGGACCAGTAATTTTAGTCCACAAAAATTTAAATGACCAAATCAAAGATGCCACAACCAGTTGCTATCTTTCATCACCGCTTGAAAGTTCAAAAGATTCTTTGTCTTAAGAGTAAGAGGGAACATCCGGTTCTTTGTCATCCACATTGTCGTGATCAATTTATTGTTTACACACATAATAGTGCAAACTCCATTTTCAATGTGGACTTTGTGGCCTCTTTCAGAAAGTTGCCCAATACTTAATAAGTTCCAAAAAAGTCCTAGCACAAAATAAATATCTGCAATACCATCTTTTGAGTTGATATTGATGTCACCTTTGCCCATTACAAGAACTTTGGATTTATTCCCAAAATTAACTTCACCGCGAACCGTATCGTCCAAGTGTGAGAATAACTCCTTTCAACCAGTCATATGATTACTGCACCAAGTATCAAGGTACCAAAGGTTGGTGTCCACGATGCTTGAGTCATCCTTCTTGCATGCTAGCACAACGATTTCCTTAGCATTAATGGTATGCGCCTGTTCCGCCTGCTCGTATACCACCTTTGCTTGACATTCGGATTTGTAATGTCTGAATTTGTTACATCTAATACACTTGACCCTTGATGTGTCATGTATTTTATATTTTCCAATGGAATTGAAATTTTCATGTCCGCGTCCTTGACCACCTCCATGACCTCGGCCAGCTTGATGGCCTCCTCGACTTGATTGAGCGACCCGACTTTGCAATGCTTGCTCAGAATTCGAACCGATAGACTTTTGTTCATTCTTTGCTCATGTGAGCATAATGAACCCATCAATTGCTCCAACATCATAGTTGACCCATCTTGCACTTCTTCGATTGCCTCAATTACGTAGTCAAATCTTTCAATCAAAGACCTCAAGATCTTTTCTACGATTCGAACATCTTGGAGTTCTTCACCATTAACCCTCAGTTGGTTAACAACGGTTTGCACGCGATCAAAGTACACTGAGATTGATTCATAGTCATTTATGTATAAAGTCTCAAAATCACCTCGAAGTGTTTGAAGTCGCATCCGTTTGACACAATCATCGCCTTTGTAGGATTGTTGCAAAATATCCCATGCTACTTTCGCGGTCTTCACCCTTGATGTTTTTTCAAATATAACTTCCTCTACGGATTGAAAGATCGCAAACAATGCTTTTTGATCTTTCTTCCTGGACTCCACCAAAATATCTTTCTCCTCCTCTCTTAAAGCATTGAATGCTTCAACATTAGCCACTTCAGTATAGTCATTCTCCACTAGATTCCACAAATCTTGCGATTTGAAAAGAACCTTCATCTGGACATACCAATTATTGAAATTCTTTCCGTTCAACTTTGGAAGTTGCAATTGAACAGAACTAGTGGATGCCATTTTTAGCTCTAATACCAAATGTTGGAACCAAAAGAATGACAATAAACTTTGGAAACTTGGATTAAGAACACTAGAAATTTGAGGGAGAAATTTTTACTGAGAATGCTTTCTCTTATTTGTGTCTTCGTGGACTATGGCTTGTGGCTTGATTTACAATTCCCGACTTCATCCCTATATAGGAATTGAAGTTTACAAACGCCAATGATTACATAACAACCCACAAATGTCAACGATGTGAATTTAATGACTAAAACAAAATAGCCTCATACACGCAATCATAAACACATTCAAAACGCACAATAAAGTAACACAAGTCTTCAATAACTTCCATTCTTCAAATCCATGTAGCCAGCCATAAAGTTTTTATGGCTCCTTCAATGCTTGCAGGTTTCTCATCCAGCCATCGTCATCTGATAATCAATTTTATTTTATTTAAACATCTTGAGCATCTTGTCTCGTGGATTTCTAATATTCGAGAGGGGAGAAAGAGGGAGAGAGAGAAGACAAAGTTGATGTTATCAGAGGGGATATTCTTTTTGAGGTCATAAGAATATCAAGAATGATCAACAGCTGATACCATGAGCATCTTGTCTCGTGGATTTGTAATAATTGAGAGGGGAGAAAGAGGGGGAGAGAGAAGACAAAGAAATGTAATAATTGAGAGGGGGAGAGAGAGAGTGAGGAGAAAATATTGGGTGATAGTGAGAGAGAGGGACAGAGAGATGACGAGAGAGGGTTGGAGACTAGTCAAATAAGGAGAGGCAGCAGAGTACAAGAGAGAGACATGAGAGGGAGAGTTGGACCAGCAAGTTGAAAGAGAGAGGGAGAGATGTCGACAGAAAGAAATAAGAGAGGAGAGAGTGTTGTTGGGAGAGGCCAACAATGGGAAGACAAAATTAATGATACGTTTAATGAAATTTTTAAAATTTATCATGAAAAAATAATTGAGCCTTAAAAATTTTTAAAAATATAATCTATTAATAAAACATGTCAAGTCGATGTAATCAAGTCATTCTATTAACTCCCATATAACTTGACAAATGAGTTTCAAGATATGATTGCATAAAATTGACAAGTTTTATGACTGAATTGCATTTTTTAAAAATTTTAAAACCTAATTCCACTTTCGTGATAAGTTTTAATATTCCATATTTCCAATGTACTTATCCCAAAAAATTGAGAGAGAGAGAGAGAGACGGGTTCTAAAGAGAGAAAAATAGGGGGAATTACGTGCGCGTTTCAAATATCTAACAAGTTGGATCAATTCCGTTTCATAAAATCTAGTAAGGATTTAAATGCCCCTTATTCGCTTACTTGAAAAAATATTTGAATAATTTTTTTTCGTAAAACTCAGTAAGGATTCCAATGCCTTATTTGCTTAATCGAAAAGAAAAATTGTAGTTAACCTTAACTTAGTCGAGTCTTGGCTAGGGTTAGCATTTAATTGATTTTGATATCAATTACTCATTTAACTGATAGCATTTTTGGTACGTCGGCTTGTGGTGATAAACATAAAAATTTGATTCTTTTATCCAAGATATATGTTTAGAATATATTTCTCCTGTTCAGAAATCCTCGATCGAGATCATTTTCAAATAGTTTTAAGATTTGCATAGATTTGCAATCAAGCTTCTTTTGCAAGCACGTACAATGAGCTCATTTCTTTCTGGTACCCACCTTCTTGGATCCTTTCTTTTGCTGAAATCAAAACATGATATCTCTTTAAATGCCCAAGGATTCTTTCCACAGTATCATGATGATAAGAGTGTTTAAAAAGTTTGTCATGCTAATGGTATGCATAATTCAACAATATTTTCTATAAAAAAAAAAAGACTTTTACTTTGCAGCACGACATATTAGAGAGTATAAAATCTTTGAGTTGTCCCATAATCTGAATTGTTTCTTTCCAAAGCAAGATATCAACTAATCTTTCTTATTCTATTGATCCCATCTCAGAATCCATCAAATTGCATTAGACTCTTAGGCTGCGTTTGGTCGGGATTGTTAGATAGGATATGACTGAATAGGATAAGATAAAAAATCCAAGGAATTCTTCATATCCTATCAATTGTTTGGTGAGCTATGGATTTAAAGTCGGATATTCTCGTATTCTATCCTATCCTATCCACTGTTTAGTGAACTACGAATTTAAAGTTGGATATTTTCATGAACAATTATATTCTTGAAAAAAAAATTAGGAAAGCACAAACTAACATATTACATTATAGCAAAATCATCCAAAACAAAATATTTTCCATCATTTGGTTGGGAAATCTTATTTGATTTTCCTAAATAGCCATACATTTTCTAGGCACTAATGACTTGCGCATGGATAATTAAGGAACTTGGCATGAGCATAGAGGTCTCAAGTTTGGATCCTTGATTCTTGGGCATAAGCATGGACACTGGTCTTAGATCCATTGAAACGGGGCCAAAGAGCTCGATGCCCGTGCCTAGCTCACAACCCAATCTATAAAGGCCAGACTTGAGTGCCTAGCGTTGGGCCTCAATTGGACCCATGCCTAAAACCAAGACTCCAATATCAAGTCCATTGAGATTAGGCATTGGGCGTTGAATGGGCCTTGAACTCGGCACCTTGGACTTCGTCCCCTATGCTCGAATTTGGGTCCATTGAGTTCAGGCTTGGGACCTTGGCACCCATGCCAAAGTCCATCGAGGCCAAACCCTAATCCTAGCGCTCGAGCCTGGGCTTGGCATTGACGGACCAGGGGCGGGCGTAGGGGCCGGAGACATGGGCACAAGAGTCTTGGGTCCAGCCTTGGTGGATTGGGGTATGGGCGTTAGGATTTAGGGTCTAGTCTCGATGGACTTGGGTATGGGTGCTAAGGACTAAGCTTAGCCCAATATTGTCGGGTTTGGTGTCCTAGGCACAAGCACTAGTGTCCCGAGGTTGATCCTACTGCCAAGGGCCTAGGAACGAGTGTTGATATTCCTGTGCCTAAGCGCAAAGTTTCTAGCTTAAGCGCCACTATCTAGTCATATCTTAGAAAATGATTTTCGATTTTTCAAAATGAAAATTAATTTTCTCAATTTAAGTTTTGACAGGAAACTTTTTATTTTTATTTTTTATGAAACCTTTTTTGATATTAAGTAAACATTTTTCATTAACTCATTTTCCTAAGCAAATCCAAATGCCTGAAAATGAAGAATATGTTTTCCCCAAAAATGTTATCAACGAAACAAACCAGGCCTTACTCTATCCACGAATTGTCATGAACCAATTGCCCGTCTCTCTCTCTCTCTCACAGCGAATTTGAGTTATTCGACAGCAACAGAGAAGGGATCAAAACGACTAGGACTATGGCACGAGTGGTTACTGACGTATGACAATTAAAAAGGATAATTCTGGCTTAAAGAAATTTTGCAGTCTGTGAAAAAGTGACAAATTACTGAAGTTATTTTCTAGTTGAGAAGAAACTGCCAAGTCAATTAGTAAGCTTAAGCTATGTCCTCATTCGCCAAATAAAAAATATTTATCGACCTTTAAAAGCGAGAAGAGGATCTTTTTGCTCACCAAACTCCAAATTAAATGACCAGAACTTTGTCTGTGAACAGCAGCATGAAAAGCAGAAGAATCTGGATTTTTCTCACAAGGAAGTAACTTCAAAGAATAAAGAGTTTGGCCTTTCGGATGCACGACACAGAAAATATACATTCATTCAGCTGATTTCATCAATCGACTGATTAAGCTGAACGTTCGACAAGACCACAGTCGACAACTCTCGATCCATTTCAGAGGTAGCACATTGTCGAGGCAGACAGTGCACTCTCATTGATGTGTTGTCCTCAACGTCGGGCATCAGATGTTTTCCAAGCTTTATGGGGAGGAAAAACTGTGCAACGCAAGACTGGTATCGCCACCGAAATTGAAGCATAGTTGACAAAAATGATCAGAAATGAAACTATTTGAAGAACAGATTTACGGAAGAAAGCAAAGGCTTAGGATTTGGCAACACATCCGATAGTCAGAAAGGGTACTGCTGATAGATAATGTACGTGGTTTCCGGTAGGCAAATATAACGACAATCATATATGCATTCGCTTGCTCATACTAGTGAGCACCATCTTCCTCTCAAGTCCCACTCGATCTGAACGCTAATTTCGATCCTAACAGGGTAAGAAAGAATGTTTGCAGAACCGGAATATCGAATTTCGACACTTCAAGGAATTTGTTCATACTTTCTCATAAGCTGCTGTACTGAAGCTGCCTTCCTCTGGGCTCTACTCGTGCCGCTCCTTGCAATCTCAGCCAAATGCTCGTAGACGCCAAACTGGAGTGCCGTCAACAAGAAGTTCGAGTTGCTTGAACCCAGTTCAAGAAGAACTGAGGTTGCACACTCTTTATTCTTCGGAGTTCCGTCCTTGATGAACTCAACTAGGGTCTTGATGAACGAGAGTTGCCCAATCTCCTGGCGCCCGGTCGGACGCGACACAAGAAGCAACAAGATTGATAGGGCCTCATCGACCATCTCTAAATGCCTGTCCTTGAGTAATTGAAGCAAAGGTGGCACGATCCCGGCCTCAATGGCCCTGTCCTTATTCATCTGGTTGAGAGACAAATTAAACAATGCTGTCGCAGCATCTTTCTTGCCTCTAATTGTCCCATTCTGCAATAGTTCTACAAGAGGAGGTATGCCGTTAGATAATCCCACCGTGATCTTGTTTTCGTCAACCATAGATAAGCTAAATAGACAAGCTGCTGAGTTCTCTCTAGCCTCGGTCGTCCCCTTGTGCAATATGTCAATAATGGCTGGAATCGCGCCCTCGTTAGCTATACTTTTCTTGTTGGCCTCATCAATAGATAGGTTCAAGAGAGCTGTCACAGCATGCTCTTGGATTTTCGAGTCCGGATAAGATAAGAGATGCACTAATGGCGGGATTCCTGAGGATTCAGCAATTAGGACTCGGTTCTCGGGGTTCTCCTTCGAGAGCATACGTAACTTGATGACGGCCTTTCGCTGTTCCTCCAGTTGGCTGAATGACAAGACCTCGATCAGGGATTGAATCTCTTCTCTCTGTTCGGGGTCAGAGTTATCGGACTCCAAGACGACGTGTTTCTTGGGGAGCTGAAAGTTGTTCTTCTCGCACCACTGGATGATAAGGTTCTTGAGGGCATAATTCGGGGCCAAAGACAGGTGAGCCAGAGTTTGCCGAGTTTTGGGACAGGTCCGATGATTTGAATCCAACCACTTTTGTATGCTTTCTCTCTCGTAGGTCTGATGGAATTTAAGCCAGAATTTAGTGCTAGATATTAAGTAATGTATCGATCTTCAATTATCAATATATGCCATGCTCATCTGAAATCAAGGGGATTGCAAGTTTTAAACTTAAAAATCTGCTAAAAAATGCGGCCTCAGTTATATCTTGTGTACTCATATGCACAATCTCGAAGTGGAAACTTGGATTGACACCATTCCAATGAAGAAGGGTGCTTCGGTTTAGCCCATCAAAGACTCACCTGTCCGGAGGCAACAATGACTGGATCGGTCATGATCTCGAGCGTGATCGGACAGAGGAACTCGTGAGGGATCACCAAGGATGGCAATTTCTCGAGCATCTTGTAAGGCATGGTCGGTTCCTCAAGGATGTTGGTGACTTCGACGCCAGCCATTTGCTTGAACTTGTTTAGGAGATCGATGATTTGCTGGATGCTCTCCGTGGTCGGGCCCCCCCTCTCTTTGACGAGCTTCCTCACGGCTAGAGTCTCGTTCTTCAGGTCCTCCGGAGTGTGCAGATCCAGCTTCTTCGCAAGCCTTTTGACGATCGCACTGTCTAAGTTGCGGTCTTCATTTTTGGAGAACACGACCATCAAATCCATTGCGAGCTCGATGTCTTGCGTATCCGTCCTTCTCTTTGCCCTTCTAAGTTGCACGACCATCAACTGCATCTGATAAAATATATGTCCCACGATAAACGACTGCGAGATGACTTAATCATCGAATTTCAAAAGATAAACTGAGCAAACACCTACCGAAGGACAATGATAACTTGCGTTACTGGATACCCAGAGGGCCGATCAGAGGCATCAAGAACAGCATTTTGGTCAGAATCAAGAGATAATACCTGTTCATTAACTTCATCGGAGATCCCGAGCTGATCATATGGCAAAGCGTCAAGAGCTCGCGTCAATCTTTCGTAAACCTTTTGAAATTTAACCTTGACCACCTCGCTCTCCAATGCCTGAAACCAACGGCGCGATTTCATAAGACGAAAGTCCTAGGATTCGATTCGTGTATTACCAACTAGCCTCAAGTTCATACAATCAAAATTTCTCTAACCAGGTATATTTTGCTCCCTTCATTGCATATTTTCAAGAGCTTCTTCGCCAAACCGGTCGCCTTCTTCACGTTCCAAAGGGCCTTGATGCCGGTCTTCGGGATTGGCTCGTCGTGATCTCGGATCTCTTCAATGAGAGGCAACAAGAGCTTCAGTCGCCTCACGAGGCTGTAACACTCTTTCCTCTGAGTCCGGCGGTAATCCCCGAGCTGTGCCGCAGACTCGATCACAGCCACAATCTCTTGGAGCACGTCGGCCTCGTCAGGGGACACCGACTCGTCGGGGGTATTCTCTTCCTCCACGGCCTCTCTTCCATCCTCGCCTCCCAATCTCTCTCCATCCATTACCATTCCCAAATCAGTACATGTCGAGCCCCCCGGACGATTCCTCTCTAAAGACTTCGCGGCTCCAATTATCGAATGGCGAGATTGGGATCGCGTCCTTTCGCCCTCGTTACTAACCGAACGCGATCGAGAATCCAGATGGAGAAGGATCGAGGAGAAGAGAGGGATCGATAACGCAGAAACCAAACCCTAAACCTAATTCTCGCATCGAAATCCTTCCTCTTTTCGGGTTCGACCGATTCGTTGTTCGTGTCTTTTCGATGCGCGCAGTGCTTTCCCGGGAAGTTCGGAGCATTCGATTCGCAAAAGGCGATAGGCGTCCGGGAAACTGAATATAGGAAGGGGTTTTTGAAAGTTGGTTATTCTGTTTCGCGGCTTACTTGGACGCAATTCAAAAGTTGGTTATTTTTAGAAGTTCCGTTGCCTGTGGTTTGGATAGGAGCTATGCAATGGAGACAGATTTTTCCTACGCAGCGAGAAATTTTGAGCGGTTGATTTCGCTTCATAAAGCGAATGTGTTGTTGAGTTTAACGAGTCTCGGGCTTTAATGAACAAAAAAAAATTAAAAAAAAAATGCACGGCAGAGTAGTCATATGGAACTAATTTAAAAGTGGGTAAGACAGAAAAGTTCAATGTCATTAAGTTTTTTTTTTTTTTTTTGATGATCCAAGAAACCCGTAAACCGACAGCTGGCGGGCAAACCCACCACCCCCGTGAAGCGGGTAAGTCCACCTGCGATGTGCTAGGGATTCGAACTTCTCCCCTTCGTGAGGGGGAGAAAGCCCGAAACCAGCAGCACCACTTAGTACGGTGGTTCAATGTCATTAAGTTGGTAATTAACAAGTGTGAGAATTAATGGAAAAATTATCAATTTAGTCATAATCCTATTGTACATATGGCAATTTGGTTCCAAACTTTTCAATTGCCAAAGTAATCTTTACTATCTGCATGAAAATCCATCATAGTTATTTAGATCAATTATCATTGGAAATTGCCGACGTGGAGATTCACATAGGACGTCATTTCAAATAAAGATGTCTGGGTTAGTGTGCGTGCAGGCTGGCCAACAATGATTTGATGTTATGTTTGCGATTTCTAGTGGCAATTAATCAAAATAGTTATGTTGAAATTTCACTCAAAGGTTTATGATTATATTGATAAAATCATAAAGTATAAACTAAATGCTATCCGCATAATAGATTAAGACTGACATGGTAATTAATCAGAGAAAGAATAGTTTTTCGAATAATTGATGAATTGGAAGAAGACGGAAAAATTGGCTAATAACTTCAAGAAAGTATCTAAATTGACCAATCTCATACAAAAACTCTTGATGCGGTGCTTTCAAGATCCATATTGAGTCACGTGCGCGAGTGTATGTGTGTGTTTTTATACCTTTGTTAATGCAACTAGAAGGATCTTGAGAGGAAGTGCCGTTGACATTATAATTGTTTTCATTGTGAATGATAGGATTGAGCATCGCGTTCGATTCAATTTGATCAGACCGGTCCAGTTTTCGGTCATGCAAACCCAGAATTAGTTCCAAGATTGGAGCCGCCAGTTCTACTGGGGAACTAATCTGAGCGGATTCTCTTGTGAAATGGTGCAGCTACTTCCATTTTTTTTTCTTACAAGAGTATGATTTTTTTTTTTTAACAAAATAAAAACTGAGCCGGTTTGTAATTCCCAATTTGGAACCGGTAGTTGTAGGTTTAGAGATAGGCTTACCCTGAAACCGATCAGCTTGGGGAACATTAAATTGGGATGCATGATGGGTAGCTGAGTGAATCGGAGTTTTAATCCCTTGACGCTCAATAAGATTGTTATCCGCTTTCATGTGTTGAATGAGTCTGGAGTCTAATAAAAAATAAAGTAAATAGGATTTAAGACAAATTTGAGATAATACTTAATTAGATCTTCAAATTTGAGATTTCGTTGCCTCAAAACCTCACCAGACTAATTATGTTCAAGCAAGTCCAGTTGAGCAGATTGAAACCCTTGCTTGTTTGAAAACACTTTGTTTTTTCAGCTAAATCGGAACTCTTCTTTACTTTGGAGTTAGGCTAGCTAAAAGTATAAGCCCACTCAAAGATTACAATCTGTGCTCGTGGGAGGTGGCCCGTTTATAGTTATCATCGAATGCGAGAAATTAATGGTCCGTTTTAAGTAATTTCAAATAACCTACTATGGAAAAGAAGCAAATCAAGTGGTGGATTGGATTGTTAGGGCCCACAAAAAGAATAATCTCTTTTGTAGTTAGACTACTAATCCTCTTTCAATTCTTTGGGACCATCTCTTGTACTGAAGGTTTAAGGAAAGGAGACCTTTTTTGACAAAAGTAAATATAAATTGTTCTTACTGTATCAATATGCCTTTCCTTAAAAAAGTGAACTTGTTATATTCAAGTCGAGTTTGGATATGGAAATCGACCATTTCAATCTTGACCTTTCAGACAAAATTGGCCCTGGAAATTAGTTAATATTCATGTGAGTTGTTCTGATCTACAGTGTCACTTAATATTATAGGCCATGTAGTAAAAGGAAAAAAAAAAGATTTTCACCCTTTTTCATATTTGAGAAAAGGGTAAGGAAACGGGGTAAGGCAAGGGAGAAAAACTAATAATTTGAGAGAAAAATTATCAATTATACCAATTGATAATTTTTATTAATTTAATTTTAAATTCTAAAATTTTCAATTATACCAATTGATTTCTAAATCTTTTTACCTTTTACTAATTAAGTTTATCTGACTAATTTTGGTCGGAAATTGCTGATGTGGATGTTGGCCGTGTCCAACCGTTATATGTGACACGGTTGGCACTGATGTGAATTTTGTAATAATATTGTAATATTTTTCGAATTTTTATAATTTTTTTTTGTCTTTTCTTTTCTTGATCTTTTCTTGGATTTGGGCCAACAGCCTTTATTGGCACTGGGCGAGGGCGTCGTGGCCCTCACCTTGCTTGATGCCATCGCTACTCTAGGTGAGGGCCACGATGCCCTCCCTGTGGCTAATGAAGGCCATAACGCTCTTGCTTTGGGTGGCGGGGGTGTCTCAACCCTCCTGTGGTTGACAAGGGTTAGTCGGTGACCCTCACCAGCCTAAGCCAAAGAAAAAAAAACCCAAAAAATTAGGAGAGATAAAAAATATAAAAATTACTAAAAAATGTTTGTGTTATCGCCAATTGCGTCACATAAGGCAATTGGTGTCTATGTAGGTGATTTCTAGTCAAATTGACCATATAAACTCAATTGGTAAAAAAGTGAAAAGATTTATAATTCAATTAACATACTTGAAGGTTATGATTAAATTGAAAAAAATAGAATAAGTTTAGGACTTTTTTAATAACTTTTCAAAATTTGAGTGTGGAGATTTATTTTATGCTTTTTGATGGTTTTTTTTTTTTAATATGACAAGCTCATCCATGAATATTCGACCGTACCTAAACATTCAAATGGAACAATTAATTAGAGAGTAACGTCGTACTGTGTTCCCTCAGCAGAAAAAAAAAATGAAGAAATTGCAAAAACGACCATATGATTAATCTCCATTGTCAGTTTTGTCACCAAAAGAAATTCTCAGTTGTCAGTTTGACCATGGTCACTGGTCAGATCATTGAAGACCGGACTCCTCGTTAAACTGCGTACTCACGGACCGGCCTTGGATTAAAAATTTTGCGGATTTCAGGGCAAAAAAATAAAACAAGAAAAGTTCTGGAAGTGGTAGCTCTCAATGCATCGTATGCATCGCGTACATGCGTATAAATATACTTATGGCAATGGAAATTTTTCAAGCAAAATTGTTGTTTTCTTTGAGTGCGTTCTAAATAATCCAAGTAGATGCAAAATATTATTTTTCATGTGTGAGATTTGTTTTGACATTTCGATAGTATAAGACTTTTGCATGTATATAAATAAGGAAATTCTGATGTAAATTGGCTAGTGATTTTGTTTTACATTTGCCCCCAAGAGGTCTCATTTCTATGCTACTTGGTGATCATGTCACAACCTAAATTTTCCACCCAAATTGAAACTCAAATTAATATATAATTGAGCCTCAAATGGTTTACGCAATTTTTATTATTACTATACATAATCAAAAGTCCTAGTACTGACCGAACATATAATCTTACTTTTGCTGCTCACTCTTATTTAGTTCTTAACGAGATCTTCCAAAATGCCGATCTAAATATCTTTTCGCTCCAAACTTGACTAATGTGTAAACTATTTTGGAATGGATTTAAGCTCGGTAAATCAAAGTTCAGCATCCAAAATAGGGGATCTACTTAGCACGCATGTGATTTTTAAGAGGGAAATTAACTTATATAGGTTTATCTAACATATTATACTCTGTGTCATGGATGAATGATTATAGTTATGAGTGCAATGAATAAAAATTGATAAAATAAGTGGACATTCAATTTAATGCTAGACATTTCTAACCAAAAAAATTAACACTCAAATACACATAGAGAAATGTAATAAAAATGTAGTACTTATTTCATAATCAATCAATAATTTCTTACTCTCTTAACTTCATTCAGATAGTCAAATTTAGTACTTATTTCATAGATTAAGGCCAAAACCACACGTAAGCATCTCAGTCCAGCTTCGGACAGATTGCAGATCACTGTAATTCTTCAAACTTCTTCTGTTGGAACTCATTATCTTGAACTCTAATCACCAAATTACTTCAACCTGCACAGAGAGGTATAAGTCAAGCGCAGTTTCCTTCCCAAACGAAGCTTCGGAAGTCTACTTCTACCTCTCGAAAGTCAAAATTCACGACCAAAGTTGGTCCAGGTGGTGCCCACTTTTATTTTTTCTTTGCTTCTTAATTTTCCTTCTTTTTTAGCACATAAAACTTGGGAAAAATAACACACCGACATAATACGGCATCGGACCCTTAGTTAGATGACTTACTAATTTATTTCAAGTCTCCAATGAAGGGAAAATGAAGCATAAAACTGGACAACCTAATCTGACATCATCCTTCAAACACAATGCTATCATCATTTGATAGAGAGCGTATACAAATTTATAAGTCATTTAGGTTAATTTAACCTTAGACAAACAAATCTATAATGACTTAAGTAACTCGTATAAATTTCATTCTAAGACCACGTCTTAATTAGATTCACCCCAATCATCAAAATTGTAACTAAATTCTTATAATTTCATATTATTAGAATTACATAATTATCCCAATAAAAATTCATATTTTACAAGTTTTACTCCTAACTTCCATTCTTCACTTAATCAAGACATATTAATTGAATTAAATACCAAAGGCCATTCATTTGCAATCTAAGACATGTGAGTATTATATTTGGACTATGGACGTATCACATATTTTAGAAAATTATCAAAACAACCCCGTTTTAAATTAAACATACAGTTAAGTCCAACTTTATTTCATTAGATAAATTGTTGAGATTAAGCAACTATTTTAAAAAATAACCTAACTACTTATCGTCATAAGGTTTTTAAAACTGTGATCAGCCCTCAGAACTTGGGTTCTTTGGATACGTGAGATTTGAGGAAGTGGATTTCGTTAAAATAGTTGAAAGATGACGTTTGGAGAGAGAGATCAGGATTGACCAAGTAGGTGGACAAACGAGGAGTCTTGATTTGAATTGCAATCAAATTAAGCATTAATGGGCAGGATGTTATGAATGGTATCGATTTGGGGGTTAGATTCAATGACATAAATTAAGAGCATGTGGGGATTTAAGTGAGGGACAAATGGCTTGATATGGATGATTAAAATGATTTTACATTCCAGTAAATAAATAGGAAAGTTGGTGTTCGTTCCAAATGCCGATAAGTCAGAAAAATATTATTAAACCACCAAAATCATTAGCAAGAATTGTAGAATGGCCAAGTAATCTTAACTCAGTGAATTTTCACTTTTGCTAACTACCCTGTATGCTTTTCGGGGTACATCAATCTCGCCCAATGCACACTATGTCTACACATTTTTCACTGTCAATCCCCGATAACAACTTATGTGCTAATTTATATTCGTTTATACATATTAAAGTTAGTAAAATTATCTTACCGATTGATTTTTCTCAATTACAACATATCTAGATACTACGAAAATCAATAAATTATACACTCCTATAAGGTTTGCAATGTCAATAAAACTTAATTGCCCTCTATAATTCACATATTTTAATATCATGGTGACGTAGATCAAGCAGGAGTTTGTGCACCGCGGAAAGTTATTTTGAGCTAATTTAAGTCCTTCCGGCCTATATATATATATATGGATGAAATCCAGTTGAGTTGAGCTCATAGAATGCTAGGCTCAAGTTGAGTTGAGCTCATAGAATGCTAGGCTCAAGTTTGACTTGACTCTTGAGCTAAAAACTCGAGACTCGACTTGAAGTTGATCAAGTACATCTTTTTCTATTAAACTTGACTCGATACAAAATTTGACATACTTAAGCTCGACTCGGTTCAATACACACTAGCCCGATTCAAGTAATTGCGCACGCGCTATGCAAGTGCACGGATGGGTGATTGTGTGGAGGAAGAAAATGAATTATCATCCATGCGAGCGGATGAAGTGAGAAAATTAATGAAGAAGTGTTCTTACGTCTTGTTTGGACTTTCTATTATTTCACATAAGAGCAAATTAGGAATGTTTGATAAATGAGAAGAGGTCCACTTTTGACTGAAATAGGAGTCAAAATAGGCTCTTTTCATTTCATGCAAAAATGTGGCACTTTTGAAAAATGTTCTTAGGAAGCCATTTTCTAAGAAAATGATAATTTTTTTGGGGTTATGCTAACATTTGAAAATTAACTATAAAATTTTTGCTGTCATTTGATATGGAAAATCTTTTTGTCAATGCAATCCTGTCAATAACTTTTTATTGTTTTTTTTATTAAAATCAATTTTTTTAATTATTTTTCTTTTTCTCTTTTCTTTATGTTTTCTTCTTCTTCAGATTAAGCAAGGTGGAGTTTTGTCACAAGTGGGTGAGGCTCGACTTCATCAAAACGTGTAGAGCTTGAACCTCGCCGGCTTGTGGCTAGGCTTGAGCTCGTTTGTGGTTGATCGCCGACCACCGCAGTGACTAGCGATTAGCCAATGAAGAAGAAAAAGAAAAATAAAGAAAACAAAACGAAAAAAGAAAAGAAAAGAAAAGAAAAGAAAAAAAAAAAAAGAAAGAAAGGAAAAGGTGTTTGGTGAAAGAAAGTAAGATGGAAGAAGTTATGGAAAATATTTTCCCTTACTTGAAAAGTGAAAAATATTTTTCCCTATTTTAGAAGATATATATTTGATATTTCCTGGCTAGTTTATTTTATATAAATTGAATGCCAAAAAATTTAAAAAACATATTCTGGAAATTATTTTCTGCAAAACAAATGAAGCCAAAAATATAACTAGATGATTTAGCTTTATGTGTCGCCAAAATCGGAAATGCATATATGAGATACTTGATCAGACTTGTAGGCCACTCAAGTGGAGCATCTTTAGACTCGAACTTAGTTCGACAAGCTACTCGAGCCAACCACCCCCCTCCCAAAAAAAAAAAAAACTGATTTGATCTTAAATAGGCGCGATTTCAGCATGAGTAGTTGATGAGTAGCTTGAATTGATTGCACCCCCAATCAATAACTTTATTTTAAATGCTCATCCGACGGTTTCTCCATGTCGTGTGGTGAAAATAGTTAGATACACTCTTGGATGATCATTTCCAAATTTTCAAAATGTTTGGACGAAACTGCAATATAAATCATTATTTTCTTATATAAAATGCATGATTGTAATCTTGAAATCGCACTTATCATCTATGGCGATTTGCAACATTAAAAGCATTACTAGCAAGTTAAACTCATGTTTCCTTTCTTCATACGTCATAAATTTGTACATGCCATTAAGCCTGTATAATTTATTGCCATTAAGGCAATAAATCAAGATCATTTCCAAGTATAATTTTTCCGTTTCGCAAAACACATTTTATTCATAGATATTTTTCTTTTAACATATCATCAATAGACATAATCAATGGATGTACGAACAAATGAACAAAAGAACCTTAATTTTTCGACCCGCCACGTCAAGTTTGAATGTCAACGTGCAAGATAAAACGACACATTAGTGGTAATACATTTGACCTAAGTAACCAAGTGAGGCGCCTCAAAAGCAAGAGGAGCCTTATGGACCCGAAAGCTCATGAGTGATAAAGTCACATGCCCGTGTCATTGCCATCGTCAATGCCCAATCGAAAACCCCCACCTACCCCTCAGGAGGCCTTGTATTTCCCCAACATTAAATGAAAGCCTACATCCAGAAACGTGGACCCGGCATTAAAAGAAAAAACCCATTATCTCATCCCATCCTTTATTTCAACCCCAAAGTGAAATTAAGTTATAAGACTAAACCACCCTCAACCCCCAAAAAAAAAATATTAAGGGAATTCGTTTTTTTTGAAAGCACATGCGGAGGTAGCTGTTGGGAAGGGGTCTCTACGTTCAGAAGGAACGCAACCATTCCACCGAGATCGAATTGGACGACTGATTCTCACTAACCGTTGCGTTTAAAGTTTCTCTGTAGAGAGAGAGGGAGGGATAAGGGAATTCGTTTTTTTGAAAGCACATGTGAAGGTAGCCGTTGGAAAGGGGCCTCTATGTTCGGGAGGAACGCGACCATTCCACTGAGATCGAATTGAACGGTTGATGCTCACTAGCCGTTGCGTTTAAAGTTTCTCTGTAGAGAGGGAGGGAGGGATAATCATGTGCGGACATATATCCGCAGTCTGCGTCTCTATTTCGCTTGTGCAATTTCACTCTCTCTCTCTCCTTTTTCCCAAAATCAGAAGAAGAGACGACTGTCTAGTAGTGCAGTTTCACTACTCCGTCCATATTAAGGGTAATCGTTTTTTTTGAAAGCACATGCATATAGCCGTTGGAAAGGGGCCTCTACGTTCGGCCACCGAGATCGAATCGGACGGCTGATCCTTACTAGCCGTTAGAAAGAGAGAGGGAGGGATAATCATGTGCGGACATATATCCGCAGTTTGCGTCTCTATTTCGCTTGTGCAGTTTCACTACTCCCCACACTCTCTCTCTCTCTCTCTCTCTCTCTCTCTCTCCTTTTTCCCCCAAATCAGAAGAAGAGACGACTGTCTAGTAGTGAGAGAAGCGGCCGCAGCGGGCGGTACTGAAATTTTTGATGGAGGGTTTCGGGGGAATCTCTCTCTGCTGCTGATTTCCGGGAGGGCTGGTTCGTCTTCGGCTTCTGGAGGGGGGAGGAGCGGGAGATCGTGATTTCGAAGGAGGTGGGTGGGTCTCTGTTTTGTGTGCTCTGATCTCGGTTCTTGACGCGCCCGTGCGCTCTGATCTTCGATTCTTTGTTGGGTTCTTTTTGATCGTGCTTTTCTTTCGGGAGTTCGATTTCAAATTCGCGTCTTTTACGGGGAGGGGGCTCTTCCCTTTTTTTTTTTTTTTTTTTCCCCCTTTTCTTTTGGTTCTTCGTCTCGTCGATTGGGTACTTGAACATTGAATGGGTGATGATCGATGGGTCTTGTTGTGGGCAGGCAGAGATGGCCGGATCGGACGAGAACAACCCGGGCGTTGTCGGAGGTGCGCACGTTCAAGGTACGTGATCCCGATGACGGCCGATCTCCAATTTCGCATGTTTCTTTCTGGGTGCTCGAAAATCTTTTTCTTTAATTGGAATGTTTGAGTAGTCTTTAGAAATCCTAACGTCATTTTGTTGGTTCCGGGGGATGGATTGATAGAGGGCTTGCGGGTCGGAGCGGGGAAGATGGGGGCGGGGAATGTTCAGCAGAGACGAGCTCTGAGCAACATCAACAGCAACATCATCGGGGCTCCTCCTTATCCATGCGCAATCAACAAAAGGGTCTTGTCCGAGTAATTCTTTGGAACCCTAAATTCTTAGACTGATTCTGTTTTCCTTATTGGGCTTCTGGGATTCAATATGTTTTCGCAGTAAAGATTAACATAGCTAAAAGTTCTTTGATGATCCATGATGCTTCTGTTACCCCCCGCACTTCATCGAGTGTTAATTTTTCGAGTTCTTTACTGCATTCAGAAAAAATGTCATTTCTGAAAACGATCTCCCCAACGCTGCTCATCGGCCGATTACTAGGTTAGCATCTGGCTTTTCAATGATTCTTTTGGTTTGTAGACCTGAGAACTTGTCACATTTGACTTAAGCTTTCATAAATTGCTAATTGTTTAGGCAGTTTGCTGCTCAGATGGCTTACAAGCAGCAACTTAGACCTGAGGTATACCTTTTCCGTGGTTTGTAAAGTCTAGTCTGTTGTTGTTTTGTGTGACGATGCCTCATGTTGAAGAGGCTCACGGTTAAAGAATTACCAGGAGAACAAGAGGACGACCCAATCAGTCTCAAATCCCAGCAAATCTGAAGATTGTGCCATCTTAGATGAGGACGACGACAAGATGGCTGATGACTTTCCGGTGCCAATGTTTGTGCAACACACCGAAGCAATGTTAGAAGAAATTGATCGGATGGTATGGATATGTATAGTCATCCCCTAACAGATTAGCATTGATTTACCGCTAGAAAGACCCACAGTACAACTTGTACTTGCAGGAGGAGGTTGAGATGGAAGATGTAGCTGAAGAACCTGTCACAGACATTGACGGCGATGATAAAGAGAACCAGTTGGCTGTTGTTGAGTACATTGATGACCTATACAAGTTCTATACGAAAGCTGAGGTGTTAAAATCTTTTCACTTCTCACTTAGATGTGTAGGCTTTATGATTGAGGCAGATCATCACTTTTGCTGCGCTGGTATAATGTAGTTTTCTGCTTCAGATGACATTTACAAATTTTATAAGAAAGTTGAGGTGATAAAATCTTTTTAACACTCGCTTAGATTAGACTTTACGATTGAGATAAATTATGACCTTTCTTTCTCTGGTATATTGTAGTTGACTTGTACAAATTCTATAAGAAAGCTGAGGTGATAAAAAAATTTTAACACTGGCTTAGATTGGACTTTACGATTGAGATAAATTATGACCTTTCTTTCTCTGGTATATGATTGTTTTCTGCTTCAAATGTGGAAATACAGTGAAGAAATTATTTTATAGTCATCATGAAAATGCTTGCTCTCATGTACTCACGCTTTAAAGTTTTCGGGCATGTAGGAAATGAAAAAATGATAAAAAATAATTACCATTTGCATAATTGCTAGCGGATAATGCTGGGGTCAATGCAGGTGTAAAGTGTAGGGTTGCATGTAAGTTAGGACAATAACAGAGATTCTGACTTTTGGCGCATTATTGACTGGTTTCTTATCATGCAGGCGTCTAGTTGCGTTCCCCCAAACTACATGGATCAGCAGCACGATATTAATGAGCGGATGAGAGGTATACTAATTGACTGGCTGATTGAGGTGAGTCAAAGTGTTTACGTGCTCTGAAAGAGTGGTCAGAGTTGGAGTATTAGCTGGTATGGATGAAGTAATATACTGATATTTTATAAGTAACAGGTTCATTACAAGTTTGAATTGATGGATGAGACCTTGTATCTTACGGTCAATCTCATCGATAGATTCTTAGCTGTTCAACCTGTAGTGAAGAAAAAACTCCAGCTAGTAGGGGTAACAGCCATGCTTCTGGCATGCAAATATGAAGAAGTCTCAGTTCCAGTAGTGGAGGATCTCATTCTGATTTCAGACAGGGCTTATAGCAGGAAAGAAGTTCTGGAAATGGTAAACTGAATTAAATAATCTATAAAATCTATTCTGAATAAAATTAAGTGTGTGACCTTAACTGATGGTGAATTTTGATTTACCTGCAGGAGCGGTTGATGGTGAATACTTTGCACTTTAACATGTCAGTGCCTACTCCTTACGTTTTCATGAGGAGGTTTCTTAAAGCCGCTCAATCTGACAAGAAGGTTTATAATGAATTCATGTTTGTTGAATTTGACCTGCATTATTGACATCTTTCTCTTATATAATTTATTTTAATAAGAGTTATATTTTTTAAACCAGCTCGAGCTCTTGTCATTCTTCATCATCGAGCTTTCCCTGGTTGAATATGACATGCTGAAGTTCCCACCCTCTTTATTAGCTGCTTCTGCAATCTACACTGCTCAGTGTACAATTACCGGAACCAAGCAGTGGAGTACAACATGTGAATGGCACACCAGCTACTCAGAAGAACAGCTTCTGTAAGTGACTTAGTTTTTTCCTTCTTCCACACCTTGAGATGGCTTGCTTTTGTTGAGCTTTCTGTTTCAAGCAATTTGTGATTGGGGGGTTCTGCATTCTTGTAGGGAATGCGCCAGATTGATGGTGACTTTCCATCGGAGGGCTGGATCGGGGAAGCTCACTGGTGTGCACCGGAAGTATAGCACATCCAAGTTTGGTCATGCCGCAAGAACCGAGCCTGCTAACTTTCTCTTGGACTTCCTTTTGTAGTGACATCAAAAACTGACTTTTGGGCCAGGGTGGGGGGCTTAAAAATATAGCAACATAAGTTGCCCTGGGAGTGTGTATAGCTGATTCATTTCAGCGTTTTATCTGAACATATCTGATGGTGATTCATTCCTTGTATCCCTTGAACATTGCCGATTCACAGCGATTTATTTGCACCTGACAGTGGATGGCTGTTGTTTGTTGACACTGTTTGTTAGTTGCATTTATATTCATCGATTTTCATTGTTGCCAATGATGATGTTACTAGTAATAACATCCCTTGAACTTATTTTATGTTAATTCATTTCAGCATTTTATCTAAAACTGACAGTGTGTAGCTGTTGTTTGTTGACACTGTTCCTTAGTTGCATTTATTCATCGAATGTCATTTCTTGTCAGTGATTTTTGGGTCAAATCTAGTTAAACTGCTAGTGGGCTCAATATACTGCTGGTCTTCGTTCTTTATATACCGCTGTGTGTTCCTTGGTCTGTTCACAAAGATTTTTTGGGTCTTCGTTCTTTATATACAGTGCTGAGCATATGAACATCAGCATATGAACATATGTCATGCCTGATTACTTATAGTGCTGAGCAGTGTCAACAGACAACAGCATATGAACCAGTACATAGACACATACATGGTGTCAGTTGAATGGATGCGCATGTACATAAAATGGATGGGCATGCACATGCCTGCACTTATACATGTAGCCACAATACGGCATGTAGTCACATAAAATGGATGCACATGCGCATACATACTGGTACTTACACAATATGGCATGGCATGGTCTAGGATACTACTCACAGAGAAGGATCTTGAGTTCCGACTCCGAGCAGACAACGTTCTTTCATCGGGGCAACAATCACCACTAATATTCTAAAACATTTCAAAGGCTTTAACCTCTTGAGCTGTTTCTTATTTCGATACTCAACAGCTGTTCAAGAATGTCAAGACTCAGTACTGTAGATCAACAATCTGCTGCTGCATAAACGATGACTTTTCTGTCTCATGGTCATGACAAAATGTTGATCATCCTGAGGAAAATTCTTGAGAGGGGCATATCATTCCAGGTATAATGTGCCTGAGACTTCTTCAAAGAATTGAAGAATTCAGTTGAACAAGGGCACTGTGAATTTCACGAAGTCCGAAATGTCATCTTCTAATTATGAAGCTAAACCATCTCTTTCCGGAGAAAAATGTAATGCTCCTTAATACGAGCATAAAGAACTACCCATGTTGTGAAAAAGGACGATACTCCTCGATCAAAGTCTAAACTGTATGCATCATAGTTCTTCGGCACAAATTTGAAAGGCCTAAAAAAGTTCATATGAAGTTTTAGGCTCCTAGATATGGGCATAGACATCATGCTAAATCCCAGCATACCCCCGGTTGGGATGGGTAGGCCCACCACGTAGGTTGGGGCCAAGTCAGTGGGGGGACCGTCGGGCTCCTCCTCCCCACATCCCCCAAAGAAAAAAAGAGAAAAAAAAAACTGTACTTGAGAGTTTCCCTTCACGCTTCTTGAATCATTCTCAAATGCTCCGAGAGGCATCCATTCCTTTTGTTGGGTCGGCTCATGTGCGTGCAAAAAATCACTGGCCACAACACCTGGAAACTTTGACCAATAGAGTTAGACACTTAGCTACATCCGCACACAAAAGGGACACGGTTCTGATTGGGACTTTCTTTCCGTGAAGGGGCATAAAGTCAAGACACTAAGCTACATATGCAGTCAAAAAGATGATGCTTCGACATAAGTATTAAATGCCTGCAAGTTCAAATGAAATCAAAGACACCTTGACACGAATCTAAACCATCCGCATGCAACACTCATAAATTCAAATGACATTGAACACTCTTGACATGTGTATAAACGGTCTACTTCATGAAATCCGTTGATCCACGCAATGTTCAAAAATAAGTCAAGACTCCTTCACCTGAAATCTGGGATGGTGGTGAAACTAAAAGCTGGAGAAGTTCATGAATGTTTGGGGGCAACCCTCATTGCTAATTATAAAATGAAGATACAATTCAAGTCCTAAGTCTCCTGACTCATAGAAAGTATAAAAAGGCGAACGATTTGAAGATAAAATCCATGCCCCAAGTCTCCTTACTCGCACAAGTATAAAAGGTGAATGACTTGAAGATTCAATCAAGTCTAATAAACTTCTTGGCTGCAAGATTGCAAAAGGCATACGGTCGAGAAAGAACTTCAAGATTCAATAAGGTGAAAGGGGATCATCTGCCACCAATCTGAAGCTATTGTTTGGACAACAGAGTCACACTGCAAGATTCAATAAGGTGAAAGGGCTGGCGTTGACAAAGAAGATGAAGAGCACAGTTGATCGTGACCGTGTCATGAAGATGATTGGTTGCATCAAGGATTTTAAACCCTAGGATCCAAGATCAATGATATGACGCTCTTAAATTAACTTTCTTGAGATGTTGTCTACTTAAGCTTGTTCTATACCAACTCTTATTTTTTTTGTTGTTTTGACATGAGGTCCCTTATCTTGATAGTATTTTTCACCTGAGCATACTTCAAATTTAAGTTTCAATGCTAAACAATATTGTTATATCCAAAAAGCATATCCTTTGAGTTAATTCTGGTTTGATCTAATATAATCTTGGAACAACATTCCCATGTTTGGTGTACAATTCAATTTCATTCCTTTCCCTTTGGTATTTTCGAAGCTTGCTAAGAAGTGCTCATTGTTTGGGTTCTTTTGCCTTGGCAATCAATTCCTATCCTCGTTGAACCGGGTCATTATAGGTCTACCAACTTTCAGGGGGTTCGTCCTCAAGTCACATACTACTGAGAGGGTCCTGTTGTAATATCTTACTAAGACACCCTTTAATTAAACTCACTAAAGATATTTTCTTATTTTTGGTCTTTTTTGAATCGAGTCTCATAATTTTTCATCTCGCATGCTAAATATATTTTCCGAGGAGAACATACATCCTAAAAATGCTCTTGTCTAGCATGTATAGGATTAGAGTTCCAATACTGAACGTTTGCCGAAAAAGCTAAGGTGGCGGGGCCATCACCTATAAGAGTCCCTTTATCTCTCCACCCAACTCCGCTCCACCTTTAGTTTTGTTGTTAGATTTTTGTTTTTGTTTTTTTCCCCAATGTTTACCTTTTCTCAATGTGGTGCATATTCGGGAACACATCAGCGCCACATATGCTCTCAAAATGCATTCAAAGAATTTCTATTATTCAGATTAGATAGACCTAACAAAACTACCCGATTGCATCAATTGGATAAAATTAGCATTCGATTGTAATTGTTGTAGATTTTAACATTCAATTGCACTTTTACCACATAAAATTTATCGAGGTATGATTATGTCGACACCCAAAATTACCCATATTATCACGTGTCGGTCATGAGGATAAAATGGTAACAATTCACGTGTTAGTCACGAGAACGAAGGAAAAGATAAGACATGCAAGGAAGTTTGACCAAGTGTCGATGAACTTGTGAATGGAAGCATATGATTTGACAATAAGAGAAGGAATTACCATGTGTCCAGATATTGGAATAATGCCATGGCTACCAAATTCGAGTAGTATTGACATCAAAATTTGAGTGTGAATAATCGGACGTACAAAGGACCGCGCAAAGTCAAGGAGCAGTTATTACTCAATGACCAAGTCATGCAACCGCAATTGACTAATCAAGAGCAACGATCAAGGCAAATGTGAATGATAGTAGGAAGATAGAGGAACATGTGAAGAGATTAGGGATGGTTACTAAGGAACAAATAACCGTTCGATGGTTATCACATTGCTTTATAAATACCGCGAGTCATCCAACAGAGAAGTCCCCGAGTAACATATCAAATGCCTTTACTTTGTCTTTACTTTATTGCACTTTAGTTTCATAGCTATAACTTCTAGATTCGTGCCGTTGATTAGATTCCGATGAGTGTCTACATCTTGGTGCAGCATCGTTAATTAAATTCCGATATTGTACCATGAGCTCATCATCGTTGATTAAATTCTGACGTTGTATTCTTATCCAGGGGCATTGTTGTTAATTAAATTCCAACTTTGTATCAAATTATCCCTAAGCTGTGTTGTTAATTAAAGTCCAACATAGGTTAGAACCGGATGTTGTGATGATTAACAAGTCATCGATTGTCAATGTTGTAATGCGAAGATTGGAAATAACATTTGTATTTTATTATTTTATGTTCAGATAGACATGGAACCTGAATCTCCTTTAATAAAAGCTGAAATATATCGTTTGGTGAAAGATATTTCGTACGGGAATAAAATCGACGAAATAGGTCTCATAAAATTTAGGATCCAATCGAAATACTCGATTTCACCTAGATTAAATTTAGGCTACATTTGGTTGTCCAAATTTCTAATCGGGATATGACTGGATAGGATAGAATATGAAATCCTATGATTTTTTTATATCCTATCTATTGTTTGATGAATCCCAGTATTAAAGTCAGATATATTCAAATTATATCATGTGCATTTTTTTTGATATAAACAGCATATCATTATAAATGAACCTAAATGTTCATAAATGGAGATGATGAAAATCTCTCGTAACACTATTCTTTAATCTATTTTTTCTCTTTTTATATTATTTTCTTTATTATTTCTTTTTTTTTCCCATTTCATCATTCTTTAATAAAATTTTATCAATAGTAAATTGTACTAACATATCTAAAATATATAATAAATATAAATATTTAATTTATAGATTGAATGTTTATTATAAGATAGAATTAAAGTTGAATATATAAATTAAAATAGGATTAATTAAAAATAAATTTGTATTTTTATTTTTAATTTCTTAAATTAGAATTCAAATATTATTTATATTGAAATATAATTTCAATTTTATTAATCCAATAAGTTTGTTATTAAGAAAAAATAACTTTTCTATTATGGACATTAGAAATCTTATTCACTTTTATTCCTCATTTTCCATGAGATAATCTTATCCTGTCTATATTCACCTTATATCCGACTTTATCATGTCCTGAGCGAGCACCAAACGTAAGTTATGATATCCCGAATTTTATCCCGATTGCCAAACACAACCTTACAATTAACGTACGGTTAATACTCATCCTATTTGATGGGTGTCTTGTAAAATCGAGGCGGATGATCGAAGCAAGAGCTTCTTGACAAATCGACAATGGTGCCGTCTTCATCGCTCCTGCCCTGTCGTTGCCTACCGTCCGTCCGTGTAAAGCGTGCCAAAAGCCAGGAAAAAATAGTCAGGAGACCGGCTCCTGATTTGTGATTACCCCCAAAAGCCTCCAAGAAATATCTCCAACTTGCTCCCATTAGCTAGCTGGCATCGTCATCCCTATCAGCTACGCGCCAAAATTTCACACGTAGTCGTGAAAAGGAAATTCCAATAAATTTTTGATGATTAAAAAATAATTGATGTTCGGTCCGACCTATGAAATTTCCACTTTAAAGTTGTCACCTTTTTCTGTAAAAATTCTTGTACATGCGGCTCGATCATTATCAAATACGGTAAAATTTATAATTCCTTCCAAATATGCGAATCCTACCGTGTGCGAGAATATATATATTTTTATAATCTTTTCGTAGTTACTTAATTTAATTAGCACTTTGACTTCTTGCTTAATTGAAATAATTGAAATTGAATTGGATTTTTATTAGGAAAAAATGAGATGAATAATTTCTATATTTTAACTCAATACAATATCATTGATGAACTTTTAATTTATTTAATACAATGTGAAAATATTCAATATTGTGGTTTGATATCACATTAAATATGTATAAAAATTTAAAAATAATATTATAATTCAGAGATTATATTAATTATATATAAAAAATTAAAAATTCACATTAAATAAATTAACAATTAAGGCATACAGACTTCCGATATCTAATCTTTGTTTTCGATTCTTGCGGTGTGGCCGAAGGAGCAACGTCCCAAAAGCCAGTTCAGTCAATTTCCTCCCTCGATCGATTTCGATCGTCGCCGTCGCTCTCCGCCATTGGCCGCCGCGGCCCGGCTCGATCGAAGCAAGCATCCGTCCCCAGCGACGCGTGGCCGTTCCGAGCGGTGGGGCGGGCCAGGTGAGGCAACCTGGGCCGTGCGTTTTCTTGCGATGTTGGAGTTCCCGATCCCGCGCGTGCGTGGCGATTTCGATTGCAGTTTTGTTGTCAATATTGTTGTTGTTTTTTTTTTTTTCCTACGAGTTTTTCGGTTTTCGTCGAGTAAATCTTCGGGTCCGGATGGGGTTGTTGGGCGAGGATGCGGTGGAGGACGTGGTGGGTTTGGATCTTTCATCCCGGCGTCAAGTGGGAGAGGTTTCTAGTGGCTTCTGGGACCATGTCCGACGGCGATGCTCTGAACAGGAAAAATCCCGTGGCGTTTGTGGTGGACGCATGGGCGATTGTACTGTTATCAATCATGAATTTGTTGGTTTTTTTTTTTTCGCTTTAGTTGCTCGGGTTTGTCCGTATATATATATATATGTTCAATTGGGATTTTTGTTTGAGGAAGGGTGGAGTTAGTGAAGAGGTAAAGGTGCTGTCTTTCAGGAAGGAGGGATGGCGGAGAAGGAGAAGAAGTTCGTGAGAGTGGCGCCCTTCGAGTGTGCTTGGAGCGAGGATTTGATGTTCCAGGAAGCCGGGAGGGGTTGTGTTGCTTTCGAAGCCTCCGCCCGCAATGATGTGACCGTGGTGTTCCGGGAGAACGTCGGCAGCCAGCACTACCATTACAAGAGAGACAACAGTCCTCATTATACGGTGATTCTTGGCAGTCACAGGAACCGCCGTTTCAAGATTGAGGTGGATGGGAAAACCGCCGTCTATGAGGCGGGCATGGCCCTTTGCAGCTCTTCGGCGTTTCAGAGCTACTGGATCAGCATATATGACGGGCTGATCAGCGTTGGCCAGGGTCGGTACCCTTTTCAGAATCTGGTTTTCCAGTGGCTGGACACCAACCCGAATCGCAGTGTTCGGTATGTTGGGCTTAGCAGCTGGGACAAGCATGTCGGATATAGGAATGTCAGTGTCTTGCCATTAACACAACATCCCATCTCACTCTGGAAGCAGGTGGATTGGAGTGAGCACAAAGGGGAGGAGGGGAAAGATGATGAGGAATTGGGAGAAGAATGTTCGGATTATGAGAAGTGGGGACTAGAAAATTTTCTGGAGAGCGAGGAACTGTCTGATGTGTATTTTATCGTTGGAGAGGATGAAAAGCGTGTCCCTGCTCACCGGGTCATCTTGGGTATCTGTGGTAACTTAAGTTTTTGTTCGTCAAGTGATGTTATTTTTCTCAGAGATGTTGAATATCCTATCCTGCATTCTCTTCTTCAGTATGTGTACACCGGACATACACAGGTAAAATTGCTAACCAAATCTGCCCAAACACATTAACTTCCAATATTTATGTCTCATGTTCTCTGTTAAATATGATCCAGCATGATATCCAGCCAATAAAGAAGTATGACTTGGCATGTTTTTAAAATCATTGCGGTCAATGGTTAATGAAACTGGATGTGCGACCCGTTCAGGCAGAGGGTGTTCCTCAGCAGGACAGACTTCACTATTCACTAGGATTACTATCATGTGTCAGGGGACTCTTTTTTTTTTTTTGTAGAAACAGGGGACTCTTTTGAGATAGCAAGATTTTATTTTAAAGACTCCTGTCCAGTTGGGCACCTTCATATTGGATTTTTTTTTTTTTGCCTTGTGAATGTGAATACTTGGAATTATCTTTTTATTTTTTATTTTTCGTTTTTGCATGATTAGTATGGCCAATAGAGCTTTCGAAAGGCATATGTATGGAATTTTTAGCTTTACCAGATAACTCAAATTAATTCTTGCTGATGGATTTAGGCTGCGGAGTCTGAGCTTGGTTCTCTGATGGCACTAGCCTTACAATTTGAGGTGCTGCCCCTGGTTAAGCAGTGTCAGGAAATGATGGATCGTTTTAAGTCAAATAAAAAATTGTTTAACTCTGGTAAGAATGTGGAGTTATCATATCCAAGCTCAAGGCCCCATTCTACGGTTTTCCCCTTTGGGCTCCCAGTCAACATGCAGAAGCTCAAACAGTTGCCTATAACTGGTGAACATAGTGATGTTAAAATCAACATTGACGGTAATGGCTCTGCTGCCCAGGCACATAAAATTATTCTTAGTTTGTGGAGCATCCCATTTGCAAAGGTGAGCAAAACTCTATTGCCTTTCTTCCTCTTTAAATTTTTTCTTTTGTCAGCCTCACTTAAGTTCTAAAATCTGTTGAGTTCTATGATGAAAACAAGCTTTATCATATTGAAGGAAAGTTATTTTTGTACCTTTTATTGGGAGAAATGTGTTATTAGATAAAAGTCCTCCTATTGACTACGACAGTTGTCATGTTGATTCGTCTGTCTTGGATTTCTTTCTATGAGCCTACAGTATTCACTTAATTGAATACTTCTAAAGTTTGGTAGCCATTGAAATGTGTCACATCGGTTGACTATAAGGGTGGGCATGAATATTGAAATGAAGAAAAGCGACTGCATGTGAGTTAGCATGGCTAAAGTTGTCATAGGAAAAGGGCGGCTGTGCAGAAATATGTATAGTAATGCTGGCAACTTATTGTTTCCTGAATGGATGCAAAAGAATGTTTAATGTGCTCCTTTGTCTGAAGTGAAGCAAAATGCTTAAACTTTAATAGGTACCCTTTTGTTTTGAGTCTAGATTAATATTAGGGGTGACTTGAAATTTTATCCTGTCCTTTAATAAGATTTAACAGAGGTTTGCTGTTGACAGATGTTCACCAATGGAATGACTGAGACCAATTCCTTAGAGATTTGCTTGAAGGATGTATCACCAGAAGCATTCAGTTATATGGTCAGCTTCATGTATAGTGGCGAAATTAATATGGAAGATGGTCCAAATTCTGGGAACTTATTACTCCAACTGCTTTTACTGGCTGATCAGTTTGGAATCACCCTACTTCATCAGGAGTGCTGCAAATTACTTTTAGAATGGCTCTCTGAGGTAGCTGCTTGTCAATCTTTATATAGTCATATGGTTCTGTTGGTCTATCTGTTAAATTGATTATTTTGTTTGTCACAGTTATTTATGCCACGTTTATGATTTGAATTTGAAAGAACGGGGAAGTGACTTGCGGGTATCAGGCTCTGTAAAGAAAGAAGAGATCCCTATGTTGATTGAATCATAAGATATTAACACCTCTCGTGTACATATTATCTGCAGGGATGGAGTTCTCCTATTGGAAGATGGTCATACATCAAGAGTTTTTCTATTATGCACAAGTTTAATGGACGAGGAAGCAGACAATTTTGGCTCTGTAATAGGGCTGTAGCTATTTAAGCTAACTATTGAACTTTGTTGCAGGACTCAATATGTCCCATCCTCCAAGCTGTTTCGATGATCCCATCTTGTAAGCTTATTGAAGAAACAAGCAAGAGAAATTTCGCCACACACTTTGATTATTGTACAACAGCGAGCATGGACTTTATCTTGTTAGATGACACAACTTTTAGCCATATTATTCAGGTCAGTGCAGCTTTCTGGATGGTTGTCCCCATCAATTCGCAACTCCTCTGCTTTTTTAAATCTGATAAACCAAGGCAAATAGTACTTCATGAGGTGATAGAGATCAACATGGAGAGAAATGCATGGAAGATATGTGATAACAGTGTGGATTGTCTAGTCTGTGCTTTACTACCTACCGAGAAACAAGGTCGCGTGTAACTTCAATGCTTTCTTTGTCAGCCACTGCCCTTATGCGACTAGAGTAATTAGTTCAGCAGCGGTCATCAACGTAATACATTTACTTGACATAATAAAGTTTTAGGGGTCATCAATGATGGAAATAGGTGAGAAGTTGCTTCTTCTTGTGGATTTAGATTGGACAAATAGCCAATTTTCTCCGAGAAGCTTTGGGGCCATAAAATATCCTCTTTTGCTTATGTTTGTCTGATAAAAGTTGAATGTCTCTAACTAAGGGAATAAACCTTGCAGCATCCAGACTTGACTGTGACGTCTGAAGAGAGGGTTCTCAATGCAATTTTAATGTGGTGCATGGAGGCAAAGAAATTACTTGGTTGGGAAGCGGTGGATGAGCTCATGAACCCTTTAACACCTGAAGTCATTTTTTCTGACAGGCTTCACTTACTAAATGATTTGTTGCCCTTTGTGCGATTTGCCTTGTTACCACGTGCATTGCTTAAGAAGGTGCGTAGGGCCTGGACTTAGAGATTTAGTCTCTGTTCGCTCTCAATGCGAGAACCTTATTTCCATGCAATGCTTTCATGATTGTATTGCAGTTGAAGATGAGCAACCTCAGCAAACGCATTCCTGTTCTTGGAAATCTTGTAAGCAATTCATTCATTTTGTTAGTGTTATTTGTGGGGCAAAAAGCATGACCTTCATACTATGAATGGACGTGCCATTGTCTCTATCACTTCACGAATTTCCTTCCATATAATTCTTTCTCTTTTTCCAAATGCTCTCAATGATGTAGGTCATGGAGGCCGTCAACCATACAGAACTGGGGTTGGCAAATATAGGGACTGACAAAAGGTAATAGTCATCAAATTGCTGTACTGTTGGTTTAGATAACTTTTTGCAAGAATGTATCAGAAGAACTTAAAAGCAAACGCTCTTCAGCTTATTGCTGAGAAGGAAAGAAAAAAAAATGGAATCTTGTAAGATTTTTTGTCTTAGGACTGGAAACTCTGTTTAGATATATCCTTCTCTCAAGTTGAGGTGTCTAGCAAGTGCTTTCGCCCTGGGAGGAAAGTGTCTTATGTTCATATTCTGGGTAGAATTGCTTTGTTAATTCTATAAGTCAAAATACCGAGGAATTCACTTTTAGATTGGTGCAATCCGCATCACTTGGTGTTTGTGCTTCCTGTCATTTGAGGATTGTATTATTATATTGCAAAAGGTTCCTTGATGTGGTGTCAGCATGGTTTCGCCTTGGTCATCTCCATTCATTGTTGGAGCACTTGATGGACAAAACCCATATTCATGCCTATTAAATCTAATTTGGAGATGTGGTGTTGGCGTGGTTTTCACCCTGGTCATCTCCATTCAATGTTGGGGCACTTGATGGACAAAGCTCATATTTATCCCTGTTAAAGCTATGCCCTGTTTCAAACTTCATTATAAATAAAGTTTTCCTCGTTAACTACATGCTGTTCGACAAGAGAATATTACTAATATAGAACCTGTGCTATGCACGGTAGATTTTTGCACCCCTTAATTGTTTTTCTTTAAAATATTCAACAATGTAAAACCTTCTAAATCTTCTAAAGATTTTTCGTTCTAAAGAAAATTGCTCCATTTTTTTTTTCCTCTGAAATGGGTGTGTGTGCATGAAGCATTACACACATGCCTGCAATCACATGCGTATTTGCATTTTTAAGTAGAAACAAAATTGATTTAGTTGAATTTAGTTAATTAGATGGGCTTATACAATTGCTTGGTGCCATACATGGTTTATAATTTTTTTTTATAAGCTATTCTTTTTTTGTCCCCCCACCTTAAAAAAAGATTTTTAAGCTTTCTATAGGACCTTAAATATATGCTTCTTTTAGTTTTCTTTTATATGGCATTCTTTGCAAGTTTTTGAAACTTTTAAAGGATCCCTTGCAAAAAAAAATAAAAAGTAAAAGAAATATCAAAATTCACCTAACCATCAAATGTGTGGACTATGAACACTTGTGAGTTATGATACTCTCCCACTCCATGAGTCGATACATTGGTCAACTTATACATTTTCATATAATAAGATTTCCCACTAAAATAGAATTCTTCTAATTTGTCAGATTCCAACATAGGCGATCTAGTTTTAAGGAACTCCAACACATAAGTGATGGTGACAGCAATGGGGTCATGCACTTTGCGGGCACATCATATGGGGAACATCAGTGGGTCAATCCTGTCATTGCAAAGGTGAATTGCCTAATGCCTCAGTTTTCTCTCTACCAGATAGACCACTTTCCGAATATTGCTTATGTTCATTTCCAACATGCAGAGGATTTTTATAACCGCTAGTAGCCCCATTTCAAGATATACTGATCCAAAAGTTTTGGTCTCAAGAAATTTTCAGGTTCTCCTTTTTTTCTTTTTAAGTCAGTTTGTATCTGAAACTTCATTAATATTAGTTTATTTAGGTATCTAAGATTAACTTTCTTCTGTAGGGTACATCTTTTGCTGGGCCTCGGATAGAAGATGGACATAACTGCTCATGGTGGATGGTAGACATTGGCGAAGATCATCAGGTTATACTAGTATCTTTTTTCTTGTATATGATTTTATACCTTTAGCATGTTGTCCAGGGTCAGGTTCATATATAAGCTTTAGATATTAGAGCAAGAGGACTCTAGCTTGAGGGTTAACATAAAAGAGTGATTCATTTTGAGGCTTAATATGTAGTAGCAGCTAATTGTATGAATAATCAAGTTAGAGTTGATTTTCATTCGAGAATGTGTTTTTAGGACAGAAAGGTGGGGTGCAGGAGATTTCATTGATTACTTGGATTACACATTACTCGCATCACTGTGTAATCCGAGCACCCAAAAGAAAAAAAGGGATCTGTGATTTCTAATGGAATAGGTAATAGAGCAAATTTGCCACCTACTAACTGATGTAATTGTTCACAATTCTGTGCAATGGAACATGCAGTCTATTTCAGTCATGGACAACAGTTGTAGTCTGTATCGCAGACCTTTTCTTGATAGCTTTTCATGCTTCTAAACTATAGTAAAATTGGCACACACTGATGTATGTGCCAAATCAAGAAAGGGGAGAAAGAGAGAAGTGGTAATTGAAAGTGAGGAAATGGGGAAGGAGTTAATAATTAAAGTGCTTGTTGCATAATTATCTTAATATCCTTTTAATTAAGGTGTAAGTACCATGACAAGTGAAATCACTTAATGGTCAACTAATCCATTTATTTTAGCAAAATTCGTCATCAAAAAACGCCTCCAATACTAATAGTTAAGAAGATATCAGGGAATTCTTTGACAGTTTGTCATATCAGTCAATATTTGAATGTTTTCCTGATGCAGCTAATGTGCAACTACTACACCCTCAGACAGGATGGCTCAAGGGCATACATGAGGTCCTGGAAACTTCAGGTAAGTATTATAACTTCCAATTATAGCGGGCATCATGCATGCATACAGCATGAATGACATACTGGTTGCATCTTATCTGGGCCTTATGCTGTAGTTGAAGTCAGGGCTCCTTACTTTTGCTTCCGATCTTGATATTGGCATCCTTGAAAGATCTGTCCATTTATCTCGAAGCAAATTGCCACCTGTTGCATTAGGATGAGATATTAATAAAACAGAACAAGAAATCATTTTATGACAAATTCCAGGGCTCTGTGGATGGGAACTCGTGGACAGACTTGAGAGCACATGATAACGACCAGACCATCTGCAAGCCTGGGCAGTTTGCGTCATGGCCCATAACCGGCCCCAATGCTCTCCTTCCTTTTAGATACTTTAGGTTTGTTTTGACTGGTCCCACGACCGGTGCATCGAACCCCTGGAACTTCTCCGTTTGCTTCTTGGAGCTCTATGGCTATTTCCGCTGAAGTGATGGGGACTAATGTGTCTGCAGGCGTGTTTCTTGTAGATAAATGAATAAAACCACCCCCTTTACCAAAAAAAAGCATGCTGCTGGACTTGTATAATCTGTCCACTGGGGGATAGCCTCATCTCACACGGAACTGAGTGGTTTCATCGTGTCATTCATGCCATGTGTTTGGACATCTTGAATATAAGCAAAGTCAAACAGATGAACAGCTTTTACCGGGTGTTCCCATCAAGCGGTTGTGATTGCCGCTCCATAGCACTTGTTCTGTTTTTGGCCGACATTCCAGTGGTTTTGACGAGTTTAAAAGTGAGAACAATTGAACAAATGATCAATGTGGTCGGAGCTCATTCCTAGTGGTTGTGGCATCGGAATTCAACCTCCCTGAGATCGTATCTGCCTAATGAGTTATAAAAATTGCATGTTCAGGGAAATGTTATCGTGGAAACAATTCAGTGAGCTCGCCAATGCTTTGTTCTATACCTTTAGGCCAACCTAAGAGGCGGCAGGTCACCATAGTTGATCTCCTCGCAACAGAATTAAAACGATTCTTGGTTGTTACCTCGTACGGTTTTTCTCTTTTTCTTATTTTATGCAATCGAAGTTTGGTTAGTGAGGAAAATCAGGGAGAAATCGAGACTGAACTTCAAATTAAAAGCACCTCTGATTTTTCCTTTGGGGACCAGCGAGGATAAGCGCAAACTGGACTCTCTTGCTTGGGATAAGAAAGCTAGCCTGGGTCCTGTCAAAGCTTGACCTAATAAATGAGGCTCTGCTCGTTACTGCGATTGAGACTTAAGAAATGGATGAATGTGCTATCGACATCATGCGAAAGGGTTCTAGGAATTTCCTTTTGTCCCCATATGCGGTTATTGCCTGCGAAAATCTTCCACTCTTATGAATGCTGTCCCTTCCCATTAACTTCTTAAGGAGAATAGCATCTCGGTTCTTATCACTAGCATATGTCTGCAAGAAACGCCCTTGGAGATGAATCCGCAATCCCCTTCTCCTTTAGTTGTTGTGCGGTCCTAGTTTGGTCCCTTGGCCATGGAGGCAAATTGTTCTTCGGATGCTTCTGTAATGGATGCATAAGCTAAACCCCTTAGGTGATTGACAATATCAAGGAGTTACTGCATTTAATTATAAGAAAGGTTCTCATTCAGGAATTGTTATAATTCCTTAGCAATGTGCTCACCTGGGCGGTATGATCCATTTTTCTGGTGCATACCCAGAACATACAAATTCATTATGAGCAAGTACTTTTTAAAACATGATGTCATACTATAGCATGAGATTATGCAAACTGTTTCCAGTAATATGCAGTGAGATTCTTCATGAAGGCCGAATAGTAGGATATCATCAATGTAAATAAAAGCTTTGGTCATGATGGGTTGAGAAATTTTGTGCATGCCTTTCTGAAATAGTGACAGGCAGTTTTGAAACTAAAAGGGAGAATAGTCCATTAAAAATGTTGATTTGGGTACAGAAGCCTGGTTTAAATCTTTTCTCTGGATGAATTTCAAGTTGACAAAATCCTACCTTAGGTCCAATTTGTAGTACACCTTTGCGTGGGAAAGACTTAAGAACGCCTTTCAATTGGCTGAGGAAACTTGTCAACTCGTAGAAAATGATCTGAGCGGCTAACAATTATTGACAAGCCTTATCTTTCTCCTAGTCTCAGCTCTTTCCTTGATGTAGAAAGCTTCACATGTCCACTGGGAATCTGATGGTTCAATTACTCCTTACCGGACTAATTCATCACACTCTTTCTAAGGAACGTGTGCATGGTATGGATTTTATCTCCCTATGACTCGCTTTCGTGGGATTGATGACTTCATTCATCTTGAAAGGAAAACCAATTAAGAATTCAGAGCTTTTCCACCATGATTAGGGCATTCCTAGAGAAATTCAGTTTGGGAATCGACACAAGCATCCATTAGAATTTGAGCAGTTGGGCCCAGTCTGTGTTGCTGGATGAGATAACGTCTTCGAATGCCATTGTTTCCATTGTCCTTCGAAACGAATTCCACGGGACAATAGTATGTATAACAGTTTCCCGATCAGGTGATGGAGAACCGAGGTTTTTGGTAGTGAAGGAGCACTGGGAGAAACACTGAATTTTAATGGTTGCCCATTAGGCAAGTAGTAGAGACTTTCCTTGATATCGCTAAAATATTTGGTGAATGGTTCCCGGAATGGTTCTGGAAGAATCTTCTGATCAAGGATAAAAACGCGACTCCAGAGATTGGTCTGTCATATTTGGACCGGAAACTTTGTACTGGAACATGGGGGGCTAACTGTATACCCCTATCAGGGTCATCACTGGTCTGTGGTAGTGCTTGGACGGTACCCGTGTCTTTTGAGATTGGCCCATCTTCTAGGGAGAAGATGGACGCGAGTTCATCTTCGACACCTTTCTTCTCGAATGTCTGAATCATATGCATGTGTCATGGTGCTGAGGTTCTCAAGTCCAAGTATCAAGAAATGATTCTAGGGAACGGAATAAGTTTTGAACTACTTCTTAAAATGTATATTTGTATTTAAGATATTTAATGAGGCAGATGGTAATTTTATATTTGATAGGATAGAAGGTTATTAAGAAGGGTAGATTTTGCCACACACACATAAATATGGGTGCTTTTCCCTTCATTTGTCTTACCCAACATTTTGAGCAATAATGTACATTCTCTCCTCTCTATCTAAACACTTTCTCTCTCTATGATCAGAGTGAGTTAGTGACTGAGCGATTGATCATTGAGAAAAAGCTTAACTTAGGCAACCCAACGAATAAAAAGAAGCCAAAGTTGCCGCACTGTCTTGATCGCAAGCATCGGCCCATGACAAGTGATATTAGAGCACGAGTAGAATAGAGTTTGTCCAAAGATATCAAGGAAAATATCAGGTGGTCAAAAGAATATTGAACCAAGAGGATGTCTCTGTTGCCATTGTTGGCGAGGCTCCCTAAGAGAAGGTCGCCCAAGACCATCTCAACGGTTGCCATGGTGGAGTTTGTGGATGGACTTGATAAGGTCAGAGGACGAATGGATGAGGTCAAGGAGATGCCCTGCTTTCAATTGACGACCATTGTGAATCAATCCACGGCCCTCTTACACATGAAGGATAAATCCCTTGAGATCATAATCGAGGCTTTGAAGATGGAATTCCTAGAGCTTAAAGAGAACAATTCCCACAAAACCGAGGTCAAAGTTTTGAAGTTGGAGTTCCAAGAGCTCAAGGCCGAACTAGTCTTGTGCAAGACTAATATTTTGAAATGTGTCATAGCCGTTCAAGTGACTCACAAGGTGACTGTACTGAAGCTCATGGAGTTCAAATGCAATTGGTTAGCTAAAGAGGTGGACAATTTCATTTGGAGAAGGGAATAATACTTTGATGCTGTTGGCATTCAAGATGAAATAGCCTAGGTAAGAAAGGTTTCTATGTTCCTTGACTGATAATGCCATGCTCTGGTGGAATTCATTCAAGAGAAGCCATCTTTTTCTCAACATCTTTGTCATTTGATCCAATAGCCTTATGTTAGATGGCAATAGATTTGATAACTACTGATGACTCTTGGAGGAGTATAGGTGTGATGAGACCAAGTGAGGTGTCAATTCCGCCAACATGTGGGATGCTTTTGTCAAAGAATTATGGGATTACCTCTTTCCTGAGTTCGCCCAACAAGAGGCTCGCAGCAAACTTTATCCCTTGAACAAAAAGGCATGGTGTGGGAGTATGTGAAGGAGTTTACTGAGCTCAAACTCCAAATCCCAAGTTAGGGGAGGAGGAAGCTCTCGTGGCATTTGTGGATGGCTTCAAGCCTTGGGCCCAACTCGAGCCCAAACAATGGGAAGTTTGAAGCATCTCAAACGCATATACCATAGTTGGGTCTTTTGCCAATTTCACCAAACCCAAGTCTTTCAAGTCCAAAGAAAATTGG
Source organism: Eucalyptus decipiens (assembly GCA_014182575.1). Taxonomy (NCBI): domain Eukaryota; kingdom Viridiplantae; phylum Streptophyta; class Magnoliopsida; order Myrtales; family Myrtaceae; genus Eucalyptus; species Eucalyptus decipiens. The sequence continues at coordinate 21,498,896 of CM024614.1, read as the reverse complement.
TGGAGAACGGATTACCACCATGATGAAGATGAAGAAGGTGAAATCAATCGTGGTTGAAGAGAATGACGAGAAAGATCATGGGGAGGAGGGACTTTTGAACAACCCAACCAAAATTGGAAATGACCCCAAGGCGACTTCCTTAAAGAAAGGGAAAATAAGTCACCACGATCACCCTACCTCTTTCATGACAGTCCCATTGAACCCAAGATTGTCCAAATAGGAACAAACTTAGGATATTGTTTGCCATAGAGGAAGACGAAAAAGCAAAGCAAGAGAAAAGAGAAGTGCGGCTTGGAACCGTAAAAATTCTCCACTCTATAAAGATTCAAGTTCCACCTAAGAAGCCTTCTAGCTCAAGTTTGCCATTTGGAGAAGTCAATATTAGTAATACAAAACTCTATGTCTTGGTTGACATGAGTGCATTGAACATGTTCATGTCAAGTGAAGCGGTGAAGAGTTTGGGACTTTAGGTGGAACCGACCGGATATCGGTTCAAGATAGTCAACTTGGATGATGTACTAGCCGTTGGCATTGCTTATAACGTGGAACTATACATTGGTGATTGGAGGGACAATTTCTTCATCGAGATAATTCTCCTTGATGAATATGATCTTATTTTGAGTTCGGAATTCTTTGATAGTGCTAATACCATGATCGACATGAAAACCAAGTCAATTGTTATTACTAACCCAAAATGACTATCGATGGCACCTTTGATCTTTGGGTTGTTGGAGCCAGAGTATTTCTCTGTTAAGACTTGTGGATGAAAGCCAAGAGTTGAGGAGCCTATGGACAAGTCAAAACCACAACCTTTGGAGGAGTCAAAGGTGGAGTTTGGACTATCTAAGCCAACTCAAAGTGAGATGCCGATCCATGTGCTTTTTTCAAAAGTGGAAAACTTGCTAAGCAACATGGAAATGGCCGTACCAAAGGAGTTGCTGATGGAATGAGTTGGGATTCATGAGCCATGAAGTCGTCAAGTCGAGAAAGGAAAGATCGAGTGGCATTGGAAAATGAAGAATTGTTGATGTTCGAGAAAACTAACATTCGAAGAGAAGGATGTGATTGGGCAAGTGAAAGACTTTGGTTTGAGACCGTCAAGAGTGTCGCTCAATTGGGTGGGGGACAATGTTACATTGCCAAGATTCTCAAGACTCAAAGTACCAAGAAATGATCCTAGGAAACAAAATAATTCTAAAACTACTTGAAAATGTATATTTGTATTTAAGATATTTAATAGTCTTATATTTAATAGAGTAGATAGTAGTAAATACGATTGAACATAATTTAAAAGAGTAAAACTCTATATATATAAGCTTGCGTTTAGGAGTTTGAATTTGAGTCAAGATAGGATAACAAATTATCTAAAACAGATAAACTTATATACATCCGGATAAAATGCCAAATAAGAAATTTGGCTTAGGGGGTGGGGTAAACTCATGTCGAATATAAAATTTAAAATGTGACTTAACAATTCTTATTATCTTTTAACAGAGTGATAGAGTGACGTATTAGATATTGCTTCACTGGCATTTAAAGGACTTGCCTTAGATGAATTACCCTTATACGGCTTCGGGCTTCTATTCCTAGTGGTGCAATCAACATTACGCAATTAGTCCAGGTTCAGTTCTGACTATAGCTGTTTGCTAAAAAAAAAAAAAAAAAAAAATTCTGACTATAGCTGCAACCATACGTGTGGGTCTCCCTGCATGTGGCTCATGCCTTTCGAGGTGGCCTACCCCTTGGCCAATTGTCACTTGCCAGCTCCGTCCTTGCTTATTCTAGTTGCGGAAGTGGTGATTCTGGGACCAGCTTTTGAAAAAGTCCAAGGACACCACCAAGATAGTTGTCGTCACTTCTGACCTCAGCATTATCATTGTTGACTTTGACCTCGCTGGTCATCACTACTGGCCGGCAGTTGTGTTTCGACGAGTAAGGTGAAAGGGGGTCCAAAGATGATGTCGTGCTATATTTGCATAGATCATCCTTTCCACCCAATTGCATATGTCCTTAATGTCGAGCTTGCCCTTTCACACATGACTTACGAGCCGGTTGTTCACCCGCTTTCTTTGGCGATGGAGTCCGACTGTATGACCCACAAGAAGTGCATCCCGTCATTCATTAGGCTATCCTAGATTTATGTGAACTCGTGTTGGTTGAGAGTCATTATGCTCTGAGGTCGACTTCCTAGATACGTGGTTGGGAGGGTTTGAGTAAGGCGTTAGTGGAAGATGGGATTTTCAAAGATTTCTTTTTAAAGATTTTCAATTTTATTTTAGGTTGTATATTTTCAAAAAAATTTAACAATTTTTCTTCAAAGATTTCAAATCCTTGTACCAAACATATGATGGGATATTTTTACAATCCAAGAATATTTAGAGGACTTCAAATTCCCTTTATCCTATCGTATTTTAATATGAATTCAGACGACTGAATGAAGTCTAAAGATGTTGTTGCCCTCATTTATATCACCCAATATTTGAGAAATTAAAGCACATTCTCTTCTAGAGTTTCTTTATAAACACTTTTCTCTTAATGTTCTTTTGTAATTTAATATCTATAAAAACCTATATTTATCCCATTATGGCATGATGTTAGTTGACATTTTCAAAATTATAGAAATACTTCTTAAGCATCGTTTACATAGAGATCTATAATTCGAAATTAATTTGGAAGACCAAATTAAACATGCGCAGCAATATGACGTAGATAATTACTTAAATAATTTTAATAAAATGTTTGATATTTATTTATTTATTTAATTTTCGAGTTTTATTTGTATATATCTATCTATATTTTGAGAATATTAATTTGGAGGAACGAATCGTGCAATTTTTAGCCAAGTTAATCGGTAATTAATTTATTAATCATTTGTCTTTACTAAGCAACTTAAATGTGAAATAAACATTTTTTCTAAATGAAAAGACAAATAGAAAGAAAGGGATAAGTGTAGTAGAAGTCTCAAACTTATCACAAAAGTGCAATTGGGCTATAAAATATTCAAAAAATGAAATTAAGTCTTAAAACTTATAAAATTGATGCAATCAAATCCTTTTGTTAACATTATCAATTTAACTAACAGAAAATGTTAATGTAGCATCTTAAAATTAATTTTTCTCTCCTATGTGTCATTATTATTATTTTTTTAATTCAAATATTTTTAAATTAGATCAAAAACAAAAAAAAAGAAAATCTGAAATTTTATTAAAAAACAAAACTAAAAAAAGAAGAAGAAGAGAAAGGGATGTAGGCTAATCGATGGGGCACTTTTGCCACTGCCGCCTATCACCAAGCCTGGATGAAGGCGCCTAGATATGGGTGATGCCAACCCTAGGCAAAGGATGGCCTCACTAGGCTCGGGCGAGTATTGACGTGGCCTAGATTTGGGTGCGTTTGTTTGGGCTAGCAAGAGCTGACCACCTTTGCCCAAAGTTGCGGAGGTTGTCGGCCCCTTTGGTGACGGGTGGCAATGGTGGAAGCGCTCCACCGGCAGGCCTGTGTTCCTTTCTCTTTGTTTTTATCTTTCTTATAGTTTTTTAAATAAAATTTCAGATTTTCTTTTCAATTTTTAATTTAATTTAAATAAATTTTGAAAAAAATAATAAAAATGAACGTTTGAGAGAATAATTAATTTAAAATGTCACATCAGAATTTTTAGTTATTTAAATTAATACTAGTAACGGAAGGACTTGATTGTATCAATTTAATAAATTTTAGGATTTTAATTATATTTTTTAAAAAGTTTTTAAAAAGTTTTTGAATTAAATTGCAGTTTAGTATGCTCAAACGGACGCGCTCCACTCCAGCCTCTTCAAAACCCGACCATCGCTCCCTGGGAGACTTTGCTCCGTCGCCCGGTGACGCCGCGCGACTCGCTCCTTCGCGCGCCCCGCCGCTCGCGGCGGCTTAGCCTCCTCGCTCCGTCGCTCGTCCACACCGCACCGGGGGACCTCGCGCTACCCCTGCCGCCGCCGTCGGACCCCTCAGGTGCCCTCGCCGGCGCCGGCGTCTCTCTCTCTCTGATTCTCTATTTTCGTGCCCTAGCTCAGCCGATGTTCTCTCTGAATGATTACGTGATAGAATCATGTCGAAACAGGTTTAAATTTAGAAAAATTGTTCCCGAAATTCTGCCTCCGATGGGGGCAGGCACCGTCGCGTCCGCACGAGGCCCCCCTGCCCAGCCCGGGGGCGGTGGCGGCGTAATTCCACTCCCGGCGGTGGGCGGACATGAGGCGGGGCTGTGTAGAATTCCCAGAGACCCGAACCACCCCGACGAGCCATTGGCTTCATCTCTGTTGTCGCTGGTAATTGACAGTCGAATCTCTGCCGAGGACTCATGACTTTGTCCGCTGCCCGAGTTGAGTTTCGAGCAAGGACGTAGATAAACTAGAGTACGAGGCTTAAGATAAATGTTGAAAGCTGGAGTCTTTTGGAGCTAATCCTGAATTTCTTGAGCCACGCTTTGTCAATGTGTTCTTTTGTCTATGTTTTGCGGTTCATTTTGCTTATGAATCGATGATTAAAGACAATGTCACATGGTCAGTTTAATTTGTACATTTCATGACTTTGTACTTGATTGATGAAGGGTTTTCCTGCCAAGATCTTGGTTGAACAGCTACTCCTGTCTGCACTTTTTCTGATTAGCTTTTATATTACGGGGTGTAGGACTAAAATTGCACTTTTTCCTTGTCTCTGAACAGTGGCCAATGCGACGACATCTGCGGTTTTTAATGTTTCTGTTGTTGTTCGTTCTATTTGGTTTCCTATATCTCATCGCCTTTGCTTCAATTTTCAGTGCTCTTATTCAAATTGGTATTGTTTTTTTTTTGGTGGTTAATATCCAATGGCGCTTTTGAGCTAGAGATTAATGTTCTTTGCCTTTTCCCCCTTGGTTGTTCCATTTTGGATCGAAGCTATAAAGCAAACTCTTTTCCCAGTTACTGACATATGCTTTGTAGATTATCTATTATTGGCATGTTAATCTATTTTGGAACTGGAGGAAGCTATGTTCTTGTCTGGTTTAGACTTAACTATTTCAATAATGTAATGAACTTTTATGTGTGCTCTCTCTCTCTATTCAGTGACGGCAATGGGCAAAAGGAAGCGTTCGGACTCAAAAGTTCCTGCTCTGTCCATGACCGAGCAAGAGAAGATCGTCTACAATCTGATCCAGAGCAAGCAAGACTTGGGCATCTGGTCGAGGGACATGAAGCGGGAGACTAGCCTCCCTAACAACGTCGTAGACAAGTCTCTCAAGTCCCTCTGCAGCAAAGGCCTGATCAAGGAGGTTGTCACTGTCTGGTCCAAGAGCCGAAAGCACTTCGTTGCCTCCGAGTTTGAGCCCTCCTCAGAGATCACTGGCGGGAAGTGGTATGACCAAGGGACCCTCGACACTGAGTTCATCAACTTCCTTAAGGACCAGTGCCTGAAGCACATCCGGAATATGAAGATTGCAACAGTGGACATGGTTGCGAAAGCCGTCCGGAGGTCAAGGGTCCTGAAGAATGACTGCTCTAGTCAAGAGATTGGTGAGATCGTCAGGGCATTGATTTTGGACAATGACGTGATTGAGATGAGGAGCAATGGACTGGGGGAGTTTGCTTCTGTCCCGACCGGTAGGATGTGTTATAAGTGTAGGAGGTCGCCCGATGCCACGAAGGAACCGAGAGTTGGGGCAATGGCTTCAATACCTTGCGGTGTGTGCCCGCAAATAGCCAATTGTGCACCTGGGGGCATCATTTCCCCAACGACTTGTGAGTATTATAGTATGTGGTTGGATTTTTGAGTGATGATGGCCTTCTTTGGATGTGTTGGCTGGCAAAAGATATCAGTGCTCTTCTACTCAAAGGGCATTTGTCACTTGTAGATAATTTATTTGTGTGGCTTGTTAGCAAACCTTAGCACAGCAGCCCTGTAAATACCTGCTATTTTCTGGTAATTGATCTTTACAGATGTAGAATTATTAGCCCTGTAAACTCCATATATGTATATCGACCAAAAAAAAAGAAAAAGAAAGAAAAACTCTATATATGTATAGCTACTAGCAATATGTGGAAGTGTGTCGATTGGAACAAAAGAAAACCGGTTGGTCGTCTGTGAAAGAAGTTGAACTTGCTCTTTGTTCGTTCATAATTACATGTACAAGTTGTTTCAAAGGTTCACATTAACAATGCGAGAGTCAAAATCTCTTTTTTTGGTAACTTTCTGGTTCACGAATGTAACGAGATTCGAAGTATATTTTTTTTTCAGAGGTTCTCGGTTCATATTCAAGTTTCATAAAAGTGATAAGAAAGTCGAAGCACTAATGAGATTTGAAGTAAATTCTTTTCAGTGGTTCTCAGTTCATATTCAAATTTCATAAAAGTGATGAGAAAGTAGCACTTTTCTTATTCACGAAAGTAAATGATCACACTTCCTATTTTGCTAGACTTGATCTTCTATGATCCACTTATCTCGTTGAGGTTGGAACAATCCATTTACCTTTCTTATGATAGTAAATAGGGAGGAATCGTCAATATTGGCGGCTTTTGTTGGTGGTGTTGAATAATTCATCTCACTTAGTGCTACTCGAAGTGATGGCTTCGCCAGCACATTCATTATTTTTCGTTTTCAGATGCCTCGCATCGCGATCGATAATTTTGAAAATCTCATGAATCCGCAAGTAAGATGCCTCGCAAGTGCTCTCCGTACAGCGCAAGTAAAGATGATCCTTCGAGTTCGAGACAGCACATTTTTTCATTTTCAATTGGCCGTGCACGCCCTTACACGTGGCGGGGCCAGCACCGTCGATGTACGATCAATCACGCTCGCCTCGTCAGCCGTCGCACCAGCGTCCCGTCACGTGCGGGGGCCATCGCAGCGAGAGCAAATACGCGAAGCCACGTGCGGGGCGTCGATGAGGAGGTGGGGGCGCCTCGCTTCCTCGTCGGGGAGGAAAAGAATAGCTGACAGGGACGGGAACGGATCACGTTGGGACGGCGGGTCCCGCCCCGTTCCGTTACGTGACTCTCGCTCGGCGTCCTTTTTTAACGGATTCAGCGGGGGGCGCTTCTCGCTTGGCTTTGCTCTCGACAGCAGAAAAGCCAGGAAGATATCACGCGCAGAGAGAGAGAGAGGGAGAGAATGTACAGTTCTTGCGGCTTCGCTTCGATCCCTCCTGCGGTGGGATCTTCGTCGCCATCCTCGAGGACGCAATGCGCGCAGGTGATTTTTCCGTCCGTTCTGTCGAGCTGACGCGCGTACTGTTTTTTGACTTGCTTCTCTGCGGTCGGGACGGAACTCGTTATGGCGGCTTCAATCGGTGCTTTTTGCCTCTTTTTTTCATTTTCCCTTCGCGGGGTTTGGCGTCGGAGAGGTGTGCGATCGCGACCTTTGCTTGTGGAGTCTTGTGCGCGTGGCATGTGTGGAGTGGGGTTTCCATTCTTGGTCAGTCTATATGTTTTACTGCCTGACCGAGCTGGGAGCTCGACTCGAAGGCCGCGTTCGGGAGATGGAGGTTCGGCTCCGAGAGGCTTGTCCTGAGGAAGAAACAGTTGCTTTTTTTTTGTTTTTTGGCCAATTCTTCTGAGGGGGTCACGCCTTACATGAGTTCAGCTTGTGGTTGCTGAACTCTATGAATAAATTAGATTAGAGCGTTTTGGTTGATCTGGTGTTCCTTCGATAATCTTATGCCTAAAGCACTTTGTTTGCCTTGCACACGAGAAAAAGGATGCTATGCCAATGGGGGTGGATGGTAAGATCACGTGGACAAAGTGCTTTAGGCATCAAATCAGCGTATTTCTTGTTCTGCGGAACTGAAACTGTCGGAGAAACCCCATTCTTTATCTTCATATGCACTAATTCTTGCGGGCGTTAGTAAGTTGGGAACTTTTTGGGGGGAGGGAAGTTGTAATGCAATAATGGTACTTCATTATAGCCTGGGCAATCGATCTGTCCGGAAGCACTTTATGATTAAAATGAGGACTTCTAGAATGAGGGTTGTCGAGTTGGTTAAGATCCAATATTGGACTACTACACCTTAGGAAGGGTCATCATGAATTCGGGTCCCAGTGAAGAAAATTACCTTTGGAGTTGGGTCTTAAAAAGCCAAAGGGATTGTTGAGTTGGTCAAGACGTTGTACCAGACTGTGTCTTAGGTGACGTGGTCATCATGCACTGTCCCAGCGAAGACAATTTCCCTGGGATGCACCCTCAGGGCCTGCTGACTCAGTAATTACATGGTCCCGGTTGGATGGGCGGGACTTGTGATCTGGTGAGATAGTGGAGTGCTTTAAGAGGTCCAAACATCCAATGTCACACAAACAAATGATACGAATGTAGATTGGAAATCTGAAATGTAGTCTCTTCTTAAGTACTCTGTGTTTTTAAGTTTGTATTTTTCATGATTCTATTTGTTATTCTTCAGGGTCTTATCAATCTGATATTTGTAATGTAAGCTGACATGTATTTTTTGATCCGTGACAGACCTCCAGAAATAGCAGGACGGTTGCCAACCGGCAATTTGGCGGAGTTTTCAGCCAGTCTTCTCAATTATTTAGGCGCCACAAGCTCCATTTTCCATCACGAGTTCAGAGACAGGGGAGGGTATGCATGCCTATTTATTGAAAGAGGAAGTGCAGTCTTGCCTTTTGAATATTTTATGGACTATAAGAAAGACTTAAATCAACTATTTATTTCCATGAAAAGATGGCTCTAAGAAGCTATTTGTAGAGCATGGGACTCCAGGGATTGGTGAGGACGTGATGTTTAATGCATTGGTCGCATAACACATTTGCTTTCACTTTTCTTGCAGTCCTGATGAATAATGACATGATGCAATTTCTTTCTGAATCAGGCAGACCGTAATCCCAAAATTTTAAGGGTCTTAACAGATGGCAGCTCAACAATGACTCCAATAGAGGATGACATTGAAAGGATTGGCATCCTAAATGTTGATCCAGGCATGGAACCATTCAGAGATCACTTTAAATATAGAGTGAAAAGATATGTGGATCAAAAAAAGCTCTTTGAAAAGCATGAGGTTGGTCTTGAAGAATTTGCAAAAGGTGATGTATGCGGTTGATGTTTGTACTTGTACCTTGTCAAGTTCTATTTCTTACTATGGCAAAAACAATAACCAGTTTTTGGTAATTCAGTTTCTGACTGCTGCTACATGTGGATAGTCCTGATTATGCTTGAACAAACTAAACCAAATATGCCAAATATGCTTTCTCAAACGGCATTAAACAAAAGTAATGTGTCATTGAACTTTTGACTGCCTTTCCCTCATGTTCCAAAGCTTTTGTCCTCGCCTTGTCCATTATAGGTTATTTAAGTTTTGGATTTAACCGTGAAGATGGTGATATAGTGTACCGCGAGTGGGCACCAGCTGCTCAGTAAGTTCTAGCTTTTTTGCTAGTTTCTCGAGGATAATGTGTTCTATCAATTGATTTCTCTGGAACGAAGCTATTTTCCGCTTATGTAGGGAAGCGCAACTGGTAGGAGATTTCAATGGATGGGATGGCTCTAATCACAACATGGAAAAGAATCAATTTGGTGTGTGGACTATCAAAGTTCCTGATATAAACGGGGTACCAGCAATCCCTCACAATTCAAGGGTCAAATTTCGTTTCAAGCCTGGTAATGGAGTTTGGATTGATCGGATACCTGCTTGGATTAAATATGCGATTGTGGAGCCTTCCAGCTTTGCAGCACCATATGATGGCATTTATTGGGACCCGCCACCCTCGGAAAGGTGACAACATGGCATACATTCATGCTTTTCCTAGAGATTAAAAGAATAAAATTAAGCTTAGCTCAGATTCGTTGCATTTTTATGGTTTTTCAATGTGGCATAGCTTCCTGCATCTTGTTCTGAGATTCCTGAAGAAAGTGTGCATTGTGATTTATATTCTTCAACTTAATGCCACAGACATGATGGGTTGTCAACTATGCTTCTTTTACGTTTCAGGTATCAATTCAAGTACCCCCGTCCTCCAAAACCAGATGCCCCACGCATATATGAGGCTCATGTTGGAATGAGTAGCTCAGAGCCTCGTGTTAATTCATACAGAGAGTTTGCTGATGATGTTTTACCTCGAATTCGGGCTAACAACTACAATACTGTTCAGTTGATGGCTGTAATGGAACATTCATACTATGGATCATTTGGCTATCACGTCACCAATTTTTTTGCTGTAAGCAGTAGATCAGGAACACCTGAAGACCTAAAGTATCTTATTGATAAAGCTCATAGCTTAGGTTTGCGGGTGTTGATGGATATTGTTCACAGCCATGCAAGTAATAATGTCACTGATGGACTCAATGGATTTGACGTTGGCCAAAGCTCACAAGAGTCATACTTCCATACAGGAGATCGTGGCTATCATAAGTTGTGGGATAGCAGACTATTTAACTATGCCAACTGGGAAGTTCTTCGGTTCCTGCTATCCAACTTGAGGTGGTGGCTTGAAGAGTATCAATTTGATGGCTTTCGATTCGATGGAGTAACTTCAATGTTGTACCATCACCATGGGATCAATATGGTGTTTACTGGAAATTATGGTGAATACTTCAGTGAGGCAACAGATGTTGATGCTGTTGTCTACCTAATGCTAGCCAATTGCCTGATCCATAATATTTTGCCTGATGCAACTGTTATTGCTGAAGATGTATCTGGTATGCCTGGACTTGGCCGACCAGTCTCTGAAGGGGGAGTAGGTTTCGACTACCGCTTGGCAATGGCCATCCCTGACAGGTGGATTGATTACTTGAAGAACAAGAAAGATGAAGAGTGGTCTATGAAAGAAATATCATGGAGTTTGACGAATAGGAGATATAGTGAAAAGTGCATATCATATGCTGAGAGTCATGACCAGGCATGAGTGCTCCTCCTTTTCTTGATCTATTCCTCAGTAGCTATTTGCTTTGCCATCTACTTTGAATTCTAATCCGTAATTGGTAGGACCTTCTTCATTGCATATGAATACTCTTCTAACTCTTGTATTTTTCAGGCCATAGTTGGTGACAAGACAATTGCATTTCTCTTGATGGATAAAGAGATGTACTCTGGTATGTCTTGTTTAACGGATGCATCTCCTTCTGTTGCGCGGGGGCTTGCGCTTCACAAGGTCTGTCTAAATAGGATCCTAGTGATGATTAACAATTAGGTTCTTTTAGTACCCCAGCTTGATGTGGCTGGCACTTGTGGTTTGATTTGAATATTTAACTTGAGACCAATCATGGCTAAGCATGAAAATTGAGTTTCTCTTAATATTTGCTGTACTATTATGTTTCGGTACCTGCCAAAAGTTAACAGAAGTCGATTGCACAATATTAAACATTCAGACCGCTTGTGTGGCTGTTGATAACCTTTGTTATTTTGTTCTTTCAGATGATACATTTTATCACAATGGCATTAGGGGGTGAAGGTTACCTGAATTTTATGGGAAATGAGGTTAGTTCTCTGGCTGCCTTCTGACTAGTCATTGCTAACTCTAACCTTCTTATAAATTATTCATGACGCATAACCATAGAATCAAGCTTACACATTCTTTATTAATTCAAATTTTGCTGAAGAAAGAAAAGGAAGAAAGAGTATGCTAGAAAGTTGATTCAAGAGCCTTGACAAAGACTAAGCCACAAATCCACTTTATTAATGTGGGCTAAATAGTGAACCTTTATTCTCTGCAAAAAGTTCTTTCCAGAAACATATAGGAAGAATTTCGAACTAAAAGCTTTGGAGATCAAAAGCACTTCGTATGGAGAAATAGGGGGAAAGTAAAAGTTAACAATCAAATTCAAGACCTAATGGTGGACCACTAGGTCGAAACCTCATGCCCAAAATTGAGCTGAGATTGTATGATAACATTCTCTTTCTTTGTATTCTTTAATTAGTTTTTCTTGCCTGTCTACTGGGCTGGTGGTTGTTTGCACCTTATTTGCATGTCACCCTCCTTTCTCTTATGTTGTGTGTGGTATGACGTTATGGAATCAAATGAGAAAATGAAATGAAGAACGAATGGAATAGAATGATATGAAGATGGAGTGATGATTCAATGATCTTCGTTTGGTTTTATACCAGAATGGGATGGAATGAAAATTCTTCTATTTAATTGTAATGGAAGTGGAATGGATGTGGATTTTACAATTTCAATTTTAATTTTTATAATGTAATTGCATTTTCTGAATTTAGAATTTTGTTATAGTGGAGTACAATTGTAACTTAATTATGAAATAATTTACCACTTCAACATGATAAAAAAACATATACATTAAAATGACATCATTAATTTCTTTATTGTAAATTAAGATTATATCATGTATTATTTTATTCAAGGTTACGTTATATTTTATAGAATATTAGTATACATCTTAATAAACTAAATAATTCCCAAAAACAATAAAAATTAGAGTAGCCATAATTATAAATATGTTTAATTTAATAAATTTATTTTCATATCAATAATTGGTTTACCGGGATTCATGTCTTTTAAAAAGAAAAAAAAAAAACAAAATGAAGGGATGCTAATGGCATGACAAAGAAAATATTGGGACATGAGATGTGCAACAATCTTTTTCCCTCAATTTTTGAGCCAAGGAATCATCATTCCATTGGTGTGGTAGCAGAACGCTGATTCCTGCAAAGTGCAAGAATCGAGAATCTGCGGGAATGGGCAATTTGATTCCACCTAGAGGTACCAAATGGAGAAATTGAGGTTGCTTACGGAATCAACTTCCCTTTCCTAGATGACTACAACGTACCAAACATGACATAATCACTTGAGTTTTTGGGTGGCGTGCCTAGTATGGTACCAAAGCCAAGTTTTGATTTCTTCACGCCTGATTAACTGTTATATGGTGCTTCATCTGTATTATTCTTTGTGTCAATTCCATGTGCCATCATCTGTCCAGTTTGCATTGAGAGGGCATGACAATTACCCACATCGCTTATCTACAATGTTTGTCTAGCTTTATATACATGTGACCCTTCTTGACCTAATAACTTATGCCTTAGAGTAAAAATTGCTTAACAGTTTTAATCTCTCTTTTTGGGTTGATGTTGGTTTTCAAGTTTTCACATCCCTAAAGTATTCACTTACTGTTTCTGACAGTTTGGCCATCCGGACTGGATTGACTTTCCAAGAGAAGGTAATAATTGGAATTATGACAAATGCAGACGCCAGTGGAACTTAGCGGATGCGGAGCACCTGAGATATAAGGTTTGAGGTCTTATTTTGATTGTCTTTGTTCTTGGCAGCTTGTGCTATCACTGGCAGTTTCTTTGACTGAAAGTTAAGGAATGTTCATTGTTACATTTGCACTTTTACCACTAAAGATTGCTTATATACGCATGATTGCACATCATATCAATCATTTGTACTTGATGATTTCAAATACTGAAGCGAGTTCCTTAGTGTTTTCTTATGCTGGTTTTGAATATTGAGATGGACATTTGCTGCAAAATACATTGAAATATGCCACAAGTGAGAACAGTGCTCATCCTGACTACGGCATAAGAGCTGTATACAATACTCTCATTTATTGTTATTTATTAGGTCATAACCATTTGTGTTCTGTCTATAAATTCTGACATGTCCTTGCTATCTTTTTTCTTGGTTTTTAGTTCATGAATGCATTTGACCGGGCGATGAATTTGCTGGATGAAAAATTCTCGATTCTTGCATCCACAAAGCAGATTGTGAGCAGCACAAACGAGGAAGATAAGGTATGTACGAATTTGGAAAAACATAAATTGACTTTTACCCTTAATATTAGTGGAAGGAATATTTTGTTGATTCTCAATTTGATCCCACTGAGATCAGAGGTGTATGGAGCAGAATATCTTCCTTGAAAGTGCTTAATTTTAAGAGCAATTTTTAGGATGAAGAGTTTAAAGGCATAGGAGTTGGTTGGGCAGAGGCGACGGCACTTTTTTTTTTCTAGGCTGTTATTGTATGCTTTGTCTATAAGTACATTCTTAAAGTGTTGCTCTAACTAATTCTTGCTCGTTCCCATTGTTTTCTGAGTAGCATTTATTGATTGTCCACTTGACAGGTTATTGTCTTTGAGCGTGGAGATTTGGTTTTCGTTTTCAACTTCCATACAGAGAATACATACGATGGGTATTTTATCTTGTCCTTCCTAGAAAAATACTGACTCCTTTTCTGAGACAGTTTAAAGATGCCGCCCTTGTTTATTGATTGCAATTTTGTAGCACATTCTAAATTAGTGAGCTGGAATATTCAGGTACAAAGTCGGATGTGACCTGCCGGGGAAGTATAGAGTTGCACTGGACAGTGATGCTTGGGATTTTGGTGGGCATGGAAGGGTATGGAAGTTCTTGTCTTCTTTTTCCAGATCTCAACTCCAGTCCATAGCAGCTACTAGTTTCAGGACCTATCGATTCAGCTTTGAATGAGTGAAGCTTTTAAATCAGCAGTTGTTTTCTTAATTGGGGATTCATAACTTGGAATTGGCCATCGAAGTGCATGAAAAAGAAGATGTAACATTGCCTTATGCTTGGGGCAGTGGTGTTTCTGTGATGGGGCTGCAGGAAGAAATCCCACTTGATTTTATGAGTGTAAAATTATTCCTAGGCATTGGCTTTTTCTGTGTGCTCCTATTCTTTTGCTCATTTGCAGTCGGATGATAGGAGCCACGATATGCTTTGCTTCGAATCTATTTCTTAGATTTAAATATCTGAACATTGCAAGTATCCAAGATGGATGTTATTATCTTCACATGTAGTAGTGGCAAAGAATAACCAAGTGAATGGTTGTTGGAAGATATAACTTATACTTGAGTATTAGGCTTACTTTTGTAATCTTTTCTGAAGAAGTATAATTAACAAAACACTTAAGTTTCTCCAATAATATATGACTTGGTTCTTTTGTTAGTGCCTTTTAAATAAACAAAATTGTAAATAAAAACAAGAAGAAGATTTGTAGGTTTCCTTTTTGGTGTACGAGTCAAAGAAAAGTTGAAGGAATATATTTTGTAAATGTGGATCTTTGGATGAAATTCACAGATTACTAATCTGTCATTTGGTGCTGTCAGCTCTGCATTCCCTACTTCCCCCGAGATAGTGGCATAACTGCAACTTAAGTTCTTCACTTAAGCAGCTAAAGCAATTGAGAGGAATTACTGTGGGCAGTTGTTAATTCATTGCTTGTGAAGTATCGTCAAACTCAGATGTAGACAGGTGGCAAGTATGGCCTACTAAAACGTGAGGGCATGTGGAATATTTAGATGTGTGTGTGAGACTGATGTAGTTATACATCTTCTGATTTAGGTTTGTGGTCTATGCTGTTGAGATTTCTATTTTGTAGTTCCTAATTGGTTACTTTGGTCTTCCAACACAGAAGATTGCATGCCCAAAACTTTTGTCAATTCCAATGGCCACAATCAATCTGGTTACTTCAAGATGTTTAATTATGTTTATCTGTTTCTTCTGCCTCACTCATGATGAGACTCTGGCAATTCTCATTTCTTTCTTTTTCCTGCGTACATCTGTGGCTTGCTTCGTGCAGGTGGGGCATGGTTTCGACCATTTTACTTGTCCTGAAGGAATACCTGGAGTGCCTGAAACAAACTTCAATAATCGTCCCAACTCATTCAAAGTACTGTCGCCGGCACGAACTTGTGTGGTATGTACAAACTATTTTAAGTTCGTTTTTCTAATCCAAAATGTGTAAATCCGTTATGTTCAGTATAAATACCTGGTCAACTTTCTTCTGAACTTCTCCAGGAAGAATTTGAAGCTGGGTGCAATATTGTTCATCAATGTCATAATTTAATAATTACAAGCAGCAGTAATCCATATATGTTGAAGATGATTATGGATATGATCACTCGTCACTTTTTAAAGTGACATGAACTAATTAGTATATCACAGATTCGCTGTTTTTGATAAGGTAGTCGATATTGAGTTGGCATGGGGAGGCTTCTAATTTGCTAAGTGCTTAGCTATTAGCCTCCCTTGACAATTAAGTGACAGGGAACAAGTATCTAGCAGGGAACAAACAGAAATTTTTTTTTTCCCAAAAAGGAATAGCCTCATTTATTCCATTTGTTTTCTGCTTCACCAGCACTGATTGTTCTGCCATCACGTAGACGGTGCTATATGTAGTCTTTGCTTAATGCTGGTTTAATATTTTTTACAGGCTTATTATCGGGTTGATGAAAGTTTAGAAGACATTGACCTCCAAGAGAATGACCCAGACACAGTCGAGGAGGCGGACGATTCAGTTATGACCGATGTCGTGGCGAGGCAGGCAGATTTTGAAGAGTCAATGTTGCGTCTAGAAGAGAAGGATGATGACATTGATCCAAAGGCCATGAGAGATTATGAAGTGGATTTTGGAGAGGGGACATCAGACGATTGAGAGCGCAGCGCGTGCAATCTTGTCGCAAATCTCATATACTGTAGGTAGCCTTCATAATCCTGCCGGCTTTGCCTAGTGCAGTTGTTATGTGTGTAAGTAAGCGGCCGACATCTTTTTCTTTTTTTCCTAGCATGTAGTGATGCAATATATATATGTGTGCGCGTGTGTGTGTACACACACATATGTATATTATATATATAAATGTTATATAAATGTGTTTAACATGGTCAAAAATCTGTCGAAGGACATTCAAAGAAAATTAGGTTCTGAGTTGAGCTCCGTTGGTTCTCGCTGGGGTTGAGATTGTTTCCTAGAGGTTCCGGTCGAGGTGATTTGGATTCTGGTAGGTTACCGTAGGTGCTTCGCCATGTCCTGCGTCTCAAAGTTGGAGGACAACTACTGCTAATTGGAATAATCATTATCATTTCTGGAAGTTTGGATAATCATAGGTCAATGGCTACCTAAGGAAACTCCGATTCGATCTTATCCCCAAGAAGGGATCGATGGCATACTAGGCTCTTCCTCGTCCTTGGGTTTCGCACTATTATGGATATGAAAATAATAAAAAAATTGAATTTAATTCTCAACTTTTCTTATGAGAGATAGGATTGAATATCGGTTCGAGCCATGGTACATGGTTTCATTTCATAAAATCTTACGATTTTCTAATGTAACTCAAGTAGATTTTACATTGGTGTTTTGATCGACGGATTCAGCTGCACAGTTCGTGCGTCTTCTCCCCTGCAATGTGAGATTCAAGCCCTAATTTCCACTCTCACTTATTTGCTAGAATAGGGAAAGGAAGAAGCTCACCTCATCATCGAGTCTGACTGTCTGACTCTTGTGGAGATATTCAACGATCGCCGTTTGTCACCATGGGAGATCTGAGCGTTTGTTGCATACGTTTCTGCGTTGCGTCTCTCCTTCCCCCACCTGCGTATTCAACATTGCCGAAGAGAAGCCAATGCTGCAGCTGATTGGGCCGCTAAGGCCCAAGCTTGTATTTTACTTTCACCTTCTTGGTCCACATCTCCTCCTCCAGAGTTAATGACTTTACTATGTATCAACCCCTTTCTATGGGTTGTAACTTTCGTCCTCCTTGAATGAAAAGGATCATCGTTTCAGACCAAAAAGTAGATTTTACATGAAAGATATGTATTCACTCTTAGTCTTTCCTTATTTGAACCTTGGTTTTCGCTTGTTGGCTGTGCCGATCAAGGTTGAAGATGGGTATCAAATTTGGAAGTAATAATTGCATATTGAATCCAATCGATTATGCATATAAATGCGTGATCAATCGGTTTTCTAATTTTAACCAATTTGCTAGGTAATAAATCAAATTTGTCCCAACGCCGATAGAAACTTCGAAATACTGGAGACATTTGTTTTTTATTTATTTAATTAACTTTCAAGTTACCTCTTGCATATAAATAAAATAATTGTTATTTCTTAGTCTCTTCTCGAGTAATACTGAATAATTATCGCAATAACAGCAAACTATGAAAAACTTGCATCACTAATTAGTATATTTTCGACCAAAAAAAAAAAACGAAAAAAAGAATATCAAAGTTAGTATATTTTTTACCAAAAAAAAAATAGTATATTGGGATTAATTATTATGAAAAATCTTAAACTGGTATATTGATGATAATTTACTTCAAAACACAAAATTAGTACACTTAGATAAAATTATAACAGTTGTTAGGTAAATTTATCATAGGTGTATTAGTTCGAATTTTTTTGTGATATTAACTCCTAACATTGAGGTTGTATTTGATAGTCAGAATAAAATTCAGAATAAGATATGATTTATCCTATCCTATGTTTGGTGCTTATTTAGGACATGCTAAAGTCATATATAAAGGATTATAGATATAATAAAATTATCTTATGGGGGAGGTGGGATAAATGTAGATAGGATTTCTAATGTCTATAATAGGAAAGTTATTTTTCTTGAATAACAAACTTATTAAATTAACAAAATTGAAATTATATTTCAATATAAATAATATTTAAATTCTAATTTAAGAAATTAAAAATTTATTTTTAATTAATCATATTTTAATTATATGTTCAACTTTAATTCTATTTTACAATAAACATTCAACCTATAATTAGATATTTATATTTATATATATTTTAGGTATTTTCGTAGTTTAGGTATGTTAGTACAGTTTACTATTTGATAAAATTTTATTAAAGAATGATGAAAGGGGAAAAAAGAAATAACAAAGAAAATAATATAAAAAAGAGGAAAAATAAAAGGGTTAATACCCTGAAAAACCCCAAACTGGTACACTTGTGACAAATTTACCCCAAACTATTTTTTTGACCATGAAAAACCCCAAACTGGTATACCCATGACAAATTTACCCCGACTGACTATAAAAAACCCTAAACTGGTATATTTATGACAAATTTACTCCAAACTAATTTATTCGACTGCAAAAAATCCCAAAATGGTAAATTTGTGACAAATATACCATTTGCTAAATTGGATTAATACCACAAAAAAATCACAAAAATTGTAAACAGTGACAAACGGAGCATAAAATCCTAAATTGGTATATTGGTCAACTGTCACGTGTCATTTAACTTAATAATTTGAGAATAAAATTTAATAAAAACTAACAGAGGGTAAATTTGTCATAAGTATACCAGTTTGGGGTAAATTTGTCAAAAGTATACCAGTTTAGGGTTTTTGGAGGTCAACAAAATAGTTTGAGGTAAATTTGTCACAAGTGTACCAGTTTGGGGTTTTTCAGGGTATTAACCCAAAACAAAATAAAAATAAATTAAGGAATAGTGTTATGATAGATTTTCACTATCTTCATTTATGAGCATTTAGGTTCATTTAATTCTTACCCTTTACAAAAAATAAAATAATATTTATGTTCATTTATAATAATATGACGTTTATATCAAAAAAATGTACATAATATGATATAAACATATCCGATTTTAATACTGCGATTTACCTAACAATGGATATGATATAAAAAAATCCCAGGATTTGATATTCTATCTTATTCATTCCTATCTCAATTAGAAATTTGGATGACCGCTTGAAAGTTTCCCCGGTTTAAGGCACGAGCTGTGATGGAGAGACACAGTATTGGGCCGCACCCCGGCCCAGTATCGACGAACAGAGCCATGGGCCGAACACCGCAGCGCCCGACGCCCCCTGAAAACGACAAAGACGCCACCACTTTCGACGGAGGCGAATAACCCGACGGCGGAGTCAAAACCGCGCTCGAGGCAGAGATCGACGATCTGAGAGCATCTTCCGCGTCGTTCGCGAGAGGGATCAAAGCTCGAGATCGGCGACCGATCCTGCTCGTCAATGGAGGGCGTCCGGCCGGAAGGAGGGGCCGGCGACAAGTACAGCTTGATAGTGCCCACCTACAACGAGCGCCTCAACATCGCCCTCATCGTTTACCTCGTCTTCAAGCATCTCCGGTAACGAAGCGCTCTTCCGTTCCGATCGGGATTCTCGCGCGTCGGGCGCGCGCTCGTGACTTGTTTGCTCCTTCGCTCCGTTCTGTTTTTTGTCTTCTCTTTTGGGGTGGATAAATCGCGTTTTTTCTTCTTTTTTTTCTCCAATCGGACGGGCTCCGGTTGTGTAGCTGCATTGAGGAGTGATGGCGGATTGTTGATTTCACTTCGCTTGTTCGTAGATGTAATCTGACGCGCCGAAAGGCGTTCGGCTTTTTTTTTTTTTTTTTTTTTTTTTGTTCTTTCTTTCCTTTTTAAGTAAGTGTGTTAGGATTTTGACCAAGTTTTTCAGAAGTTGGAAAAAAATGTGTCATTATTGGCCCAAAAAAATAAGAAAAATTCGTACTTGATTGTGATGATGATCTTGTGGCATTTTCTTTGCTGCCCGATGCAGAGATGTTGATTTCGAGATTATCATCGTCGATGATGGAAGTCCGGATGGTACTCAAGACATTGTTAAACAGTTGCAGCAAGTGTATGGCGACGACCGGATTGTAAGTTCGACTCGGTGGATGATAACTTTGGCTTCGATTTGACTGGTTGTTTTGCTGTTTGCTAATTTACTCTTCTACTTTCGGGTTGTTATTTGGTGCAGCTTTTAAGAGCAAGGCCTAGGAAGCTCGGTTTAGGTGAGTTGACCAGTCTATGGCACTCTACATATCTTATGCGTGGGAGGGATTTGGGTCTGATGCAAGTTTAATTTCAGGAACGGCTTATCGTCATGGTTTGAAGCATGCATCTGGCAATTTTGTTGTGATCATGGATGCTGATTTGTCTCACCATGTAAGTATGCTCAATCCATTCATATAGAATTGGAAGTTCATTATGGTGGGAAATCTCATCTTCCACTCTTTTCCATCGAGGGAGGGACATGGCTATGTCCACTGAACTGTGGATTTTGGATGAATGCCAATGTTAGGTAGATAGTACAATGCCTTTTCATACATCAACTTTAGTCTCAAAGCTCTGGTTGGACATTCTTTCCAACTCAAACTTTGAGGGAGTTCTTGTGGCTTTTTCAGAGATTTATCATACTTAACAGATGTCGTGCAAAGACTAGGCAGATGTCTTGATTGTTAAAATAGCATGATTGCATTCCTTGTGGTATCGATATGAGACCCATATGTGGGGTAATTATTCCCAATTATCCTTGCTGCCATATAGATATGGCGGGGCAATGAATTGCCTAAGTTTGGATCTCTTTGTTATTTTCTATGGATAAAGTATCCGTCGTTCATTTTGAATTCTATTTCCTTTCCTTCCCTTCCTCCTTTCCCTTCTCATCTCTCTCTGATCTGTTTGGTCTGGTTATGCAGCCCAAATATTTGCCGAGTTTCATCAAGTAAGGAACTTGCTCAAACTTTTGCATTGCTGTCATGCCTACCAATGCCTGTACATTGGTGAAATCCTCCTAAAGTCATTTTCTTCGTCATGTTAATTAGGAAACAGCAGGAAACTGGTGCGAGCATAGTTACCGGGACTCGGTATGTTAAAGATGGGGGTGTGCATGGATGGAATCTTATGCGTAAACTCACTAGCAGGGGAGCCAATGTGCTAGCTCAGACATTTCTATGGCCTGGAGTATCTGATTTAACTGGATCTTTCCGGTAGGTGACTAGAATAATAGATGTAGGAAGTACACTAAATTCTTGTCTTCATTTTCAGCAACTGAAATTATATTTGCATAATGAGGGAACTAATAGTTTGTTTATATTTCCAAGTCTCTATCAGAAATCAGTTCTTGAAGATCTTATTAACTCCTGCGTCAGCAAGGGCTATGTATTCCAGATGGAGATGATTGTTAGGGCCTCTAGAAAAGGATACCATATTGAAGAGGTACTTTATACGACTACCTTACTTCTTTGAATGATGAAGCTTCTTCTTTTTTATTTATAAAAAAGCACGCGCCTCCTTTTAAAGTATAAGCTAGTTGTCTGATCCACTACCTACCATTTATACATGCAGACTGTTCTAGTATTCCAATTTGACGGTTTCACTTTGGTCCACTTAAACTGTTTGACGTTTTAAGTTTTGAAGTTCGAACGATGCATGTATTACTGACACCTTTCTTGTATTGTGGAACGCATCATCTTCTTGCCTTCTCATCCTTGTCTCTGTTGTGTTGTCATGCACGGTTACTCTTTACAACCAGAACTTAATCGAAATTGAGATATATCTGCCAAGCTAATCAAGTAAATTGCATGGCACCATTTCATGTTTACATTACCTATTCTGATTCATGTTTTAATCAATCTGCAGGTTCCTATTACATTTGTTGACAGAGTATTTGGAAGTTCAAAGCTCGGGGGATCTGAAATCGTTGAATATCTAAAAGGCCTTGCATATCTACTGGTCACAACATAAATTTGAAGATCGTCTTCTTTAGCATCTTAGTTCACTAACTTTCCGTGATACGGATTAGCAAAGGTCATAGACAAGGTCTTGCGGCAGTTGCTGCTTTATACTCTATCCCGTTGCTGGGGTTTTTTCAAGGTGACCATGTATATTTTAGATGGGTTACTCAACAGAAGCATGCCTTTATGGACTAAGCATGATGATGAAATTGATGACTGTTGGAAGTTGTGGCCTTAACGATTGTTTTGGGTCCATGTATTATGAGCGTTTATACAGTACTAATTTTTTCATTGGATCAACTACAGAGGAAGGGAAGATTACCAACGCTCTTGCAGTCTGCTTTTTCCTTATATTCTTTGTGTTTTGGCCATGGTTTAAACCAGAGTAGTTGAAAGATGAATGGAGCAAGCAGTCTGATTCTGATCAGCAGTTTGGCAGTGAATGGCTCTCATTCCTGTTATGCATCAAGTTCGTGCCTTTGCAGGTATAACTTCTACCTTGAACCCGTGACTCTCTTGGTAGTCATTAGTATGGAGTGTGAGCTTATATCATCCTTGGTAACTCGACGTGGCATGAAATAAGCAGGTTGAACTTTGGATCAAGGATAGATGCTTATTGCGCAATAATGCGGTAAATTCAAGATAGACCTTTGCGTATGAGCCACTTTACCAATTGCCCTTGGTAATGGAAAGTAGGTCCCTTGATGTAGAATCTCAGGTGAATTCTTTGCAAGATCACATCAACTGGACACCCCCACGATGCCGAATCCATGTCCCAATCAATAAAATTTCCTTGCATATTGCGACTTTATTAAGTTCATTAAATGACAATGTTGAATTGAGCATTGGTACGCTGACGCTTTTGTGTATCTATTGTGCGCACATGTTCATAAGTAGGTCAACTAAAGATATGGTTCTTCCTAACTTCATCAATTTACTAATGAATGCCATTAATCTAATAAGTGATCGTCCATTAGTCCTGCGCAGTAGGTCCCTCTCTTGTACGAGATTCTAGCATGCTTGTCAGTCTGTGAATCATCCCGTACTCGTGACACTTGTGAGCGGTACTTGGAGTTATCAAGTGAAAAGTGAGGAGATAGAGGAAATGAACAGAACTGGCCCGTGGGAGTGGGATTAGGACGGTTGGTGTTAGGAGTTATAGGATAGAAAGATTATATCACTTAGGAGTTCTGAAAGAGGGGTTGGCCTCCCGTGCATAAACTGATTGGGAGTTGATGCTGCTCTCCCGACGAGGCCATGGCAGGCTGAAACAAGTTATTGAAAAAGAGATCTACTATTTCACTCGATGGACTAGACGGCCGAGCGAAGTTGGGCGTGGTACGATCTTGTACAGAGAAGCTATTCACCGTATTGTTCACTAAGGCTAGCCCTGGCAAATTTCACTCGCTAGGTGTCGCACGAGTTGTTCCACGGCCAAGGAAATTGTCAGCCCGTGACACTTGTGCATACGTTTTAGATCCCCACCTCAAGCAAACTGTCGCGCAGTGCCTATCGTGCGAGAAGAACAAAGCTTAGGAAAGTGTCACAATGACGAGCCGGACGTGCGGACCTCAAGAAAAAAAAAAAAAAAAAAAAAAAAAAAACCAAAACAGGTAAAATTAATTTGCTTTTCTCGTTTTTATTTGGCCTATTTTCCTTAATTGTGTGGTTCCCCTAATATACATTTGTCGTCCCCTTGCCAGACTATCATATGTTGTTAACGGCGATACAAATATCGGGATTATTTATTTCATTGAAAATTTTATGATATAAAATATTTTTTACAAAAATCATTTTTGAGGAAAATGTTAGCTTTTCTTTATTTGATGGTTAGATATGAAAAGAGATTTCCTTTTTATTAAAAGAAAAGTCGACTTGTCCCATTTTACAATTATCGTTTTTATCCATGGAAGATGTTTTTGGTAAATCAATTTGATTTTTTTACAATTTTGGGCCATCAGCCTACCATCCCCGTCCACAAGAAAGGACTTGCGACCCTCGCTTAGTTTGGGCAAGGGTATTGTTAACAATGCCCTTGCTAGCCACAAGCGAGAGTGAGTCGGGCCGTTGCTTGGACCTAGGTGAAGACATTGTGGCCCTAACCTAGATTTGGATGAGGGCTCGACTTGCTTGGAGGCCCTTGCCAGTAGCCGTCGAGGGGTGGAGATCCATGTAAGTGACCGACAGGAATAGAAACAAAAAAAAAAAAAGACAAAAAGAAAAG